>OW026360.1:48049639-49299639 GCA_932273835.1 Sarcophaga variegata | reverse complement strand
GTCTGAACACTAAAAATATTGTTATCAATAAACCGAATGTCAATGTCTGAACATAGTATAAGTCCCGCCACTGATTGGTAAAATTAACACACACAACAAAAGCGGTGTGAGAATCTAAGTTGTAATATCAACTAATACGCAATAAACTCCATTATTGAACTCAATATTTCATATAAAGTTTTAATTAATAATTCCGCAATAAATACACAAATTGTTATAATATTGAGTAAAACTTAAAATGCAGCACTGTCATAATAAGTGTGTTTAGTGAGCATATTACAATTATCCGAACATTTTCTGTTGATATTTGACAACTCAAATGTCAACAACGACAAACAAAATAAAAACAATGTTGTTGAAACAACCAGCTGTTTTGTTTACCAGCTGTCAAATGAATATTGAATAAGCAGCTGAGTTGCGTATATTATTATGCCTGAACACTTAAAATATTGTACTCAATTAATCGAATATTGACTCAATAAAAGTGCATTTCTGAACATAGTATAAAAAGTTGCAATAACCAATTATGTATGTATGTATACAAGAGAAAACTAACATTTAAGATTTTAGCCATATGGGGGCAAACATTTATTATTAAAATTAATTTTTCATTAAAAATTAATGAAATTTTGATACTAATTGCTAAGATCTTAAAATTCGGAACTCTTCATTAAATAGTAGATTCCTACTAATTTCCCTAGGAAGGTTAAAAATTCTATAAATCTTTTAAACCACTACGAAATGCGTAAACATATGAAATAAAATATATAAAGTAAAGAATAGAAATATTGTTTAAAACTTAAACGATTTTACGATCAAGTAACACTGAAGATTTATCAAAAATTTTGAAAATTTTTAACTTAAAGTTCATTTGATGAGACAGCATACTTATATAAAAAATATAACACAACTGTTATACTCTTTGAATAATAACTACGGCATTTTTTGTCCAATTTTATCAAACAAAGTGTCAATCACTTAACAATATAATACACTTTCAAAATGTCGTCACTTATTTCATAATTTTTTTGTTAAATTTTGCAATTAAGAATGGCCAAACTTGAAAAAAAAGAAAAAAATTATATTCCAAGTTTGCCCGATCAAAACTCATAACATATAAGTTTGAACAAAATGTTTATATATACCGTTTTAAAGGCTAATCTCTCCCCTTTCTAACAAAAACTTTGGATTTTTAAAATAGGTTCAAACATATTTGGGTAGTCAATAATTTCGTGTGAAAATATCAAAAAAACCATTTTTGTCAAATAAAATGAGTTTGGAAAAATAAAAAGAAAAATAAAAAAAAGTATTTTTGAGTTCTACTCAATCTAGGGAATAACTTAGACACCGTGTAATCCATTGAAATCAAAAATATTTCGAAAAATATTATTCGACTTTACGGCGTACAACACTTAATTACATACTCAACTACTGCTTCTACACCACATTCCCTATATTGATAGGTAATTTACAACATTTTCACAAACCTCTACGCCATCATGTAATTGACATATAAAATGATCACAGATGATGCTGGCAACACATCCATATAGACATACAATAGCATGCATATGTACGTGCATGTAGTCTTATTTGAATATTTATTATTTCCATACAAATTGCAAATGAACATAATAAATTGAAAACCAAACCAAAAAAAAAAAAAACAGAAACAAAAAACAAATAATTTGATCATGTCGTAAATCTCAGGAGATAAAAAGAAAAATAAATTAAACATGGGTTGAGTTAAAGTTGATTGACTGCAGTTTCCTTTCAATCGCATCACATATAGATCACGGATCCTTGCTTATATTTATACGTACATACATACATATGTACATAACATGTATTGACAAAAAGTTATCGATGGTGGTGTGTATTAGTGCTTAGGCTGATTGGCGTGTATTTAAATTAAAATTGTGTAACACGAATAAAAATCGGAATGAAATGAAATCGTAAAATTGAAATCCATTACAAAAGTTTATGATTTCTTAAAAAAATCGTTTTCTTTACAGAGTTTTTGTATTTTAAAGTCAAAAATCGTTTACACGCCTACACAAAATATAAAAAAAACCAACACTCCCATTGTCATCGTCATCAGATTCGTCACACAATCATCATTATCAGCAATGGCAACAGCAGTTGTACTACTATTTATTACTTGTGTATTGTAATACAAATCTAAGAAAATTATCTCCGAAAAAAAAAAACAACAAAAACAAATTTAAATACAGTTGAGTTGAATTGAATTGAAACGAATCGAATTGAATTGAATACATTGGATGTGTTTTAATGTCGTGCAGCAAAAAACTGCAAATGAAGCACATAAAACCGTTAAAATAAAATTAAATATCTCGACATTTTCAACATAAAACAAGTAAATAAATTATCAACCGGCTACTCCGATCATTTAATGCCTTACAACACAATATCATAGCGAATATATTGTTACAAAAATGGAAACGGTGTACCATCGTTTAACATTAAAACGATAAACAAAAGGTACACAAACAAATACAACGAACTTGCTTGCATATACCAACAACATCAGTATGAAAGAAAAGAAGACAGACAAAGAAAGTAACAACAAACAACATAAGCAAAATATACAAACAACAATGAAGTAGCGATAGAGTTCTCGAGAAGGCGAAGACACGAACACTCTACTTCAAGAACATTCATCAGTCTGCTTACGTGAGCATGTAAAAAGGCAACACAAAGCGGGTAACGAGTAGTAAGGATTCATTCAGTCTTGTGTGAAGACGCGTTGCATGTGAAGAGAACAGTCGTGGTTTGAAGATTGTTGTTGAAAAGATCTGCGTTGTAAGCAAAGAATAATAGCGAACAAGCATTTGTTGTTGTATTCGTCAAGTTGTATACAGTGGCACACAAAAGTAGTGCGAACAATAAAGAGTTTAATTAAAACTAAACACCAACTTATTTTTATTATGTTTGCAATCAACGAACTCATATTTTAAACGTTTTTAGAAAGGTAAAAGCGTAACAATATTTTAGTCCCGACTAATATTAGCCATCAAGTACATCGCATTCAAATACGTCCTCAGACATGGTGAAATTTAAAATTGAACAGTGAAGCCCTTAATCTTTAGCACGACTAGTAATACATCAAAGAGGACATACGTTTTAAGAAAAAGCCATTGGCAACACTCTGGTCAAATACGAAATCGTATAATTACAAGCGTTCCTCTTCACTGCTCATAAATGTTTCATAAATGACGTTAGAACTGCTCAGTTCTTATGTAAATTAATGAATTGAATTAAAATTTTAATGAAGAGATTCCCTTATTGATTTGGACTTTCGAGTTTATGCAGTCATCAGCGCAAACAACATCTACGCGAACCACTAGCGATGTAGGGTGTACGGTATAAACAGTTAAAGCCGCAATGTCAGTCAATATGTCTTTTGCTGATGGGCGAAAATAAATTTTACAATCAAATCACTCCGTCAACGTTAACATTTATTTAATCCCGGCAGAAAGTTAAATACAATTTATGGTTACAATAATGCTGATAATGATGTTTTATGCTATTGTATGTATTATGTTTTTAGTGTTGTTGTTGTTGTTGTTGGTGTTCTTGTTTTTATTATAATAATAATGAAATGTATTCATAATTCAGACATTTTGTAACGAATTTGTTTTGACTGCGATTTCGTTATTATTTGTGGTTTAAGTGTCACATGGATCTTGGGCCGGATGTGGTGTATCAACACAGATAAGATTTTGGTTTGGTTGGCATAAATAATTATTCAGGCTATAGATTTCATAATCCTTAGCAAGAATTATGACACAAATGCAATGATAATTATAGGAAAAAAAACAACAATAATAAAAATTATAAAAACAAACGATAAATTTTCTAATTATTATCTTAGTTTTCTTTAAAAATTTCTGCATGAAAAATCAATCAATAAAAATACGATTCGAACAAATGCCTGCTTAGATTAATTAAACAGAACTCAGTGCAAAAGATGGGCTTGGTGCATTTAAGGGTATATTATTGCACCTCAATCGCTCGATCATAATGAAATTGAATTTAATTTAGTATTTTATTCCTGAATCTGAAGCCATCTGCTCTGCTTGGAAATTCGTCTGCGTCTATGGTGTTTTGCTTTCAATCGATTTTTCATTGAAAATTATTACAGAAAATATGGACTTATTTTTAATATTTATTTTTTAAAAATATTTGAACGTTGAAATTTTTAAATAGAAATTTCTCCAAGGCAACAATTCTTGGTTGTGGTCATGTGTTACTTCTTGAAGATAAAGAAAACGTTATTGAAAGAACGGGTGGTAAAGAGCTTCTTCTATTTTTTACTTTTCATTAAAGCATACAAAGGTCATGCTTAGTTGCCGATTTATAATATCGTAATTAATTAATACATTCCTATCTTCATCTGAGAGCTATCCTTGAATAATTAGTGAGTACTCTCTAGAGTGAATATTTATATCAAATGGCATATCGAAGACTATAATTGGCGACACATAATTAGTGCCATTGAAGTATAAAATTAACACACACAACATAAGTGGTGTGAGAAAATAGGTTGTAATCCTGACTGAAGGGTTGTAATAACCAATTATGTATGTTATGTACTTAATTACTTAAAAAAACTAGGTAGTGCGATAGCTTATTAGAGGTAAAGCCACGGTTCAAATCCTAAGTCAGACATCAAAACGAAAATATGAAAAAATATTTCTTCGGCGGCTTCCTCTCAGCAGATTTATGGCAAAAACTTTGAGAGTAAATAAAATTGCCATGAAAAGTTTCTCAAAAAATCTTCCTTTCGGAGTTGACTTTAAACTGTAGGTCCAGCCACTCACATACAACAATTAATGTACACAACATAAGTGGTGTGAGAAACTTGGAAGTAATCGTGATTGTAGGGTTGTAATGACAAATTATGTATGTATGTATATATGTAATGAATCACCAAAAGGATAAAACAATGTAGGATTCCAACCCAGACCACTGAAGCTTAATCGTGCTAATTAATAAGTTCTCCATCTGTGTTGACGAAAACACTTTTCATACAACCCCGGGTGATTAACCGTTTGGGTGTTGAAAATTAAAAAAAAAAAACACAAAAAATTGGAAAATGAATGCCTAGCATTTATTTTTTAAAGCTTATTTCAAGCAAATTTTGGCACGATTCATCGCATCGTAATTATTCGCCTCAGAAATGATTCGATTTCTTTAATATTTAGCATTGAATAGAAAATCGAAATACAAGCTTTCTAAAAATGGTTGATAACTCCTGGGTGATAAATATCTAATCTTTCTTCTATAATTTCATATCTTTAACATTAAAATTCTAATAAATAAATTCTAAACGACATCCATTCACTTTGCATATGTTTTGCAGCAGCCAACTATAAATTCTTGCCTATTCTCTAATAGAAAAGCGAAACATAGCTGTAATGTTCTGAATTCCTTAACATTTCTTAATTTAAATAACTTTTCATCAAATAATTTCATTTAATTTCATTTTAATGCCACCTACCGACAAATTCTAATCCATCATGAACCCAATATTATGGTTCCAAATAATTTTTTAACATATTCAATGTCTTTCTGTGTATTTCCGTATGCGGCATAACCAGGCATTTTCATTTGCTTCTGTGTAAAATGATTGCCCTTATCAATTTTTTGCTTTTAATATACCATTTGCATTGAAAAATTCCCCATTTCACCTCACTTTCACCCGCAATATTCCCTTTTCATTTATTATTTATTTTAAAGCTTAAAGAAGTATGTATACTGAGAAAGCATTTGACAAGAGAGGATTATTGAAAATTTTAAATTTTATTCATACAAAAATTAAACAAAATTAAATCAAGAATAAGAATATAAAAAAATTAGTAAATTATTTGCTCTAAAACTAAAAAAAAAATATTTATTTGTTATGCTATAAACAGAATAAACGCAATCTATCAAGCGCAACAATTTTGCAATTGCAGCCTAAGGTAATTTACATGCGCGTTAATTATAACAAAGCCTAAGCAAAACAAATAAAAAAATCAACAGCTCAACTCTTTAACAATGGTGCCACTAAAACATTCTTTCGCATTATATTTCATACATCGCGTTTTCAAAACTTCTATTTCATGTAATCATACCTGAAGTTGTTTCGCGTTAAATACGAGGACAATTATTCCCAATTAAGAGAAATACAAGCAGGAGTACCACAAGGAAATATTCTGGGTCCACTTTTGTATGTTTTATACACCAATTATATGTCAGAAGTTCCTGGAACGTCTATGGCTACATTTGCCGAAGATGCGGCTATTTTGTTAGTTGCCAGAACAAAACGCACTGACCTCGGTCTTGGAATGGACTAGAAAATGGCGTATAATAATAAACAGTTCTAAGTCAACACATATTGACTTTACAAATAAACCAACTTTAGGTATCCCTATATTGAGGGGTGGTATACAAATGCCGTATGCAAATACGGCAAGATATCTTGGCATGACACTGGATGCGAAGTTGGAACGAGCATGTTAAAATTAAAATTATGGAACTACAACTAAAATGGAAAAAGCTAAGCTATATGGACTTATGGAGCACAATTGAGGGGATGCACAAGCGAGAAAAATATAACTATTATTCAACGTTTTCAGAACAGAGTACTCAGATGCATCGTAAATGCACCATGCTATATACGCACATGGGATTTACATCGTGATCATGGTGTAAATACTGTTAGAAAAGAGATAAAGAACATTACAACAAAACATAATACCCGACTCAGAGACCACGTAAATTCAGAAGCATCATCTCTTGCTGATCCCATTGGTTTGGAACGCAGACTTAAAAGAAGGAAGCCTTCCGACCTAATAAGAACATCTCTTTTGGCTTAATGACGTAACATCATCATAAATACATATATATTAAATTAAAGTTTATGTTAATATATACATATTTAACTGTTTGAATTATATTACTTGTTTGTTATAATAACTAGTAAACAGCATTAATCCTCTCACTGTTACTACTAATTCCATCATTGCTGCGAACAAAAATAAAAATTATCTTAAAAGCAAAGCAGCAGAATCTTTGCTTGTTGTCGTGCTGCCTTTTAAATAATCATTCATTTTCAACCCCAGCGTCAAATCCACATTACTTTACGGTTGCGAAACGTGGAATATGGCACCCCGAGAGTCCCAGTCTATTCAAGTATTTGTGAACAAATGCCTACGTTGTCAGATACAAACCAACAACCAATAGAGATGGAAATAAGACGACGCAAGTGGGGCTGGCTTGGGCACACTCTTCGCAAGCCATTACATAACATCACTAGGAAAGCCATTGATTGGAACCCCCAGGGAAGCAGGCGCATTGGACGACCATCACACATCTGGAAACACCAAATCACAATCGAATTATCCAAACTACATCTACAGTGGAACGAAGTGAAACACCGCGCTGACGATCGGGTTCATTGGAACCAACTTGTTGCGGCACCTATGCTCTCTAGAGGAGTAAGAGGAACATATATATGGACATTCATGTATCTCCACCGCTAGGCTCACTTGACCCTCAATGGATAGAAGGCGCGCTAACTAGTTACTTGGACTTGGTCCAAACATAATTTCGATCAAAGTGGCCATGCTTACAGGTCACTGTGATACGAGTAGACACGTAGAAAGAATGCGGCTCCCATTTACGGACTTTTGCCGCTGAGGAAGAGGAGACTGTTATCCACTTTCTTTGGCAATGTCCATCTCTTGCGAGGTGCAGATATAGGTTATTTGGTTCTCCAGCCGTTGTCAGCTTGACAGAGCTATCGTCCATTGATGTCAAGGATATAGCCTCGTTTATCAAACTTTCGGGCTGGTTTCCCAGCGTGGAGTAGTCGTGCTTTAAATGTGCAGCCCTTGACTGACCAACTTCTCCCTCTTTGGTTCAGAGAAACTTGGTCAGTACAGGGACTGCGTTCACCTTTGGCGTCACAACGGTCCGCTATGCGTGCTCAAGTGAGCTTTTGGTATCAAAGCTACCACACTAACCTAACCTAACACCCATGTATTCTATTTTTGAGAAATTGCTGCGTTGCTGCTTTGCTTCGTTATTGTGTTTATGGTATTACTTTTAATTGTGGTCAACAATCGCGCAAATATAAAAACAAATCAAATAACTTTTTTTATTAAACTGTAATTGCATGAACTGGCATTCACAAAAATGTTTGTTGTCAAGCAAAATTTAAAACAAAACAAAAAAAAAATAGAAAGGAATCGTAAAACATACGCCCACATTGCTGTAAAACTTCCTTAAATCCCTTAAAAATTATGAAAAAAGAATTAAAATTTATTTCTATTTTCATACAATTTGATGAATATTTCTTTCTTTGATTAAATCATTCAGAAATTGAAAATGTTGACCAAAACAAAAAGATAATTTTTTTTGTATTAAAACAGTGACGTATAATAAATAATTTGCTGCTGGCAAATGACAAAAATTTAAATTTTATGATCTTTTTTTTCGTCTTTATTTTTTGCTTATGTCATGTAGTTTAATAGCGTTAATGCCATACGTTTATTCATTCATTCATTCATTCAATCACAGTAGAGATTGAAAAAATATAAGAAAAAACTAACGCGGGCATTGATACAAAGAGCTCGTATTCAACGTTTGTTTTTCTACGGCATTCGTCCGTCGTACAATGACAATAATTTTTAATGAATTAATTTTGACCGTTTCTTTTCCTATCTTTTATTTCATTTAATTTCATCTGATTGTGGACAATGAATATAAAAACGACCAAACAAATTTCAACAATAGTTTCACTGGATAGTTTACGTCTGTTTTTCTTTTTTTTGCTGTTTCATTAATAAATCATTCACAATTCATACATTAAAATGCAGACACACATTCATCTATTCAGCATACAAGAGAGCGTATTTGAATATGAGTAGTAGCTAGCAAGAGACGAATGATGCACTTTATCATCGTTTATTCATTCATTAGTTGTTGCGATTGAAATTCATGCCAAAATTAAATACGAATGAAATCAAAACGAATTAAAGTGACACCACCATTACGCTTATCGTTTTTAATGAATGTTGAGAGCTGTTGGCTGCCGATCTATACGTTTTCTGCGAATTGACGAAGTACTTGGCATCAGATCTGTGATAAATATTTTAGTGCTGAACCTTAACTTTGACCATTCGCCCAAACTGGGTTTTTTTGGAGTTCCATTATCGGCCTCTATTTTTGAGAACTTCTGCAATATGTGTCCTATAATTTTTTCTTTAGTTTGTGTCATTGCTTCAGGTAAGGCTATTTAATCCTAGAAGTTGCCAGCACTTCCACTGGGTTACTTGTAGAGAGACACTCATAACTCGTACGACCAAACGGAGGCAAGTGTGTTCAAACGACTAGTGACTACTTCTGTAAGAGACCAGCACGAACCTCTAATTATGTTTGGCATTGCAAGAGTTTTATAGATAAAAATGCTTCAAAAGTTCACATTTAAAAACAAATATCACCACCATTATTCCTTCCTTGGAGATTAATTCGAACACTTAAAGTAGGGGTAACTATTAACAAAAGAATGTTTTACTGCCTAATGGAATATTTATTCTCGTTATAATCTATGTTTCAACAAACATTTCAATTATTTTCAGTATGTGCAGTATTTCGTTTTGAAATTATAAAAGCAGTAGTTATAGCCGTACTCTACTTTAATACATCTTTCTAACACCATACATTCATTTTCTCCTACAACATAATATTTTGGAATTCGATTGAAAAGAAAAGTTAAAGGGCCATTATTACAACTTGCCGTTAAAGTTGGATTTAGTTGAAGGTAACTTTAGCTAAAGTGAACTTTAAAGTCACCTTTAACTTCTTTTCGTTATTACAACTTGCAGATAAAATAAAGTTAACTTTTTCAAAAATATGGCAGTGCCGGAGCAATGTCGATAATACTGCTCAATTAAAAAAGTTGTTTTTTATCGCTTCTTTTTTTCTGTTGTACTCTTCTTTTTTTTGTTGTATTTGCTCACTTTGTTTATATTTGAAGTTGCCGTATTGAAAATAATATACTCGTATATGTATGGCAAGTTCAAACATAAACTTAACTTTAAAAGTTACCGGTAGGATGATCCTCCCTTTAGCTTAACGCTTACTGTCCGCTTATAATAATGAAAAACAATTTATCTGCCCGTTAAAATCCTCCCTTTATTTAACGGCAAGTTGTAATAATGGCCCTAAGGTTGACAACTCTATCACAGAGTTGCATCAAGGACTTGTAATGTATTCAAAAACTTTTTTTGCGGAATTACTTTTGTGATGTCAGTGCACTCGCATATGTAATTGTAAACGGTATGTTTTGGTTTGTAACTGTAAAATTCTTTGTTAAGCCACCATATACTAAAAGTAACATAATGTCTAAGGATTACACAATCGTGGCAATTGCTAGATGATACAGTTGCTAGATGATACAGTTGCTAGATGATACATGATATCATTGAATAGCAATTGTCAATGGTTTAACATCTAATAACGGAATTTGATGATAATATTTCCAACGATTGTCCATTAAGATTTTAAGTAGAAATCGACAGCAATTAAAGCGAGAGTAGAAATCAAAAAATCTGTGTATCTTGCATTAAGTCGAGCAAAGCTTTGATTCACTTTTACTTTAATTGTATTTGTATTTCGTCTGACAGTATTATTCGTTATTGTTGCGAATAAAATATTTCAATGGTTTTTGTTAAAAAAATGTCAACTGAAACTTTTAATGCCAATCTTTCAATCTAATCAAATCTTTCATTCCCAATTTTTTTTTTATTTTTTTATATTTTTTATCTAAATTTTGCAAAACCATTCAAACGATGATGACATACATATTTGAAGGAAATATTTTCTATCAACCTGAGAATTGAGGTATGTACTCTTGTTAATGAGATCAGAAACTAAACTTTTAGAAAAAAAATGTTTTACTAAGTAACCGAAATACTGTCCAAATTAAGACATGTAGAAATGTTTAGATTAAAAAATAATTAATTTCTTACCGATTAACAATTAAAACGATTAAATATGGTTTACACTCGAACTGTTTTACAGCAGCATATCGGTCGGATTTGATAAAAATAAATGGCTTTAATTTTAAATAAATTCTTTAACATTACAACTTGACTTGTAATCGCACTTCAAAAAACCTCGACTCCTAACGAAAGATTTTTTTGAGAAACTTTTCCATGACAATTTTATTTACTTTCAGAGTTTTTGCCAGAACTCTGCTGATAGGAAGTTGCCGAAGAAATGTTTTTTCGTATTTCGGTTTGATCTCTGACCTAGGGTTTGAACCGTGGCCTTTCGTCTAATAAGCCGACACACTATCTACTAGACTACGGCCATATACATATGTATGTGTGTGTTGAAGTCAAACAAACAAAAATCAGTCTATAATTAAGAAATAACTTAAGTTTACTTAAGGATTTACTTAGAAACACAAAAAATACGTAATATTCTGAATGAATAATCAAAAAAATTCTAAAAAATCTTTACTACTTACAGAAATAATCATTAGAAGGTAATAAAGGACTTCCAAAAAGTATATCCAAAGTAGGATTACTTAGTGTTTTTGATTTTCTTCTTCTTCTTCTTTTTATATGCGAGTATTTTCACTGACTTAGCGTTTCGTAATATTGAAACTAACAAAATCACAGAAGTATTGTGTGGTGGTTACGTATGTATTCATGTCGTATCTCTTTCTGGTTTCCTAATGTCCAATGCGATAAAGAAAAAAATCGTAGTTTTATAACAGGGCCAGACCAACAATGAAATGAAAATAAGGAGCGTTCGTTTAAGTACAAAAACAACTTTCTTAAGATTTTGTACAATTTTTTTTTCTTTTTTTATTATTTTCGTTTTTATTTTGGCTTTTTGCAAAACATAGCAGCAGAGTCTCAAAAAAAAAAAAAAAAAAAGAATAAAATGTGGCAGCAAAGTATTGCACTTGTTATATTGCCTTAGTTTAGTGCAGCTGCCATCATAGTCTATGGTCTAATGCTGCTTTAATGACTGGGATTTGAACTTCAATTGTGCAGCAGCAGCAGTATGTTTCGATTGTGTTGATGCTTTAGTTGTGGTTTCTTCCTAATTCCTGATAACCGTATCCAATGATTTTGCTTTTCAACTGACTGCCTGCAAGTAGGCAGACAACGTTTTAAGTGCCTTTCGGATTTAATGTTGCAAGTGCCTTTTCGTTTTTTTTCGTTTTTTTTTCGTTTTTGGAACGTTTCTCTTTCATCTTGGTGTTCTTGGGGTAATTGGTATTAAAGCACAACCTTTAATGTACGAGTATCTAATCGTTTAAGCGTTTTATTAAATTATGTACGAATTAAGCACTGTTTTGTGTTGGCTTTTTTGTTTTTATTGTTGCTTGCTTGCTTACTGGCAATTTTATTATTGTTGTTATACGCTATTGCAGTTTGTTGTTATTGTTGTTGTTTGTTATTATTATTGTATTTATTTAAAGTCTCTCTCTCTGGCTGTCTGTTGCTTGGCTGGTTCACTTGTTTTAATGGTTCAACTACTTTTTTTTTAAATTTTGTTTGTAGTTTTTGTTTGTAGTTTTAGTGGCTTTAAGCCTTTAAAACATTCATTAGAGACTTAAGGCCGGGCTTGGTTGCAAGCAACAGTAACAGCAACAGCAGCAACAGCAACAGCACCAGCAACAACAAAAAGTAATTTAAATCAAAGTTGTTACATCATTGTTGTTCAACTGGCTTCGTTATTTCTTCTATTATTATTATTTTTCTTTTTTTTCGTTATTTTTTTCATTTTTTTTTTTTTGCTTTTAACTTTACTTGCTTTTTTTAATTTTTTTTTTTCATCTATTCCTGCTGGCTTTATTGTCTGCGGCTTGTTTTTGTTTTTCTTTCTTTCTTAGTGTTTATATGGAGTTGTTTGCCATTATTACGTATTGTTTTTTTTCTTTTGTTATAACACATTGCTGTCGTTGTTGTTGTTGTTATTGCTGGAGCTTAATGGTCCATGACCTTGTTGGGTGTTCTCTAATGCCAAGTTCAAGGCCAATTTTTTTCTTCTTCTTCTTCTTCAATTTTCTATCTAAAAAGTTCATTTCATTGTTGCTTTTTGATTTCTCCAATAATTCCCCAAGTAAATCACATGCGAATTACGTGAGACTTCATTAGACTTCACAGCAGTACAGTGCAGGTAACTTGAACTTGAATAGATTCTTAATAAAGTTCCCTCCCGGATGTTCATTTAATAATAAATAGACAAATATTCATCATTTAATATTTAATACTTGGTTTTTTTTTGTTGTCGTTGTTGTAATGTTTAGTCATAAACTTTGTTGTGTAAAAATCATCTTTCAAGTAACAAGTGCTTTGTGTTTTGACTGAATTTAAAGCAAAATACAGATAATTTAACATAAAATAAAACAGTTCGAATTCACTTTAACGATATATTACATGCAAGTATATTAGCATATATTTCAATACATAACATAATAATTGGCCATTATAACCTTACAACCCTTCAGTCAGGATTACGACCTATCTCCTCACACCACTTCTGTTCTGTACGTTAAGTTGGTACATGAGTGGCGGGACCTACAATTTAAAGTCGACTCCGAAAGACAGTTTTTTTTTTTCAGAAACTTATTCATGGCAAATTTATTTACTTTCAGAGTTTTTGCCAGAAATCTGCTGAGAGTAAGTCACCGAAGAAATATTTTTTTTTAATAAACTTAACCGAACAAGGTTATTCTTGTAGACAAATAGCTAAATCTTTAAGTTTAGCGCGTAGTACTATCCAATGCGTTCGCAAAAGACTAAATTTGGCCTCCAGATATACAGCAAATGGACGTCCAAGATTGCTCACTGGCACTGATGCACGACATATCGAAACTCTGATGAGAAAACGTGGAAACGTGTTATTAGGTCCGACGAAACGAAAATAATGGATGGAGGGATGCATGCAAACAAGGTAAAGTTTCTGATTGTGGTCAACGTGGCGACCACCAGGACGATCCTTGTCTTGCTGTATTCAAGTTGACACGCAGCCTCCTCGTGGCCCCTCCTGGATGGCATTCTAGCACCCGCTAGATGTTAACTAATGCGTGCAGCGAATGTCCAATCCCCTGGACGTTAAATTTGGGTTGTGCGTAGGGCTTGGAACCCACCACGTAAAAACAATTATCCAATGAAAACCAAGACAGAATCCTATAAAAAGATCCCCTCTAAAGTTGACGACCACGGCAAACGAATAAAGGACTATGATTTACGTATTGGCACATGGAACGTTCGCACCCTTTACAGGGTAGGCGCTTCCGCCCAGCTGGCGGATGCCCTCATTAAATGTAGGACTGACATCACTGCCATTCAGGAAATGCGATGGACAGGACAAGGATGCGAAAGGCTTGCATCTTGCGATGTATACTACAGCTGCCATGAAAACAAGCACGAATTTGGATGCGGATTTGTGGTTAATAAGATACTTCGTCACCTTGTCTCTGGGTTCACACCTGTGAACGAAAGAATAGCCACAATCCGCATCAAGGCAAAATTTTACAACATCAGCCTAATATGTGCTCACGCCCCGACGGAAGAAAAGGACGATGTGGTTAAGGATGCCTTCTAATGTAAACTCGAGGACGTATACGATAAGTGCCCGGCCCATGACGCCAAAATCGTCCTCGGGGATTTTAATGCAAAGGTCGGGCGGGAAGGTATCTTTGGCCCCACTGTCGGACAGTTCAGCCTCCACGCAAACACTACCTCCAATGGTATGAGGCTGATCGATTTCGCCGCGGCGCGTAACATGGTAGTATGTAGCACTAAGTTTCAACATCTCGACATTCACAAGGCCACATGGATGTCCCCTGATCGGTCAACATCTAACCAGATCGATCATATTGTTATAGACGGAAGGCACGTATCCAGTGTACTAGATGTGCGCACATTCAGAGGTCCAAACATCGACTCGGACCACTACCTTGTCGCAGCCAAGTTTCGATTGCGCATTAGCGCTTCGAGGTCTGCGCACTCTAGTGCATTGCGAAAGCTGGACGTTAAGAAGCTGCGATCACAAAGGACAGCTGAGGCGTTCTCCGCTCAACTCTCGGATAAGCTCCGTCGTTCCCCATCTAATCTCAACGACATTGGCGGACTGTGGGCCAACATCTCCCACTCCTTGCGCACTACTGCGGAAACAGTCCTTGGTTTCGAACGCCCACCCCAACGAAATCAATGGTACGATGAGGAGTGTCGCGAGGCAACTGCAGCGAAAAACGCCGCATACAAGAAAACGTTGCAGTCTGCCGCTACGCGAGCCATTGTCGAGAACTATAGAGAGAAGAGAAGGGATGAGAGACGCCTTTTCAGACGCAAGAAGAGGGAGCAGGAAAGGCGTGAGCGTGAGGAAGTCGAGATGTATAGATGTAGGAATGACGCTCGAAAATTCTATCAAAAGGTTAAGCGTCTAACCGAGGGTTATAAACCCGGAGCGTCTTACTGCAAGGACTAAAATGGAAACTTAGTATCAGATCCGCAGGGAGTACTGAGGTTATGGAGGAAACACTTCTCTACTCTGCTACAAGGCGATGACGACACCAATACCGCCTTTAGAGATGATGTTCCGAACCCGATCGATGATGACGGCGTGGAGTTTCCGCCGCCTATCCATGAAGAGGTCAAAGTCGCGATTACGCGCCTTAAAAACAATAAAGCGGCAGGTCCTGATGGCCTCCCCCCTGAATTGTTTAAGACCGGATGTAATGAGTTGGTAGGGCGCATGCACCAGGTTATTTACAAAATATGGCTAGAGGAAAGTATGCCCAATGATTGGAACCTCAGTGTCCTCTGTCCTGTCCTGAAAAAGGGAGACCCTACTATATGCGCCAACTATAGGGGTATAAGCCTTCTCCCTATCGCATATAAGGTTCTTACAGGCGTATTGTGTGAACGACTGACGCCACTCGTCAAAACACTGATTGGACCTTATCAGTGCGGCTTCAGACCTGGCAAGTCCACCATCGACCAGATCTTCACACTACGCCAAATCCTGGAAAAGACCCACGAGAAACAAGTCGACACACACCATCTTTTTGTCGACTATAAGGCTGCCTTTGATAGCCCCATAAGGGATCGTGTTTTTGCCGCAATGTCTGAGCTCGGTATACCTGCGAAGCTGATAAGGCTTTGCAGAATGACGTTGAGCAATTCCTGTAGCTCCGTCAAGGTAGGAATGGACCTCTCCGAGCCTTTTGATACCGTGCGAGGTTTCAGACAAGGCGACCGCTTATCATGCGACCTCTTCAACTTCGTCATGGAGAGTGTTCTGCGCAAGGCAGGAGTGCATCGCAGTGGCACTAT
This sequence comes from Sarcophaga variegata, assembly GCA_932273835.1. Classification (NCBI taxonomy): domain Eukaryota; kingdom Metazoa; phylum Arthropoda; class Insecta; order Diptera; family Sarcophagidae; genus Sarcophaga; species Sarcophaga variegata. The sequence continues at coordinate 49,283,263 of OW026360.1, read as the reverse complement.
TTTTCAAAAAAGTGTCCAGTTGCTTGCGTACGCTGACGACATTGACATCATAGGGCGTACGAAGCGAGATGTTACTGCTGCCTTTAGTGCTATTGAACGCGAGTCTACCAAGATGGGTTTGGCAGTAAATGAGGGCAAAACAAAGTATATGTTATCGACGAGTCGAGACGCGCGGCGTATTGATTCTCAGATTACGGCCGATAACTATACTTTTGATACGGTCAAGGAATTCATCTATTTTGGCTCCGCCGTTACCACCAGAAATGATGTCAGTCTGGAGATCAAGCGCAGGATCACTCTTGCCAACAGGTGCTACTATGGTCTCAATAGGCAATTGAGTAGCAGAGACCTCTCTCGTACGACAAAACTAACACTCTACAAGACACTCATCCTACCCGTGCTTCTTTATGGCGCAGAGGCATGGACCCTATTAAGTACAGATGCAGCGGCCTTGAGAGTGTTCGAGAGAAAAGTACTGCGCAAGATCTTCGGTCCAGTGCGAGTTGGCGATGATTTCCGTATCCGATACAACAGTGAGCTGTATGAGCTCCTCAACGACATGGACGTTGTACAGCGTATTAATATCCAGCGGCTGCGATGGCTCGGCCATGTCGTTCGAATGGAGGAGGATGCGCCGGCAAGACGGGTATTTGATGCGGGAATCTGCGGAAGTCGGCGAAGAGGACGACCTTGCATCCGTTGGAAGGACCAAATCGAGGAAGCCCTGTCATCGATTGGTGTGACCAACTGGCGTAGGTGCGCACGAAGCAGAGGCGCCTGGAAGGATGTGTTGCGGCAGGCCGATATCCGATAAACGGGTTGTTATGGCCAATTAAGTAAGTAAGTAAGAAACGAAAATTAACCGCTTTCAGTCAGATGCGAAAGAATATTTTTGGCATCGTCCATATGAAAATCTTCACGTCATCAGGTTAAACAAACCCTGAAGCATGGTGGTGATGAATTAATGGTGTGGGGCTGCTTAACATGGTGGAACGTCAAAGTAGAAGGAGTAATGAGAAAGGAAGGTTACCTGAATATTTTTCAGACGAATTTGCCAGCTTATGTGGAGAAAAGCCAGAGGAAAATACATGGAAAATACATGGTTTCGGCAGGATGGAGATCCGAAGCATACCGCCAAAATTGTTAAAAATTGGCTTTCGAATCAAAATTTTCAACTGATAAAGTGGCTTCCACAAAGCCCAGATCTAAATCCAATAGAAAATTTGTGGGCTCTTTTGAAGACAAAATTGGCAGTATACGAAAAATCTCAAAAAAAAAATGTAAAAACTTTGAGAAAGGATCCAAGAAGAATGGATGAATATCCAAGACGAAATTATTCATAATCTTGTAGAAAATATGCCAAAGCGTATCCAAAGTGTTAAAATGAATAAGGGATTATGGACAAAATATTAGAAATATAATAATATTTATGTTTTTAGTAACATGCAAAACTGTTCGAATGGAGTTATTTTATGTTTGAGTTAAATAAATGGATTAAATAATAATATTTTTTATATACTTGTTTTGTGATAAAATGTTATAAATAAACAATTTAACAAAAACAAAATTATTTTGTTTGCTTTTATTATAAAAAAATTATTGAACAATAATTAGTAAACCGAGCAACGTTCATACACTTTTGTTCGCCACTGTACATTAATACATTTTAAAGTCGCCTACGAACGACAGATTTCTGAGAAACAATTCATGGCAATTTGATTTACTCAGAGTTTTTGCCTGAAATCTGCTGAGAGGTTGTCGCCGAAGAAATATTTTTTTCATATTTTCGTTTAGATATCTGACCTGGGATATGAACCGTGGCCTTACGTCTAATAAGCCAACACACTACCTACCAATTAGACTATGGCGACATCACATCACATATGTGGTATATTTTATTTCAAATTGTTATGATTTCCTGTATATTTTAATGGACTTCATTAAATTAATATCGTTTTTGTTTGAACTTGAAAATGTTTATGTTTTCTTTCACCATTTAAAGATGAGGGACATAGATTACGTTTTATTAGCTCTAAACTTAACTTAACTCAGGCTTCATAAACTGTTTATAAAAATTATAACGATTCGGACAACACATTTATTGCACAAATTTCATGGTCATGGGAAAATTAGACAATCGTATGTAAGTACATCCTTTCGAATTCTACATTCAGTTTGTTTTTGAAATAAAAATTCTTATACTGTTCTGCTTCTTCTTCTTCTGTTATGCTTGCAAAGTACAAAATTATTGTTGTTTTGGTTTTTATTGCTTTATTTCATTAAATGTTGTTTGTTTACTATCAAAAGTGTTAAAAAAAACTAAAAACTGAAATAAAATAAAAAAGGTTTACATTACCGTATGTTAAAGAATAAAAAAATTAGAAAAAAAAATGTCGGTTATAAAAACAAAATCTCCTTAAAAAATAATTCTTTTTTATTGTCTTTAACTCTCTTCCTTTTTCACCAACTAAATGCCGGCTTGGGAAATTCTTCTTCTTTTATTATTCATAAACAAAATAATATTAAGTTTATAAAAAAAAAATTATTTCTTATTATTATTATTATTCTTTATTGTTTTTGTATTTTAATTAATCAAATTCGTTTTTATTCAAATATTTTATTTCCTTTGGCTGTTGTTGTTGTTGTTGTTGCGGCCAACAATTTCAGGGGAACAATATTTCCATCACATGTTGTTCATACATATGTTCACGTCCAAAGCGTAAAACCCGAATTCTTTATTATAAAATCATAGACATTTAAGCCATAAATTAAAATTTATTACGACAAATATTGTATTAAGACAAGACAAGCGAAAATACAATAAAAAAAAGAATTTTTTTAAACCTAAATTCACTGTAGAAGCCATACTGTGTGAATAAATAAGGAAATCAGTTCGAAAATTTTTCTTTAATTCCCAAACAAATTTCAAATAAAAAATCATAATCATATACATAAATATGTATATATACATACATATATATGTATGTATGTATGCACAATTATTTTCTATGAAAAGGAATATGTAGAGGAACGCTACCCATTGTTTATGACAAAAGGAAGCATATTTGAAAAGATTTCCTCATGGATATCTTGTTGTGGCACTGCGGAGCGTATCTTTTAAGGTTAGGATTTGACTTTATTTACTTACTTATTGATTGGCCCAAATTAATGACGCAATAGCTTCCTTACACACATAATTGGCCATTACAACCCTTTAGTTCAGGTTACGGCCTAGCTTCTCGCACCACTCATGTTCTGTGTGTTAATCTTCTTATACAATAAAAATGTGTGTGTGTTTATTTGTTTGTGGGTTTGTTTGAAGTCTATAGACGGCTAAACAGCTGGATCGGTTTTCTTGAAATTTTAACAGTATCTTCCTGTATGTCTGGAAGGAGCTACAGGCTACTTTTTATTTTAAAATTACAAGTAGGCGAGGTGCCACGCCTACAAACCCGTATGAAAATGAATGTTTGTTTGTATGTACGTTATAGAATCGTAACTATGCATTTGATCATGTTATGACCTTTAGCAAAGTTGTTGCTCATGAGCCCGGGGAAGGTTTCTAAGTTGGTATGACTAATTTCCGACAGGTGGTGCTACTGAAAATTACTCAAAATGAATGACAAGCAATTGGTCGACCTACACCTCATGTACGGAAGAAAAGAGCATTACGAGCCTCAGAATCAGACGAGCATTGAGACTGGAAAATCTTCGAGTATATGCCGCTGAGACCCGTTCGCTTGAAGCACCTGAACAACGAGAAGCGAGATTAGAAACTGATCGAATGCGTACTACTCAGTCCCGTTCGTCTGAATCATGAGGAAAACGGGAAACAAAATCAATAAAATGATTCAAAATTAATTGGACATTTGTGTAATATCTTTCCTTCAAATTTCTTTTAGTTGGTGGCGCAGCAACACGCGCAGGATACAGCTAGTATGATATATGAGTGACGGGACCTACAGCTTAAAGTCGACTCCGAACGACAGATTTTTGAGAAACTTTTCATGGCAATTTTTATTTACTCTCAGAGTTTTTTCCAGAAATGTGCTGAGAGGAAGTTGCCGAAGAAATATTTTTTTTCATATTTCGTTTTGATGATTAACCTCTGGTTTAAACCTTGACCTTATGTCTAATAAGCCAATACACCAACTATTAGACTACGGCGACTTCTATCTAGCTTCCTTACTATGGTATATTTCAATTTATAAAAATAATTGCAAATACAGTGTTCATAATATTTTCAACAAAGCAGAGCAACGGACAGTTGTAAAGAAGATGCTAAATCCCTCCTCTTTGTTTAGGCATATAATATTAATGCCATACATAAGCTACAAATAAATGTCAAATTTTTAGTCATTTGGTACTTCTTTTTTTCTGGATTATTTGCCATTAAATCTTAATAGTCTCTCGGTATTTCGAAAGGTATTTTCATGTAAAATAAGTATCAAAACAATGGATAATATAATTGACTAAAAAAATCACAGATCTATGGAGAAGATACTGGCACCCGTTCCTATATTCTTCTAAGAGCTATTCGTGAAGAAAGGGTAGTGATTGGGTTTGATGGATGTAATCCAGCAATCTCTAGGGTAAACATATTGGTACCTTTTTACCCTTTTAAAAACGTTTAAAATATGTAATCGTAAATTGCAAATAAAATAAAAATTAATTTCTGTTTAGTTTTAAATAATTCCTTTATTGTTCGCACAATTCCGTATGCCACTGTTCACAACTTGATGTCAACAACAACAATTTGCTTTAATTGTTAATCTTCTTTATGCACGTCCGCGTACAGACTAACAATTGTTTGGTAGATCTTTCCAACGGAGATCTTCAAACCACGATTATGCTGTACTCACGCAACTCGTCTTCACAAAAGACTGACTGAATTGTTACTAATCCTGTTGCCTGCTTTGTCTTGCCTTTTATATGGCAGGGTAAATAGACTGATGAATGCTCTTGAAGGAGAATGACTTTGCCTTAGCGAAATCTCTATAAATGTAAACATGTTTGTGTACTTTGTTTACGTTTCTCATTGCAATGTTTTTGTTGCCTGCTTGTTTACTTGTTTATACCCGTTTTTATACTGATGTTGTTGCTATATTTTTGTTTATTCGTTAATCATGTAAACGAATCCATTGTTTTTGTTTTTGTAGCTTTTTGTTTATTATTTCAATGTTAAACGATGTAACACCATTTCTATTTTCATAACAATATCCATCAAACCGTATCTCAAACATCACAATTTTGGACACATAATCGGTGCCACTTAATTCATGGAATATTGTTCCAAGTACAGATAGATTAAACAGCAGTGATGTAAGCATACAATTGTGTCAACAAAAAAAATGTTGTCTTCAGCATATAAAACAGGTGAAGAATACATTGTATCAGTCTTCTCAGTCCACACTCAGTGTACAATGAAAATATCGAGACGCTATGTTATCCTCAAAAATCATTTTACATCAGTTAAAATATTTGTTTTTAATACCTTTTTCGATGTGCGCTGGTAGTCTAGTAGGTAGTGTAGACTATTAGCGTAAGGATCATTGGTTCGATTCCCACCAGAGGCTTTGATCTGTTACCTTACACCCCGCATATGGTCGAAGATACTCAGCTCGTATTTACTAACAATATAATTGTAATTAATAAATAAATAAAAAAAATTTGAAAATTTAAAAAACTTTTTCTTTCAAAAATAACACGGTGCGACAATGAAAATACACCCAGCTAATGACATAGTGTAGGTTGTGAGTTTTGTTGTAGTAGAACCAAAGAAAATAAAGTATATATATCCATATTCTTTGGTAGAACTTAAAAATATTTTTTTTATATTTCTTGAACTCTCCAAACTTGTTTTATTTTTTTTAATATTTTTTAATCTATTTTAAAAATCCAAAGTTTTTTGAAAAGGGCGATGACCTTTAAAATGGTAAACAGAAACATATGGTTCAAGCGTATATGTCATGAGTTTTGATGAGGTAAACTTGGAAAATATGATTTCTTTTTCATTTTTTTTAAGTTTAGCTATTCTTAATTGCAAAATATAATTAAAAACTATAAAATAAGTGATGACATTTAGAAAGTGCATTATTTTGTGAAGAGATTGACACTTCGTTTGATCAAATCGGACAAAAATTATCGTAGTTTTTATTTAAATAGTCGTGTTAAATTTTTTATATATATAGTATGTCATCTTATCAAATGTACTTTTAGTTCAAAAATGTTCAAAAGTTTTGATGGCTCTTGATTGCTTACCGTAAAACGTGTCAATTTCACATTTGAACGACTACCAGAAGTCGACTAATATTTGTATTCTTTGCAAATATTATTATTTCGCTTTGCGCAAACATTGTTCATTTGCTGGTGGTCGCTCAAACGTGAAATTGACACATTTTGCGATAAACAATCAAGATACATCAAAATTTTGGAACTGAAGGTTCATTTGATAAGATGAAATATATAAAAAATATAACACGACTGTTATACTATTTAAATAATAACTACGGTAATTTTTGTTCGATTTGATCAAACGAAGTGTCAATTTCTTCACAAGATAATGCATTTCCAGAATGTTATCACTTATTTCATATATTTTAATTAAAGTTTGCTACTATGAATGGACAAACTTGAAAAAATATGAAAAAAATTTGCATTTGTCAAGTTTACTTCATCAAACCTCATAGCATATTAAGTTAAATAACATATATATGTATAACGTTTTAAAGGCACATCCCTCTCCTTTCTAATAAGGTTTAAATTTTGGACATGGGTTCAGAAATGTTTGTGTAATCAATAAATTTGTGCGTAAAGTAAAAAAACAGGTTTTGTCAAATAAAACAAGTTTGGAGGGTTCAAGAAATATAAAAAAAAATATTTTTCAGTTCTACTTAACAAAACTCACAACCTGCACTATGTCATTAGCTGAATGTATTTCATTTTTATTTTGTCGCATCGTGTAATTTAAGATACATATTCAAATAACCACACCCGAGTATTGCTATAAATATATTTTTTAATTTTTATTTATTGCATCAATCGACTGTTTTATAAAAAAAAGATTAAAATCTAATGGATTTTAATTAAACATTTTCATTTTGTGAAGAAGAAAAAGAAGATTTTTTTTGCAAACCATATACTATTTATTGTATGAGTGCGTGCGTAAATGCATGTTTGAATATTCCATTGTCCAAATATCGTAGTGAGACAATAGGTACGAAGACAATAGGTGGTAACAAACAGTTGGCTTATGGAGGAGATCGTTTTTTTTATAAAATCCAACAGAAAGCCAACAGCAAGAGTGATGACCTGACGTTCATAATGCATTATAATGGAATGAACACCCGTTTTTATATTAAAATTCCGATTTTGTAGAACGATTAAATGTTTTTCTTTCATTTCTTTCTTCGAATGTGTTGTGTTGTGTTGTGTGCATTAAATACAGAAAATGTTTGGTATTTTACTAAGAATAGATTCTTATTTCTTTTATTTCTTTTATTTTTTTTATTTTGATTAATTCGTTGCACGTATTGATTATTAATCAGTTTAACTTATTGTTGTTGTAGCAGTTGCATGCACATGTGTGTATACATATATATATTGTGTATACAATGCAGTTAGTTTTCCTGTTACCAAAATGTATTTAAAATAACGTTCTTTTTATTTTTATTATAGCCGCGCAATTGTCACCGCCACCGCCACCGGCACCGCCAATAGTTCTAGCCTTTAAGGCATTCATTTTTTTTATTTTCTTATTGGCATGTATTCTTCGCCATTTTTTTTTTTTTTTTTTTTTTTTGTGGTGAAAAAAATCATCGAAAGACACTGTTGCCACTGCAACAGTAGTGTGAGACTTTAACCCACTAAAAAACCACCTCTACGATTCGAACCTGTTTGTCCTATGGTACTACCATTAAGTATTTCATCACAGGACGAGTTCTAGCCTTTTGACTACTACTATTGATCTCTATCTCCTTCTATCCTACGAATTCTCTCTATCCTTCTCAATTCCTGCATCACATTTGCAGACATCATTTTGACATATTGCCAAACCTCAACAGACCGCAGCATATGCGGAACTATATTGTCTGGTGTCACTATTTCATTTATCATCGTCTCTAACAGCTCGCGTTCCAATCTGAATCTATCGCAATAAAAGAAAATATGCTCAGCATTCTCAATTCCATTATTGCAGAAGGAGCAAGATACCTCATTGTCATGGCCATATTTACAGAGATATTCCCTGAAGCAGCCATGCCCTGTCAATAACTGTGTCATGTAAAAGTCAACATGACCGTGTCTCCTTTCAACCCAACTTCGTACACTTTTGATAAGTCTATGTGTCCATCGCCCTTTCGTCGCAGTATCCCACTGAATCTGCCATTCGTCTAAACTCTTTTGTCTTTCCTCCTTTCGTTCTTCCGTAGTTAATTTTCTACCAACAATACGAACTCTATCGTATATCCTTTTCAGTTCCATAGCCATAACATCAGGGGGAGTTATACCAGATATGACACTAATAGCCTCATATGAAACTGTGCGGAAACCACTAGCAACCCTAAGGGCGCTTAGACGAAACAAAGACCTTGCAGCTCTAGCGTAGGTTCTAATACCCAACGCCGGTCCCCACACAGGTGCTGCATACATCATTATCGACTGAGTAACCTTTGCCAATAACAGTCTTCTGCTCTGATTTGGCCCTCCTATATTAGCCATAATGCGGGATAATGCACTCGAGCAGCCTTCTCACAAGCCTTCTCAATATTTGTTCTAAAATTTAATCTTACGTCAATCATTACTCCTAAATATCTAAGCGCTAGCTGAGAAGTTATATTATGTCCGTCTATATTAAGTGTAATCCATTCAATTTTCTTTCTGCTCGTTATCAAAATAGCTTCAGTTTTTTGTCCAGCCAGTTGAAAATTCGCTGACATAAGCCAGCTCTTTATTCTAGTCAACGTCGTCATACACGTAGCCTCAATTTGATGTAATTCCTTCGCCACAATTGTTACTGCTATATCGTCAGCATAACCAATTATCTGCACACCTCTTGGTACTGGGAGACGTAACACTCCATCGTAGAGTATATTCCATAGCAGTGGACCTAGCACAGAGCCCTGTGGAACTCCACCAGTTATTTTATACCTCTTAACGCCTTCATCTGTGTCATAGAGTAGTATTCTATCAGAAAGATAGCTGCTAATGATACGCATAAGATGCGCCGGCGTCTGTATAGTCCGCAAAGCCTGTATAATGTGCGACCAGCACGCGGAATTAAAAGCATTTCTAACATCAAGTGTTATGACGGCACAATATTCCTTAGAACCACCCATCCATCTGGTTCCTTCAATTGCATTGCCTGCTATCGTTGTCAATTTCTTAATTGCGTCTATAGTTGATCGTCCTCTACGAAATCCGTACTGATTTTCAGAGAGACCTTCGGCTACTCTTTCAAGGTGTTGTTCCAAACGGTTACAGATCAATCGTTCCAAAATCTTGCCCATTGTGTCGATCATACAAAGCGGTCGATAAGAACTTGAATATCCCGGCGGTTTTCCTGGTTTAGGTAGCAATACCAGTCTTTGAACTTTCCATATTTTCGGAAATACTCCGTCGTCAAAACACTTCATATACATCTCCGTAAAGGGTCGAACACTGTGTTTAATTGCTATTTTAAGAGCGTGGTTTGGAATTCCGTCAAGACCTGGAGCCTTGGCATTTCGTTCCGACGCTAGCATCACCTCTTGGTCCGTCACTGGATCCATGGCATCAATAGAATTTGCATTCTCGTCTACTGTTATATTTTCCCTCTCAATGCTCTGTATTGGAAAAAGAGTTTCAACCACACTCCTCATGAGTACTGGGCAAGTTGGCGCTAGTCCTCTACAGCTCCTTATTTTAGACATAACCACCTTATAAGCTCCTTCCCATGGATTCTCATCGACTTTCTCGCATAGCTCCTTAAAGCAGAACGATTTGCTTCTCTTAATAGCCATCTTGAATTCCCTACGTTTGGCTTTAAAAACGGTCCTTAATCTTGAATTTCAGCTTCACCTCTACTCCTTTGGTATTGTCGTCTCGCACTGTGACACTCGCGTCTCAGTACCGCAATTTCGCTGTTCCACCAATAGACTGGTCTTCGGGTAGATGTGCTTCTCCTTCTCACCATAGCAGCGTCACAAGCCCTGCTAATATGTTCCGCTAATAGCTTTGCTCGTTCATTTGCGTCACTCGAATCAGTTATATTTTCGTCCAGCATTTGTCTAAATATTTCCTCATCCATGGTTTCATCTTTCCACCCCTTCGTCTGTGCTTTCGTTATGCGTCCGCTTCTCTCTCGTATTGGTCCTACACTGCTGATATCTATTACAATCGCCAAATGATCACTGTGGGTATATGTATCACTGATTCGCCAATTTGTTCTTGCAGCCAATGCTGAGCTCACAAATGCTATGTCAATAATAGAGCCGCGTCCATTCTTCTCAAAGGTATTCCTTGCTCCCGTGTTCAATAAAATTACGTCAAGAACGGAGAAGGCTCTAAGCAACGCATGGCCTCGTTGGTTTGTGCTCCTGCTTCCCCATTCCAATGCCCACGCGTTGAAATCTCCCGCTACTATATTTGGCGTCGTTGTGAGAGCATCCCTAACTAGGTTGTCAAGTATTTGTTCGTACTCCTCCTGAGGTATATTTGGCGGTACATAACAGCTGTAAATGTGTACCCCACCAATCTTCGTCATAGTGTAATACCTTCTGTTTACTAGTGGCCTATCCTGGTGAGTTCTATTTCCACAAGCCCACACCGCTACTTTCCCTGTTAGGTCCTCCACCCACGTTCCAAGACATGGGTTTTTGTACTGCTCACATATAATGGCAGCATCCACTTTCTTCTCATATACAGTTTGACTTAGTAGCTCCTGTGCAGCTTTACAGTGATTCAAATTTATTTGTAGTAACCTCATCCTCATTTCCTAGCCGATTTGCTCGCTGCCTGGAATAACGGACACCTCCTACTACCCATTGGATGTTTTATATCTCTTCCACCATCTTTTTTACATGCAATACAGGATGGCTTCTTCCTACATTCTTTCCAATAATGCCCCTTTTCACCACATTTTAGGCAACACTCGCTCCTGTCCTCAGTGTTTTTACATGCCCTTGCCATATGACCATACTCGAAGCTCCTAAAACACTTTCGTAAACTTGTTCTCTCTCGTATTCTGCATACCACCCAGCCTATTTTTATCTTTCCGGCTTCCAATAATTGCCTCCAGCACTGGCAGACTAATAACTGCCACCTGTGTGCCCGCATACGATGGCCTTAGGTTTCTAATGGAGCCTTCTCTGAAATTCTCCAATCCAGGGATACGCGAACAGATAGCCTCAACTATATCATCTCTCGTGGTAATTTCGTCAAGATCTCGGATTTCAAGAGCCACTTCATGGGTTAGTGCTTTGATTTCCGCCTGCTCTCCCAGTATTTTACCAATTCCCTCTTTATATTTTACGACGTTTCCTGTAGAAGCCCGCTTCAATTCGAGCAGAATTTCTCCTTTTGTTGTCTTCTTTATTCGGGAGACATTTTCACCTAGCTCTTGGAGGCTTTCCTCTTTCTTAACCGCTCTTAATATATCACTGTAAGACATATCTCCGCTTCTCGCAATGACTATAGCATCCGGTCTTGGAGGAGGCAGTACATTCTTTTTCCTATTGGACTTATTGTTCCCCTTGTTCTTCACATTCTTTCTGGATCTATCACTTCCCCTTCTTTTGCGTTTCACCTTAACCCAGTTTTCTTCCCTGGGAGTTTCATCGCCTACTGAGTCTTTTTTCGTTTCCTCATTGATTAAAATCACTTCCTCTTTCTCAATCCTTCCGTAGAGCGTTTTACTTCTCTTAGGAGGCGTTTCTCTTCGCACTTCCGTATCATCTCTAGACCTCTTCGGCGTTGCCTCTGTAGTCACTTTAGGCACCGACGATTTCTTCTTCTTTAGTGTGTTGTACTGCTCCTGAGCGTAGGCATGCAATTTCGAGATATTGCCAAGGACTTCTCGCATATTGTTATTTATCGAGCGTTGCGCATCAATTCGGTCAATTTACTAATATTTTCTCCCAATTCGCTCATGTACTCTCGTTCATGATCGGGTTCCGCAATAGTTGTTATGTCTTCGTTCAGACGCGGCGGAGAAGATCTTGACCTCACCGTCGTTCCGCTGGGAGTTACTTTTTCCGGTGTTCGAGCCAGCTTCGATGCTCTTTGGAAAGGATTTCCGCTTGTGGCATTATCTGATATGTTGGCCAAGTGCGCCACCATCATATCATTGCAGTCGCTTGATCTCTACGGTCGGGGGCCTGCTTGCCCACCCCTCAATACCGCCGGCACTGGGCTTTTTACACCCTGCACCGTAACTTCATCATTTCTTGTTGAATTTGTATTCATGTTTTATTGTTCCGGGATCCTACCCATATCATTTTATACCTACTGACAGGTGTTAATTCAGCCGCTCCCACTCCGGAGGCAGACGCTGCCTAAAAAGCCGCTCAATATGGGACAGACGCTGTTAGGATTTTGGTTTGATACTTATTTAAGGGCGGTATCGGCTCGCCCCGTCGCAGTGACTTCAAAAGGCAGTAAAAACCTTTTAAGTTATGCCCTCCATCTCTGCCGCTTTTGGTCGGGGACTGCTTATTCAATATTCGCAGCTAACCCACATATCTGTAGGCCGTTCAGCTATCCGCCACCTTGCTGACCCCCACAGTAGCCCAAGCTAAGCCCTGTGTCTTCGCCATGGAATAGTAGGTAGTATGTTGGCTTATTAAACATAAGGCCACAGTTCAAATCCCATGTCAGATATCAAAACGAAAATATGAAAAAAAAAATATTTCTTCGGCGACTGCCTCTCAGCAGATTTCTGGCAAAAACTCTGGGAGTAAATAAAATTGCCATGAAAAGTCTCTCAAAAATCTGTCTTTCGGAGTCGACTTTAAATTGTAGGTCCCGCCACTCATGTATAAAATTTAACGCACACAACATAAGTGGTGTGAGAAACTAGGTCGTGATCCTTCATTGGTTGATAATTTTTTTAAATCTTCATATAATTTTTAAATTTCATTTTATATATGTACGTTCTCTAGTTACGGTTTTTAACGCTCAATGGTATACTAGAAAGAAAATTGTGGGGGGAAGGCAAGAGGGAGTAGTGTGAGGTAAATTTTATTTTTATATTTTTCTTCCTTTGCTAATAATGTATTTTAGATTATTTCGAAGCATTTCCCTTTTCTTAAACCTTGTGCTCTCTTTGCTTCAAATACGTCTTAGTCAACCATACTGTCCTGGGTAATCCCTTGTTGTAGGGATGGATAGTAGTAATTGGACTATTATACGTAGAAACCTGTTCACACCCGTCTTATTATCTGTCTGCGCAACTAATCCTGTCTCGCAAACATTCAAAAATATTATTCGACGCAGCTTTTAAATGTTATTATTTTGCTCTCCAATCGTATGCTTTGGCACGCCACATGTTGTCAAGTATCGCAAAGCCAGTTCCGGCCTTTATTATCCTACTTTCTATTTTTCTTCTCCTTTCATAGTCAGTTGCCAGTTTTGTGCCAAAAATATTCGATAAGAACAACTTTGAAGATCATGTGTGATTGGACTTGTACACGAAACCTTAGGTTCGGTGTTTCCTTTTAATTTTTTCGATAATTTATTTCTTTTGCGAGGAAAGTGTCCTCCAGCCTCCACGTAACACCAATTTAATGGATATAAACTATAAATTATTATAAACTATCCAGGGCTGTGACGAAAAAGTAAAGACAATATTTTATGGTAAAAAGTGTATTTTCATCAGCCTAGGCTGACTATTTTACCTGATATTCTTCTGGCCTTTGAAACTGTTTTTCATGGTAACATCATAAACTTGATGAATCAAATATGTGGAGATACAATGAATTTTACCGAGTATTCAAATAGAATCCGCGACATCAATGTGACACTTAAAACCTAAGCTCCAGACTAAGCACAAATGAAATATTTAAAAAAATTGTTCTTTCGTTAAAAACCCTACGAGTGAAATAAAATGAAAATTTTCTCAAATCTGGCTAAAATTAACACACACACGTAGATTGGTAGTCTAGTGGGTAGTGTGCTAGACTATTAGCGTGAGGATCCACCAGAGACTCTGGTCTGTGACACTACACCGAGCATATGGTCAAGTTACTTAATAAATAAAACAACGTGGGTGGCATGAGAAGCTAGGTGGCAATTATGACTAAAGGCTTGTAATGACCAATTGAGTAAATAGGTTCCATAAAAGGGATTTGAATTTTGTTTCATTCAGTAAATTACATAGAGGTCATGTTAGGAATTGATCAGTTCAATGTGAATTTTGATTTCAGATTCAGAATAACATTTAGTCGGGCATGAACCTTTTAAAAATAAAAGATTTTATTATTGTAATCTCACTGTATACCATGGTTATATGCATTAATCTTTTTGTTTCTGGCTTTAAAGAATTAAAACAAAAATTAAAATAAATACTTTTAAAAACATATGCATTCACACGTAATTCTTAACAGAATAAACAAAACAAAATACTTGGTGGTTTCTGAAATTCCCCAGAATATTTAAAAAAATTCCAGTCCCTTAAAGTTCCATTGAAACGTAACTAATCATACAAAATTCTTTTTAATAAAAATGACGTACTGAAAACCCCCCTGTTGCAGTGCCGTTAGTAATTATAAATGCAAAAGAAATTTTAAATTTTCTTTGTTTTGTTTTTGTATTTTTTTTTTTTTTTTTTTTTTTTTATAACAAAACATTATATGGACATACCTGCTGCATTGGTTAATAATTACGTTCAAATGAAGGCTTTTTTTATTTTGTATACCAAAGATCTAAGTATGACATGTAAAATCATGGTCTTTACATTATTAAACATGCATTTAACCGTTAATCACACACATGATTCTAACTGACTCATAAAGAATGAAAGAAAGAATGAAAAAAAAATCACTTCTTACCTCCACTTAAAAAAAATAAAATTTCCAAACACATACGTTTTTATTGTACATACAACATATGAAATAAACAGCTTCAATCAATTATACGGACACACACACACACACGCACATACATTCATTTATTCAAAAAAAAAAACGAAAAAATATTTTCGGTTTTTAAAACCGTAACAGCCGTTTGACCCACTTATCAAATTAAATCATTACTCACGTAAATACAATTTTTTTGTTTTTTTTTTTTATTCGGATTTCTTTTTTATTTCGTATTTTTTCTCGTCGTTTCAGATATTTTTGACAAAACAATACTTAGGGTTTTTTTTAGAAAAGCGTAGCACATAGCATACTCGTATGTGCTCTTATTTGAAGTAACTGCGTGCCTCAAAGTAACTCTTCTCCATCTTTTTGTTGTTTTTCTTTTTTTTTTTTCTTCAGTAAATATAGAGTAAATAATGCAAACAATTACTGGAAACTCGTACACAAAATCATTATAAGTTAAGAAGTTAACAACAACAAAAAAACAACAAAAAAATAACAGAACACGTTACTTTTTAACATCAATTTGCCGTCACTTTATATTTTTTTCTTCTTTTTATTTTCATTAAATTTTTTGACAACCAGACTATACCAAACAAGAGTAGAGAAAAGTAAAGAGAACAGAATAAATAGATCAGAGGAGTAGAACTGAGTAGTGGTGGAGCAAATGATTTTGACTGATGTTTAACACTTTTAAGTAATTAATTACACACACACAACAATGTTACTTCAACATACAAAGATCACAGCCAGCAATAATGTATGGAAAGTATAGAACGTTCGTTTTTAAATAAAATTATGATCCGTGAGTGGTTTGCTAACAATACTGTAAGCCATTGAAGTGCACAGTCATTAACGTAACTATGGACTCAATATTGCCATAGACTAACCTATTTAAACCTGCTTAAAAAAGGGTTCAAACTGTGCTCAATGCTATCTAAATAGGGCCGTAATGTAATGAAAAATGATTTTATGATAAAAAATAAAAAAGAAATGTTACATCTTTTAATTAAAAAAAAAAATGTTACATTTTTTACATGTAAAAAAACGTGTGAAACTAAAAATACAAGTTTAAGTGAAAACCAAAAAAAAAAGCTTTTCATTTTAATTAAACGCAGAACTTTACTATTCAAATTAAATGTGTGCTACTAAAATAAAAAGATTTAGGACGAAATCTTAAAAGAAAGTTGTATAATGTATCACAAAGTGTAGATGAAATGTTTTATTCTTACGACGCATCAATAAAAGTCTTCAGAAGCAAGCTTGTTAAACTAGAGAAATTTATTTTAATTAAAACTAAAGACAAAGAAAGACTTCAAATACACGTTAGCAACTAAAATAATCCAATTAATTATAAACTAACGCCATAAATATTATCTTGCGAGTGTTTAACAATTTTCAGAAAAAAAGATATGATAGTTAGATAAGTTAATTGGATGACTTTAATGAGTTAAATATGCCAACGATCGATCACTAATCAGTGAGAAACAATTTTACAGATTATCTGTATAAATTGAAAATGAAGTCGCCGTGGTGTAATAGGTAAGGTTAGGTTAAGTTAGTGTCAAGTCAACGCAGTCTCTATACTGAACAAGTTCCTCCGAACCAAGGAGGGAGAAGTTGGTCAGCGCAAGTGCTGCACATTTCAAAGCACGACTACCCTACGCTGGAGAACCAGCCCAAAAGCTTGATAAACGAGGCTATATCCTTGACATCAATATATGACAGCTCCGTCAAGCTGACAAGAAATGGAGAGCCAAATAACCTATATCTGCACCTCGCAAGAGATGGGCATTGACGAAGAAGTGGATAACAGTCTACTCATTCTCAGCGGATCTGCAGCCACGGCAGAAGTCGTTAAATGGGAGCCGCATTCTTCCATAACGCGTGTCTACCCATAACACAGTGACCTGTAAGCATGGCCACTGTGTTCGAGATGATGTTACGATCAAGTCCAAATAACTGGTTGGTGCGTCTTCTATCCATTGAGGGCCAAGTGAGCCTAGCGGTGGAGCAGGACTCCTTATTGATCCAGGGTAGATTGGCGTCTCGGAAGATTTTCCGCACGATGGCCAGCTTTAAAGAGGCAGAGTGTTGGTGTGAGGCCTTGTTTCAAACCCCAGGTTAGGCATCTCCAACTAAACGAAATATGACATAATATTTCTTCGGTGATTTTCTCTCAGCAGTTTTCTGCCAAGAACTCTGAGAGTAAATAAAATTGCCATGAAAAGTTTCTCAAAAATCTGTCCTTCGGAGTCAACTTTAAACTGTAGGGACCGCCCCTCATGTATAAAATTAACACACACAACATAAGTGGTGTGAGAAGCTAAGCCGTAATCCTGACTGAAGGGTTGTAATGACCAATTATGTACGTAAATATGCCAACGTTCGATCAGTTAGAAACAATTTTACAGATTATGGCTGACTTACAAACTGTTAGATGCTTTGTGTTTGAACAAAGTATAGTGTTTCATAAAGCCGCTGTACAAAATATATACAATGTATTCTATTTCAAAACGTCGTCATATGTATTTTTAATGCAGTCACAAAGCAATCAGGCATCGGATTTATAGTTGATGCATTGTTTGGTTACTTTGCATATGTACATAATTTATATACCGTAGTAAAACTGCATACAAACTTTGTATTGATACATTTTGAAAGTCAGCCTATCTGTTAAAATTCCTCAAATTTGGAATAAAAATGCTACTTTGACAGTTTTGTTACGTACAAGCTAAGCTTATCAATTATTCATTAATCTCTGATAAATACAGGCTCTCACATTATGAATTTACAAGCGATTTGTGTCAAAAAAATTACAAAATTAATATGAAATCATTTTTAAAGTAATTCACATTGAGTTGTGTTTACTTAATATATACATAATTTGCCATTACAACCCTTTAGTCAGGATTACGACTTAGCTTCTCATGCCATTCATGTTGTGTGCGTTAATTTTTATACATGAGTGGCGGGACCTACAATTTAAAGTCGATTCCGAACGACAGAATTTTTTCGGGAAACTTTTGATAGCAATTTTAATTACTCTTTAAGTTTTTGCCAGAAATCTGCTGAGCGGAGTCGCCGAATAAATAATTTTTCATATTTCGTTCAGTTGGAGATGCCTAACCTGGGGTTTGAACCAAGGACTCACGCCATCATACTGCCTCTTTCAAGCTGACCATCGCGCGGATATTCTTCCGAGACGCCAATCTCTCCTGGATCAATGAGGAGTCCTGCTCCACCGCTAGGCTCAATTGGCCCTCAATGGATAGAAGGCGCACAAATTAGTTACTTGGACTTGGTCGTAACATCATCCCGATCACAGTGGTCATGCTTACAGGTCACTGTGTTGTGGGTTAACGACTTCTGCCGTGAGTGCAGATCCGCTGAGGAAGAGGAGACTGTTATCCACTTTCCAACACACTACCTACTATACTACGGCGACTCCATACTTATTTGTAATGAATTCCACTTTCTCTTCAGCTGTAATTCATCTTCCGATTTTATTTAGAACATCAAAGTTATCAACACATACTATCAACATACCAATGAATTTCAACACTTTTCATTAAGTACCAAAAAACAAGTACGTAGCCAAAGTACAATAGAAAAAGCATTAACAACAGGATGATTGTAAAAAAAAAAAACACAAAGATGGTCTGTCAATAACCTCCAGCCAAATACAACAACATTAACGCAAACATGAATGTATGTATGTAAGTGCTGACAGGGGGTTAGTGCGCCGCCATATGGGTAGACAGACAATCGTATGTTTTTATAACAGAATACCGTTCAACAGAAAAACATTCAAATTTTAATTATTTTTAACACTTTCTAAGCCGTATAACAAAATATAATAAATCTGGTGGTTGGTTACCCCACATCTTTATGACTTGTATTCTTGAGTTTTATATTTTTTATTTTTCGTTTTTTTTTTGTTTTCTTTTCCTTTTCTTTCCAAAAGAATTGAAGTGAAAAGTTTTAAACTTTTATGCAAATATTTTTAGATAAAATAATAATAAAATTATTTAACACTTTCAAGGAAGTCTAAACATTTAAGGTTTTTGATCCAGCACTTCATGGGATAGAGAAGAAAATTTTAAACAGAAATCGTACGTATTCAACGCTTAGAAATATTATTCATTGGAATTAAAATACCGAATCAAATAAAATTTTAATATTTTAACATTTTCAATTTAATATGTTTTATGATCTGTGACTGATTTTCAGAATAAAAAAAATCAAGATTTTATTGAAATCGATTCAAAATATTATTATGCGCATATAATGTCCCTTACGATACGAGAACGAAAAAGCACAAATCAATACTAGACAGACATTATCTTGACTCTGAATCTGTTGTGCATAATTTATTCGAACTGAAAAGAAAAGTAAAATAACTCAGGAATGTACAGCGAAATCTAGAGAAAGATGAATTTTTCTCTTTTTTTAACAATTATGTATATGGTGCGACAATCAAAATACATAGTGTAGGTTGTGAGATTTGTTGAGTAGAACTCAAAAATACTTTTTTTATGTTTCTCGAACCCTCCAAACTTTTTTTATTAGACAAAAACCGTATTTTTGATCTTTTGCCACAAAATTATTGGTTACCCAAATATTTTTTAAACTATTTTCAAAATCCAAAGATTTTTGAAAAGCCGACAGATGAGCCTTTATGAGTTTTGATCGGGTAATCTAAGAAAATATGATTTTTTTCTAATTTTTTCAAGTTTAACTATTCTTAATTGCAAAATTTAATTTAAAATATAAAATAAGTGATGATATTTTGAAAGTGCATTATCTTGTGAAGAAATTGGCACTTCGTTTGATCAAATCGAACAAAAATTACCGTAGTTATTATTTAAATAGTAATGGATGATTTTTTAAGAGCTGTAGGAAAATTTTTCAAAAAAAAAAACATAAAATTCAGAACAATGCATGAAATCTTTATTTAAATCGATAGGACGGTCTATGTAATTTAATGTTTGAAGATTATTTCATGCAAATGTTGACCGCGACTGCGTCTCAAATGGTCCATCCGCTTAGTCCAATTTTGGTATACTCTTTCCAACATTTCGGCCGGTATCTCACGAATAAATGCTTCAATGTTGTCTTCCAATGCGTCAATTGAAGCGGGCTTGTCTGTATAGATATGAGCTTTAACATAGCGCCACAAAAAATAGTCTAATGGCGTTAAATCGCACGATCTAGGCGGCCAATTGACCGGTCCCGAATGTGAAATAAAATGTTCACCGAACTCGCCTCTCAATAAGTCCATTGTTACGCGTGCTGTGTGGCATGTGGCACCGTCTTGTTAAAACCACATGTCATGCAAGTCAAGCTCTTGCATTTTGGGCAAAAAAAAGTTGGATATCATCTCACGCTAGGGCTCACCATTCGCAGTTACGTTACGACTCGCAGCATCTTTGAAGAAGTACGGTCCAATGATGCCACCAGCCCACAAACCGCACCAAACTGTGACTTTTTCCGGATGCATTGGTAGCTTTTGCAATGCTTCTGGCTGATCTTCACTCCAAAATCGACAATTCTGTTTATTTACGTATCCATTTAGTCAAAAATGAGCTTCGTCGCTGAATACAATTTTTCGATAAAGAAGTGGATCTTCGGCCAACTTACCAAGAGCCCATTCTCCAAAAACTCTGCGTTGCAGGTCGTTCGGCTTCAATTCTTGCACCAGCTGTATTTTGAAAGGCTTCACACGTAAATCCTTCCGCAAAATTTTCCACGTTGTTGAGTAATAGAGGCCCAATTGCTGCGAACGGCGACGAATCAATAATTGATGGTCATCATTAACACTGGCCCGTACGGCTGCGATATTTTCTTCAGTTCGCACTCTACGTAAGCGTGTTGGTGGTTTAATGTCCAACAATGTAGATTTTGGTGCGAAATTTAGTCACAATAGCCCGAATAGCCGCTTCAGTGGGTCGATTAAACTGACCATAAAATGGAAGAAGCGCGCGATGAACTTTCTTAACAGAGCACGCATTTTGATAATAAAATTCAATGATTTGCAAGCGTTGTTTGTTTGTAAGACGATTCATGGTTAAATTATAGACCAAACTGAAGATGTTTGACAATGAAACAAAACACGAAACGTGCGTGAGCTGTTTAAACCAGTGTTTCCAAAAAGATAATATCTAAAAAATCATAACGGGTGATTTATATTTTTTATAAACAGTCGTGTTATATTTTTTATATACAGCGGACAGGAAAAGCCTTAGTACGGCAATATATTTTGACAAAAAAAAATCCCCACAGGCTTAATACTCTTGCACAAAGTCCCGATATGACTTCAAGAAAGTACTTAGGAGATCATTTGAAAGAACGGTTGCGTAATCGCTAAACCTCAAACAAAAGTCAATCGAAGAACTTGCTCATGGTGCTACCAGAAAACTCGAAACAAAACTTGTATATTCAATTCCAAATGGGTTAAACGGAGTGCTTGACCTTAAGTGATTTTCTACTAAATACAAGGGATAACATTTTCGTATATTAGGCCCTTAAATTTTAAATTTACTCAGGATTCTCCCTGGGGGGTACCTATGGAGTCATTTGAAACTTTTCCTTATGTTTCTCTTGTTTTATGAAAAACATTAAAAAATTGTTTGTTTTATAATACAACAGAAATAAATTAATAAAATAAATATAAAAACCTTAATTTTTTTATACAAACTGTTGGTTAAAATTCATGAAGTTGCTAAAATATATTGCCGTTCTAAGACTTTTGCAGTCCACTGTATGTCATCTTATCAAATTAACTTTTAGTTTAAAAATTTTCAATAGTTTTGACGGATCTTGATTCTTTATCGCAAAATGTAACAATTTACGTTTGCACAAACACCAGAATTCGTCTAATATTTGTGTTTTTTGCAAATATTATTATTTCGCTTTGCGCAAACATTGACCAACTTCTAGTGGTCGCTCAAATGTGAAATTTATACATTTTTCGATAAACAATCAAGATTCATCAAAAATTCTGATAATTTTTGAACTGAAAGTTCATTGAAAAAAATATATACATAATTGATCATTACAACCCTTCAGTCAGGACTACGTCCTAGTTTCTCACACCACTTATGTTGTGTGTGTTAATTTTACACATGAGTGGCGGGACCTATAATTTAAAGTCGACTCCGAATGACAGATTTTTGGGAAACTTTTCGTGGCAATTTTTATTTACTCTCAGAGTTTTTGCCAGAAATCTGCTGAGAGGAAGTCGCCGAAGAAATACTTTTTGTATTTTTGCTTTGATGTCTGGCCTGGGGCTTGAACCCTGGCTTTTCGTCTAATAAGCCAACACACTACCTACTAGACCACGGCGACTTCAAGGAAAAAATTTAATTTTAAATGTAAGTAATAACACTCGGTAATCTTTGTCCAATTTGATCAAATGTAGTGTTAATCTCTTCACAAGATAATGCACCTTAAAAATGTCATCACTTACACATAGCCACAGAAGTATACATACGGATAACAAATTTCAGAAATTTTTTAACCAGTCCGTTTTCGGTGAAAATCTTTATAATTGTTTGACATCTTTCTTCGATTTTAAGACGGTCTTTTGCATTGGTTCAGAAATATGTGAAATTTGTAAATCGGATGCATACCTTTGTGGGCCTGTGCAGGGCCACAATTCAGTTCAATTCCAGAAATTTTTTAACCATTGCAAAATACCGTCTTAACATCGAGAAAACTATAAAGATTATCAACGAAAACGGATTAGTTATAAAATTTCGGCATTTTTTTAACAGTACGTATAATTTAGTAACTGTGTGTACTTCATAATTTTTCATGAAAGTTTGCCACTATGAACGGACAAACTTGAAAAAATATGAAAAAAAATTCACATTTGTCAAGTTTACCTCATCAAACCCTATAGCATATTAAGTCAAATAACATATATATGTATAACGCTTTAAAGGCTCATCCCTCTCCTTTCTAACAAGGTTTAAATTTTGGTCATCGGTTCAGAAATGTTTGTGTAATCAATAAATTTGTGCGTAAAGTTCAAAAAATATTTTTTGTCAAATAAAACAAGTTTGGAGGGGTCAAGAAATATAACAAAAAATTTTTCACAGGACGCAATTCCGATCGAAAGTGATTTCAATTCCGAAAGTCGAGTTTTTAGAAAATGACAAATTTCTTTGGAATGAAACCACTTCAAATTTTCAAAGTGGTTTTGATATTTTTGATGATTTATTAAAGAAAAATATTCATAAAACCTAGTCAAACCGAAAGACAAAATTGTATATTTTATTATTACATAAGTTTTCTAAGTATTTAGTTAATATTTATGCTTAAGAAATTTAATTATGTAAACTTGCTGTGTTAAACAAAACAATGTGATTTATTTTTTCATCGAAGTATTGCCACGTTTTTTTTTTTTGAGCAAACCACTAATTTTTGAGATCAAAAATTTATTAAATAAAACAAATTTAAGCGGTGGCAACATAAACGATGAACAAAAGAAAATTCAACTACGATTTGTCATCTCCTGGCTTCAACAACAGCAAAAATTGAAATCCCACCGGCATTTTTCATATAAAATATTTAATTTTTTTTTTTTTGATTTGAATTAAAATTTTTGCATTAGCGCCTTTTTTTCCTTTGTTTTGGTTCTATTTTTTATTCATTAATTATGTTTTTTTTTTCATTTGTCATGCACTACACTGCCATACTTTATTTGAAAAGAAGCAATTTTATAACTTTTGGGAATGAACAAAATCATTCGGAATCTCAAGAAGCTAAAACAAAATCCATCGGAATTGCATATACGGAATCAAAACCATTCCGGTCGGAATCTGTGACATGCCTGTATGTCTTTAGCTGGTTGTATTTCATTTTTTTTTTATTTTGTCGCATAGTGTTATTAAAGCAAAAAAACAAAAAAAAATTTTCTTTTCAAATTCATAAGATTAAGAATTTTAAACTTCTTCTAAAAAAGAATAATTATTTGTATTGAAATTTTTTCATAATGTTTTTTATGTACGTACAAATTCTACCTTAAATAATAACAAAAGACTTAAGACACAAACTTGATTGATTTTCGGTTTTGTTTGGATTTTCGTTTTTTTTTCGCCTTTCTAAAGCTGTTAATCGGTATTTGTTATTGGCCTTAGTTTCGCTTTGCACTGTTTACTTTCCTTTCTAAGCGTAAATGCTTACACTGGGCTTTTATTTTCTTTTAAAAGCAAAGTTTTGGCGCTTTAACATGAATGACAAGAACATTGAAAGCACACCCAAAAAAAAATACTTCAAGAAGTAAAAAATAAAAATAAATAAATATTCTCGAGATTGGTAAGTAAAACTAAGTAAGTAAGTTAGTAAATGTTGTTTGTTGTTGTTGCTGTTGCTGTCTTCTCTTTAATGTCATGTAAATCCCACATTTAACCACAATTACCATTGTCTGACAAAAATATCACACAAAATAATAAAAAAAAAAACAATTGAAATGAAGAAGAGAAGCCTGAAAAAAAAACACAGAAACTTTTAAGCCAAGTAACTGAATAGAACTGTCGTGAAACAAAAAGTAAATGAAACTTTTACAAACCATGAAAAAGCACTTGCAAAGAAAAGAAGGACAGTTTTTCTAGTCTGATGGCAAAGAAAACTACACAGAAAACCCTCAAAGAAAAACCAAAAGTGTTCATAATCAAATTGATTTCTGGTCCTATATACTTTTTTAATATACTTTTTTTGTTCTGTGCTTGGCTTTTTTATTTTTTTGGTCTTCGGCCAAAGAAGATTTTGTTTAGAATCTTAAAGCAAAATTTTAAATGTCTTTTTGCTGTTGGTGGTTTCGATTTTGCCAAACAAAAAAAAAAAGAAATACCTCCACTAGTATTTTGGGCCAAAAGTTGCTTGAAGCTGTAGATTTTTTTTTTTTTTTTGTTTTGATGCCTTTTTGTATTTTTCAGTTTTTTTTTTTGAACTCTTCTTTAAGATTTGTTACTTGTTGTTTTTGTATACTTTTAAGATTTTTTTTTGTTGTGGTACATGCTTACCGCGAATTCGTGAAACGTGATGTGATGCTACGCGCTCCAAAAATATTCATTTATTTTGCCATTTTAAGCTAAAAACCAAACATATTTTTGGCTCTTTTTCTTTTTGTGTTGCCTGAAGACAAACGTTTGCACTTTTTGATTTCTGGCATTGTGTTAAAGCAAAAAAGAAAAAAAAACTCAAGACACTGATATTAATTTAAGAAAATATCTCGTTTTTTCTTCTTCTTCTTCTTCTGAACTGATGCTGTTGCAGGCAGTAAAGAAATGTCAACAAAATAGATTTGATTCTTCTCTTTTTTTTCCTACTTTTAATCCCAGTTTCCTTTATTAAAACACTTTAAATCAACTGTATGGGTTCTTAAATAAAAAAATTAAATTTCAAAATCGAAAATAATTAAAATTTTAAATACATATGTATGTATTGTAGTTACATATTTATGTACGAGTCGTATGTCTTATGTCTTATGCAACTCATATCACTTAGACGAATATGTCAGTCGGAGATTAATAGTTGGTGTGCCAGAGTATTTTAAAACACGATCAATTAGGAAGAGCTTTTCATCCGAAATAAAACGAGTTTAGTTACGTTAGAAGTTCTTCCTATACCGCCGAGGTGGGTAGCATGTAGGTAGATGGGTATTTTAGTTCTCGGGCCAGCGCTAGACAGTGTGATGATTACAAGTCAATCAGCGATCTAGTGCATTGCAAAACATTCAACATAATTTTTTCGTGGAACATGAACTTTAAAGACATCAAAGGTCAGACGTCTCAAACAAAAACAAAATACAAAAAAAATATTTTTTTGGGCGAATTCCTCTCAGTAGATGTCTGGCATAAAATTGCCATGAAAAGTTTCTCAAGAACTTGTAGGTATTGCCGCTCATAATAAAAAATTATTAATTTGCGTCCATTCGCGGATAATCTGTATTTTGTAAACGATTGTCAGAATGTCAAGATGAGATTGGAGTTTATCGATCGTTATGAATAATAGTGACAGCAGTGAATTGGAAATTTCTATCAAGGATATTTCTACTGTTCTTGAAAACAGAATAAATAAAAACAATACAATTACAAATAATATTCTAATTATATACGAGCTGAGTAACTTTGACCATATGCTCGGTATAGTGTCACAGACTAGAGTCTCTGGTGGGAATCGAACCCACGACCCTCAAGCTAATAGGCTAGCACACTACCCAGTAGACTACCAGGGCATCTATGGATCAAATTCAACGATATGAATCATACAATAAAATGTAACTAAAATATGTTTAATAGCTGAATAGGCAAATTCGGCAATTAATTAGTTTTCGGGTTAATATGAAATTATTTTAGGTTTAAAGATTTAATTGTCTTTATCACGTCTTTTATTGAGAAATGTATTGGTTTTGAGATTACTTCATCCAATACGGTTAGAATCATAGTGAAAATACTACATAACATACATAATTGGCCGTTACAACCATTCAGTCAGGATTACGACCTAGCTACTCACACCACTTATGTTGTGTGAAATCTGCTGAGAGGGAGTCGCCGAAGAAATACTTTTTGTATTTTGTTTTAATGTCTGGCCTGGGGCTGGAACCCTGGCCTTACGTCTCATAAGCCAACATACTACCTACTAGATTACGACGATGCCGTACTATTGATAAAATTCAGCCTGATTTATGCGTCAAGGTGGATAAAAAGAAGCCGTAGCGGATTTTTCAAGTATAACATCCTTCCACACATTACAACAACATTAGTTCCTTCAAACGAATGAAAAAAATTTCTATGATGTTCGAAACACGCTTTGTTTCATTTAAATAGGTTGGTAGTGTGTTGGCTTATTACTTGTGAGAGCGTGGTTCAAACCCCCAATCCAGACATGTCGAACAAAATGAAAGATAAAGAAACTCTTGTAAAAAATCTGAGAATAAAATTAAATTGCCATCTGTCGTTCGGTGTCGACTTTAAACTCTAGGTCCCGCAACTGATGTATAAAATTAACACACACAACTAGATCGTAATCCTGACTGAAGTGTTTTGAAGACCAATTAAGTAAGTAAGCGTGATGATCGAAATTTTGCAAAAAGTTTTTAAATTGCTTATTTTAAATGCGCCGTGGTCAAGTAGGTAGTGTGTTGGCTTATTATGCGTGAGGCATCGATTCAAACCCCAGGTCAGGCATTTCCAACTGAACGAAATATGAAAAATATTTCTTCGGCAACTTGCTCTCAGCAGATTTCTAGCAAAAACTCTGAGAGTGTAAATAACGACTTTAAACTGTCCGTTCGCCACTCATGTATAAAATTAACGCACACAACATAAGTGATGTGAGAAACTAGGTTATAATCCTGTCTAAAGGGTTGTAATGACCAATTATGTTATGTAATGTATGTCAATTTGCTCTTTCAACGTTTCAATTCATTCTTTAGGGCAAGAAATCGTAAATCTTCTGGAATTTCTTTTTTCGTTTACTAAGGATTGAATAGTCCTTGTGGAATTCAAACTACTATCCTTCTTCTCAAGGAAGTTGCCACATTTACGATTGTAATATTTACGAATGTATTTGAAAAATATTACATAGCATATCACATTAAATGTCTGAAATTGACTCCAAATCAAATCAAAATTAAAAGAAATTTTCAGCAGATAACAACCAAGTATGGTATTCGGATATATTCATATATTTTGTATCTAGAACTGCTTCAAACTATTTAAAATACAATTAAAATCGTTTTTCTTCTTCTTATGAGTGCTTGTGTACATATTTGTTTTTCTTCTATGGCCACTATATGGCGTTTAATGTCATCCGTTTTCCAATATTAAAAGGCTGTGGCATCTGTTTCCATTCCCAAAACTCTTCATATTTTTCTACTCAGAGTATGTGTGTTAATAAAGTGTCATTTACTGGTTGTCAAAAATAATTGAGTGATACAGCGTTGCATGTAATTCTTTTTAAAAAACATTTTAAAACTTTGTTTATAAAAAAAAAAAAAAAAAAAAAACTTGTGTTCTACGAAGGTACCAAAATTCTAAAAGAACATAGCAGAGACCAGTGCCTCTGTTACTTCGCCTATTAGAGTTTCTTTGCTTGCATGGCAGTAAATATCTCATGTTATCATTTAATTTATAATTTATTGAAAAAAATTATTTTGTTAGAAACAAATTTAATGAAAACTTTTTGCATCTAAAAAAGCTTGAAAAAAAGGGAAAACTTGGCAAATGGCAATGCTGCTGGGCAATGGTGCTGAACAGCAAATAGATTTAAATGCCATCTAATGTACAACTAAAGTACTTTGCATGATGTACTCTGTCAAATTGAAAGCAAATAAAGACTTTTGATTTGATTATAACCCTCGTTTTTGGAGTGATATTCTGATAAGGAAATGAAAAAATGAAACACAACGAATCTCTATGGGCTTCGGAACGACTTCAGAATTAAAAAGAAATTTTTATTATTTTTAGGGTCATTACTACAACTTGAAGTTAACTAAAGGGAGAATTTTAACGAGCAGATAAATTGTTTTTCATAATTATAAGTGTACATTAAGCTAAAAGGAGGATGATCTTACCTTTAACTCTTAAAGTTAAGTTTATTTGAATTTGCCATACATAGTATATATTATTTTCAATATGGCAACTTTAAATATAAACAAAATGAGCAAATACAACAAAAAGAAAAAGAAAACTTGTTTAATTTGTAATAATTAATTTTATCTGTAGGTTTTAATAACGAAAAAAAAGTTAAGGGAGACTTTAAAGCTCACTTTAGCTAAAATTGCCTTTAACTAAACCCAACTTTAACGGCAAGTTGTAATAAATGGCCCTTAATAATTTATTTTTATTATTATAGGTGAATATTATAATTGCATTCTAATTAATGGAATGGCCCATATTGTAAACGTGATTGTTTTAATTTTTATTTTGTTTTTTTTTATTTAAACAATTCATTCTAAAAACACAAATGGCAGCAACAATGACAATAAGAGAAATCCTTTTCCTATAATAAATGGGCGCATTACAGCAAAACAAAACAAACAACAACAAAAAAAATCACACAAAAGAAAAGATAGAAGCCAAGTTGAAGAACAAAATCCCTTCAATTAAATGTAGCATCAGAGTGAAATAATAACAATTGTAAGGAAAATTGAAAATACGAGTAAGTAACCCTTTTTTTTGTTGTTGTATTTTTCTACTACCGCTGCCGATACTGATGATGACGATGATACCGATGCTGCTGTTGCTGTTGCTATAAATGTTGCCTCCTTCTGGATCACACAATTGTTCGTATAAATATAGAAAAAGAACTTTGCATGTCATACAAAAGAAACAAAACAAATAAGCAAACTAACAAGCAAACACATAGCCAAGTAAACTTACAGACTTACAAATAGACAAACAAACAAATGAATTGAAACAGATTTCAAAAAAAAAACAAAACAAATAAAACACAGACAATGAGTTTTGCAATTTCGGGTAAAAACGATGAATAATCCTGAGCTTTGTAAACAAAAAAAAGCAAAAAAAAAAACAATAACAATAACAACAAAAAATGATAGACTTGCATATGCAGACAAGCATCAAATAATAGTCGGCTTTGCAGTTGCAACAACAACCTTTGCCGCTGCTATTGCTATACTGCTGTTACTGCTGCTGGTGGTGGTAGTTCGTAGCAACAACTATTTGCCTGGTGATGGTATACAAAAAAAAAAAAAACGAAAAAAAAAACGATTTGGTAGCATCACTTTGAACTTTAAAAGCCTTCTTCAGTTGCAATTGCTTTGTTAGAGTGTTACTCACTCAAATTTTTCGCTTTGTTTTTAAGAATCATCATTATGATCATTATCGACATCATCAGTATAATTATTATTATAATCATTATTGTCAGGCCATTATAAATTGACTTTGTTTCTCTTCTTATTTCGTTACATTCCCTTTGTAGTTGTTGTTCTTAAACATGTTGGCATTGTTCGTGTGTGTTTTTTTTTAATTTTTTCTCTCTTCTACACAAAACCTTTCATTTTCATTATAAGAAATCAAATAATACCACACACCAGAGTTACAAATTTATTGATTATGTTTGTTTCTTCTTTTTTTTCTTTTGTGGAAACAAAGAAAAATTCATCATCAATGGAAACACTGCTGCGAACATTGAAACACTGCAAATGAAAAAAATAAAAAAAATTAAAATTGCCATCAGCAATCAGTAAATGAAAATGAAAAATAAATTACTTTTCAATACCGCCCGAAATCGAATTCGAATCGAATGAAGCAACATTAAATGTATACTTCAAGACAAATTTACTCTGCGTGTGTGTAGTACGTGTCTACTTGGTCTTCTTAGTCTATAAATTAGTTCGTTATCTTCCTAAACAATTTTCATACTGACATTTATTTAGTCTGTCTTGCATTGTCTTACAGTTTTACAAACAATTATTTGCATTAAAATATGTAATCATTTACGACAAAACATCAAATAATTTAATTTCAATGCAAAAAATAAAAATAAAAATAAAAATTTAATTTCAAAAATTAAAAACTTTAATTAAAAAAAAATTAAAGAAAAAACCGTTCAATTTACGTGCTTTCCGCTGCGGAAGTAGGTTAAGAGTTTATTTTTGTTGTTTTTTTTTTCTTACAAACAGAAAAAGAAAAACAAAAGAAATTGAAATAAAAAAAATTATTAAAAAACAAAAAACAAAACAAAGAAACATTTTATTTTATTGCCTCTGCCATGCGCTTACATGCGTTTGTGAAATATTTTCCTTTGCGGTCACATTCGCTGATATTTTAATTTCGTTTGTTTGACTTTATCATACAAACGTGTCTTAATTGCTCACTTGTCATCAAATTAGAATGTTTTTACTTTAAATATTGGCCATCAAGCAAACAAATAAGCAAATAAAAATAATTTTAAACAAAAAGAAATTTTATTTAATTGAATTACTTAAAATCTCTCTTCTACAATTACCATATGAAGGAAACCCATCAGAAATTATTTAAAATCTCGTTTGATCTGCTTGTTTTAGCCTTTAATTAGAATTTTAAACATGTTGAGCGGGGTAATTCTTCTGATGGATGTAATACATACATATATACATACATAATTGGTCATTACACAACCCTTCAGTCAGGATTATAATATAGCTTCTCACATCACTTATGTTGTGTGTGTTAATTTCATTCATGAGTGGCGGCACATACATTTTAAAGTCGATTCCGAACGACAAATTTTTGAGAAACTTTTCATGTCAGTTTTATTTTCACTCAGAGTTTTTGCCAGAAATCTACTGAGAGGAAGCCGACGAAGAAATATTTTTTTCATATTTTCGTTTTGATGTCTGACCTGATGACACACTGCCTACTAGACTACGCGGGACTATGTAATCCTAAGGAATATTTCTAAAGGGATACATACCTCTTATGAAAGTTCATTTAGAGTACATTGGTTTGGAGTCGCTTTCAGCCCTTAAAAAGATTGATGATGATGATCTGATTTCACCAGACAATACTAGGTACCTACCTTTACAGTAATTCACTGATCTTTAACAACGTTCAAATCATCTTGTCCAAAAGTTAAAATTCTCGGCCCTAACTTCTACTACAGAGGGCAAGGAAGTGGAACGTTCCTTCCTTGCGTTTGTTGAGCGTTGTACAAATATTTCTTTCATTATCGACTAGTCTAATTTGCTGTGCTCAATTGACTTCCCTCCGGCATTCCGGTTAGTTACACCAAAGCTTGATCCAATTAACTCCTTGCTTAAGTTGATCTTTGAACGTACTACAAAACTGGAAAGCTGTAAACATATTTACATATAATTTCATTTTATAATATGAACAAGGGACTTATGGTCTGACAAAATGTAGTATACATTAGGTTTTCGTATAGGCTGCCTGAAACCTGCTGTACATTCCAGGTGGATGTTATATTTCAAGTTGAGCAACAGGCAGCCACAATGTCTTCAAGTCCTTTAAGAATATCACTTCGACATCCATGCTTGTTCATGAATGGCGGACCTTTCCCAGGTAAATTTAAAATTATTCTAAGTTATATGGAACATCAGAACATTGTCAAATAATGTACAGCTAGAACAGAGCTCACAATATCTGTTATGTTGAAAGTTACAAGTACCTTAGCCGATAGACTCGGTATTCCCTTAAATGTTTTCCTCAGAAACAATGGATGAGAGGAGAATCTCATGTGTCTTTGACTAGCTCTGTCATGCTAAGGTGGAGGTTCTTAGCCTCTTACTAAGCTCTCATTGACGTCTCCTAAATAGAAGAGGATTCATGCAAAGAATCATTGATCAACGGTTTTGATATTGGTATCCTACTAGCTTGCAATTACACCTCCTTTCCTTTCTTCTAACAAAAATGAGCCTTTTTAAAGACCAACACTCAGGAATGCCTGTAAGTTAGTTACGTGAAAAAGGAAAGACACGGTAGTGTGTAGCAATTATTTTTATTGTTTTTTGTTTGATGACCAGTTTGAAATTGCTGTTAAGATTTTAGGTTTTTTTTTTAAAGACCAACACTCAGGATATGAACTTGTACTCATGCAAGGCATTGTGTTGGAATAATACGGTGTTCAGATATGCACCTTTATTGCGTAAATCACAATAAACACCACTATTGAGCACAATATTTCATACAAAGTTTCAATTAATTATTGCGCAATAAATACGCAAATTGTTATAATATTGAGTAAAACTTAAAAGGCAGCACTGTTTGACAACTCAAATGTGAACAACGTCAAACAAACAAAAAAACAAAAAACAAAACAAAAACAATGTTGTTGAAACAATCAGCTGTTTTGTTTACCAGCTGTCAGATGAATATTGAATAAGTAGCTGAACTGCGTGTATTATTATGCCTGAACACTTAAAATATTGTACTCAATAAATCGAATATTGACTCAATAAAAGTGAATATCTGAACATAGTATAACAGAAAGATTGTTGTAGGAGATAGGAAAGAGGAGTAGTGCGCGATAGATTTTATTTTTGAAACATTATTTTTTTATAACCAGTATATATATGTATATACCCGATATTCTTTTTCGATTTCATTTAATCAATATAATGTCTACAATCAGACAATCACAAAAGACCCAGGATATCTGGTGGGAATCGAAATCACGGCCTCGGCATTTGAAGTTTAGTACACTACCCACTAGGCCATCGGGGCTTATATAATATGAGTTCCAATTACTTTTAACTTATTTATTGTAAGTTTTATCGTCTGCAAATTTCTTTACTACAATGACGAAAGCAGATACCTTAAGCAGAAAGCAGTAATATTAACTTACGATATGGCAACTCTGAAGTTTACAGTGGATATGTTGATGATGTATTGAACATTTGCAGAAGGTTTCTCAACCATCTGAGAGCTATTACTCTAAATAAGAATAATGTAACTCATCGCCGTAGTCTAGTAGGTAGTTAGTTGGCTTATTAAACGCAAGGTCACGGTTTAAACCCCAGCTTAGATATCAAAACGAAATATGAAAAAATATTTCTTCGGCGGCTTCCTCTCAGCAGATTTCCGGCAAAAACTCTGAGAGAGTAAATAAAAATTGCCATGAAAAGTTTCTCAAAAATCTGTCATTCGGAGTCCACTTTAAACTGTGGCGCCCACCACTCATGTATAAAATTAACGCACACAACATAAGTGGTGTGAGAAACTAGGTCTATAATACTGACTGAAGGGTTGTAATGACCAATTCTGTATGTTATGTATGTAGCTCACAATAGCAGACAGTTCAGTAGCCTTAAAAACTTTTCATGCCAGGAAACAACAATTCCTTTAGAAAAAAAAGTAGAAGTAAGATTTTGTTATTTTCGGTTTTCTTTTCATGGATAACAATTCACATACCAAACTCTTCCCTTCATTGCCAAATTTTCAGTGGATCTAACGATTTAAAACTCAATTATTTCTGGAATATTTACGTAAACATTATGTGGCCTTAATAGAATCAAAAAATAACATTATTTTGATTACATTTAAAACAAATAAAATTATAATACTCAACCCCATAAAAGAGTATCGGAGTTCATATTCCATTAATAAAGAAAAAATGTCACCCAAAAATATAAAAATTTCAGGAAGCTGTAAAATTAATATTTCAATCTTTTAAACTTAAGTAATAAAATAAAACGGTTTCTTATATTATTTTATGTTCGTTTTTGTTTCTGGATTTTCTTCGACGTTTAATTATAGAGAAAGATGAGACTCTAAACAAAAGACTTAAGCTGTAAACACAAACCATAAATTATAAAATTTAAATTCTATTTACCTCCTTACTTTTTTTTTATACACAAATTATATAACACCAGTGGCTGTATACGAGTATTTAGTATTCAATTTTTTGTTTTGCTTTCAGAGAAAATCTTCTTTATTTTGTGGTTAACACGACGCCTAAACTACCGGGTTTACAATTAAAAAACTAAAGGTAAGAATTTAATTAAAATAAATCATAAAGTGTTGTAAAACAACAACAACAACAACAACAATAGAAACATAAAAGGAGAAAGAATAGAATTTAAGAAAAAAAACGGTTCTCACAATGAGAAAAAAATAAATGAAATAAAATTAAAAAAAAAATTTAATTTTCTTTTTCTTCATAAAATTAAATGCTATGAGAAATCTGTAGACAGTTTTTTCTTCTTCTTATCAGTAAAAGATGTTATTAGAAGAAGCAAAGAAAAAAAATAAAAAACACGGCCAAACAAAAACTTTAAAAAGTTTAAAAACCAAACCCTTTTTACTGAATTTATTTCTTAAAAAGTTCGAAAGCAAAAAACAAAAAAAAGAACTTAATTCTGTTTAATTATGTTTAGAGAAGTAAAAAATTAATTCATTTCACTTTTCCTTTGCTTCTTGGCTAACAAACCAGCGTTTAAGATAATAATGGACTCATTAACATTACTGAGAACATCTTGTTTTTATTGTCGTTGTTGTTGATCTTAAAAATCTTAAAAAAAAATTAAAAAAAAATAAAAAATAACAGAAAAAACATTAAAAAATTTATTGTTCTCAAGATGTTTAACGGCTGCTGCTGTTGTTGCTGCTGCTTTAGAAGAAAGATAACCTCCCAGCCAGTCAGTCAACTTCAAAGAACACAACAACAATAGAATTGAAATACAAAAAATAATTTAAAAACAACAAAAAATTCGATTTTTTTTGTTTTTAATTTTTTCAAATCAAGCATTTCATTTAGAAATTCTCTTAACAACAACAACAACAACAACAACAGCAAAAAGTATTTTATTTATACAAAAACAAAACAAAACATAGAATAACATCTTGTAGAAACTTATTTTAAACTTGTTTTATTTTTCTTTCTTTTGTTGTTGTTGTTGTTTTTTAGTTTAAAAAGCATTTTTAACATTTCACCGTTAAGTTAAGAGATTTAACAGTGTTAATGTTAAATTGTTATCACATTTAAAAATCAACAACAGCAGTCGCAACGCTAGCAGAGCAGTTGCTGTAAGTATACGTCGTCGCTCTCATAGGCAAACTACGTTGTTTTTTTTTTTTTTTTTTTTTTTTGTTAATTCACTCTTAATAAACAAAATGAAATGAAAACGACATCACTTGACATTCTTAAAGGCGATACTCTCCTTCTATACGAATTTTTTTTTACAATAAGTTTCTCTCTCTCACTACCCAGCTCTCAGTTTTAATTTAAACTCAGCTGACGTTATTTTTATATTTTTTTTTATTCTGTTTGATATGTTTTTTTTTACTTTTTTATTTTGCGGTCTATGTATGTACATACACACGTAAACGAGAAACGAGTGAACGTTTTGAAGCTTCATTGATTCCTTAAAGTTTTTTTTAGTTGTTCTCTATTGTGTATGCGTTGGACATGTTATTCGAATGGTTGATCGTTAAGTTCAACGTTCTGTTTGTCGGATTACACTGTACTCTAAAGTTAATATTTTATTAAAAAAGAAAAATGCATTCCAAGTTTGATCTTCAAATTTCACCATAACAAGCCAATCACTCAGTAGTATACACATCAATTTTGAAGGACAGTTTTATTACATTCTTTAGCTAATTGTAAGTTTTTTGGATAACTTAATGTTGATTGTAATCATCTGTGACAGGATCATTCAAATTAAAAATAAAACATATTAAATTTTACGTCAAAAAATATTTCTTGCTGCACGGTGTAATTTCAAGATGTTTGTAAACAATTTAATTTTGGCTAACGTTATTCTTTTTTATTTGACGGTTCTCTTCGCCATCGTAATATTTAATGAACCACCAGAATAATTATCTACTTTTTAAATACGTATGGTGTTGATGATAATGTTTGTAAAACCTTTTAATCGGAGTTTTAAATCAACATGCATACATAATATAATTGTCCATTACAACCCTTTAGTCAGGATTACAACATAGCTTCTCACACCACTTATGTTGTGTGCATTAATTTTATACATGAGTGGCGGGACTATAGATTAAGGTCGACTTTTTATGGCATTTTTATTTACTCTCAGAATTTTTGCCAGAAATCCTATGAGAGAAAGTCCCCGAAGGAATATTTTTTTCATATTTTCGTTTTGATGTCTGACCTGGGATTTGAACCGAGGCGTCACGTGTAATGAGCCAACACACTACCTATTACACCACGGCGACTTCCAGAATAGTCATCCACTTTTTAAATACGTATTGTGTTGATGATAATGTTTGTAACCCAAGTTTTAAATCAACAGCTTAAGAAATTTAATTTAAAAAATCCTAATAAGACTTGGGCAGGAACAAATACCAATGAAATATGCTCTTACAGCTTATAATCCCTATACAATTAGAAATTACAACAAGCCATGTGAAGCGGAAAATGTAATAATCAGCAAAATCTGTAGGTTGTGATCTTCTAACCTCGGAAATGCAAATATTTATCGACACTATGTTTCATTGAATTAGAATGCATCGCAAATTATTATGATTTTTGAAAACCTGAAGAGTGCCCTACTAAATGTAAATTGTAGAGTCAAAATTCACTTCCACTTATTTGAAGAAATATTCTAAAAGAGAAAGAACTGTTTACGTGAAAGCAATAGGAGTTATTCAACAATATAATTTACGAAGAAAACATTATGCAATTGAAGATAATAAGTCCATAATATTTCTTCACGCCAAGCTTTCAACAAGGTTTGACATTCAAGGCTTATTAGTGATGATTTCCCATCAAACGAATATAGTGTACTAAAATCTAATATTGAGGAATAAATATGGAAAAAGGCCCTCAAGGTCCCATTATTTCCTATGTTGTATCTTATCCACTCGAAAAAACTTACGAACACAATAACCGCAGACGATGTCACAGAGGTAAATAGTTCTTCAGAGCCGCTAGAGTGCCACACAGTTACAATCAATATCATCTATTTGTTGATATTAAAATGAAAAAAAAATAATTTAAAGACTAAAAGATATCATATTTAAACTTGAAATGTCTTTGGATTCTAAATTAATCAGGCAAGAATTAGAATTAAAATTACTTACTTATTGCCAATCAGCAAATCATCAAGTTATTCAATTATGAGCCGGTGTTGAAACTAGCACATTAAAAATCTAAAATCTTTTCTAAAAAATGTTCCCTTAAACATTGTTAATTCAGCCTGGATCCTTAAAAGTGAAGTCTTTTGAAATCTTTGAATGATTAAATATTCATTCTAATCAAGAGGCATGAATTCTAATACAAATTTAC
This sequence comes from Sarcophaga variegata, assembly GCA_932273835.1. Lineage (NCBI taxonomy): Eukaryota > Metazoa > Arthropoda > Insecta > Diptera > Sarcophagidae > Sarcophaga > Sarcophaga variegata. The sequence goes on along the minus strand of OW026360.1, from coordinate 49,245,476 downwards.
AGATTTTGCTGGATTCTATCAAATTTTAAGCATATTTTATGACAACTTTATCGCAATTTTAATATGCCCTTCGCTAATAATATAAGAAATTGAAGAATCATATTAATTTGGAAAATATATTTTTCGTGTAGAGTAACCTACATGTGGACCAAGCTGACTGTAGATTTCAAAGTTGTTTTTATAAAACTTGTTGTTGTTGTTGTTGTTTATATTGTATAATACAACGTTCTTTGATTTAATTCTTTTCCTATGTATATACGTCGTCATGCAACGTTACTGGTATAGACTGAGCCGCAACAACAACAACTACTACAACTACTAATACAACTACTACTTAAGCTACTACTACCACTACTAGTTTAGAGAAAGAAAACTTAAAAATTTCTTTAGTGTCGTTGTCGTTGTCATCGTCATCGTCATCATCGCCGTCGTCGTTATCGTTGTCGTTGTAGACACAGTTATTGCTGTCGTCGCTTACAAAAAGAGAGGAAACGATAATATAAACGACAACAACAACTACTTATAAAAGAAGAAGAAGAAAAAAAATAAAAATGTACGAAAACAATTTCAAAGAAGAAGCAGAAGCAGAAGAAAAAAATTTTTGTTAGCCACACTAATGTCAGTACGAGTTCTGTAGGTTTAGTCTTCACTCAGAATCCATTTTATTAATGTGTGTCTTTGAAACAGTCATTGCGGTTGCGGTAAAAAATACGAAATAAAAAAATATTTTAAATAATACAACAACACAACAACAACAACAACAACAAAAAGTAACAATCGAAAGCCATTAAGTAAAAACACAACACAAACAACAATTATAACAAATTATTACAATTACAATAACAACAAATCTAATATAATTAATAACAATTAATTGTACAAAAAAAAATTTTATAAAAAAAAGGAGAAAAAGAAATTAAAAAGAGCAAATAAATAATAATGTTAGTCAATATGCCATAAAATAATAACAAAACTAATGAAGCAAATCAAAAGACTTAAGACACATGCATTTAGATAATAAAGAACGGAATTCAAGGCAAAAAAAATAAAAATTTTTGTTTCTTACAAAAATTGATTAAAAAATTTAAAAATAAAAAAAAAGTTTAAAAGCAAAAATGTATTCGTTCTTTTTTTTGTCTTATTTTCTGTAACATAATGTTATGAAATAAATATTCAATAAACCGTTATACACATACGAAAACAAACAAAAAAGTGTTAAAAATTTAAATAAACAAAATAAGCAAATGAAAAAAAAATTAAAACAATGAAAATATATGAATAAATTCTTTATTGTTGTTGTTGTTGTTTCGAAAATCAATATTTTTGTTTTTGTTTTTGTTTTCAGAAATTATCATAAGCAGAGTGTGCGTCATTTTATAAGCCTTAGCAGCTGCCCCCAAGTTTTATTATTCAAATTGATATTATTGTGTTACTTTGTCAATAACAAAAACAACAACAATAACAAAAAAGATAAAATCATTAAAAAAAACCAAGAAAAAAATATCTCAATGTGTACGATTGTTTTATTTGTTTTGGCCAACCGTTAAGTAATGAAAAATGAAAGCGAAATTTATATTATTTTTTAAGTGCTGAACTTCTCTTTTTTCTGTTATTATTGCTGTAAGTATTACAATATATTGTAGATATTTAAACAAAACAAAACAAAAAAATAAATAAAAAATAAACACACACACACTAACTGTTCAAGTGTGTGACATGATTCACTTTTGTTAAGTAATGAAAGTGTAATTTTGTTTTTTAAGGTGAAATTTCTTTATTGTTTATGAATTCTTCATAATTACGAAATATGAAACTTGAATAACCGTTATATTGACTTGAAAAGAAAAAGTGTCAAATGGAAAGTGGAAGCAATTCTAGTAATAAATATGATTACACTTCAATTAAAATTAAATGGTACATCAAGTTGCCCACACTACTAGCAATTGCTGCAAATGTTTTAAATTATAACTTCCTTAGTGAAATTTTCAATGGCACTAAAGTAATAACAATTTAAGTTTAAAATTGTATTCAAAATCTTTTAATAATAATTGAACCCAACTTTTAAACACTTTTTATTCTTGTTTTGTTAATTAATTTGATTGTATTATGTCTTTTCTAACTTACTTCTGAATTCTATATTCATTACAATTAATCAGACTGCCTAATGGCTACACATCCCACACTGATGACCTAAAGCCAGAACATGCAATGTAAATTCGAACAATTCCTATTTATATATACGAATATTAAGTCCAACAGAAGCCTGTACTACAAAATAGTTACAAAGCCTTTTTATGGACATTATTACAATTTGCCGTTAAAGTTATGTTTAGTTAAAGGTAACTTTAGCTGAACTTTAAATGTAAATATACATGCTGACTTTGACTGCATGTTTGACATAAACACACAGACGGCTTTTGTAGTTCTTAGGGCCATTAGTACAACATGCCGTTAAAGTTGGGTTTAGTTAAAGTCAACTTTAGCTAAAGTGAACTTTACAGTCAGCTTTAACTTATTTTCGTTATTACAACCATCAGATAAAATAAAGTTAACTTTATTACAAATATGACAGTACCGGAACAATGTCGATAACATTGCTCAATTGAATGCAGTGGCAACGACGGTTTTTTGTTTTATATGCTCATTTTGTTTATATTTAAAGTCACCATATTGAAACTAGTATATACTTATGTATTGCAAGTTCAAAGATAAACTTAACTTTAAAAGTTAGCGGTAGGACGATCCTCCTTTTAACCTAACGCTCACTTCTAGCTTATTGTCCACTTATAATAATGAAAAACAATTTATCTGCCCGTTAAAATCCTCCCCTTTAGTTAACGGCAAGTTGTAATAATGGTCCTTAATATATTTTTGTGTTATTTTAAAAATAACTTTTTAAATGAGAAAAAAAATTTATCAAGTTATGTGAGTTATAAATTGGAAACCAATAAAGATTGACTAAAAGTTTGTTTACACCATCTATCCAAATAATTTGTTAGAATTGAGTATCAGATTGTTTTAAATGAAGCTTGCGAATTGATTAATGAAATTTGTTGAGCAGCCAGTTAGACAGCTTCAAATATCGAAATGTCAAAATATTGAATTTGAATGTAGGAACATCAATATCGTCTGGTATTGGCATTCCGTGCAATAAGCACTGATATGCCTTTTAAATTAGGGCCTGTTGAAATATGTAATTATCCTCACTTTTGTTGTGTGCAATTTAACATCGTGAGGATTTCGGGTCTTAATAAAATCAGATTAATTGTAGACACACTGTAGATCGATTTGAAATGTATAGCATCTGGAATATTCGGCATATACGTACGTAGGGCAATAGGTAGGTTTACCACTTGAAGCAACTCAACTCTATTGTATCAAATACGCAACCTTCCCGTCGCCATATGCTAAAAAACTGTGGCAGAATATTGATAAACAGGCCACACTTGATATCTACCCATTGTCCAGGCCCATTCGAAATGTAGGCTATGGAATCTTCTGCCGATTAGAAACGTTTTCAATTTAAAAATCCCTGTGTTTTGTAGACTAATATTTACGCGTCTTAAGACATTGCAAGTTTTCACACATTTCTGTTACAATTTTTAGTCTATTGTGTCTGTGATTTTTTATCACATATAGAGGGCTCGTCCGTATTTTTCTACTTCTCCTACAAAGATGAACTTATGGATTGTTGAACAAAGTTATTTAAATTGTAAGAAGTCGCCGTGGTCTTGTAGGTACTGTGTTGGCTTATTAGACGTGAGGCCTCGGTTCTAACCCCAGGTCAGGCATCTCCTACTGAACGAAATATGAAAAAAAATATTTCTTCTTTCTGGCAATAACTCTGAGAGTAAATAAAATTGCCATGAAAAGTTTCTCAAAAATCTGTCGTTCGGTATCGACTTTAAACTGTAGGTCCCGCCACTTATGTATAAATATTAACCCACACAACATAAGTGGTGTGAGAAGCTAGGTCGTAATCCTGACTAAAGAGTTGCAATGGTCAATTATGTATCTATGTACGTATGTATGTATTATGTAATTCCGTTATCCCCCTCCATTAAGCAGAAATTAAGAAACAAATATTGATAGAGTGGAACAATAACTATCGATGTACGTGTCCTGTAGTTGGCATTGCAGTCGATACAATTTCTCTCTCATAGTAAACGACCATCAATCTCGATTTCAATTAAGTTTTAAACTTTTTCAGCAACTTATCTTCCAAAGCATTTTTGACTGAAATAGATTCGACGAAACAATATTCAAAATTTGTTCGGCTGTCTGACTTACGTTTCCACTTGTACACAAGAAATAAAAAATGTTGAAAATTTCGTGTCTGATGTTTTCCGCTGAACATTTTTAGCGCGCCCTAAGAATACCATACCAAGTGTTCAGAAAACTTTAAAAAATTCTTTACAAATAAACCTTACCCCTCACCTACTGCCTAATTGCACTTATGCATCCTCCGTACATAGTGAAAATGATGGATTTTTGTCTTACCAAACCTATTAAAAACAAATATAATGAATGTTTTATCATAAAAATTTAATCATATACGAGTATTTGATTCAGTATTCACCGTAACAAAGATTATTAAACTTGAAAAGTTGAATTCAATTCATCACAATATATACTATATGTACATATGTATGTATGTATGTATGTAAACATGCATATATGTTTGGAATTTGTATGTCTGTTTACAGATAAATTTTTATTTCCTTACAAACCTTTTCAATGCATTCCTCGAAAACTTTAGAAAACAACAGAAATTCTTTATACGATTATGGAAAGCTGAAAACAATTTATTGCGATTCTAATGTCAATAAAAACTTTTAAAATAAACACATTGATTGCGATAATTTTTTTTTAATACAACCGAATTAATATTTTAGTTTTTATTTGTATTTTAATATACATGCCCTATACATCTTCACGAGTCAATTCTTCTTATAGGATTATATTTGTAAAGTCATGGACAAAACTTTCCATGCTCCCAAGATTTCCCTTTCACATTTGAGCGACCACCAGAAGTTAGCCAATGTTTGAGAAGAGAAATAATAATAATATTTGCAATAAACACAAATATTAGGCGACTTCTGGTAGTCGAGCAAAAGTAAATTGTTACATTTTGCGATAAACGTCAAAACGTATGAAAATTTTTGATAAGATGACATATATAAAAAATATAAAACAACTGTTATACTATTTAAATAATAACTACGGTAATTTTTCTCCGATTTGATCAAATGAAATGTCAATCTCTTCACAAGGCAATGCACTTTCGGAATGTCATCACTTATTTTATATTTTTTAAATAAATTTTGCAATTAAGAATAGCTAAACTTGAAAAAATAAGAAAAAATTTTATTTTCCAAGTTTACCTCATTAAAACTTATATCATGTAAGTTTAAACCATATGTTTATGTATACCATTTTAAAGGCTTATCTGTCCCCTATTCAAAAAACTTTGGATTTTAAAAATAGGTTAATAGCCTATTTACACTACAGCGAAATCTAGTAGATTAGTTTTCAAATCTTGCTCAACGTTTACACTGGATTTATTTGACAGTAGCAAAATTTCAAAAACAGCTGAGTGAAATTTAAACGAAAATAATAATATTTCCAAATTTAGTTTAATACCAAACAAAAATGAAAAATATAGGACATTTAGTATTGTTTTCATCAAGACCAAATAAGATCCAGTCAGAAATAATGTTATTGCGAAAAAAACGTCAGCATTTGTTGAATATAAGATTTCAAAAAATAATGTAAATGTATTACTAAACACAATTGTTATATAGCAGAATAGAATGGGTACATGTAAGCATATATGTAGGTAATAATATATATATCTGGGAGCAAGATGTTCCTAATATTTCATATGATATGTTCATCGAAAAGCCGCCAAACTTTTCATGTGTTATGCTTAACCTCTTCTGGGACGATTTTTTTATGGTGACAAAAAAATGATTAAATTTTGTTTTCTTTTTAAATTATTTAATTTTATTTAAATAGGAATTCAGAAAACGAAAAACAATGAAAATTCACAAAAAGGAATAACGTCCACATTTGTGGCCACTGAGCGTTAATGGTAATTTATGTGTGAAATGATTTCATACATTCCTGGCATATCAGGCATATATATTCTTAACATTTCTCACAAATGAAGAGAGTTCGTCTTACACAATTTTTGTCGTGACATCTGGGGGGATTTTTGAGTTCCTTGTATTTAAGATAATGACCCATACCGTCCAGTATAATTCGAGGATTAACTTTAGTCCAGCTTTTAGATTTTTTAGGTGGTGATGGTAAAACTTATTATATTAAATATAACTGATATTATTTTTTTCAAATATTAACGTTTTCTTGATATAATCCAATAAAACAGATTGCCGAAGAATTATTTCACTCTTTTGTTTATTTATCTAACTATGTATGCGTCGGAAATCATATCACCAGTGCAGACAAACGGTAAAATGTTTACTTCTAGGATTTGGTAGCCAATAACTTACTATAAAATTTTTGTTTTTTTATTATTATTATAATTATGATTATAAAAAATTAAACGTCCACCTATGTGGCCAAGGGCGTGAAGAGGTTAAAGCTAACATCCATTAAAAATTTTTGCCGCACTTATCTTATTAGTTTTGTTTTTAAATTGAAGTGTCATTTTTTTCCTGCTCAGCGTTGTATTTTTAAATACTATTTGGCAAAACACATAGTTACATTTCTATTTTTACTAGATTTTGAGTAGATTTTGCCGAAATCTACTAAATAAATAGATTTTGTTTTGTATGGGAAATCTACTTACAATCATCTAGATTTGGCTCGAAATCTCTTAAGTACTAGATTTCGCTGTAGTGTAAATGGGGTATAAAAAATATTTGGGTAATCAATAATTTTATGTGAAAAGATCAAAAATAAGGTTTTTGTCAAATCAGAAAAGTTTGAAGGGTTCGAGAAATAAAAAAAAAAAATTTTTGAGTTCTACTACAACAAAACTCACAACCTACACTATGTCATTAGCTGAGCGTATTTTGACTGTCGCACCGTGTTATTAAAATAAATTAAAACCAAATTAAATGTTAATTCCTAAAATACTGTACCTTTCTTTCATCTTAAATTGTTGAAATAGAATGCAAATATTGACGCCATATGCATAAATTAAATCACAAGAGGATTTGATATTCTTTTGTTTTGTGCAAAATAGTTTGTTTTGATTTAAAATTCCATTTTTTGTATTTTTTTTTTTGATTCAACTTGAATTTTAATGTAAAATGATTTGATTCGTATGTATGTATGTATGTGTGAATGATTTTTTTGAGATTATTGGCACATAATTTTTAACGTTTGTTAACTTGTTTTTTTTGTTGATCAATTCTCTCCTGTTTGTTTTTTTATCAGATTTTTAATGTTTGATTTTAAGTAGAACAAAGTGTTTTTCAGGTTTGTTTTCATTGACGTTCTTTTCTCGAAATAATTTCGTTAAATTTGAATTCAGTTCTGGTTATGCAGATCATTGAACGACCTTATGACGTTTTTTTAATTGTAAATTAAATGTTGAAACACTATTATAATGTTCAATAAATAATACATGACATAGAGATATATAGTGAGATATATAGTGAAATACATATATATATAGTAGTATGTATACATATATATATGTATGGCGTGTCTTTCATTAAGCGTTTCCTATCCTTAAATTTAAATAAAATAAACTGCCCGTGAGATATCATCAAAGTTTTTAATTCATTTGAAGTACCTATTGATGCCATTATGTGTGGAGTATAACATCGTTTAAATGAAAATGGTTTTCCTATAATTTACATGTGTATGTCGTTTTAAAGATCCATCCCTCTCCTTTCTAATAAGGATTAAACTTTGGACATCGGTTAAGAAATGTTTGTGTAATCAATAAATTTGTGGGTAAAGTCTAAAAGAAAAAGGTTTTATCAAATAAAACAAGTTTGGTGGGTTCAAGAAATATAAAAAAAAATATTTTTGAGTCCTACTCAACAAAACTCAAAACTTACACTATGTCATTAGCTAAGCGTATTTTTACTGTCGCACCGTGTTATCCGTACGTATGTATATTCTGACAGTTCATGAAAATTAATGGCACCAAGGCATATAATTTTTCTAACTTCCTTTTTTTCTTTTTTACTACACGCTGAATATTATTCGGTTGTGAATAGCATTCTCTGAAACATGCTTTGGAATACCTTCTCAAGCAGTTTATATGAGTTTAGGCTTCATAAATGTGTTCAAATCTTAAATGTTTCTGGTATATCTGAACAAATTTTAATTTTTCGAGCAATTTCTTTGAATTGCTGATTAACTTAGTTATACATGCCAGAGTTGCAGCATTATAACTGCCAACAATATTCGCAGATTCACTCAATAGTATGAATTTCAAGACATTTTAATAAATTGCACAATTTACATCAGTCGTGTGCCAATATCTCATTCTATTCTATATCAGATGAAAGCATGCCATGAGTAACAGTCTTGATTGAAATACGATGCATCAGTTGCCTCTTAATACAAGCACACAAATAAAAGGTTATTTGCCGAATGATTTATCTCTTCAGTCGCCGCAGTCTAGTAGGTAGTGTGCTGGTTTATCAGACGTCAGGCCACGGTCAGGCATCAAAACTAAATATGAAAAAAAATATTTCTTTAGGGACTTCCTCTCAGCAGATTTCTGGCAAAAACTCTGAGGGTAAATAAAATTGCCATGCAAAAGTTCCTCAAGAATCTGTCGTTCGGTGTCGATTTTAAACTGTAGGTCCCGCCACTCATGTATAAAATTAACGTACACAACATAAGTAGTGTGAGAAGCTAGATCATAATCCTGAATGAAGGGTTGTAATGACCAATTATGTATCTCTGTAACTGCATATTTCTAATCACAATAAAGCTGAATATTTTCTAATGTAACCAAGTGATTTCCTGCTCCCTTTATTGTACAATTTTAATACAAAACTTTATAAATTGATTCTGTTTAAATATTTAAAAATTAAAATTTTCAAACCCTAATGCAGTCTTGAGGTAATTTGTCATAGAAACAGTAAAACTCTCTCCTTCCTATTGTTTTAAAGAACTTAGTAAAGAAAATAGCATTTCACTATAAGCATTTAACGAATAAAATTTAAATTTAATTTAAAAAAGTTAAAATTTTAAATAAAAAAATTAAAAACTAAAAACAAATAAAATTTTATCGAAACAATAGAATCGTATTAAAACGTGATCGCGACAAGATCAAAGCGATAAATAAAAAGAAAAAAACTCACTTTCTTTCAAAGCAAAAAAAAACAAAAAATCGCAAGTTCACAAGAGGCAAAAAAGGCAAAAAATACTCGAAAAATCTCTTCGAAAAAAAAATTTAAAAGAAATTAAAATTTTTTTGTTTGTATTTTAAGTCATATGACACACTTATTGTTGTTGAGTATTTTACTTTTTAAGGTCAACAAGTTGCCAATAGAAATTCATTTCTTTTGTTTCGATTCGAAAACAAAAAAAAAACACACAAATTTTAACATAAATTTGGCGAATAAGAAACAAAAAATAAAAAAACAAAAAAAGAATCGAGACCTATTGAACAAAATCCAAATACATAAAATATAAAACCTACTTTGGGAATTGCCCAACCCAATAATAGAAAAAAATTAGAAATAAATGTGCCTTAAATCAAGCAAACAAACAAACAAACAAACAAACATTTTTCCCATTGTCTTTTGCTTGCTATAGGCCTGCAGAGCTTGTAGAGCATAGAAAAAGAAAAAGTAACCGAAGGGTTTTCCCTTGCACAACTAGGCATTCATAAATTTATTTTGTATGGGAATTCGATTCCTCAATGAAGCTTAGCATTGTGTTCATAACTTTCGTTTGACCAGATTTGACTGAAGGCCTGCTAACAAACAAACAAACAAAAACAAAACACTCTACGAAATGCTTAGCTTCGAACAAATATTCATTTAAAATTCTTTCAGGTATTTTGTATTTCTTTTTTTTCTCCTTTTTTGTGTTTTTTTTGTATTTTTTGCTAAAACAGAAAAGGCAAGTGTCATATACGAAAAACTATTGCTTACAAAAAGAAATTTAAAACAAAAGAATTCTCAAACACATACATACACATACACTCACACAAATATAATGTTAATAAAATAAAGTTAAACATTGTGTTGTATTTTATAATTTTTTTTCCTTCGTTTTTTATTTTTGGCTCTCCAACATTTAAACATTTTTAAACTCTAATCGAATGCACAATCACAACAACAACAATAGTGAATAAAACAAAACGTCATTTATTGCCTTTTTAACGTTTTTGTCTGATAAACTTCAATGAATGCTCAATGAATTATAAATATTTAGAAACAGTTTGTAAAAGAATAGAAACAACAATCTTTAAACCATTACATGAAAACAAAAGACTTAAGACACATACAGACATTTCATATGATACTCTATACGATTGAAACAAAATGTTTAATTACGCTCATACGATCGTGCTTAACATGTTTTTTTTAGATTAAATCGCACATCTCAACTATAGCTTCAAACTGCTGGCATTAGTTTAATTAATAAAAAAATGTTGAAAAAATTAATTTTCTAAAGCGAAAAAATCGAATTTTTTAGAGACAACTACACGCTACCAAACAAAGTATTCATTAAACCCCCAAAGATTAACAATTAATTTCAAAAATTTTCCAAAAAAAAAAAAAAAATTCCAGAAAAAACTGCCCAAGGAAATTTTGTCAAACTTGTGCAACTTTTTTTCTTTTTTCCATTTCAATATGATTATATTTCAGGAACACAATACACAGCCCTGCATGGGTTTTGCAAATGAGATTACTCCAGGAGTTTCCGAAGGCATTTTGTGCGCTGAACACGAATTTGGTTTCAAACATTTTCCATCACGTCAGGTTTTCGAGAAAAAGGGGGTTGAAACCCCTAAAAATAGCATTTTTGGCTATTTTTGAAACATTGTAGAGGTTAAAACTGACGTGCTAAAACCATCGCTATTGTCAGAAATTGACAAGTGATCTTTGCTCTTTAAAACGAGCCCAAAGCCAAATTGTTTGTATGCACCCTTAAAGTAGGGGGTGGGTTTATGTCAAGGGGTGCAAAAGAAAAAGAAACACATTACGGAGGTCCTTAAAAATTAATCAGATTTACTTGAAAATTGTTACTCGGGGGTTATTGGGGTCGCTGATTACAGATCTTCATTCAGATTTAAAAAATTCAATATGGCGGATCCAATATGGCGGTCGCAGTTTATAAAAATTAATCAGATTACTAGATCTAAAATGTTTTAAAAAATGGCCAAAAACAAAAACAATGTTTCAAAAATGGCCCCCCAGATTCGTGTTCAGCGCGCAAAATGTCTTCGAAAACACCTGAAGCCATCTTATTTGCACAAAAAAAGTCAAAATTTGCAGGGCTGTGAAGAATATTATTACGAAAATAGAAACGGTGTATATCGTTTCACATTAAAATATGCAAAAGCTACACAAACAAATACAACGGACTTGTTACAAATAAACCAACAACATCAGTATGAAACTCTCCGAACTAAGAGTGAAACGGCTTAAACGAGAGTTGGGTAAACTAGAGAACTGTTTGCATATACCAACAACATCGGTATGAAAGAAAAGGAGAAAGACAAAGAAAGCAACAACAAACAAAGTAAGCAAAATACACAAACAACAATTAAGTAGCGATAGAGTTCTCGAAAAGGCGAAGACACGAACACTCTACTTCAAGAACCTTCATCAGACTGTTTACGTGAGCATATAAAAAGGCAAGACAAAGCAGGCAACGAGTGGTAAGAATTCAGTCAGTCTTGTGTGAAGACGCTTTGCGTGTGAAAAGAACGATCGTGGTTTGTAGATTGCCGTGGAAAAGATCTGCGTTGTAAGCAAACAAGAATAGCTAACAAGCATTTATTGTTGTATTTGTCAAGTTGTAAATGGTGGTGGTGGTGGTAGTGCGAACAATAAAGAGTTTAATTGAAACTAAACACATACATACTTACATAATTGGTCATTTCAACCCTTCAGTCAGGATTACGACCTAGTTTCTCACACCATTCATGTTGTGTGTGTTAATTTTATACAGTCGCCGTAGGCTAGTAGGTGGTGTGTTGGCTTATTAGACGTAAGACCACGGTTCAAACCCCAGTTCAGACATCAAAATAAAAATATGAAAAAATAGTTCTTCGGCGACTTCCTCTCAGCAGATTTCTGTCAAAAACTCTGAGAGCAAATAGAATTGCAATGAAAAGTTTCACAAGAAACTAAACACATATTTATTTTTATTTTGTTCACATTGCTTGTTGTAGCTTTCTGGCTTACTTGTCTATTCCCCTTTTCTTTCATACTGATGTTGTTAGTTTACTTGTAACAAGTTCATTGTATTTGTTTGTGTAGCTTTTGATCATTTTAATGTTAAACATCATGTACATCGTTTTCATTTTCGTAACAATATATTTTTGCAAATACTTCCCTATACATTTATATTGTTTTCTAACTTTTATTGTTTCTATACAACATTAAATGGCATTTTCAGAATTCATACCTTCAAATCTCTGCAAATCCTATGCAAACTATTATTTAAGGCAGAAGACAGTCTAACGTTTGTTAGACAAAAACAGTCTTTAAGTCAGTTATGTCTCTAACAGTGTGTCATATGTATTCATATCCCCCTTCTGCTAGTCGCCATTGTTATTGTTTAGTTTTAGTTACTTTGTTTAAACACAAGACTTTAACCCCAATTTAAATGGGTGGACTTGTATGTATGTATTGTATGTATCCCTCTCTCTCTCAAATCTTACAATGCATACAAAATTTATGAAGTGTTTCGTCGTTTCTTTGTTTGTTTGTTTGTTTAATTTTTTAAAATTTTCTATTTCTCGTTTCGTATGTCGATATTGATTTCAACTTCCTGTTGTGGGTATCTTTATATGGTAACAAATATTTTCTATGTCTATACGAGAATAAAATACGAAAAAAGAAAAACTTTAGAAAAAAAATGTTAGAAAATTAACAAGTACGTGTATATGCTTAAAGTCACCAAAAAACAAAAAAAATACGAAAAAATTAGGAATTAAACGTTATTTTTAGAGTCTTTCTTTACACAAAAATAAAAAATTTGACGATTAGTAGTCAAAACAGCATTTCATGGCCCAGATCGACTGGTTACGAAATCCTCCGCCACCATAACGAATTAATGAATTAACATGTAATTTCCTAGTTTTTACACGGAGTTTAGGGATAATGAAAATAAACTGTAATGAACAATAAAAAAGTCGCCGTTGTCTAGTTGATAGTGTGTTAGCTAATTAGACGTGAGGCCACGCTTCAAACTCCAAAAATATTTCTTTGGCAGCTCTCTCTCCGCAGTGTTCTGGCAAAAACTCTGAGAGTACATAAAATTTCCATGAAAAAGTTTCTCAAATCAAATTCTGTCGTTCGGAGTCGACTTTAAACGGTAGGTTCCGCCACTCATATATAGAATTAACACACACAACATAAGTATTGTGATAAACTAGGTCGTAATCCTGGCTGAATGGTTATATTAACTAACTATGTATGTATGACTAAACAAAAAATCACTGAAAAATGTAGACTGAAAGCATCCTAGAAATTAAAAAAACAATGATTTTGGTGTTCTTGAGTATGGAACTGAAGCTTGGAATCTATTTTACAAAAACTAAAAAGATTTATCCTAGAAAAGCCATTGAAATTCTGGAACATGTACAGTGAGAAGCAAAACTGTCGGATGCCAAGACTGCTTTCTGATGGTCATGCCCGGCACATTGACCGTTTGTTACATCATATGGTGTGGGGATGTTTTACTTGGTGGAACATTGGACCTTTGGTGAGAATCCAAGGTATAATGAAGAAGGAGGATTATTTGAATATTTTACACACAAATTTACCACATTTTATTGACGAGAGTGCCTATCCAGCCGAAGAAGTTGTTTTCTAGCAAGACGGCGATCCGAAGCACACTGCCAAAATAGTTAAAAGCTGGCTACAAAACCAAACTTTTGGGACGATGGAATCCTATAGAAAATTTATGGGCTATTGTTGAAAGAAAGCTGATAACATATGAAAACCCACCAAAAAACGTTGACGAGCTTTGGGAGGGAATACAACATGAATGGTGGTCTCTTGACCGTGACACCATCCAAAAGTTGGTGGAGAGTATGCCAAAACATATTGAAAGCGTAATTAAAAATAAAGGCCTTTGGACGAAATATTAAATTGGCAACAATTAACGATTTTCAACCAATCCCGCAAATAGTGCAAAATTGTCCAAATAGTGAATTTTTTGTTTTTTGAATTTTTTATATTTTTTTGAAGAAATTTATATAAGTTTTTGTTCTTTATAATTTAGAATAATGTTCAAAAAAAAAGAAAAAAAAGTACATATATTTGATAATACACCTATATTTGTATTACTTCCATTACCCTACCATCTTAATGCAAAACATCTGGACAGTTTTGCATCCCACTGTAATTATTGCTTTAAATGTCAACCCCTATACATTTTTGAATAAAAAATCTCTTCTAAATATATTCCAGGGAAGTTAATAAATAAAAACTCATTCTATTTTTGATATTTAAAAAATCTTTATATGTTGTTTAGACTTATATCGTAAATATCAATGTATTACCAAAGAAAATAAAGTATAAAGAATGTGCATTTTAACATATTTTGAAATATTTTTCAAAAATATTTCAAGCCCCCGCGTCAAGATAGAAGGGAATGATACATAAACCAAGAGCGTAACAATGCGTTGTTCTCATCGTGCGTTTTTGTTGTTTGGCCACTTTTTTATTTATTTTTCTGAAATCACTTATTCTGGTGTTAAAAACAGACGTCGGCACCAATGTCCCTCAGGGGAAGAACATCTTCGACTTTTTACACACACAGGTCGCGAACATCAAGAATGTTCGTTAAAAAGAGCGTAAAAATCTTGTCAGTTTTTAAAGAAGAAGGTTCATGTCGTTTTTTTCAGACTTCAATGATACACCCAAAGAAATATCACAGTAGTATTCACTAATATCAATGAGAAATGATTTAGATTTTTGGAAGAATACTTGCCAAGTTAAATACGGTGTCTTAGTGTCTTAGTGCAGTACAATTTTTCTATATTTTCCGATCACATATACATATCATTGGGTTAATAAGTAGACTTGACATTATTACTAACAATTTTCCTCTAGGTTAACACATGCCTATGGTTATGGATTAGTGAGTGAGATAGAGAAAATAAGTTGAGAGAATTTATTTATTTACAGCCATAGAAAAGTGTTAGTAATATACGCTATTTTTATTTTCATTTCATCAACATACATATGTAAAGCTGTCTATCTTTGGCTTAATAATTTTGGATAAATAAAAATAAAATAAAACATCGATTTTATTATTAAAAGAACATAAAACTATCCATCTTTGGCTTAAAAATTAGGCCATGTTTTTTAGATAAATAAAAATAAAAAGAATAAAAAACCATTTGTTATTAAAAGAAAAAAACGAGCATTCCAAAGCATTTAAAAAAAATATACTATGGGACAAAATAAAAAATAAAATACGCCTAGCTAATGACATAGAACATTTTTAACACAAAATATTCTTCGAGTGTTATTCTGAAATAAAATGATAAAGCATCCGCAGCACATGTATTCTTGTCGCAGTCTGATCGACAACTAAATCAAAAAACACAAGAATACATACACATGTACATACGTACGATGAGAGCAACACATTGTTACGCTCTTTGTTTGTGTTCATTTTCCTTCTGTCTTCCTCCCTCTCATCAAGAAATGATTTTTAAAAATATTTTGGTGAGAGCGGGTCGTAATGTTACGACCCGCCATAAGAAATTTTACTTCTACATGATGCGTATTCTTTATATACATATTCTTTGGTATTACTCAATACTTCTCTTTTCGATTAAAACTTGAAACGATTTTGATGCGTTCTACGATATTTGTTCTTATATTTGCATATTAATTGAATTTTATTGAATTGTGTCTTCAATTTGATTTTGTTCACACGGTTTAATGCGAATATTACCTCCTAGAATATTTAAATACTTGGTAAATAAATAATATACGTGCAGCTATAGAAACCAACACTTTAAATTTAATTGGAATTCCTTGTCAAATACAAAGAATTCTAAATACTCATCTAATATGCACAACACTTAAGAAAAGTTAATTTTTTTTTTATTTACTTTAAGTACTCGCATGAGTACATCAATTTTGAAAAACTTTGCAGAAAGGGTGTAACTTTTAATTATTCACGCCTGAATGAAACGGCCTTTTTAGTAATGTGTGTATATGTATGTATGTATGCCAGCCAATTGATTATCAAGCATTATTCATTAAAATCGAAATACATTCAGGCAATAAATTCACATCCTTTGGGAATATTTGCTTAAATAAAAATGAAAACACCACGATACCATGATACACACCCTATATAAAGCTTTTAAATGTTTAACCAAGTATACATGAAAGCGTAGCATATTCGCAATATTCGCATGTTCATGTAAAGCGAACAAAACAAAGCAAAAACAAAAATAATAATACACACGCCCCCATATACTAACACGCATTTCAAAACTTTCAATACCTTACCTTACCTTACTTTACTTTACTTCACTTCACTTCACTTTAGTTTACGCAAAACGTAATTAATGTAAAACAAGAGTCTACAACATTAACAACAAAACAAAAACAAAAAAAACATAGAAACAGAATATCTTCCAAGCCACAAAAAGTAATTAATAATGCACTCTGCCCAATGAAGTATTCTCTTTAACAGCCAAACGTAACGAAACATTTACGAAAATGTTAATCAAAAGTGTTTAAATTGTAAAATAACAACAAAAAACCTTTTTTTTGTTTTTTTTGCTTTAAATAAATGCAAAACAGATATTGTACGAGTATGTGTACGAATGCAGAATTAGTTACTGACACGACGACGACTATTTTACATAAGAAAAGACGTGAAATGAACAAAAGAGATTAAAAAAGTAAAAAATGTTTCTTACAGACACATGTTCTATGGATTACAATTAATATTATTGAATATGCAGTAATGTAAAGGAATGAATACATTTGCATTTTAAATTAAATACGATATTTATGTGCAAAAGGTTGCATCCCGCATTGAGTTCATTCCACAATAAAAAGATTCGTGAAAGCTCTACAAGAGCAGCAATCTTAAGTGAAAGCAGTTTCTTCTTTCTGTAGTAAGAGCTTTTGGTGATCCATCAAAAGACCTACCAACAACATTTATTTCTTTCAATTTTAAACATGCTGGAGTACATGTAAGTAGTTTCCGGGTTCAAAACATTACACAGCCCTGCATTTTGGTTTTGCAAATAAGATGGCTCCAGGTGTTTTCGAAGGCATTTTACGCGCTGAACACGAATCTGGTTTCAAAATTCAAATTTCAGATTTTCGAGCAAAAGGGAGTTGAAACCCCTAAAATAGCGTTTTTTGCCATTTTTGAAACATTGTAGAGCTAAACAATGACGTGCTAGAACCATCGCTATTGTCAGAAATTGATAATTGATCTTTGCTCTTTAAAATGAGCCCAAAGCCAAATTGTTTGTATGCACCCTTAAAGTAGGGGGTGGGTTTATGTCAAGGGGTTCAAGAGAAAAAGAAACACACTACGAAGGTCCTTAAAAATTAATCAGATTTACTTGAAAATTGTTACTCAGGGGTTTTTGGGGTCGCTGATTAAAGATCTTCATTCAGATTTATAAAATTCAATATGGCGGATCCAATATGGCGGTCGCGGTTTATAAAAATTAATCAGATTTACTTGAAAATTCTTACTCGGGGGTTTTTGGGGTTTTTGTAATTATCAATAACAAAATTTTCTAGCCTGATAAAACCTCGTTTTGTCAAACGTCGACTGAACGTAAATGAACATACGTTCGTTTTTAGCATATGAGGAGGAAATTAAATGCTTGCCGAAGTTACATTACGGTTCGGCAAGCGTTTTTATTGCTTTTCGCATTCCAGAAACAAACGTACATTCCAAGGACGTTTGGCTAAGCTAAAGACTAATTCCACCTTTAGCATCTAGCACCCATTAATAGGTGAAAAGCGCACGACATAAAATATGTAATAATAAAAAAGTACTGAAAACGTCGCGAGGCTACCGCGGGACCACCGTGGTATTTTTGAAGTAGAAAAGTACTGAAGCAGTACTGAATTTTTCAACACTTGAACCGTTAGTTCAAGTATTCAGCTTTTAATACCTTTTCGATGTGTTGTCGTAATAAATGCAGTGAATTTTTATGAAAATTTAATGATTTTGTTGACGATCGTCACTTCTGTCTTCTAATATAAAGTTCCATTCATATTTAATCTCAAATCCATACCATTCTCTCTTCAAGCATTAATTCTGCCCTCTATGGATGCCAACCGCATAGACATTTAAATGCCTTTGACCATCAAGCATTTCGTTGACAAGTTGAAACAAGCCAGCTTAATAGAATTTTTTTTCTCAGCTCACATTCAATGCTTTCAAGCTCTAAAGATCTTCAGTGTTTCATAAGCGTAGTATTAATATAGAGCTATCTGAAGCGTCGACTTGTATAAATATTGAGCTTTTTGTAGTCCTTGACGTCCAGGACATGTAAATCTAATGCGATGATCTTTAGAAGCAAAAAATTGTAAGTTATCGCTAAGAGCAATCAAATGTCTTGTCTTTTTAAAACGATATAAAAAATTCTTTACTTCACATGATTGTCTTTTTTTTTTTAATCTCCCAACAAGAACCCGAAGCTCCCCTTCTCAGTATCAGGCATTTCAATCAAAAAGAAAGAACCAAAAATATTTCTTCGGCGACTTCCTCTCAGCAGTCTTGTGGCAAATACTCTGAGTGTTAATAAAAATGCCATGAAAACTTTTATAAAGATCTGTCGTTCGCAGTCGACTTTAAACTGTAGGTCCCGCCATTTATGTATAAAATTAACACACACAACAGTGGTGATGTGAGAAGTTTTGTTGGAAATCTCAGCAGCCACATAAAACAACAAATCTCTTCCATTTCGACAACTTACTGATTACAACCATTCTAGTAATTTCTCTGAATTAGAGTTTTAATTATTTAAATCTTCTTTTAAGGTCCAGTAACCATTTGCAAGAACTCAAAATTATTTAAATTTCTAACCATAATCAATAATTTTACTGAGGCTTTGCAGCTCCTTTCATATTAAGTGGTAAACTGTAATGAATTTCATTTTACTTTTCATTTTCAATAAGATTCGAGAATCTAAATAATTTTCTTGATTTCAATGAAATTAGTATCTTAAGGCTCTGGCATATCATCCATATATTCATGTTGCATGTTAAAGTCAAAGAAACTTTAAAAAAAAGCAAAAACTTACAACAGAAGAGTGAAAAAAATGCTGACAGACTTACTTAAGAGTGATTTTAAGTTCTTATATGATGTGGACATCATTAGTCACGGTGACATGGGTGACTAAATTAAAAAAAAAAAATACCAACCACAACAATAACAACAGCAATGGTAAAAAATAATAACCACAACATCCATTCAATCCATTCATACAATTTTCTTTTCTCTTTTTTTATTTTCTACTTTTTTTCTGTTGGAATCTGACAAAAGACCAAGAGTCTTAAGAACGAATCTTTAGAAATGAAAACGAAAAATAAGGTTTTCAGAAAAACACATGGAGAATAAAACCATTCTTACACCCTACTATACAAGTGATTGCAATGCAATTCGCTTTTTTATCACAGCCGATATATGTATGTATATACTTCAGCACAGTAAAGTTTTTTAATTATAAACTCATCTCGCGACGTGTTGTTCAAAATGTGTGTAAGTCCGATAATAACACGAGAACCTAAAAAACTCTGGTGTACACAAATTTTGGAACCCCTTACGTGATATGACTGTGAATATATTGTTACGTTTTTACCCTTTTAAAAACATTTAGAATATGAGTACGTAGATTGCAAATAAAATAAAAATAAATTTGTGTTTATGTAGTTTTAAATAAATTCTTTATTGTTCGCACAATTCTGTGTGCCACTGTTTACAACTTGATGTAAACAACAACAATTTGATTTGATTGTTATTCTTTTTTACACTCTTCTGCGTAAACACTAACAATTGTTCTTTAGATCTTTATAACGGAGATCTTTAAACCACGATTATTCTCTTCACACAAGACTGACTGAATTTTTACTGACTCCGTTGCCTGCATTGTCTTGCCTTTTATATCGCAGGGTAAATCGTCTGATGAATGCTTTTGAAGGAAAATGACTTTGCCTTCGCGAAATCTCTATAAATGTAAACATATTGTTTACGTTATTGTTGTTTGTGTAGTTTGTTTACGTGTGTCCTTGCCGTTTTGTTGTTGCCTGTTTGTTTACTTGTTTATCCCCTTTTTAATACTGCTGTTGTTGCTATATTTTTGTTTATTTGTTGATCATGTAAACAAGTCCATAGTTTTTGTTTTTGTAGCTTATGTTTATCTTTTTAATGTTAAACGATGTAATACCATTTTAATTTTCGTAAAAATATGTTTTCTTTTGAAGTTCAATTCAAAAATGGGAAACGATTAGGAAACCAAATTGTCCAGATAGATTAATTGTGATTAACTATCTGAACATCATTTGAAACTTTTTTTCAAATCTTTACAGACAATCTGTAACAGAGACAGTAATGTACAAAAATTTCAATCGTTTTTGGCTTCAGTTGTGGCTGCCATATCCCAATGGGTGTGAGTGATAGGTAGGGCTAGTTGGAATTCAAACTACAAAAACTGACGTCTCGAAGTTTTCTGGCTAGAACAGTACATGATTGCCAAGAAAAAGCTTTTCGAAATCTGCCTTTTAGAATGGAAGTTAAACTGTAGGCCTAGCCAATCATAGTTATAATTACCACATACACACAACAATTGGTCATTACAACCCTTCAGTCAGGATTACGACTTAGTTTCTCACACCACTTATGTTGTGTGCGTTAATTTTTATACATGAGTGGTGGGACCTACAGCTTAAAATCGACTCCGAATGACAGATTTTTTAAAAATTTTTGTGGCAATTTTATATTAGTCTCAGAATTTTTGTCAGAAATCTGCTGACAGGAAGTCGCCGTAGAAATATTTTGTTCTATTCCGTTTAGTTGGAGATGCCTGACCTGGGATTTGAACCGAGGCCTCACGTCTAATAAGCCAACACACTACCTACTAGACCACGACGACGGCATATGAAGCTAGGAAGTAATCCTGACGAAAGGATTGGAATGGCCAATTAAGTAAAGCTTAATCAGTAGGCTCCATGAAAGAAGTTACAAATGTTGCGACAATCGCAATTTTTCCTATAGCGCTTCAACTAGTCAACATTTAAATGCCGCAACTAAAATATTGAGTTCCTTAAATCTGAAACCTATAAGCAGAACATGATATTACTGCACACGATTACAGCCGCATAACTATTTCTGTTTGTAATTCTTAACTTTTGTTTGCCTTTTTTTTGCTAGTAAGCTTGTGCAGCTTATAATTCTTTTTTTTGTGGTTCTGAAATTATTATAAGAAAACAACAACAATAAACATACAGGCTTTTGTACTGAATATGAATTCTTAAAGTTCGTGTAAAAATCTTCCAACAACAAACATCATTTCCAGCGACTAGAACTTTAAACATAAAAACATTATTTTTCCTATATATGTACACTTGCATACCTACATACATATGTATGTATGTACGTACCTTGTACAATAATATTAAAGGATTTCACAGCATTTTTACACTCTTCTAGACCAAATGGTAAAAAATCAAAAATCAAAAGAAAAAAAATTTTAAGAAATGAAATCTGCATTCCGAGCTTGTAAGATGAATGTGTTATGGGGTTTAAAAGGTTTTTTTATATTTTTTATTTTAATTTTCATTCCTTGAAATTGTATGTAGAAGAACAGCAACATCAACAATAACAACAACAACAACAACAAGGAAATAATAAAAAGAAACAGAAAATCAAAACATACACATCATGTTGCATGAATAGTGTGCCAAATCCTCTTTAACCGTGATTAATGATGAAATAAATACGAACGTGTATCTTGCCTTGCGTTCTTTGGTTAAGCAGTTCTAGCTTTGCTTAGACTTGCTGTTGTATAACTCCTTATATGTATGTATGCCTGTACGTACAATATTTTCACTTTTAACTCTACTTTTTCATTTTTGTTTTCTTTTCTTGTTTTTTTCTTTTTCTTCTGTGTTTTTTATTGTTGCATTGCATATGGAATATATTTCCAAGCCTGCATAAATAAACTTAAAGGCAAAACACCCACACTTATAGTAAACTTACCAGTCAGCCATAATCTTTGCCCGAGTCTCCTGTATGATATTATATGGTTTTTGTTGTTGTTGTTTTTTTTTGTTGCTTTATAAAGAGCCTTTTTACTTCAAGTAAAGAAAGAACATCATGTTGCAAGCACGTACTTAACAAAAAACAAAAAAAACAGCTTTTGTGCCTCTTTATAAAATGAAAAAAGTAAGAAAGAAAAATTCATACTCTTTGCAATTTACAAAAGAATCAACTCGTTGTAAAAGAAACTACTCGCAAAATACAAAAACAACAACAACAAAAATTAAAAAGGAAAAACGAAAACACAACAACTAAAATGAAATGAATATTAATGTTGGAACATTTAGCGTCCAGTGGTAGAATTCATCAGGTACTACGACTAACTCCGAACGACAGATTTTTTTGAGAAACTTTTCATGGCAATTTTATTTACTCTCAGAGTTTTTGCCAGAAATCTGTTGAGAGGCATTCGCCGAAGAAATATTTTTTTTTCATATTTCGTTTTGATGTCTGACCTGGAATACGAACCCGGGCTTTACGTCTAATAAGCCAACACACTACCTTTTAACTTTAAAATAGTTACATCGCTTAACTATCATTCATTTAATTTAAAAATTTGATCAAAATGAACCATTTGTAATCAAATATTTGAGCAACATTTGCAATTTTTATGGTTAAAGCCATTATTCCATCTGTAAAAAGCTACTGAGTTCTCTGAGCGATTTGCAGATAGGTGAACACATCACGAATTTTCCAGCTAATCTCTCTTATAGTCTAAAATCCTGCAGTCAATGTTACGAACTAGCTTCTCACATCAGTTGTGCTGTGTGTGTTAATTTTATTCATAAGTGGCGGTACCTACAGTTTAAAGTGGACTACGAATGACACATTTTGAGAAACTTTTCATGGCAATTTTATTTACTCTCAGATCTGCAAAGAGGAAGTCGCCGAAGAAATACATTTTTCATATTTGGTTACGTTCGACATGTCTGACTTAGGTTTTGAGCCGTGGCCTTACGTCTAATAAGCCAACATACTACCGACTAGACTACGGCAACTTCTAGAATACAGTTTATAAGTTTTGGCCGTTTAATTTGAATTGCTTGCTTCGTTCTCATTGATTGTTGACAGTATAGATTTTAATCAATGGTATGACTAGGTAGGAAAAAAGCACACAGTATTATCCCTTCCTTAGTGTAAATCCCGACTTTCCAACCTTGAGTAGCCCATGATCTTTTCCTCACATTATTGTCATGTGTGATCCATCCATTTATTTATTATCAAGCTTCTTTTTGTATCAAATATTATCCAAATAATTGATAACAGTTGGGTATTGAAGGCCTAGTTCCTCACTTACATGATTTCAGAGAGGAGTGTTTTTGTTTTTCCTGCTTCAAAATCATTTTAGCACTTTATAAATCCTATTCACAGCCTGATGGCTTTTCTTATCTGTAAAAGATACAAATATTCCGGTAATCATCTAACATCATGGTCATCTTTCAAAATAGACCACTTTTTACAGAATAATTTGATTGTAACTTGTTCTAACAAAATAAATTTAAAAATTTCATCTTTTAAACAAGCTATAGCGTTGGTTATTGCCAGAGACATTTCAGAGCCATCTACACACAATTTGTAAATTGTTTTCGAACATCTCATATCAGAATATTTTAAATTTCGTTTAATTTTTCAACAGAAAATTATTCGTTTTTATTGTTTTAATGGGAATATATTGTAGTCGACATAGTCTAGTAGGTAGTATGTCAGCTTATTAGACGTAAGGACACGGTTCAAACCCCGGGTAAGACACCAAAACGAAAATATGAAAAAAATATTTCTTCGGCGACTTGCTCTCAGCAGATTTCTGGCAAAAACTCTGAGGGTAAATAAAAAATTGCCATGAAGAGTTTCTCAAAAATCAACATAAGTGGTGTGGGAAACTAGGTCCATAATTCTGACTGATGGGTTGTAATGATCAATTATATTATGTATGTATGTATAATTTCTAACAATTTGTTTTTTGGTGCCTGTTGAATTCACCCTCGAAATCAAGCATATTTGCATTTAAAAAGGTGTGTATTCCTATGTATATCCATACTTATGCATTTTTACTGCGTATATTTATTTTGTTGAGCGTTCTTTTTTTCTCTCATTTTTATCTTTTTGAGATTCGTTCCAGCAACATGTGTAAAATTTCTTATCCACGACGTCCGCAGCAGTTTTTGTACAGGATTTTTTATTTTTTTTTTGTCTTCTTTATTCCATTGCATATTAATAATGCCTCACACGACATTTGTGGTTTCTTATGCTTTTCATCATATAGTTCTTCTTTTCATATTGAAATTTAAAAAAAAAATAATAAGAATGAAACACAAAAAAGGACCAACTAGAGAAGCCTTACATATGTATACCTTGAGATATTTTTCATATTTTTAAGTCATCGTAAAGAAATGTTCTTCTGCTTTAGGTCGTTATTATTTTCATTATTTTTTCACAAAAATAAATTGAAAGGGGTTAGTAAAAATTATTTTATAATCGTAATAAACTTCATGTATTTCGTTTTTATCATCATTCTCAATACACGGGGTAGAATTATTTGAAACTGTAACAGAAACTGTCAATAAATTGTAAAATATTCCAGGAAAGGTATAAAATTTCTTAAATGATGAAGATAAAGAAGATTAATTTAATCAAATCGAAATATAACGCTTACTGGAAAGATAAGAATTTGATTTCTTGGTCAAATAAAGTCTAGTCAATCTTGGTCCTATGATAGATAAGACATAATCAAGACTTCGAAATGATTTCATTTTCGATATTAATTACACTATGCGACAAAATACAAAAAATTAAATATACCCGAGTAACTAACTAATCTAAGTCGTTCAGTTAGTTGAGTAGAACTCAAAAATACTTTCCTCAAATTTTGTGTTATTGGACAAAAACCGAATTCTTAAACTTTTCACACAAAATTATTGATTACCCAAATATGTTTGAAACTATTTTAAAAATCCAAAGTTTTAAGAAAGAGGAGAGATTAGGCTTTCAAACGGAATACATAAATATTTTGTTCAAACTTAAATGTTATGAGATTTGATGGGGTAAATTTGGAACATATTACTTTTTTCTTATTTTTTCAAGTTTGGCCATTCTTAATTGCAAAATTTAATTAAAAAATATAAAATAAGTGACGACATTCTGAAAGTGAATTTTCTTGTGAAGAGATTGACACTTCGTTTGATCAAATCGGACAAAAATTATCATAGTTATGATTTAAAGAGTGTAACAGCGGAGTCATATTTTTTTTATATGCTGTCTTATCAAATGAACTTTCAGTTCAAAAATTTTCAACATTTTTGATGGATCTTAAATGTTCATTTAAAAATGAGGTCTTTTTCCGTTGGACCAATCACGAAAGTTGGTTAATGTGTGCGCAAAGCGATATAATAATATTTGCAAGAAACGGAAATATTAGACGACTTTTCATAGTCGTTCAAACGTGCACTCAGGTAAACAATCAAGATCCATCAATAATTTTGAAAATTATTGAACTGAAAGTTCATTTGATAAGATGACATACGAGTACATAAAAAATATATTACGATTGTTCAGTTTTAGTTTGGAGGGTTGGAGAAAAATAAAAAAGTATATTTGAGTTTTACTCAACCTAGTGAATAACTTAGACTATGAACTTAGACTGTGTAGTTACTCGGGTGTATTTTCACTGTCGCAACGTGTTATACCACGTAATTAACATTTGTTCCTTGTAGATCGTTATAATCAAGGCAACTATTTTTTTGAATTACATTCCATTACATTGTCTACATTCCAGCCCATATCCCGTTTTCCTGTTAAATTGTGTGGCATCGTTGCAGATTAGGTTAGGTAAGGTGACAGATCCCTTTTGAAATCCCTCTTAGGCCAGCATTTAGTACAATTGTGATACCACAGTTGTAGTCGCCGTAGTCTAGTAGGTAGTATGTTGGCTTATTAGACTTGAGGCCTCGGTTCATCCCTAGGTCAGACATCAAAGCGAAAATATGAAAAAATATTTCTCTGAGAGGAAATAAAATTGGCATGGAAAGTTTCTCAAAAATCTGTCGTTCGGAATCGACTTTAAATTGTAGGTCCCCACCACTCATGTATAAAATTAACACACACAACAACAGGGGTGTAAGAAGCTAGTCGTAATCCCGACTAAACGGTTGTAATGGCCGATTATGTATGTACCACAATCAATATTCAACTCGGAAATCACACATTTCCTGGAAGAAACCCACCAGAGTCCAAAATGTATCTTGCTATTGCAGCAATCTTTTTATTAAAGAGCTCGATCAAGGATGTCAAAAAGTGAAAGGCGAAAGACTTCTGTTATTTTTTATTACAAGAGCAGGACACTCATACAGGTGCAAGATAGTCTCCACCTTCTCCTCAGACTCACAGCTCCTACAGAAGTCAATTGCCGGAATGCTAAGCCTTTACCAAAAGTCTAGCTTAGTAGTTAGTGTATTGGATTATTAGACAAGGGACCACGGTTCAAACTCCAGGTCAGACATCTCGAACAACTTCGAGATTGCCTTCGGCAACTGCCTCTCAGCAGATTTCTGCAAAAATACTGAGTGTAAAAATAAAATTGCCAAACTTTTCATGGCAATTCTGCTGAGAAAAAGTCACTGAAGAAATATTTTTTTTATAATTTCCTATTGATGTCTGACCTGGAGTTTGAACTGTGGCCTTATGTCTAATAAGTCAACACACTAGTTACTAGTCTACAAATAAATCTAAGGGCCATTATTACAACTTGTCGTTAACTAAAAGGAGGATTTTAACGGTCAGATAAATAGTTTTTCATTATTATAAGTGGACAATAAGGTAGAAGTGAGCATTAAGCTTAAGGGAAGATCATCTTACTGGTAACTTTTAAAGTTAAGTTTATGTTTGAATTTGCCATATTATATATTATTTTCAATATGGCAACTTCAAATATAAACAAAGTGAGCAAATAACACAAAAAAAAGAAGCCCGTTGTTGCCACTGTGTTTAAATAAAACTTGTTTAATGTAAGCAGTGTTATCGACATTGCTCCGGCACTGCCATATTTTTGAAAAAGTTAACTTTATTTTATTATTAGGTTGTAATAACGAAAAGAAGTTAAAGATAACTTTAAAGTTCACTTTAGCGGAAGGTACCTTTAACTAAACCCAACTTTAACGGCAATTTGTAATAATGGCTCAATTTCCGTTACTGGCATAAAACTTTTCTTTTTGAATTTTTTTTTGCTGTTAAAATTACTTTCTGGTAATATTAACGCTTAAAAATATCAGTCAGTAAGCGGTAAATTTTTATTTGTAAATTTCTTTCACTTAACAGCGTTGCAAATCCAATTGCTTTCGCATATTTTTCTAATTGTTTAAGTATTTATGATCATTTAAGAATTACATGTTCAAAACTCGTTAAATACTTTAGTTTTTTTTGTGTTTTTTTTTTATTTATTTGACTTCTTGTCTTCGCCGCCATTGCCACTAATTGTGTGACACAAATAACTCTGTTGAATCTTCTTCTTCTTCTTGTTCTATGTCTACGTTTTTAGATTTCCATCACCATTAACTGCCACTTTAATAGTCTTTGGCGTCAATCAGAACTTTCCAAATTTCATAATTGCCACTGCAGCAAACACAGGCAACAAAATGCGCATCATTGTAAGTGTGGCAGTAACAACAACAAGAATGTATTCTTTTCGGTTAAATTTCTTACATTATTTGCATGCCTTTACTAAACTAAGTAGTGATTAAAAGTAATTGTAAGCAAATGGATGCATTTATCAGCGTATATTGGATTGTCTGAGCAAAAACAATCACAAAAAACACCATTTCCAAGCAATAACAATGCATTTTTATATACTCACGTCTTTGGTTTTCAATAATTAAAACATTAATTGCGGCAAATGGCAAACGGCATACGGCATACGGCTGTGTTCAAATATCATCGTATAAAATTTAATTTGCTTTAGAAATGGCAATAAAATTTAATTGAAAAGTGTACGAAAAATAAGCAACTTCAAGTGGAAACTGTGTAGAACATCGCTAGAGAAAATTTCTTAACAAAAAAAATCAGAAAAGTAATGAAGAAAAACCTCAAGTAATGTCGTGCTACTTTCTACTTAAGCTACAGCCAGCCACATGGACTTGCAACAATACTTACGGCAATAATAAGCAACAAAAATATCAATATAAAGGAAACCAAGAATGACAACGTCAGCGTAATTCATTTTTTGTTTTTCTTTCGATTCTACTTTTTGTTTTTCATTATTTCATGATTAAACAAATAACGATTACCGCCACTTTTTCTGTCAAAAGATGAAATACAAATATTTGTAGAAAAACACACACACGCCAGCTTAAGTATTCGAATACCCGTATAACAGCTGTTAAACGTTACAAACAAACATTCAATGAAATTTACGCTTCCACTTCCAGCAATCATTATTCATCGGAACATTTTGTCACCATTTATTCCAACCAACTACCAACATTCAATATTGCCCCGTGTAGTTGTTGTTATACTGGGGCTTTGGAAAATTTTAAAATGTTCAACAATAATAGCAAGAACAACACTATTCTGCAGAAATAAAAACTTTGAAGTTAAGGACTCTTTCAAATTTAATGCCTGTAAGCAATAGCATTCAAAATTTTAGGTTCGACTTAAATGTATGAAGCCTTGCCTATTGCAGGTAGTACTGTGTGTACATAAATTTTGTAATTGAAATAAAATTCTCAAGTTTGATCATAATTTTAATAAAATATTGTTTTTCAAATTTTTGTGCAATCTTTGGATTACATACATACATACATACATACATAATTGGTCGTTGACAACCCTTCAGTCAGGATTTCGACCTAGCTTCTCACATCACTTATGTTGTGTGGGTTAATTGTATACATGAATGGTGGGACCTACAGTTTAAAGTCGACTCCGAACGACAGATATTTTAAAAAAATTTTCATGGCAATTTTATTTGCTCTCAGAGTTTTTGCCAGAAATCTGCTGAGAGGAAGACTCCGAAGAAATATTTTTTTTACATTTTCCTTTTCATGTCTGACCTGGGATTTGAACCGTGGTTTTACGTCTTATAAGTCAGCACACTACCTACTAGACTACGGCGACAATCGTCTTTTTAGGTTAAGAAATAATTTAGTCTACACTATTCTACAAATAGATTTTGATAGTAATATCGACGCCTCCGTTCTATAACATTCTAAGTCGAAAAATTGTGTTTTGAGTTATGAGCTCTCAAAGTTTTCACGCGATATACGATTATATGTGTATTCTAATTAGATTTTTTCCTATAACTTCGGAACGGATCGGCGCATCTTAACCAAATTTTGACAGTATTTAAGTTAGAGAACGTAGAATTTAAAAATGCAAGAACATTAAAAACGTTCTAAGTACACTTAGAACTTTATAGAATGGAGGCTTCGATATGTGGCCGAGCGTTGTCATGATGGAAAATTACACGGCCAATGCTCGCTTCAAACGAATTAAATGTTGTCTGCACAGTTCTCCCATGATAGGCTGTACCGGTTTTAGCAGTTCATAACCGATCAAACCCTTTTCATTTCACCAAATCCTAATACTTAGTTTATGACGTAGATTTTGTTCATTGCCTGCTGTTCACATATGATTTCTTGAGTATGACGTTGTCGTAATGAATTCATTTTTTACAAACAGTGATAATTCGAAGCAAGAACTTCTTTTTAAAGCGATCAGACAGCATTTCCCACATGCATAACCGTGTTTCACCGTCTCTCGACGTTAGTTTATATGGTATATAAATTTATTGCTTTTGAATCAATGCTGCTGCTTTCAAAGGCTAGGAAGTGCGTTCTTGAGCCACGCCTAATGATTGTCCAAAGTGCTAAATTGTTTTTTCATTATTATAAGTGGACAATAAGCTAGAAGTGAGCGTTAAGCTAAAGGGAGGATCATCCTACCCGTAACTTTTAAAGTTAAGTTTATGTTTGACCTTGCATTACATATATATTATTTTCAATATGGCCACTTTAGATATAAACAAAATGAGCAAATACAACAAAAAAGAAGAAGCCCAGTACTGCCACTGCGTTTAAGAAAAAACTTGTTTAATTTGACAGTGTTATCGACATTGCTCCGCCACTGCCATATTTTTAAAAAAGTTTTATCTGTAAGTTGTAATAACAAAAAAAAACAAAGTTAAAGGTGGCTTTAGCTAAAGTTACCTTTAACTAAACCCTACTTTAACGGCAAGTTGTTGTTGTTGTTGGCCCTTAATATTATAGCTCAGTGTTGTCACAAATTAATTAATCTCTTCAATGATTCAAATCATTCAAACAATTTTTTTATAACTTTTTCTAAAGAATTCTTTTTTTTTATCAAACCTTCTATGCATTTGCCAGACGTTCAAAACCAATTGCACAGAGAGAGAGAGTGAGAAGCAGTGTTTCTATTTAAATCATCTTCAAAAGCAATAGCCTTAGAAATAATGGAAAACAACTGGCGAAAGACATAAAATTGTGTCATCAAATAAATGACACGAACTCTGTCTGACAAACGCAAGGAGGATAAATTCTCAAAGCGAAAATTAGAAGAAAAAAAACGAAAAATAAAAGACACACACAATTGGAGATTAAATGACAACAACATACTGCAATACATACAACGTACTTTAACGGGAACAACTGACAATAAGTCTCCATGACAGAGTCTTTTATTTTTCTTTAGCTTGTAGTGGTGTTTTTGTCATTTTTTTTGTTTTTGTTTTTTTTTTTTGTTTGTTTTCTACCATTTTTAATAAGCACGGGATAGTAACAAAGTGGCTGTATGTCAGAGAAAGAAATTGTTGGTTGTTTGGCAGTGAAGAACAGAAGGAGCATCAATTTTGTCCAGTAGCTTAGAAACTGTCACGTTTTCGTATAACTTATGATTGTTTCATGTTAAGCTGATGACGTTAACGGCTTGAAATAAAGACATGTGCGTAGTCACACGAGATCACAGTCAAAAGGGGTCATTTATATATGTATACTCATGCCGATAATTAAATATTTCAAAAAAATCAATGAGCGATGAGCAATGAGAGCAGCTGAATAGAAGTCTTTTAATAAATCTTTAAATAATTTTTGTAGAGCTTTAAATATATTTTTGTAAATTAAATTTGATTTTAATTTTTTTTTTTGCAAGGAATCCTCACTTTAGCTTCTCAGCATAGAGTTCAGTCTGTTTCTTATTTAGTAGTCGTCGTAGTCTAGTAGGTAGTGGTGCTGGCTTATTAGACGTGAGGACTCGGTTGAAACCCTAGGTTAGACATCAAAACGAAAATATAAAAATATATTTCTTCGGCTACTTCCTCTCAGCAGATTTCTGGCTAAAACTCTGAGAGTAAACAAAATTGCCATGAAAAGTTTCTCAAAAAAATGTCTTTCAGAGTAAACTTTAAACTGTAGATCCCGCCACTCATGTATAAAAATTAACGCACACAACATAAGTGGTGGGAGAAGCTAGGTCGTAATCCTGTCTGAAGGGTTGTAATGACCTATTACGTATGTACATATGTAAAGATTATGATATAAGGATTCTTACAATTACCACACAATTACAAGAAGACAAAGAATTAAAATTTAAAGGATTCTAAGATTTGTCAGGGCAATAGGCTTGGAGGAGATATTTTAGGGATACGCTATAAAGTTAGAGGAGATTACAATAGATCGTATGGTCGTAGTAATAAGATACCTCTTCACCACAATAATAATACTCAGGAAAATGTCACGTCCAACATTTATCGCATTTTGAGTACTCAACACTCTTAAAACCAGAAATTGGGGACATTGTACTCCCTCTAAAAACGACGACGCTTTCAATATCGCTCACAGTAAAGAAAAGCAACTGTAGTATGGAAAAGTTTAATAGATTTTTTCATTCTTTTCTTTTCGTTTTTCTTCATTTTTTTTCTTGTCTACTGAACTAAGAAATATATCCCTAAAATAGCAATTGTCGCTTGTAAAGACTAATAACACAAGAGCGTGAGAAATTACTTTTCGTTCGTTATATTCGATTTTTTTTTTGCTGTTGTTGTTTTGCTACAAAGTTTTTTTCTAATTCAGGGTAAAAAAAAGTTCCTTTTACTGGTGGAGCAAAAAAATCAAACCACAAAAGGAAACAAAACTTGGGTAAATGATAAAAACGAAATAGAAATTTTCACAAGAACAGCAAGAATTGCAACAGAAACAATTTTATTTTTTGTAGCTGCAGATGCAGACTTAGATCATTGACGAGAATAAAGTGAAAATGAATTCATTTTCTATAACAAATGAGAAAATAATTAATTTAAGAAATAACTAACGTAACAACAACAGAAACAACAACAAAAAGGGGGAAAAACAAGAGATAAAATGTTAACGTAAATTCAGTCAATAAAAGAAAAACAGAACGATGGACTGGACGGGCATCCATGTAACTGGATACTGAGGCAATTTGAACTCTTTTTTGTTTTGTCTTGTATGTTTGGTCTTGTTAAAAATTAAAACAACAGCAACAATAGCACATAAAAAGGAAGAAAAAGTGAGACAACACCAACCTTTGTATGTGTATGGTTAGAAATGGCAACCTTAAAAATCATTTAAACGTACCTTTTATACGTTAATTTTAATTTTTTTCTTTCTCTCTCCTGGTTTTTTTTTCTTTCTTTTGTATTGAATTTATAACAGACCAGCAACAACATCAACATCAATGTCCATGAAGAGGTGAATATCAACATTCATGCCAACGATAAAGAAATGTGTTACAACAACCACTTTTAAACACATAATACGTGTGTGTGTGTGTGTTTGTGTGTGTAAAATGTTTGCAACGTTACGTTTAACTAATGATGGGAAGAATTTAACCTCAAACCATTAACTCATGTACTCAACTCATCAAATATGGAAGGCGAAATGTGTGTTTTTTTGTTTCCTTTTTTTCATTTTTCCAAAGCTCCATCCATAATAAATCCTTTTATTTTTATGTTGGCCATTGTATCTATGTATGTAGTTGTGTATGTATAAGTGTGTTTCTGCAAGTGACCCCATCCATATTGAAATGGTCTCAAAAATTCATGTTGTCATCATAAAATATTTATAATCATGCCGACCATAATAACTCAGACGATGGGAATTGGGATGATCTTCGTAGTAATTTTGTTTTTTGTTTTGCTGTTGATTTGTTCATTGTCCGGCTGGTTTATTTAGAGCAGCGAAAGTAAAGGAATGGATAAACATTTTTCGGTTTTCATCTGTCTTATAGGGCATACTAATACCCTACACCCACATTTTTTGAAATGTTAGATCGCGGCAATAGCTTTAGCAGTGGACAACTTATCAATCAGAGTATCTTGTATTATTAACTTCTATTCAATTCATCCTAGTAAGATATAATTTGTAGCCGCCGTAAGGCAACGGTTCATATCCCAGGTCAAATATAAAAACGAAAATATGAAAAAATTTCTTCGGCCACAGCCTCTCAGCAGATTTCCGGCAAAAACTCTGAGTGAAAATAAAATTGCAATGAAAAGTTTCTCAAAAATGTGTCGTTTGGAGCTGACTTTAAACGGTAGGTCCCGTACATAGGTGGTGTGAGAACCTAGGTCGTAATCCTGACTGAAGGCTTGTAATGACAAATTATGTATAATTAAACAGCTCTCTACCAGCCCAGCAACCACCTCATAATATGATTTCTACTCAGAAGCAAAATTCGTGGCAAAGTTGGCCTAAGTGTGTCGGCTCACGACTGCATCGAGGGGACATCCACTTCTACCTACCTACTAGTTCTTAAAGTTCCATCGTCAGATTAAAAGCAAACCGATTTCAATTTGCGTCTTATTTGTAGGCACATAAGATGATTACATGTACTCGTATGTACATAGTATGTATACATACGTACATACATGTATGTATTACTAGGTAAGAAACAATCTAGATGGAATAGAAAAAATCTTCTACATAACACCGTAGCAAATGTTTTCATTGCTTAGTGGTATGATTTAAAAGCCCGACTCTTATTCCGATTTATTATTTCATTTAAGCCGCAACTGAGTGACACCAAAGCCATATAGAGTAACATTAGTTTGACCTTTGCTTAGAATAGTATTCAGCCCAGTGTTTCGATGGACATCTTTTTTGTTTTTTTTTTCTGTTGAAGTTTCTTACACTACAATATTTACGATTATTGCGATTATTTGTAGCAAAACATAAAGATATAAAAGAATTGTGGAAAAGAAAACACATAAAATGACTTTTATTTGCCATCATTTGCCTTGTGACCATAATAAATCGAAAGAACGTGATGTTTCAAGTACAATTTTTTTTTGTTGCTTTTTTTCTTAAAAAAAAATATTGTATGGTACACGAGTATATTCTCTAAAGGATGATGTTATTTTATGATGATGATGGTGCAGTTGCTCTTGGATGAGTTACAAAACATGAAGACATTCATTTCAAACGCAGCAAAAATATCTCCTCCACACGAATGTTTTACAAAAGGTTTCAAGACATTTTTAAGATTTGTGTTTTGTTTTTTTTTTTTTTGTATTTTATTTTAAGGTTAAGATTGGCATATATTTTATGACTTTATTACTTTAAATTAATGCCATCGACATGACATATCCATCCATCAATAGAACTTTGTTCTATTTTATCGTTTTTTATCTCCTAAGATGTGTATCTTATCTTTAGGATTCCTTTAAAGTTGTTTTTTTTCTTGGTTTTTAATTTAATTTTATTTTTCAAGCAATAATTTCATAAATGTTTTTATTTTTTAAATAATAATTTAATTTTAAAATTTCATCATTAATTTACCACACATAAGGCTTAAAGCTCCTTTTGCAGTAGGAGAGTCTTACAAACGAGTTTGTTAAGAAATTATTCAGATTTCTAGTTCTAAACTGGGCATTTAATTAGAGTTATAAACATCTTTTATTCATTTAATTATTTTTAATTACAATACAATTAAAAATTATATTTTAATTATTACGAGCGGAGTAACTTTGACCATATGCTCGGTGTAGTGTTTCTGGTGGCAATCGAACCCACGACCCTCACGCTAATAGTCTAGCACACTCCTAATAGACTACCAGGGCACTCAAACATATTTTGGTGATACAGCACTGCACTAAAGACCTCCTTATTAAAAAAATTCTTTAGCCTTTCTTCCTCCAAAATCATTACGTCAGGAAAATCATTCGTTTCTTGTCAACTGTTTCCTATTTTTTCGCTTAAAAATGTGTTTGATTCATCTTCCATTTTATTGGAGTCATTTATGGTACATTAATCTTTAATACTTTTTAAAAACTACGGTTGTATACAATAATTGTTAGTGACCTCTCTAACTGTTATTCTTTGAAAAGTGAACTCAGCTGATTCATCATTACAAGGCATTTAACACCGCAATTTGCTTTATAGCTTGGCTTTCTCTTTCCGCCAAAGAGTGCGTGGTCTATGGTACTTAAGAATTCCAAATCAATTTTATACACAATATTCCGTACTTTTTCATTTAATTAAGACTTTGGACATAGATAAAGTACTGTGAACAAGGTCCATTATAATATACATGCACATATTGGTAAAGTAACTTCGAAACGTTTTAATAAGTTAGATGTTGCAAGAACATGTCATACAAAGTATTGTCAATCGGTAGCTACAACTTATTCCCAACTTTTTGCCAAATTATAGATTTCGTTTCAAATAAAAACCATTCGTCTCTTTAGGTCAAAATCGAATCCAGTCAATGCTCTGAAGTGAAGCGTATTTTAATGAAAGTATTTAGCATCGATTGAAATAAAGGGTAGGCAAGATCTAAGGTATACGGTTGATTAGAAAAAATTATCCATTTCCTCTTCTCCAAATAGTTTTTAACCGGCGCTGCAATATGTAGCCAATCCCGTGGACGATTGCATATTATTTTTTGGCTATGAATTAATTTTTGGCTGTACAAGTCAACTCATAATGGATCTCACCTTACAGATCCCATCGAATTCACTGCATTAACTTAGCGCGAGTGGTTTTCCGCTTATTCATAGATTTTGCTCATTGTCCACGCTTCACGTACGATTTTTTAAGTTAGGGGTTGTCCCCTTTCCGTCGTCAGTAATAATTATTCATTTCTTCGCAATACACTGGGCACAAAAAAAACTTCCCGTAAATGCTGATTTTTTTGGCAGATTTTCTACCGTGAAAAATGCTTATGATCTGCTTATGAAAACCAAACAGTGTTGACTGATTTGAACAGTTTAAAATGTGCTACTTCAACTAACGTAAACATTACTAATACTTAGAAAAACTTGCATAATCAAGTAGTACGATCTAACGTAAATGACCGGTTTTTAAGTTATAATACCAGTATAGGTAGAATTTCATCTATATTGTCATTTGCATCTACAGGAAGTTTAAAAATATTCAAAAATTCATAAACTTTGGATGTTTGGTACAATAAAATATTATCAAATGCTGTAAAACAGCACTTGTTTTTTGTCGAAAAACCAAACAAGAAATTCAGTCGATGTTTTAAAATTAGAGCCTCTTGAATATGTGCAGAAGATACTTGGTACGCAGTCCACACAGTACATACATAGTTGGTCATTACAACCCTGTTGTTTGTGTTAATTTTATACATGAGTGATGGGAACTACAGTTTAAAACTTGATACCGAACGACAGATTTTTGAGAAACTTTTCATGGCAAATTTATTTACTCTCAGTGCGATTATTACAACTTAACGTTAAGCTTTTGTTTACTTAAAGGTAACTTTAGCTAAAGTGAACTTTAAAGTTGCCTTTAAACTTTAAAGTAACTTTACCTATAGTGAACTTTAAAGTGACCTTTAACTTATTTTCGTTATTACAACTTACAGATAAAATAAAGTTAACTTTTTCAAAAACATGGCAGTGGCGGAGTAATGTCGATAACACTGCTTAAATTAAACAAGTTTTATTTAAACGCAGTGTCAACGACGGGCTTCCTTTTTGTTGTTTGCTCATTTTGTTTATATTTAAAGTTGCCATATTGGAAATAATATATACATATGTATGTAAATTCAAACATGAAAAAGTATCTCAAAAAAATTTGTCGTTCGGAGTCGACTTTAAGATGTATATCCCGCCACTATTGTATAAAAATAACACACAGAACATGAGTGGTGTGAGAAACTAGGCCGTAATTCTGACTGAAGGGTTGTAATGGCCAAATATGTATGTACATATGTATGTATGTTAAATGTTACCAGTAGGATGATCATCCCTTTAGCTTAGTGCTCACTTCTACCTTATTGTTCACTTATAATAATGAAAAACAATTTATCTGCTCGTTAAAATTCTCCCTTTAGTTAACGGCAAGTTGTAATAATGGCCCTCAGAGTTTTTTGCAGGAAATCTGTTGAGAGGAAGTCACCGAAAATAAATATATATTACAGGACATCTCTAAGTCTGACTTGGGGTTTGAACCCCAAGAATAATTAGGAAGAATAAGCCAACAGACAGTGGTTTCGTACGTAAACAATACACTTTCATTACCGTGGAATTTCTATTTAATTTCTTAACTTAACATTCTTCAACAATTTGTTTCTCTTCATTGATAGCAATCCAAATGATTTTCTGCACTTCAATTCATTTTAACCTGACTTTTTTTTTATTCCCTCGTCTAGAACAGTTAATTTAAATTCAATATCAGATCAATAAACAATCCAAATCGTTAGATGATGTAACATATTTATGGCGTTCTATATCATCCGATTATTGAAAAACATCAAATCAATTCTCTACGAATGTAAATTGATATTCTATTCAGCAGGTGTAAATGTAAATGATGTAAAAAATATCGAAAAACAAAAACAAAAACAACTCTATTAGAAAGTGACTTATACGGCGACGCATTAAAATTACTGTCAAAACAAATGCAAATTATAAAATAATTTAAAGAAAGAAACTTATTAATGATTCATTGTAGAAATAAATTTATTGAAATCGTAACTGCAATATAATCACAAATTCAAAATCAGATTAAATACCATACAGAGATAAATGTATGAAATTCATTAAATTCGAATCTTCATTTAACATTGAGGTTAAATAATGTTTTTTACTGTGACGTTTAAATTCGATTTAATTTCTCTAAATTAAGAATTTCTGAATCGATTGCTGATTCATTTGGGAAATCCACATGCAAATAAAAAAAGACAACTTTTTATATACGGAAATAATGAAAAGAATTTATTTCTCTTTAAATTAAGATTCAAAAAATATTTACATAGAATATAAGCCATAAACAGAATGGAAACTGCAAACCACTAAATGAATACAATATCAATACCTATTTAATGATTTTTTTCTCTTTCTTTTTTCAGGATAATTTGTTACGAATCTTGTATTTGTGGAAATATTATCCCAATATATTAGAGAAACAAACAAAGTGTAAGAAAAAAAATAGAGATTCAAACCGAATGCAGTATTTCAATTACGCCCTGCAAACTTCCTCTCGTTTCCTAACCTCTGCTACTACTAGTACAGAAAAAGTCCCAGCAACAGCATCACCACAGCCATCATCAACGAAAACCGTAAAACCCGTAAAGTCCCAGCAATTAATACAAGAATCCCACAATTTGGCCTCTACCTCTAAACAAAGCGTTATTCAAAGTGATAACACCAATCAAGAGGATATTTTAAACGCCAATATTGAATTGTCAAAACAGGCTAGCCCAAGTGATTTGGATCCTACGCCTACGCCTAGTCCATGAAATTTACTTGCATTTAATGTTAACTTTGCACGAAACAAACTGTTATCGTTCTTTAATCGCGACATGGCCGCTACTGATGGCCAAATAATACTGGCCGCATCCCGTTTTGGGGACACGACATCATTGCCACCAGTTTATTTGCGTGACTTTTCCAAACAGAAACTACCGGCTGTTGCCAAAATTGTCAAAGGTCAACATCACAATCTTGGCGTACCTACGCTGTCGGCACCTTCACTCCAGAGTACTGCGCTCTTCCTTAGTTCGGGTAAGAAATATCAGATTCTTGCCCAGCCCATAAAATTGAAAGAGGGTCGTAAGCCTACAAATGTCGGTGCTAAAGTCCTCATACCCGAAACCTATCCCGGCTATTTTGAATTGCTAAGCGAAGATGGCCGTTCGACACGATGTATTGAATCCGTCTTGGAGCTGTCGAAACGTCGTAACTGTCGTGTTTTGGTGCGTGAAACTTTCCGCTGTCCACAGATGAGTCGCACCATTCATGCGGGTGAATTGCTAACAACCATGAATGACAACGGCAAAGTATTGCAGTGCAAAAATATTAAAGACGAAATTATTAATTTGCCGCTCGATACCAAAGCGAAATTTTCACCGATAGCTAAGGAGGATAGTATAAGCGGAGTTCATACCGTGAAAAATCTATTGTTGAAAAGAATGCCAGTTGTTGTAAGGTAAGTGTCTACTCATGTTTTATATCGATTTACGATGATCCTTTTGGAGAATACTACTAAGATTCACGACTCATAATCTGTCGTTTTTTTTTAATTACAGATTAGTTCACGGCAGTGTACCGAAGGGCCTTAAACAACCCTTTGTGGCGGAAATGCGTCTTTTAGGCTGTGTTGAAATTGATCGTATTTTTGCGTTGCCATTGCAAAAAGATAATGACCTGGTGCCAGTACCCCTAAATGCTAAAATAAAATTGCAACGCGCCAAAAATATGGATCAGTTGGAACATTTTATCGAATACACCCGCTTTCTTGAGAAAGCTCAACGTCTGCTAAGCGATGCACGAGATCGTTTGCAAATAGTCGATATTAAGCTGTCGGAGAAAGAGAAAAAGGACTCCAAGTTCAGTAGTCGTAATAAGTTACCCGTGGTTATGTTGCCATCAGCAGCAGGTGTTGCATATGTGGCCAATGGCCTATTGGAAAATGGCTACATATTAAAGCGTAGTGCCAGCTGTGATTCGTATAGTAAAAATAATCAACCTCCCGCCGAAATATCGGAGGACTATAAGGATATCGATCACATATACGATTATGTCAGGGGCCTAACTCCTTTGTCGAAAGCTTTATCACGTTTTGAGCCAATCAGTGAAACGCCCACAATTAAGTCACAATATACGGATAGTAGTGGTAACTATTGTAGTCTAATACGCGTTAATCAGAATTCAAGCAGCCATAATAATAACAGTAATAGCAACAACAATAATAACAATAACAATATAACAAGTAACAATAATAATAGTTTAAACAATAGTGGCAACGGTGTCAGTGGCAATGGCAACAATAACAACAACAACAACAACAGCAACAATTACAGCAGTCTCGAATCGAATAAATATACGAATACTAATAGCAGCCACAATAGCAGTAGTAATCAGAGTCATCATCATCAGCATCATCCACACAATGCGCATCATCACCATCACCATTTGCCACCGGCTGTTGGTACACAAATGCCACATCACAGCCACCACAGCCATCATCATCAGAATCACTCGCATAATCATCCCACATCTAGCGCTGGCGGCGGTATAGTCAACCACTATCAACACTCGCATGTCCAGGAAGATATTAAGCCAGTACCACCACCAATTGAAACAATTCCGGGTAAAAAATTGCCAGAAAAACGTCAACGTCCCACACTACCAAAGCTTTATTTAAAAAATTCACATAGTGCTGGCAGCAGTAGTGGAGGAGGCGGAGGAGGTGGTGGTGGAGGCGTTGGCGGTGTTGGAATCGTTGGCAACAACACCAACACCACAAACACTAGCAGTTCAAATGGTAGTCATCATCAACAGCAACAACACAGCCATCATCAAACACATCACTCCAGTCCTCATAACCACCAGGCGTCGGCCGTTAATGTTTCATCAATTGCAGCTGTGGCAACAGCTCATCATCATGCGCATCATCATCATCATCATCATCATGGTAGCAGCGGGTCAAACGGCAGAGTTCTGACACCCAGTAATCATCATCATACTCCTATCAATGGAAATGTAGCACCTTTAAGTGCCGGTATTTTAACGAAAGATTGTGGCATTGAACCTCAATCACCACTATTTCATATCAGGTGAGTGTGATTTGATATTGACTAGGTTCCAACGATTGGAATTTACTGACACATTCGCATTTATTTCTAATCACATTTACTTATTAGATATTAATTTGTATGTATGTATTTTGTTTTTGTTGTTGTTTTTAGATATAAAAGTCTCAGTAGTCTACAATTGACACCCGATAGCAATTCAATTACACCGCCGATCTCAACAAATCCCAAAGGTCAACCAATCGTTGTGGTACCACCCGATCTAGTACTTAAATGTAGTAACAGTAATACTAACAACAACAACAACAATAACAATCATAATTCCGTACCAATGCCGTTAAGCAAAAGTTCGAGCATTACTGGTGGCTTAACCGGCATGCTACAACACTCCACAGCACACAATAGTCACAATCATAATCCCCGTGAGGGTACACTGGATTCATCACGTAGTGGCGGCCGTACATCGGGTGATTCAAATAAATTACCCGAAAAGAAAACACGACGTCTATCACGACCACGTAGTCTATCGAATTTAGTCTGGGATTTAAGGCCATCCAAAGAGAAATCCAAAAAGAAATTGTACATCCATCATTTCGACCATCGTCAACAGGCAACATTGTATTTGTAGTCAATTCAATTGCAACCATCGATTGGAATGTAAGCAAATTAATCTCTGAAAGACACTGTAAGTGATTTCTTTCCCTATACACCTTCCTTTTAAAAGAAAAAACAAAGAAAAAATTACACGTAGTCGTGGTCGTCATTGTACATTGAATTTAGCAGAATAAAAATTTTCTTTCATTTTTTCCCCATTGTCTTTATTAAAAATCATCAATTGTTGCCATCTTTAACAGAATAAATAAATAAATAACAACAACAACATAACAACAACATAAATACAAGAAACATAAACTAAATAAAATCTATTAAAAGTTTTCCATTTTTTTTTTTAATACATTTTGTGTTCCATGAAAGTGTTCGCAAACTAGAAGACTAGCGAGGGTCTTCAGAAGACATTATAATGAGGTGAGTAAATAAAAAAAAATAATTTTCATTTTTATTTTAAATATATAAATTCTATGGTATATATTAAATATATGTATGTTTTAATTAATTGGTTTCAAAATATTATTCAATGCACATATTGGCTACTGGTGTATCTCTTATAAATTCACAACTTATTTGAATAGAAAATTTTTTTCTCAGAGAAAATGACTTTAGAGAATACACAACAATTTTAAGTTTTATATATACATACTGGTCATGACGTCATCTCAACCACAGTGGCCGTGCTTACAGGTCACTGCGTTATGGGTGGACACGCGGAGAGAATGAGGCTCCCATTTAACGACTTCTGCCATGGATCCGCTGAGGAAGAGGAAACTGTTATCCACTTTCTTTGTCAGTGCCCGTCTCTTGCTAGGTGTAGATATAGGTTATTTGGCTCTAAATTTCTTGTCAGCTTGACGGAGCTATCATCTATTGATATCAAGGATATAGCTTCGTTCATCAAACTTTCTGGCTGGTTTTCCAGTGTAGGGTAGTCGTGCTTTTAATGTGCAGCCCTTGCGTTGACCAACTTCTTCCTTTTTCCTGATTTTGGTGGAACTTGGTCAGTACAGGGACAACGGGCCGCTATGAGTGCTCAAGTGAGCTTTGTAATATCAGAGCTACCACTCCAATCTAACCTAATCTATATACATACACATTCATCATTACAACCCTTCTCTCAGGATTATGGACCTAGTGTTTCACACTACTTATGCTGTGTTTGCTAATTTTATACATGAATGGCGGGACCTACAGTTTAAAGTCGAAATCTACTGAGATGCAGTCGCCGAAGAAATATTTTTTCGTATTTCGTTTTGTTGAAGATATCTGACCTGGGGTTCGAATCGTGGCCTCACGTCTAATAGGCCAACAATCTACCTGCTAGACCACGGCCACTTATGTTATATAGTGGCACCAAAATTCTCTTATTCAATAGTTAAAACCTTTTTCTTGTAGTAATTATGGCCTTGAAGTCAAGACAAGATTGAACCACAGTCTCCCCAACTCAGACATCTTAAACCAAACGAAATATAAAGAATCTTCTTTCGGTGACCTCCTAACACACATACAAACATACATAATTGGTCATTACAATCCTTTAGTCAGGATTACGACCTAGTTTCTCACACCACTTATGTTGAGTGCGTTAATTTTTATACATGAGTGGCGGGACCTACAGTTAAAAGTTGACTCCGAGTGACAGATTTTTGAGAAACTTTTCATGACAATTTTATTTACGCTCAGAGCTTTTGCCAGAAATCTGTTGAGAAGAAGTCGCCGCAGAAATATTTTTTCATATTTCGTTCAGTTGGAGATGCCTGACCTGGGGTTTAAATCGTGGCCTCACGTCTAATAAGCCTACACACTACCTCCTAACACACTCTGAGAGTAAATGAAATTGCTATGAAAAGTTTCTCAAAACTGTTGTTCGGAGTCGCTAAAATTGTAAGAAACTAATAATCCAGGAACAAGACCACACTTTTTTAAAGGTATTTTGGGGCG
The DNA here is from genome assembly GCA_932273835.1 of Sarcophaga variegata. Lineage (NCBI taxonomy): Eukaryota > Metazoa > Arthropoda > Insecta > Diptera > Sarcophagidae > Sarcophaga > Sarcophaga variegata. The sequence continues at coordinate 49,201,451 of OW026360.1, read as the reverse complement.
TTGAAACCAATCCGATCTTAGAATTGCCTTATCTCCCTAGGTTTTCGAGATATCCTCACCTAAAAGAGCAAAAAACACAATTGTAGACTGGATAAGTGCACCAAAATCCTTGAGAAACGTATAGTTTGGCTTCTGGTTTAAAAATCTTGTCGGCCTGTATTATGATCAGTTCTCCATCTCATTATCTTAACGTTGACGTTCTGCTGATTGCAGTTCTCGATACGTCCGCATTAGATATAATTTTCGAACGCCATATTTAGGGAATGCTTCGGAAGCAAATACAGTTTTGCACAGACTTTACAGAGGCATTGAAAAATCGGCCTTTAACTCCATTAGGCATTTAGTTAGCACGTAAAGAAGGTATTCCTGCCTTAACCCAGATGCGGATTCAAATGGTTTCCTAGGGAAACTGTAGGGCCGACGAGCTCGCCAGAGCTGGTGCGCTCCTTCCGGAATCCTCTTCTGTTGAATTGGGTATGCCACTTGCCTCGGTCAAGTTGACCATTGCGCGGAGTTTCTTTCGGGACGCCAACCTATCCTGGGTCAATGAGGAGTCCTGCTCCACCGCTAGACTCACCTGGCCCAAGATGGATAGAAGGCGTACCAACCGATTATTTGGTCTTGGTCGTGATGTCATCTCGACTATAGTGGCCGTGCTTACAGGTCATTGCATCATGGGTAGACACGCGGAAAGAATGAGCCTTTCAAAGACTTCTGCCGTGGATGCAGGTCCACTGAGGAAGAGTAGACTGTTGTTAACTTTCTCTGCCAGTGCCCGTCTCTTGCTAGGTGTAGGTATAGGTTATTTGGCTCCCCATTTTTTGTTAGCTTAAAGGAGCTATCATCTATTGATATCAAGGATATAGCTTCGTTCATTAAACTTTCTGGCTGGTTTTCCAGTGCGGGGTAGTCGTGCTTTTTCCCTGATTTTGGTGGAACTTGGTTAGTACAGGGACAGCGTTCACCCGTGGCATCACAACGGGCCGCTATGCGTGCTCAAGTGAGCTTTGTGATAACAGAGCTACCACTCCGACCTAACCTAACCTAAGCTCTCGGCTGTGCAGTGGCGTACATTTAATGACCAGAAGTTGAATATAATTTTGAAAAATTCTTCCAATTCCTTTGCTACCATTTAGATACCAATTTCTAGCAAAAATAATCATTTTTTAAGTTTTTTTTTTCGAGCGACAATTCCATTCCATATTAGCTTTTCTTTTACAATACAACTAAATTTGTTTAAAATAAACTTTCCATTATTTTTTTCATTTTTAATTTTTGTTTGTTTAATTTCGAGTCTTTCACGCAAATTGCTTTCAAACCTAATGACGAACGACAAACCTGATAATAAAATTTCTCGTTTCCTTCCATAAATTATTTCCAGCAGCACATCCAACAAAGAATATTGAATTGATTTTTTTTTTTGTTGTTGGTTTCCACCAACCAATTGTTGTCCCCTCTACCTCATTGCACTTCTTCTATTCGTAATCTTTTAGAGAATTTTTTTAAATTGAATCGTGCCATAGTGTCCCGATTTTAATATCATTTCGTTTTGTGTAAAAGTCAAACGTAAACGAGTTAAAATGTTAAATTTTCTTTTTTTATACTCTTCTTATTGTTGTTGTTCACTTTAAATGTTTCTACAAAAGCAATGCAGAGGTAAAGAAGAAGAAGACAATTTTCGAGTCGATGATGATGGTGTTGCTGTTGGGATTAGCAACAAAAAATTCCTATACCGAGGCTCCAAAGATTAATGTTGAAAGTTGTTAACATATTAATGTTGTTGTTAACATTAAATTGTTAAATTTAAATTAATTTTCAAAGCATAGCCTACATACTTATAGCAACAAATAGACAAACAAAATTAATGTAAATAACAAGACATACAAAATATAGTTTACTGCAGAAAGTTAACACTCTGAAAGTGTTCATTCATGCCGTTACATGAGTAAATGATGCGTTTCTCTTGTTACCATCTAGTGTGGGTGTTAAAAGCATAGAACATTATGACGGCCATAACAGATATTTTTTAGTTTAAAAAAACTTTACAACTTTTGACCGACAAGTAAACTTGTTAATTATTTTAATGATCACAACCATGTGGATAAAATAAAAACTACTAGTATTACTTAAAGACTAAGTAGCACTTCATTGTATAACGTTCTTAGTTTATTATTAAAAAGAACACAAATTTTTATTCATAATTTGATGAATGTATCTAGGCTACTTGAAAGATTGGGGCAATTCACACGACTATGTATCGTGTATGTTGTATTGAATACACTTTTTGTTTGTGAATGATCAATGTTATGTTGTATTGTGTTTTTCGTATTCCAAACGTCAAAAAGCGGTAAGAAGTAGAATAACATTATTAATAATTTGATTTTCAAGCAACAAAATGAAAAATATTATGGAAAAAAATAAATTAAATATTTATCTGTGCGAAAAATATAATTTTGAAATGTTAATTATTGACTCAAGTTGCATAGAAAATATTTTGTATTTGTATTCTTCTTCTTGATTACTGACATTTACATAAACCCATAGCACGAAACCAATACAACTTTTAAAAACATGTGAAAAATGTCTATAAGTGTATAGGATTTTTAAATGAAAGTTATCAACAACAAGCATACACTGTTGTATTTTCGTCCAACAATACAATGAATACAACGATACAAGGGCTTCTGTGAATTGCCCAATTATTTATTTTCAATAAAAAATTACAATGCTACACTAAATCAATTTGAATGATTTGAGACTAAAAGCTGTGAATGTAATTTAAAAGAATTTTGCCGTTTTTTTAGTTTTTTATTTTTTTTTTTCAAAAATATTGTTGATTGCGGGCGCGTCATTGGGTAGTATAATTTATTAAGTGCCTACAAAGTTCTAAGTATGTCGCTGTTTAACTACACAGGTGGAGACGGTATTTTGGTGAACTTAATCCTTTCTACATACAGTAGATCAAGCTATTGATGCCAATACAATAGTTTTATGCTGACAAAAAGGTTTGAGTTAAGATTGGTAATTAGTTTCTTCTTTGGTTCCGTAGTCCTTCTGAAACCTTCGCAGTTTCCTGTTCGTTACAATGATGTTTCCCTAGATTTCTTGTCTATCACTTGATGACGAATATTTTCGATGGTGGATGATAATATTGCTTCCATTCTTTCTGCCTAAAGATTTAATATCACTTTAATTTGTTTTCGATTTTGTATACACATACATATATACATACGTAAGTGGTCATTATAACCATTCAGTCAGAATTACGACCTTGTTTCTCACACCATCTATGCTGTGTGTGTTAATTTTATCCATGAAAGGGGGACCTACAGTTTTTAAGTTGACTCCGAACGACAGAATTTATTTTGAAAAACTTTTCATAGCAATTTTATTTACTCTCAGAGTTTTTGCCAAAAATGTGCTGAGAGAAACACGCCAAAGAAATATTTTTTTCATATTTCGTTTTGTTCGAGTTGTCTAGGCTGATGATTAAACCACGCGATCACGTCCAATAAGCCAACACACTACCTAGTAGACTATGGCTACTTTCGTTTTGTACTTCTATTAAATCTGAAGGCATTTTTATACGCTATAAGTACAGCCGTGTTTGGATTTATTTTCCAGTGTTCGCCGGATCATGGGAACAGTGGTGCCTGAATATTAGTTTGTTCCTGCGGGATTATTATTATTATTATTGTTTTTATTATTATTATTACTGCTATTATTCTTATTTGCCGTGATTTAATTCTGTTTCTTTATTTCTTTGCAGATTTCTTTTTTTAACAACATATCTGGATATTCTACCAAATTGCCAGAGATATTAACTATTTTAGTAAGAAAATATAAAATAAAAAGTATGAAATGAAACAAACGCAACATCACCATTGTTTTCGAAATTGTGTTCAAAAATGTTTGTTTTTAAAATACAAAAAAAAAAAAACAATACGAAAAAAAGAGAAAAAATAGCTTTAATTGTTTAATTCAAAAAAGAAAATAAATAAAGATGAAAATGTGCCTTTTTTTAATTTATATTATCGTAAATTATAAAATTTATATTATCTCTGCCCGAAATACCCACTCTAGGCCCCCAGGCAAATGGCTTGCAAACGACACAAATCAAATCCATTTAAATATTTCATTGTTAAGGAAAATATTTCATATTGGAGTCAAGTCAAGTCATTTTGAAAATCTAATTTGAAAGAATAAAGAAAAACAAAAAAAAACGATGTGATTAGTGTAAGAAACTTCAATTTAAATCTGTTTTCAAAATCAAATAAAGACAGAATCTTAAAGGTGAAGTTTCGTATTTGTTGGCTCTGGTTACAAAAACGAAAATGAAAGCAAAATTTTATTTGAAATTTTATCAAGTCTTTATAATTGTGATTTTAATTTAGTTTCTTTTTTAATGCAAAGAATGTATTTTTTTTTTGTAATATTTTATAGTTTTTAAAAGATTTTGCTTAAGAAGGAGAAAAAAATTCAAATAAAAACTAGTTCTTATAAAATAGTTATTAAATCTAAAATAAAATGAAAACAAAAAACAAAAGCATTTTCAAAGTCACATCAAATACGATATAAGAAAAAAAATAAAATTAATGTATTCATAATATTTTGCATTAAAAGAAATCTTTAAATAATAAACATTTATAGTAATGCTGCTGCTATTAAAAAAAAACAAAAAAAAAAACAAAAATAATAGTAAAAATCTAAGCAATAAAATTATTCAATTTGCAATATACTTATACATCCTAATTATAAAATAAAACAAAATAAAATAAATAAATGTCTGCATATATCTCAAATTTATTATTAAACACAATCGATTAATAACTTTTCTCGAAACAAAGAAAAAATTTATAAAAAAAACAAAAAAAAACAAAACATTCTACAATACAACCAACTCAACTCGTCATTATATAGTTTTATTTATTTTTAATAATTTTTATTTTTTCATTAAATATCTTTAAAAAAAAACCTTACAATTAAATTATCAATTAAAAGCATACTCGTACATATAATTTAAATAAATACGTTGTAATAATTAATTATAATACTTCATGTCCATATTAAATGTATTTAAATTTTAAATTTTCTTTTTATTATTATCCTTAATCCTTATACAAAAACAAAATAAAATAAAACTTTAGTTTATTTAAGTCAAGTGTCTTGTAATTGTAAACTGAATTATAAGAACAAAAAAAGAAAAAAGGATAGGAAAGGATTGTTTCCAATGCTGCCTAGTATTTGTTTGCATACACCGGTGTGTGTGTATGTGGATATTTTCATAATTGTATTCATATTTTATGATCATTTATTTTTTTAATTTTTGAAAAGTTTTAGCTTTTAATGAACAACAAACAAGAGTAGAAAAATAATTTAAAACAAAACAAGAAAAATTTAAATCAATGCATACATACATACTCGTTACCCCCCCAAGCATTACATTGATATACATATAAAACATAGAACGTACATTTCATGTCTATTAGAAATAAAACAACAGTAACAAAACAAAATATTATTAAATATAAAAATTTAAAAAAAAAATTAAATAAAATAAAATAAATCTTTTAAATTTTGGTTTGAAACTAATTCAGGAAACTAATTGGGGGACTGCTTGTAAGTATTAAATCTTTTAAAATTGTTATGGAATTCTCCACTTCACTCTCCAATTATATTATTATGGGCTGAAAAGTAATCCAGTATTTTTCCTAAAGCAGTGCGCCTAGATGTTGGCTCATACATTAGCTAATCAAGTTTAAGTGTCTCATACAGTGCCGGTATTTTTCCATTTTGCTCGAAGCTTGCTTAGATAACGCCAATACCTAAAAGATATTTTTACGTTTTTGCCCTTTTAAAAACGTTTAAAATATGAGTTCGTAGATTGCAAATAAAATAAAAATAAATTTGTGTTCAGTTTTAGATATATTCTTAATTGTTCGCACAATTTCGTGTGCCACCTTTCACAACTTGATGTAAACAACAACAATTTGTTATTCTGTTTTACACTATCCTGCGTAAACGCTAACAACTGTTCGTTAGATCTTTACAACGAAGGTCTTTAAACCACGATTATTCTCTTCACATGCAACGCGTCTTCACACAAGACTGACTGAATTTTTAATGATCCCGTTGCCTGCTTTGTCTTGCCTTTTATATCGCAGGGTAAACAATCTGATGGATGCTCTTGAAGGAGAATGTCTCTCGAAATCTCTGTAAATTTAAACATCGTTGTATCATTGTTGTTTTGTTATCCTGGTAATCTTTGTTGTTGCTTCTTGTTTGCTTGTTCATCCATCTTTTTTATACTGATGTTATTGCTATATTTTTGTTTATTCGTCGATCATGTAAACAAGTCCATTATTTTTGTTTTTGTAGCTTTTGTTTATCCTTTTAATGTTAAACGATGTAAAACCATTTCCATTTTCGTAACAATATGAACCTGATAACAATGAAAACTATTGCCCAATACCAATATGTTTCATACTTTCCAAGGTAAATGTTATTACCCATCATCTTGTGAAATATCTTGAGTCTAACAACCTGAGCACTGTTACCAGCATATCCAAAATTTTGGTAAAAGTAAGGAGTAGAGAGTCGTAGTATGCATTTTTATTGAAAATTATTGGTAGTTGGTAGTCGTTTTTCTCGACCACAATATAAGGACTGCTATAGGTGGAATTCAATCAGATTCGTTCTGACAAAGTTCTGTTCTACAAAAAAAAAACAAAGTGCTCCAAAATATCTTCGATATTTTTTATTCGTTTGAAAAAGCTATTGATGCCATTATGCACATTCGAAACGTCCAATTATCCATGACTGTCTGAATTTGATCAATAACATGGGTTAAGTTGATTTTGAGAAGGACTGTGTTTTATGACAGATTCACATACACCTCCAACTTAAAAAACCCCACAAGAAAAAATCTAATGTTGTCAAATCGCGCAATCTCGGTGTTCATGTCATTTGCATGATGGAATCGACCTGAAATCTTTCATGCAAGACATCATGCTCTTAGCGCCATCCTGTTGAAATCACATGCCGTTGAAGTGCAGATCATGAATGAAAATTCAATGCCATATTAACAGTAACCAGCATATTTTTCAAGTATTAAAAGTAGCATCATATTACAGTGCTCATCCGTACGAGGTTGATTAATCAGTAGATCACAAAATGGATTACAGAAAGAATTCATTCATTATTCTATTTTCCTAGGTCCTAGACTCAGTGCATTGAATAAATAGGGGGCCATCCCCTAAAGAATTGTGCTAATAAAAATAAGAGCATTTTAAGGCCAATTAAGGATACTAGATTTATAAGGGACCTACATTAGGGTGTCCCGAAAAAAAAATTTTTAGATTTCCCTAACACAAGACCTCTTAAAATTTACGTAATTGATCGTAGATTAGCAAAATGATTTTAAAAATAAAATGAAACTATAGCTTCAGGGTTCTATCAAATCTTCAAAGTTTTGAAAAGTAGTTATTCTCATGATTATATTTCGCTATCCTTAATTTCGACACCTAAACTAAATATGGCACGACTATGTATAGAAAATAGAAGATCGTTGCCATCGCAAAGAAAGTTTAGAAGAACACATCTCAATTTTAGCAGAACCTGAAGCAGTTTATTTGGGTCACACAATGCCAAGTCGTGGCACTGCAAAGGGCATTCTAACTTCGATCACAACTTTATTAAAAGATAAAGGTTGGAATTTAGATGACGTGATTTGTAAATGTAGATATGTAAAGCTGTACAAACTGGTTATTGTAGTCCTGAGCTGGCAAACCGTAAACCTGGAAAATTGCGCACTCGAGATGACTTACCTTTGCTAATCGTCTACTCAGAGTTTACGTAAGTACCCTTAATCCATCAGAAAATTTGCAACTGGTTGTCAATTACGTTGTTAAAGTATACGCTCCGATTTGGTTCATAATCAAACAAAAACCGTCTTTTAAAGAAGGAGCCAAACATATTTTTCATCTGATTATGTACTCTCGTTTTTTACCCGAAAATATCAGATCAGTTGTGGATTCTGTTATCGAAAGATATGCTCTTTTGCTCAACCGGGAAAATCTACTTGTCAGTAGCTGTTTGATGATAGAGAGCATATTCGGGAGCTGGCATTGCAAAGAATAATCAAAGCTAGAGAAGCTGAAAGTACCACTAAATACAGAATATTTAAACCACCAAAAATTAACTTCTCTGCTGGCGATTACACCGAAATTATTATATGGCACGAGTGCAGGGTTACAGCACCGCCGGTTCTTCGGCATATTTCCAATGAGGACCTTCAAATCATGGCAAAAGATAACAGCTTGGAAATTGATTACTTTCCTTGTCACATACAAGGTGTCGAAAGAAGTGTTAAACTGGTTACAGAAGCCTCTCAATATGTAACTAACGCTGCTTCTAGAGATGGCCTTATTAGAATCAGGTTGAAATCACGAGCAGAAATGCCAAATTTTGGTGAAAAAATATATGTATTTAAATTTTAAGTTTTGGTCATTTATTATAAGTTTTATTTTCTTGTACATTAATTGCAAGTATAAAATATAATAATAAATAAAATTTGTGACTCGTTTTTTTTATTTTAAGCATAGGGTTTAGGTTTGTAAAAGCGTTTTCAAAAGTAGAGCCCTCAAGATGGCATGCAATTCGTTTTTTATTACTTTTACCGTAATCTGTGTAAAATTACGCAAATTTTGATACCTCTTGCGAAAGTGAAGCTCAAAAAACTATTTTGGTCATTCAAGGACAGGACAGCCTAACATACATATGTAGTTTTTTATTGTATAAATTTTCTGTTCCCGATTATTATTCCTGATTATGTGATGATCTAAGTTATAAATACATAAAATGAGTGTCAAAAGAAACTGTACGTTAAACAAAATATACATTAATAAATTACCGTTATTTTTATTTTAAAATTGTCTCATTGTCAGTTTTTAAAATTGAAATTAAAAAATTGCAAAAAATTTCGAAATACTGTCAAATTTTTTTCCGGCATTCTCCTTAAGCGGTAAAAGTTGAGTATGGCGATCGTTAAAATTTTATCCAGTTTCTTTTGACGCTCACTGTATATCGATCGATTTTTGTTTTCAGAATACCAGAGCTGAGTTTAAACTTGAAGTTCTCGTCTAGTCTAACACACTTCCCAGTGACTATTGCTTAAACTAAACTATTTGCATTAATTTTGTCTTTAGTTTTGTATCTCCGTAGTCTTTTATGGTGCACGACGGAATTAAACGCTGTTAAGTACATCAACAAAGAGGTGAACCGCTGTCCCAACGTCATCAAACAAAATTTATATATTTTGTGCACTTTAAATAAACTTTAAAATTCAGATCAGTGTCTAAAATTAGTCAGCATTGTGAAAGAATGATCTGATAAAATATCTAATGACAGTCTTTCATTTAGATTTGCTAAGCTACGGGGTTCAATCCCCAGGTCAGATATCTCGAACTAAAGAAAGGTAAAAAAATATAGCTTTGGCGATTTCCTTTCAGTAAACTATTGGCAAAAACTCTGAGAATGGACTTTAAACTACAGGTCTCACCATGCTTAAACCCATTGAATTAACACACACGACATGAATGGTGTGAGAGGCTAGATCGTAATCCTGGCTAGAGTGTTGTAATGAGAAAGTCTTTCATTTACATTTAATGTTTTTTATAATTTCAAAACCATCCAAAACAAGTAATTTACACATGTCAGAAGACTAGCTCTCGATGTATATTAAACCGTGAGCTCCACAAATTTTTTTTTCCTAATTCAGGAAAAGTCTATAAACTGATCTCTTGCCGATAATATATCTTGATCTGTACTCGCTTTTGCTTATTGTTGTAGCCGATACTTTCCAATTACATTGCATTTTTCATATACAATTCATTTGTATTCATAAATCCATTTAATAACTTTCCTACAACGAAACTTATACCCACTAAATGCTAAGGCATAGGCCTACATCCGTATAATCCTTACCCAATCTGATTAGTGTATCCCAAAATGTTGATATAAATTCTAAATTTAATTTTTTTGTTTGCTCACATGCTTTTATTTTATTTTTTGTTTTAATAATTTATTTACTGCTAACGGTGTTGTCATTTCCAGAACCGTTTAGATTTTGAAAAACGCTCCAAAACTTAAAACAGGTTCAGCTTCCTCTATGACACTATTGTCCTGATTTGGGTCTTGTTCTGGCTGTGTTTCTGGTCTTAGTTTCTGTGGAGGATGAGGATGTTGTTGTTGTTGGCCTGGATGACGGATATGTGGTCTACCATGTGGTTTCTCTTGTGGCAATTCAGGAATTTGATTTTCATTCTCCTCCTGATTTGATTCCTGCTCAGGTTCAGATGGAACTTAAAATTGCTTCTTCCTGATTGTCATTTTCGGCTTCCTGTGGCCGAGCCTGAACTATTGCCAAAACGGCCAAAACACCCGCAATTACTAAAATGAACTTCATGTTGTTTACTGTTACTTTGATAAATTCTCCAATCATCGTCAGTTTTTATAGAAAATTTCAAGTCGTTTAAATAAATATTTTTCATCTTTTAATTTAAAAAGGGGGCAACAAATGAAACAAATGAGCAAATATTTATAAATAATTTAAATAATATTAATTGCAACCTCATTACACTAATTGTCTGCAGCAAATGCATCTGCAATTAAATAAATACATAAATTCAATTCATTTGCAGCTATTCATAAAAGCTATTGCTTGAATTTTTTTTTTTTTTTTGGAAATGAATTTGAAGGAACTTGAAAGAAATCTTTAAAAATGTCTTCATTGCTTGGATTCCATTATAATCATATCATCCAGTTTTTTGCATAGAGGTTAGCATAGCGGTAGCAAGAGATGGCAAATCGGTGACGGCTCTCAAACTCCGGTGACATTCTGTAGTTATTGCGACTTACCATGCCAGAATAAATAATCATGTCGTATCAAAACACAACAAATATCATGAGAGCTGTAATTTTTTGAAATTCCAGCAGCTCTCTGAACTATTCTGTGCCTTCCGTATGATTTATTTTTTGCTCTCCTTTTCGAGTTCTCCTCTAAAAATCTCTATTATATGCTGATTCTCGCTTGTTGGAAGACAAAATAAGGGCAACCTAACTGAGTTTTTTATCTGATTGTAATTTCCACATCAAAGCAGAATTAGCACAAACTGAATTGAAGTGTTAACATATTCGAATTTTCGTGTTTCAAATTCTTGAGTATGAACTTTGAATGTCTTTGGATGTATTGATTATCTCTATGCAGGGAGTTGCACCGCTTTTAGACAGTAGCAGGTTTAGAATTACCAGGCTGTAAACATTTTTGTTCCAGCTTCTATAAAAAACAGTTGCTTCTATAGACTGACAATATCGCCAATTCCAAAAACAAAATTTCGCTGAAAGAAAAAGAAAGGAATATAATATTGTTCAAATGTGCGCCTCGGCTTCTCTGGGTGGAGAGCATCCGAAATTTCCTAATTTCTTTTACTCTGGCGTTTAAATAAGGCCGAATTTGGCCGATGGTCATGGTGGTTTGTAGCTTAACATCATACTGCTGCTACTTAAGAAAACTCTACAAAAAAGTTTAATCGTGTCAAATCACATAATTTCCACGGATAGTTCAGAATATCCAATGGCGCATACCACATTCTATTTAAAATCAGATGTCGTTGGACTCCATATTATCAAAATCTGGAAAAAAATAAGTTGATAATCATCGAACTATAATGCTTTCAGTTGACAGTGATGGCCCGGCCATTGTCATTCCCAAAGAAATATTAACCCATGACTTAGCCAGTTCAAAATATTATTATTATGAAATTTATTATTATACACATTCGATTAATAACTTTTTCGAAAAAAAAGATAAAAAAAGCAAAAATCATAATCCAAGAAAAAGAACAGAAAAAAACATTTTACTTACAACCAACTCAAACCGTCATTATGTAGTTTTATTTATTTTTAATATTTTTTTTTCTTCAATTAAAGATCTTAAAAAAAAACTTACAATTAAATTACACTATGCGACAAAATAAAAAATAATGAAATACACCCAACTAATAATATAGCGAAAGTTGCGAGTTTTGTTGAGTAGAAACCAAAAAAAATTTTTTTTATATTTCTCGAACCCTCCAAACTTATTTTATTTGACAAAAATTGTTTTTTTTTACTTTACGCACAAATTTATTGATAACACAAACATTTCTGAACCGATGTCCACAAATTTAAACCTTATTAGAAAGGAAATAGATGGGCCTTTAAAACGATATACATATATATACTATTCGATTTAATATGCTATGTGGTTTGATGAGATAAACTTGACAAATGCGAATTTTTTCATATTTTTCAAGTTTGTCCTTTCATAGTAGCAAACTTTAATTAAAAAATATGAAATAAGTGATTTTAATTGCAAAATTTAATTAAAAACATAAGTGATGACATTCTAAAGGTGCATTATCTTGTGAAGAGATTGACATTTCGTTTGATCAAATCGGCCAAAAATTACCGTAGTTATCATTTAAATAGTATAATAGTCATGTTATATTTTCTATATATACATATGTCATCTTATCAAATGATATTGATAGTTTATCGTAAAATATGTCAATTTCATGTTTGAGCGACCACCAGAAGTTTGAGCCCTTAGACTGTCGCTACTTCAACACAGTCTAACATATCGAGACGTACCAAAATTAAAATTTTCAATTCCAACGTTAAATCCACATTACAGTACGGTTGCGAAACGTGGAATATGGCATCGCGCGATTTCCAATTTCCTCAGGTATTTGTTAACAAATGCCTGCGTAGAATCTTGGGTGTTCACTGGCTTTCCGTAATATCCAATGTCCAACTCTGGTCAGATACAAACCAGCAACTAATTGAGGGAAATAAGGAGAATCAAGTGGGGATGACTTGGGTGCACTCTTCGCCATTAGATGACATCACAAAGAAAACCATAGACTGGAACCCCCAGGGAAGCAGGGGCATCGGACGACCATCATACATACATAATTGGTCATTTCAACTCTTCAGTCAGGATTACGACCTAGCTTCTCACACCACTTATGTTGTGTGCGTTAATTTTATAAAGTTTAAAGTCGACTCCGAACGACAGATTTTTAAGAAACTTTTCATGGCAATTTTATTTACTCTCAGAGTTTTTGCCTGAAATCTGCTGAGAGGAAGTCGCCGAAGATAAATTTTTTTATTTTCGATTTGATGTCTGACCTGGGGTTTGAACCGTGGCCTTACGTCTAATAAGCCAACACACTACCTACATACTAGACTACGGCGTTAAGTATAATGTGATATAATATCCGATATAGACGATAAGTATAGAATGTCCAAAATGCAATTCGCAATGAAAACGGCAATCTCAAAAAAAAAGAGGTATGTTCGGCCAGAGGAATTTGTGAATATACTGAACTTGATTAAAGACGATGATGTCTTTAACAAACGTCCAAAAACAGCACAGCTTCCAATTGATGTTCAGTTAAAAATCGTACTTTATCTGTTGGGATCCTCTGGCGATGGACTTTCAACACGAAAAGTAGCTACCCTCTTTGGAGTGGGTGACGGAGGCACAATATACGTTACAAAACGTGTTTTAAAAGCAATTTTAAATTTGAGAGAAAAATTCTTAAGCTGGCTGAATTCAGAAGAACGACAACAAATTCTGTTCGCAACTAAAGACGAAATGCCTGGTTGCGTAGGGTATATAGACGGCTCTGAAATAAAATTATCTGAAGCACCTGTCATACACCACGAGTTATTTTTTCTCGAAAACGCCAATATGCCGCTAAAGTTCAAGCAGTTTGTGACTACAAATTACGAATAAGACAACTAACAATAGGTTGTCCAGGTAGCGTACATGACGAAAAATTTTTTTAACTCTCCACTATCAAAACACCTTGAACGATTTTTGTCGCCACCGCAATGTATTGCTGGTGATAGCGCTTATCCCCTAAAGTCATTTTTGTTGACGGCTTTTAGAATAAACAGCATCGAACATTCCAAAGTTGAAAGGGATCTCTACAACAAACACTTTTCTAAATATCGAGTTCGCATTGAGAATTGTTTTGGTATTTTAAAGGAGAAATTTTTTGTTTAGTTATGACAAAACAATAAACACATCACAAATTTACCGAGTTTTAAACATAAGAAGAAACGAATCTAGGTGCCCGTGATTACTATTTTCATATTTTGCTTTTTAAGGCATTTTTCTATTAAAGTTTCTTCTTTGACGCCAACTATATAAAAATATTTCCACTCCAAATTAAGCCCAATTTGAGTCGTATATCATATTATCGATTACATTGAGAAGGCACTTCTTATACGAAATGTGCAAGCAAAATACATATATTTCCTTGTGATGTTGTCACCTGGGCATTATGGTGAACTATGTTAAATAATTTTTTTTTCAGACTGCCAGACTTGAGTTAAAACTTGCAGTTCTGGTCTAGTCTAGCACACTACCTAGTAAACTACGGAGACGAATCCTTCAACCATATTTGAGCTAATTTTCTCTTTAGTTTTGTTTCTTCTTAATTTTTTTTTTAAGTACATCAGCCGTAGCCTAGTAGGTAGTGCCTTGCCTTATTAGACTTAAGGCCACGGTTCAAACACCAGGTCAGACATCAAAACGAAAATATGAAAAAAATATTTCTTCGGTGACTTCCTCTCAGCAGATTTCTGCCAAAAACTCTGAGAGCAAAAAAAATGGCCACGCAAAGTTTCTCAAAAATCTGTCGTCCGGAGTCGACTTTAAACTGTCGGTCCCGCCACTTATGTGTAAAATTAACACACACAACATAAGTGGTGTGAGAAACCAGGTCCATAATCCTTACTGAAGTGTTGTAACGACTAATTCTGTATGTATTTATGTATCTCTAAAATTAATCAGAATTGTGAAAGAATGACGTGATGAAATATCTAATGACAGTCTTTCAGTTACACTTTATGTCTTCTATACCGTTCTAACCGTGAGTTCTATGTGTGTTTCTCCACAAATTTATTTTTATTTTTATTTTTTATTTATTTATTTATTATAATTAACATAACACAACAAGATTTTAATCTTATAAGTTATAGTGCTATGCTTAGGATCAATAAGATATAATACATAAAAAAAAATAATGAAAAATTATGAAATATAAGAAATTAAGTAAGACTAACAAATTAATATAAAAAACAAATTAATTAAAATATTAAAATATTAAAATTGAGTAGAAATATAATTTAATTGATTTAATTATTTTAGGAAAATAAAAAATAAAAAAGGTAAAAAAGATAAAGAATTCTAAAGATATAAAAAAGAAATATTTACAAAAATTGGTATAGAAAAGTAAGGATAAATATTTAACCGATATAATAAACATGCTAAGAACGTAACAAACTTTTCATTAAGAGAACAATTTAAATAACTCCTTTTTGAACGCGTTTGCATTGCCTAACTTTTGGATGTAGTTTGGTAGGGAATTCCAGAGACTAGTGGTGTGTATAAAGAACTGTCGCTGTGACAGAAGAGTCCTGTAACGTTGTTGAATAATCTTCATGCCTCGGCATGACCTAGCAAACTTAATACGGTCTACTAAATATTCCGGCTGTCCCGTATTAATAATTTTATGGAATAGAATGAGGCATTTAATTTTCAGAAGATTATCAAATTTCACACTAAATATCTGATACGCTAAATGAGAAATATGATCCCGGCGACCTTTAAGAAATACGTATCTTGCTATATTGTTGTATGCCAAGTTTAATTTCCGGTTGTCATTACTATCGCAGTTTGCAAAAATTTCGCACCCATACAATAGCACAGGAATCAAATAAGTTTTAGCAAGTTGCATACGAATTGCAAAAGGAGTTGAATCAATGACCGCCCATAAATTCCGTAGCATGCTGTAAATTCTGCCAACGACGACACTTATATGGCCAGACCACGATAATCTGTCATTAAATACAATGCCCAGATTAGTAGCAGACTTGACATAGTCAATTTTATTTCCCCTGATACTCAATCCAGGTATGGCAAACGAAACATTGGTCTTCGAAAGCAGTAAACATTTGGACTTTGAGGGATTAATACACAGTCCATTCGCCGAAGCACAACGGTCAATCCTATCCAAATCACGGTTAACAGAATGTAAACAAGAATCAATATTCTCCTTACGAGTACTGGCATAAATCTGCACATCATCAGCATACATATGAACACGGCAGTCAACCAAAACATCCGGTAGATCATTAATATACATACAGAACAGCAGTGGCCCCAGTATTGATCCCTGGGGAACACCTCTACAAATATTAAGCGAATCAGAAATCTTCCCATTTAAGTGAACCCTCTGACATCTGTCTAACAAATAAGAAAAAATTAGACTAGCGGCAGAATCAGAAAAATTAAACAGCTTCCGGAGCTTATTCAATAAAATTTTATGATTGACTGTATCGAAAGCCTTTGTGTGATCGAGAAGAACTAAAAACGCTACATTATTTACATCCAGCTTCAACCTGAGATCCTCAACTACATTTAATAGAGCGGTAGTACAACTCCTACCTTTCATGAAACCTGACTGACTGACTGATAAATAATTGTGACATTCCAGATAACCATTGATCTGTCTGGCTATAATGTTTTCCATTACCTTCGACAAAAAAGGAAGAATGGCAATTGGCCTAAACTCATTGTTTGACTTGGGAATGGGAAGGATCTTGGCAACTTTCCATTCATTAGGAAAAGTAGACTTAGTCAGCACTGTATTAAATAAGTGGGTATAATATGGCAAAAGTCTAGGTGTCAAAACTTTCAAAAACACAGGATCTATATCATCGGAACCAATTGCGTTCGATTTTACCGCTGAAATACATTCCAAAACTTCGAACTGATCCACGCAACGATTTCTACCCCCTAATTTAGGATCAAGTCTGTAAACTGGTCTTTGCAGATAGTATACCTCACCTATACTCGCTTATAATCGTTGTTGTAATCACTACTTATAAATTCCAATTTTCTATTACAGAATGTATACCCATTATTTGCCTAATTGCTAGGTTATAGCCCTACATCTGTATAATCCTTACCCAATCTGAATACCGTATCCCAAAATGTTGATATAAATTCTAAATTGATTTTTTTTCTTGTTTGCTCACACATTTTTATTTTATTTTATTTACTGCCAACATAATCATTATTATGATCACCTTGTTTTATGACGGTATTGTTATTTCCAGAAGCGTTTAAGACTGGAAATGCAGTCCAATTCCCCAAACGGGTTCAGCATCCTCAATGACACTATCGTCTTGGTTTGGTTGTTGTTCAGGCTGTGGTTCTGGTCTTTGCTCTTGTGGACGGTGGGGATGTGAATGACGATGTGGGCGAGGATTTCTTCCAGAAGATCCACGTGGAGGAGCTGGTTGTTGTTGGCCTGGGTGACGGATATGTGGTCTACCATGTGGTTTCTCTTGTGGCAATTCAGGAATTTGATTTTCATTCTCCTCTTGATTTGATTCCTGCTCAGATTCAGATGGAACTTCAATTGCTTCTTCCTGATTCTCATTTTCGGCTTCCTCTGGCCGGGCCTGAACTATTGCCAAAACGGTTAATACACCCGCAATTACTAAAATGAACTTCATGTTGTTTACTGTTACTTTGATAAATTCTCCAATCATCGTCAGTTTTTATAGAAAATTTCAAGTCGTTTAAATAAATATTTTTCATCTTTTAATTTAAAAAGGGGGCAGGCAACAACTGAAACAAATGAGCAAATATTGATAAATAATTTAAATAACATTAATTGCAACCTCATTACACCAATTGTCTGCAGCAAATGCATCTGCAATTAAATAAATAAAAAAATTCAATTCATTTGCAGCTATTCATAAAAGCTATTGCTTGGATTTTTTTCGAAATGAATTGTTCCAGCTTCTATAAAGAACAGTTGCTTCTATAGACTGACAATATCGCCAATTCCACTTCGCACAAAAAAGTGCGAATTTGACCGATGACATGGTGGTTTGTAGCGGTGGTTTGTAGCTTAACATCATACTGCTGCCACTTAAGAAAACTATACAAAAAAGAACATATTTCCACGTACAGTACAGAATATTCAGTGGTGCACACCACCTTGCAGTTAAAATTAGATGTCGTTGGAGTCCATACAATCAAATTCAGACAAAAAATAATTTGGTGTTCATCGAACTATAATGCTTTCAGTTGACAGTGATGACCCGGCCCATTTTCATTCTCAAAGAAATATTGACCTATTACACAGCCAGTTCACAATCCACACCATGACCATTTCGGGGAAGTTTTAGACGCTCTTGGACCTAATGTAGATTGATGTTGTCTGAAATTCGACAATTTTGTTCGTTCAAGCAGAAATGGATATTATCTCTGATGATGATTTTTCAAAAAAAAAAAAATTTATTTACCATTTGACAGCAGTAGCTTCAACAAGATGGATGTTATCAACTGTCAAAGGTCAGAAGTACCTGTTGCAAGACCATATACATCATATAACATACGAAAATACAACCTGGACACACAATCTAGAACGACTAAAAGTTTTAATTTGAATCCTTCTATTGATTATTCGACACCTAAACCTAGTTTCATAATAAAAAACTGAAAAGAAAGTAGACAATACTACATAAGAACTGAATGTTGAATTAAGACAATTTGGGTATGGATATTTCCAGATGAGTTAAACATTAGATTTTCCCTTAAGCTACCCATTACGATAGCATAATTCAGCCTAAACGATTTTGAGTAGGAATATACTGATTGAGGTATACTGATAGCAAAAAATATACACCACATTGAATTTTCTTCAAGAGGGGATGGTGTCCACAAGAATGATAACGAAACATTCAGTGCATACCGTCATGTGGGGCCTTGGACCCAATGGACATCGGACCTATCGTATAACGACGCTGTAGGTTTTTTTCGATTTAAGACTGTTGCATATGGCAGTAATGACCACAAACATGGAGACTATGATTAGGAGATTAGGATAACGAGAAACAAGTTCAATGCTAGATTCAACATGATCTTCCGGATCATCAAAGCGACGGTTTACACCATGTAATGTAAATGTGCTCAACTAAGCCGTTATTCGAACACACAGCTCCTATAAGGTTGACTCGAAATTAGAAAGGATCTCAGAACAGCAACAACAAGCAATGTTAACAAAATACACAAACAACAATGAAGTCGCGAGAAGGCGAACATGCAAGCATTAGACTTCAAGAACCTTCATCAGGCTGTTTACGAGAGCATATAAAAAAAGGCAAGACAAAGCAGGCGGCTAGTAGTAAGAATTCAGTCAGTCTTGTGTAAATACGCGTTGCGTGCGAAGAAAACAGTCGTGGTTTGAAGATCGCTGTTTTAAAGATCTACCGAACAGTTGTTAGTGCTTGCGTGAACAAAACCTTAAAGAAGAATAGCGAACTTAGCAAATTATTGTTGGATTCACCAAGTTGTAAACTGTGGCACACAAAAAATAGTGCAAACAATAAAGAATTTAATTGAAACTAAACACAACGCACACATATTATAATGTTTTTGTGATATTATAATGTGTTTAAAGAAGTCCAAATATTGTAGCCAGCCATGTAAAAGGGCATTGCAGCCACAAAGAACACTTGATTTAGAATAATGATTCCGTGTAGACGTACGTGCCATAGATTCGGCGAAGTGGAGAAACATTTGTACGGATACTTGAAACCTATGCGACGTTAGAAGAAAATATCTAATGGCTTAGGAAATGATAGATAGAGAGCTGTGCTTGCTGAAGCCAACCAGCATTCTAAAGTTTGTCAGGGCAATCTAATATAGGTTGTGGGCAATGCAATGTATGCGTTTACCTCTACACAGCAATAAGTGCGTACGTTTTAATCAATCGATTTATTTTGTGATAAATCGATACAACATTGATGCATTTCAAAGTAAAAAACCATCGATGTTTTTAAACGTCCAGAGGTGATTTGGAGAGAAAAAAAAATAAAATGAATGAGGATGGAAACGGCCAGAACCCAACTGAGCTACACTTCAGATCGTCCTGCCAGTCTAACAAGCCTATATGGTACTCTGAACTTTGTCTTTCGATAAGTTTCATAAACACTTATGTTTAGCGGCAAATAGCCTAATATTTTAAAGGACTACTTTCACATGACTCACCGAAATAATTAGTTCTCCAATGTCACCCGTCGCCATAAATTTTCATTTATGTTATGTTCTTGTACGCTTTGAGAAAATGTGTTTTAACCACTTTTTGTCGGAGAAAAGATTGCAGTCACACATCCGCATCATGTCCGCAGCAATATGTTGTATCCAAAAATATTCCCATGTTATCAAAATCAATCAAAGCTCCGTTTACAAATTACCCTGATTAGTTAAAAATAGAGGCACACAAATTTCTTATAAATTCGACAATAAACAATAACAAATTAACAACAATGAAATAATTAACAACATTATCAGCAACAATTGCCAAAGCAATAGCAATTCAGCAATTGTATAAAACCGAAAAGAAAACATACGACAATAAAAACAAAAATTACAAATAATTAAAGCGTCAATACAACTTGATTTGTCCATAATTGGTACGATCCCAGAGTACAAAAATATAAAAACAATACCAACAAAGCAAATGAGAAAGTCCCAGTCAACGACATTACACAATACCCTACATTTTGTATACCAAATAATTGTCAAATAAGATTTCTTTCCTAAAAGAACTAAACAAAGCAGCAAAGTTGGTGGATGTACCATGTAAGGGAAAATCAAACAGACTTATGAAATTCTTTGTTACCTAATGCCAAAGCTTAATGATCGATCAATTGAGAGGGTGACTAGCAATGACTAATATGGAGAGGACTTATCATTGCTTTACTATCTGACAATTAGAATTTTCGGTGTTGCAAAACTCTAAACGAACCGCACATATCGTATTAACCTAACTTATGGACTGTGAAGCGATAATGAAAGCACAAATGACAATAGCAACAATAACAATTTAAACGTGACAACAACGGTAACAAAAATAATACAAACAAAATGTAACGGCAAATAAAATGGTTTAAAAGTGTGCGATTAAATTGTGTTGCAATTTTCACATGAAAGCAAAAATAAAATTAAATTAATTGAACTGAACTGAATTGAACTGAAAGCCGCATACAACTCCACAGAACTACGCTAACACGCACAGTGTGACGAAATATAATATGAAAAGGAAAAAACAATTTGTGCAGGTTTGCAAATCTGAATTTATGGCCATTGCAACAAAAAAAAGAGGGTGAAACCCTACGACTTACAGCTTTACACATACATAATTACAACTCTTTAGTCAGGATTATGGCCTAACCTCTCATACCACTCATGTTGTGTGTGCAATTTTATACATGAGTGGAGGGACCTACAGTTTAAAGTCGACTCCGAACGACAGATTTTTGAGAAACTTTTCATGGCAATTTTATTTACTCTCAGAATTTTTGCCAGAAATCTGCTGAGAGGAAGTCGTCGAAGAAATATTGTTTCTTATTACGTTTTTATGTCTGACCTGGGGTTTGAACCGTAGCCTTACGTCTAATCAGCCAACACACTACCTACTAGACTTACAGCTTAACGGAAGAAGTTATTAATGAAACTATAGGGTAGGCACAGGTCCAGACCTCAGTTTAATCAACTTCAGCCTGGACTTTGTCTTGCCGGAAAATGGGAGCTCAGACTGGGAGCTTTTTCGGGGATTATATAAGTCGAAATCTGGAGAATTCATTCCTGAATCGGATTATCAGAAATTGTGTAACCTCGTGCTTAAAAAACTACCTAGAGAAAAGGGACCTGACCGTGTTTTTGAGCGTCAGAACTTCGAAACAAATGTTCTGATGACAGAAAGTATATCGTATGACTAATACAACAGTAGATAATATACGTAAATTTGTTGATTCTGTCAGGAGAGGTTCAGGAAAGTTTCATCTACGATCATAGTGCATGATTCCTGAATATAATCTACGTCTGAATCTCATGAATTTTTCTGGACATACACTTCTCTGTTTGAAGGATTATGGTTCCAAGGCACAACTTCGGTTATGTTTAGGGACTAATATTGGAAAGTCACTAGTTAGAATCTTTCAAGTTACCAGATCCGGATGAAATTTTTTTAGTAATGAAGCATAATTTTGTCAGGCAAGATTTAATAATTTTATTGGATATCTTTAGAGCACGCGTAGTAGGGAAGTTTATATTTAAGGCTTGGATTGAGGACATGTCACTATGGGAGCAGATGTTTTACACAAATTAAGCTGTCATCCTTTTTGTTACATACAATGAAGAGAATTATCGATCAGAGAAACTCGACATGCTTAAACGATGGTTAGAGCTATGAAGACCTCGTGCTGTTCAATCGTCGATCATATTAAAGATGCATTGTAAATATGACACTATTGGATATTGATAGGCTATTCAATAGTTCAACTAGGCGGAACTTGTATAGAACTATATGATCTCTCATTAAGTGCTTTAATTTAAATAAAACAAAGTGTGTGTGAGATAACATCGCAATATTTGAAAGATCTATTGATGCCATTATGTGTGGAGAACATCTGAGTAGAGCGCATCCGAAATGTCAAATGTCTGCCACCCTGGCGCATAAATCAGGCTGAATTTGACCAATGTTATGTACTATTTTGGCTTCGGGGTTTATGGCTTATTCGCAAACACCTTTGCCCAAAAGAAAGCCTCCCACCAAAAAGTCTAACAGTCTCTTGTTTTATCAATAAAACTTGCTACACTGTGCAACAAACGTAACATTAATTTGATGATGTTATTTTATGGACTAAAACACTTTTAAGTGTGACTTAAATCGTTGGCTATTGACTCTGTTAACATAAATTGGAATACAATTGAAAAAAATAGAAAAAAATCCTAATTTCGTTTTCCGTAATGTGAATACTATTCGATATACATTATGTCAACAATTAGGCCAAACTTTAAAAATTTAATTGTAAAACTTTTAGATTATTCGATATCAACATGAGTACTTTCCGCAGGAATGAAATGATAAAAACGATATTTTTTGAAAATTTTCTATAAATATGTGCATTCTTAAAAGGATTATTTGTTGTATTTAGCGATAGTTTTCACAAGACTGAATCTCACAGACGTATTGCTTATACACTTCAAGCCATTTCTTAGTATTCAAATACTCTTTTCAAATACTCAAATATTCTTTACAATTTATATCCATTTGAGCAGAAATTTCATTCACAAAAATATTTTAAACATAAATTCTGTTCCTTCATGACAATCAATAATGTTTGCATGAGACATGCGGTTTTTCCACATGATATTTGCAACGTATTAGGAACACCATTCTTAAATACACTTAAATTACAACTTGTTGTTAACTAAAGGGAGGATTTTAACGGGCATAAATTGTTTATCATTATTATAAGTAGACAATAAGGCAGAAGTAAGCGTTAAGCTAAAGGGAGGATCATCCTACCTCTAACTTTTAAAGTTAAGTTTATGTTTGAACTTGCCATATATATGTATTATTTTCAATATATTTCAAGTATTAACAAAATAACCAAATACAATAAAAAAGAAGCCCGCCGTTACCACTGCGTTTAAAAAGAACTTGTTTATCGACATTGCTCCGGCATTGCCATATGTTTGAAAAAGTTAATTTTATTTTATCTGTAAGTTGTAATAACGAAAAGAAGTTAAAGCTGACTTTAAAGTTCACTTTAGCTTAAGTGAACTTTTAACTTTAGCTAAAGTTACCTTTAACTTTAAAGTTCACTTTAGCTAAAGTTAGCTCTTTAACTAAACCCAACTTTAACTGCAATTTTTAAGAACTACAAAAGCCGTCAGTGTGTTTATGTCAAACATACAATCAAAGTCAGCATGTATATTTGTATATCGTTAGATGTAAAGGGTGTTTTTTATAGAGGTATAGAACTTTAAGTTGGCATTACTTTTCAAGATGGCGACCGATTTAACAGCTGTCGAGTGATTTATTCTCAGTTTGGTTTGGCAATTCATCATGAATAGACTCACGCCTGAACAACGCTTGCAAATAGTGCAATTTTATTTCGAAAATAATGGTTTTGTGCGGAAAACGTATCGCGCACTACGTCCATTTTATCGTCGACAAAATCGTCCATCAGAGCAGTTAATTCGATTAACCATGGAACGTTTTCGCACCATGTTTACTCTTATTGATAACTCGCATCCCCAGAGACGCTGTACGGTGCGTACAGAAGAAGCTATTGCTGCTGTAGATCGTAGCATTGAGGAAGACCCGAATGAGTCCATCCGCCATCGAGCACAGGAATTGGATCTGTGTCCATCCACTTTATGGAAGATTTTGCGGAAGGATCTTGGTTTGCGTGCTTACAAAATCCAACTCGTGCAAGATTTGAAGCCAAACGATCATCAAGTAAGGCGCAGATTCGTCGAATGGGCCCAAAACGAGATTACCGTTGTTCCCGATTTTCATAAGCGAATTTTGTTTAGCAATGAAGCGCTAATTCTGGTTGAATGGCTACGTCAGCAAACAAAACTGCCGCATTTGGAGTGAAGGTAATCCGCAAGTGTATGTGGAAACACCGTTACATCCAGAAAAACTGACTATTTGGTGCGCTTTATGGGCTGGTGGAATCATTGGTCCGTACTTTTTTCAAAAACGATGGTGGCCAGAACGTTACAGTCAATGGTGATCGGTATAGAGCCATGATTACTAACTTTTTCATTCCTGAATTGAATAACCATGATGTCCAGGAGATGTGGTTTCAACAAGACGGCGCAACATGTCACACAGCTCGTGCCACAAGAGATTTATTGAAAGACACGTTTGGTGACCGCCTAATTTCACGTTTTGGACCTGTGAATTGGCCTCCAAGATCTTGTGATTTAACACAGCTAGACTACTTTCTGTGGGGCTATGTAAAGTCATTGGTCTATGCGGTAAAGCCACAAACGCTTGACCATTTGGAAGACAACTTTCGCCGTATTATTGCCGATATACGGCCACAAATGTTGGAAAAAGTCATAGAAAATTGGACGTCCAGATTGGACTACATCCGCGCAAGTTGTGGCGGTCATATGCCAGAAATCATATTTAAAATGTAATGCCACAAGATTATCTTTCGGATAAATAAAATTCATGTCAATCGAATAATCCATCGTTGTTTTATTGCAACTTAAAGTTCTATACCTCTATAAAAAACACCCTTTATTACCACATAACTTAATACAATTACCTTTTCCCTGCCTTCTGCCTTGATATAGGGGGTGCCATCAATAATCTTATACTAAATGCGGTTTATACTTCGCGGGCATACTTTCACCTTTGGTATGGAACCTCAATCTAAATACTTTGCAAAAAGCCATAGAAGCAATGCTGCGCATGACTATTATGACGACGTGACAGTGGCATCTACCAGATTAGATACAAATAAGTAATACAATAAATGTGGGCTGCATATCAACGGAGTATATGTATATGTTGGACATAAAAATACCAAGGCGTGGCTTGATGGGTTTTAACTTAACAAACTCCAACACCAATCCCAAAGCTCTTCAGTCAAATATACGTATGTACGAATGTTATTTTCTATATTTTCACTATCCCTTGGAAGTGATTAACTTAACTGTGCCTGTGCGTTTTTATTATAAAACTGGATGAATCTAAGCCAACACACTACCTACTAAGCCCCGTCGAAGCCACATTTCATTAGTGACAATCCAGTTCGAAAGATTTTGATTTTTGATTTGATTTTGATAATTCTCGACTTATAGTGCTCGCCGTTGACAGTAATGGCCTGCCCAATGTTGTTTGAACGTCTCCATCTTTCCTTTTGCAATGCATAGCCTTCGAAACTCCCCTTTCTATTCCACAGAAGAGAACCAGCCATATCACCGGTGTAAAAGCTGCCCTCCCAACATGTTGATTTACCCGCTAATAGATCTGAATCACAATATGACCAGAAGCTTTCAATGGCCTAAACTTATGTAAGGAAAAGGAAAACTTCCGCGAGTTTCAGCCCAATCGTATATCACAGAATAATTCCTCTTTTTGGAGATTATTCCATTTTTCTCTTATCCCTCAGACCCCATACAAAGTATTTCTGAAAGGCATACAATCTACTGATTCTATCCAGGGAACAATTAAGTGGGGAGTTTTGACAGCCACTCGATCCATCAGCTCACGTTACCTACAGGATTAATCCCTCGTTCGATCTACTATTATCTTAACTATCATAGCCACGGCTTTGGTTTTCGCTACCTGTAGCAATCGACGTTAATATAACAGAGCGTCTCCTTATCTGGTCTAATTCTGTATCTTATCTAACTCCACCTAAGTTGCTTTTAATCAGGGGATAGCCCTTACTCATGCAATACACTGCATGGGGTAAAGGAAATTTGGTTGTGGAAGTGAAATAAAAGAAGTAGTATTTATGGACGTTTGGTTTGAATCTATCCGTGTTGTGATAGGAATTTTCTATAAGAAGAGCGTTCCACATAAGAAAGACGCGAAAAGCATAAAATATGTTATTTTCGGCAACAAATTCATTGAGAGCACATGCCGTTGTAGTAACAATAGAACTGTGAAGCATTAAATCGATAGAATTAGATATTCTATCATCATAATGTGTAGCTTCGCTCTTTTCTGTACTTAATTGGTCATAACAACCCTCTACTCATGATTACAACCCATGTTCTCACATCACCTATGTTGTGTGTGTTGATTTTATGCACGAATGACGGAATCTACAGTTTAACGTCGACTCCGAACGACTGATTTGTGAAGCCTTTCATGACAATTCTATTAAACTTTCAGAATTTTGCCAGAAGACTGACGTGAGGAAGTAACTAAAGAAATGTTTTTTTTCAGATTTCGATTTGTTCAAGTTGTGTGAGCTGAAATATAGTCTTTGATTGACCATCACAGAACCCCTATACGCAGATGTATTGGTTACGAATAAAACTGTTGTCTTATTCTTGTACAAGTCCTTCTTATACGGTGCGTAAATCGCAATAAACGCCATTATTGAGCGCAATATTTCATATAAAGTTTTAATTAATTATTGCGCAATAAATACGCAAATTGTTATAATATTGAGTAAGACTTAAGTGAACACATTACAATTAACCGCATACTTTCTGTTGATATTTGACAACTCAAATGTCAACAACGACAAACAAAATAAAAACAATGTTGTTGAAACAATCAGCTGTTTTGTTTACCAGCTGTCAAATGAATATTGAATAAGCAGCTGAACTGCGTATATTATTATGTCTGAACACTTAAAATATTGTATTCAATAAACCGAATATTGACTCAATAAAAGTGCACATCTGAACATAGTAGTGCTGTCATAGAATACATTTGAAGAAGTATGCAATTTAAAATTGCTTAGCTGTACATTTCTATCTTATCGCCTCCTTCTTCTACCTTAAGTGAAAAGTATGAAAAATTATGGTTTTTCATTTGAAACACATATGTCAGCATATAAAGCACAACGTCAACGAAAAGTTGTCAAAGATGCTTCGAATTAATGTATTAATGCATGAAAAATAAACATTAACATGTTGCAGATGTAAGAGATATGCTTGAGGCAAATAAAGTGATGATCTTTTTTAAAATCTACATGAAAATAACACTAAG
Organism: Sarcophaga variegata; assembly: GCA_932273835.1. NCBI lineage: Eukaryota > Metazoa > Arthropoda > Insecta > Diptera > Sarcophagidae > Sarcophaga > Sarcophaga variegata. Next base: position 49,173,774 of record OW026360.1, on the reverse strand, counting down.
GACGTAGTGAAATTGTTAATTAATTTAATAACAAATTTGCCTGATTTCATCAAATGTCTTCCATAAATAATATTCTTTCATGCGAATATACAATAGAAGTATGTATGCATGTGTTGTAAAAATGTTTTCATCATATATGGCAATGTTTTTAACAAATTATAAATTACACTACTTGTAAGTCTAAGTAAAATTAAAATATCTGTTCGAATCCCTAATTAATTGCCACTCTTATTATGAGAAAAGGCTGTGTTTCTAAATAAATTTCAATATACATTTCAATCATCAGGTAAATATTTGACATAGCATAAGAACTTTGACGAGGATATCTCCTTCTAAGGCACCAAAGAACATCAAAATATTGATTTGTTGAATAAAAACAATTGTTTTCAATATTGAATCTCATTATATGACGGCATACCATACATAATAACAGTTTTCAAATTGTGCCTTGATTTCGATAAATATGGAAAACAATGGCTAGGAACAATAACGACCACAATTCAGGGTCTTCTAACTCAGAGAGACCCCTGTACTTTGACAGTTGATAACGATCATATTATTTCATTTATTCAGTCTCTTTTGATAAATCATCATGGACGGTTATAACAATATGCACAAATAAAAAAATTGTTTTGCCAAGATGGATGTGGGCAACTGACCGTAATAAAGAAATTCATCTTCAGCAATGAAGCTGTTTCTGGACGAATGGATACGTGAGCAAACAAAATTGTTAAATTTGGGAAGATATCTATCCACATGAGATACCAGAGAAAATCACTATTTGGACTGACGACATTATCGGTCCACATTTGTTTGTTTATATCAAGCCATAATTATCAACGATAAGAACTACAGGTTGATGATTACCAACTTATTTTGGTCTGAAATGATTTGCCAACTAATAACATGAGGAGAACCTAACTTCTCACACCACTTTTGTCGTGTGTATTAATTTTATACATACAGCGAGCGACAAAAGAAACTGTACATTAAAAAAATATACTTTAATAAATTACCGTTATTTTTATTTTAAAATTGTTTCATTGCCAATTTTTAATTTAATTGCAACAAAAAAATTACAAAAAATTTCCAAATATTGTCAAATTTTTTCGGGCACTGTTCTTAATGTGAAAAGCTGAGTTTGGTGATTGTTAGAATTGTATCCACAGTGTACAGTTCCTTTTGACGCTCACTGTATTTATAAAATTAGTGCACACAACATAAGTGGTGTGAGAAGCTAGGTTCTTAGACGCTCTTTAATATAGGATTTTTCAGTTTCTTTTGTTAAGCATTTTCAAAATTTCTTCTAAAGATTAGGATTTATTAGGCTCTCCTCTCTCTCTGGATGCTGATTGATAATCTCCCGAGAGCACTGAATTAAATTAAATCGTTATTATCTTTACAGACATACATACATACATACATAACTGGTCATTACAATTTGTGTTAATTTTATACATGAGCGGCGAGGCCTACAGCTGAGAGTCGACTCCGAACGCCAGATTTTTTTGAAAAACTTTTTCATGACAATTTTATTTACTCTCAGAGTTTTTGCCAAAAATCTGTTGAGAGGCAGTCGCCTGAGGTTTGAACAATGGCTTTACGTCTTATAAGCCGACACTCTATTTACTAGACTAAGGAGACTTTGACTGCTTTTGTTTTATTAGCACAAATATTTAGGGGATGACCCCTACCTGATTCAGAAATATTATTTACTGCGGATGGCAATTTTATTTAATGCTGAGAGGAAGTCGTCGAGGAAACATTTTTTCATATTTCGTTCGGGATGTCTGGCTTGGGATTTGAACCGTGACTTAACCCCTAGTAAGGCAACACAGACCAGATGTACTATAATGTATTCTTTAAATTTGAAGTTATGAAAGAGTTTAAGATAAAAAGAAAAGCAAGTATTTCACGTTAAATAACAGCGTTAGTATCATGCTAAGTGATGTATGAAATATCAACGTTTATACATACATAAAAAAGTTTACTTTTTCAACAGTTTAGAGGCTGTTGTGAATAGTGTTTATGATGTTGACATTTTGTCAGTTAATTTTATTTAAGATGAAGGGAAATTATCGAAAACTTATCGTTATTGATTCCTAATATTATGTAAACTCGGCTTCGAATATTCAAAATCTGAACATTTCACAAAAAACCGCTCAGAACAACTAAAATTGAATAGAAAAACAAGTTAAATATATGTGTTGCACATTGAAGATCGAAAAGAAACCTTAAACATCTTATTTCTGACAAAATTCAAACATTTTTGAAGGGGATTCAGATGAGTAATGGAATGTGTCTCACGACAGTGTTAAAATTAAGCGGTTATGCACATAGCATGAGTTAAATCGAATCTGGGCCGCAAACAGTTTTCAGAATCATTAACTGTGGGCAGCACCCATGCGTCCAAACTCTTAATCCAAGCATGGACAAATGGACCGTCTAAAGGAAGTACTCGGAAATCGAAAAGGAATGATTTCCCAGGACAACGTAATCAATTGCGAGTTATTATGTATGGATTTAACATCAAGCGATTAATAGCTCTTCCCATGTATTCCAAACAAATTTATTTACAATGAAAAGAAGCATAAGCTTCTCAAAAAAATCTGTCGTTCAGAGTCGACTTTAAGCTGTAGGTTCCGCCACTCATGTATAAAATTAACGCACACAACATACGTGATGTGAGAAGCTAGGCCGCAATCCAGACTGAAGGGTTGTAATGATCAATTCTGTTATGTAAGAAGTATAAGAATTTCTTTAAAGAATACATCATGCAGTTGACTTGGTAACAAACCTTAGAACACAACAATAATGCGATGTAAAGCCAAATAAAGCCTGATTTAATAATATATCATCCGAAATACAAAAAACAATGTGAATAGTTACATAAATTTTATTATTTTCTTGTAATTTCTTTATTTTTATTTTTCTTTTTTTTCTTTTAATCTCTTGTCTTCAATTTTCTATCAGTTGTACGTGCTTAAACTATTCCCCAAAGGGTCAAAAAACTGTTGGTTGCAACATGTTGTTGCCAGTTGTAGTTTGAAATTGTTCTGATTGTTGTTTTGTTTTATTTTTTCCTATTCTTTTGTTTTTGTTTTTGTTTTTATAATTCTTGTTTTATTTTTATTGTTCCCGTTGTTGCAGAAGATCATTACTTTACGAAGTAATAGCAACAACATGGATGTTTAAAATGAACCACCAATACTATCATCAAGTTCATGGCGAAGAATTGAAACTTCAAGAGAAACAAATCCAAAAAAAAGAAAAATGAAAAAGAATAACACAAACACAAACAACAAATTGACAACTGCCAAAATAACAACAACTGCAACAACAACAACGACACCAAGAAAAATTAAATGAAATGAATGCAATTTTTAGATGTTCACACAACAGAAACAAACAAATCAGAAACACTATGACTATGAACCAGCAGAATGCAACAGCAACAGCAGTAGGAGTAGTTTGAATACAGTGACCAACGCCGTCATTTAAAATATCCTACGCCGTCACTTAAAATGTCAAAATCTGAATCTGGATTATGTTAAATGCTTTAAAGTTATTTTAAAAGATCCCAAATAATGCAGTAGTTATGAAGGCCCTTGTGTTATTAGGCAATTGATTGTATGGTTGATATACTGATTCAAAGAAAACACAAAATTTCAAAAATGGTCTTCAAAAACAGTCTGTCAACGCATTGCAATTGTTTTATCTTGTAGGAAGTACTTCTATTCAAACCTAATTTAAAATTAAAACGGTGTGAACTTCATTATGCTCTTCCTTTCTACTCATAAAACTAAATTGAATTTAAGAGAGCACAAAAATGTCATTAACACGTAAAGGTAGAATAGTATGACAAATGACCTACAATGGCATACATACGTATGTAGTTTGTGAATAAAACGTAACATAGTAAAATTAAATTGTAAGACCTTACAATGGATCGGGTAAAAATAGAACTAGTTAAACTGTACCCGCTTACAACCGGTAACAGAAACGAACATCAAAGGAGATAGATAGAGCACTTCCAATATGTAATGCGAGTTATCGATATGTACACTTATGAGTTCGATAAAAAAAGAAAGCTTGCACCACCCTCTTAATGCCAAGCAAAAGGAGAATAGAGCAGTTCAAGAAGGTAATATCACTATCACAGTAAATTTAGCAAAGACAATAAGCATATATAGACCCCTAAGCCCAAGAAGCTCATAAACCAACCACAAAAGATGCCGTTGATGACTACTGCAGAGAAAGTAGAGATTTTTTTTTTTAATTGGACATAAAACCCGATTAACGGATTTCGGCCTGCCGCAACACATCCTTCCAGGCGCCTCTGCTTCTTGCGCGCCTACGCCAGTTGGTCACACCAATCGATGACAGGGCTCCCTCGATTTGGTCCTTCCAACGGATACAAGGTCGTCCTCTTCGCCGACTTCCGCAGATCCCCGCATCAAATACCCGTCTCGCTGGAGCATCCTCCTCCATTCGAACGACATGGCCGAGCCAGCGCAGCCGCTGGATATTAATACGCTGTACAACGTCCATGTCGTTGAGGAGCTCATACAGCTCACTATTGTATCGAATGCGGAAATCATCGCCAACACGTACTGGACCGAAGATCTTACGCAGTACTTTTCTCTCGAACACTCTCAAGGCTGCTGCATCAGTACTTAATAGGGTCCATGCCTCTGCGCCATAAAGAAGCACGGGTAGGATGAGCGTCTTGTAGAGTGTTAGCTTCGTCATACGAGAGAGGTCTCTACTACTCAATTGCCTATTGAGACCATAGTAGCACCTGTTGGCAAGAGTGATCCTGCGCTTGATCTCCAGACTGACATCATTTGTGGTGGTAACGGCGGAGCCAAGATAAATAAATTCCTTGACTGTTTCAAAAGTATAGTTATCGGCCGTAATCTGAGAATCAATACGCCGCACGTCTCTACTTGTCGATAACATATACTTTGTTTTGCCCTCATTTACTGACAAACCCATCTTAGTAGACTCGCGTTCAATAGCACTAAAGGCAGCAGTAACATCTCGCTTCGTACGCCCTATGATGTCAATGTCGTCAGCGTACGCAAGCAACTGGACACTTTTTTGAAAAATAGTGCCACTACGATGCACTCCTGCCTTTTGCAGAACACTCTCCATGACGAAGTTGAAGAGGTCGCATGATAAGGGGTCGCCTTGTCTGAAACCTCGCACGGTATCAAAAGGCTCGGAGAGGTCCATTCCTACCTTGACGGAGCTACAGGAATTGCTCAACGTCATTCTGCATAGCCTTATCAGCTTCGCAGGTATACCGAGCTCAGACATTGCGGCAAAAACACGTTCCCTTATGGGACTATCAAAGGCAGCCTTATAGTCGACAAAAAGATGGTGTGTGTCGACTTGTTTCTCGTGGGTCTTTTCCAGGATTTGGCGTAGTGTGAAGATCTGGTCGATGGTGGACTTACCAGGTCTGAAGCCGCAATGATAAGGTCCAATCAGTGTTTTGACGAGTGGCTTCAGTCGTTCACACAATACGCCTGTAAGAACCTTATATGCGATAGGGAGAAGGCGTATACCCCTATAGTTGGCGCATATAGTAGGGTCTCACTTTTTCAGGACAGGACAGAGGACACTGAGGTTCCAATCGTTGGGCATACTTTCCTCTAGCCATATTTTGTAAATAAGCTGCTGCATGCGCCCTACCAACTCATTACATCCGGTCTTAAACAATTCAGCGGGGAGGCCATCAGGACCTGCCGCTTTATTGTGTTTAAGGCGCGTAATCGCGACTTTGACCTCTTCATAGCTAGGCGGCGGAATCTCCACGCCGTCATCATCGATCGGGTTCGGAACATCATCTCTAAAGGCGGTATTGGTGTCGTCATCGCCTTGTAGCAGAGTAGAGAAGTGTTTCCTCCATAACCTCAGTACTCCCTGCGGATCTGTTACTAAGTTTCCATTTTCGTCCTTGCAGGAAGACGCTCCGGGTTTATAACCCTCGGTTAGACGCTTAACCTTTTGATAGAATTTTCGAGCGTCATTCCTACATCTATACATCTCGACTTCCTCACGATCACGCCTTTCCTGCTCCCTCTTCTTGCGTCTGAAAAGGCGTCTCTCATCCCTTCTCTTCTCTCTATAGTTCTCGACAATGGCTCGCGTAGCGGCTGGCTGCAACGTTTTCTTGTATGCGGCGTTTTTCGCTGCAGTTGCCTCGCGACACTCCTCATCGTACCATTGATTTCGTTGGGGTGGGCGTTCGAAACCAAGGACTGTTTCCGCAGTAGTGCGCAAGGAGTGGGAGATGTTGGCCCACAGTCCGCCAATGTCGTTGAGATTAGAAAGTAGAGAACGAAATTCAAAATCGATGCATGTCCTACAGCAGCTTTCAATGCCAGAGTGCAATGTTCGAGGCATCTACTAAGATAAGAATACATTGGCCACAGCGTCAATTTGACCACTGTGTCAACGGCAAAGAAGGGATCTTAAAATTAATTTTTGTCTTAAGAACAGTATAAATTAAGGAAAAAATGCCCAAGAACTGCAAGAAAAATTGCAAAGAGGTAATAACAACATTGCAATGAAAGTTCGTTAGAGGACAGTATATTGAAGTGCTTTAGCAAGTAAGAACAAAGATATTGTTATTCCTCCCTCTATACTAGTTAAGTAGACAATTACAGAGAATATGAATCGTATATCTGATTGTAATCATTTTTAATTCCCCAATAGTGTTGTTATGGAATTATTATGAGTAAGTTTATCTTGTTGGTGGGATTATAACAGCTTCATAACTAGCATTAGGGCAGCCAGCTTTTCAAGATTACTTTCGAAAAAACGAAATACGTAAAATATGTTTCTTTCTGCTTCTCAGCAGCCTTCTATCAAAAATTCCGAGAGTAAATAAAGTATCCATGAAAAGTTTCTCAAATCTCTCGTTCGGAATCGACAATTATAGTATATAGGTCCCGTCACTCATTGATAAAATGAACACATACAACATGGGTAGTGTGAGAAGCTATATATCTTGATTAAAGGTATCATTCTGATTAATTTATTGCAATTTTACATACATACATACATACATACATACATAATTGGTCATTACAACCCTTCAGTCGCGATTACGACCTAGTTTCTCACACCACTTATGTTGTGTATACATGAGTGGTGGGACCTACAGTTTAAAGTCGACTTCGAACGACGGATTTTTAAGAAACTTTTCATGGCAATTTTATTCGCTCTCAGAGTTTTTGCCAGAAATCTGTTGAGAGGAAGTCGCCGAAGAAATACTTTTTGTATTTTGTTTTAATGTCTGGCCTGGGGCTGGAACCCTAGCTTTACGTCTAATAAGCCAACACACTACCTACTAGACTACGGCGACTTCTAAAGCTATCATTCTGATTAATTTATTGCAATTTTAGTTTAAAACAAACGTTGGATAGTAAGGTTTACAGACTATATCTCTGTTGATCTTTTCCTCTATTAAATGCTAATGATTCACTCTTCAATTATATGAAATGAATATCGTTATGTCCTATTCATGAAGCCAAAAGCTTTTCTGGAAGAATATTCTCCGAACCCGCATTTTTTTTTTCTTTTTATCTACCTTACCACTGATGAACTACATTGCACATGTTACGTAGATATTTAGTTATGATATATGTATACAAATTGAACACGTTGCATGATCGAATTTGTAAATAGCCATGTTTAGCTATGTTTCGTATAACAAAGTAGATTTTATGCATGCTGTGATAATCCGTTATTTAGTATACGCGTAACGTGACAAACTCTTCTTTTTTTTAATAAAACGTCCGAATGAGCATCTTGATTTTGTTATCCTGTTGGCGAAGACAGCGTCGTGTCCACCAATGATTGCGCTGTGATGGTAACAAAAGTTGTCCACAAATTTAAGCGGCTAGCCGCTGATATTATTATAGTTGTCAAGGGAGAGGTTGACACGCATTGTAATTGTCTCTTGTATGTTTACGAGCCCAAAATTTCTTACAAGATGAACCAGAAAATAAAATTTGTCTTAAACAACGTGGTTGAGATCACAGATATATGTGTGTGTGCGATATTCCTCTTTTTTCGTGCTTAGCTCTTACAAAATATTGTACGAAACTTAAAGGTAAGAGTGGTAGGCCGTTTTAAGTGAATGAAGCTTTCGGTAAGCGATAGTAATTAGTTCGACATTGTTGTACATGGATTGGATGATTTATGCAATCTTACTTAGTAAATTGGTCATTACAACCCTTCAGTTAGGATTGCGACATAGCTTCTCACACCACTTACGTTTCAGTTACGTTTAAAGTCGACTCCGAACGACAGAGCTTTGAGAAATTTTTCATGGCAATTTTATTTGCGCTCACAGTTTATGCCAGAACACTACTGAGAGGGAGTCAGCTGAGCTAATAATCCAACACACTATCTACTAGGCTATTGCGACTTCAATTATTTCTATTGGCGTGGCTAAATCCTATGATGTTTTTGTATTGCCAAGTAGAATTTTCTACTCGTTGCCCATATCATACCTTTTTACTCGTTTCTAATAATATTTCAAGTAGATGGCGTGACTTGAGAATGTCATGACAGTATTTGTTCTGTATGGAAGAAGTTTTTCATTTAAGTATCTTATACGTCCATACATGTGTACGTATACTCTCCGAAGTATCAGTCGGTAAAGGTTGGCAATGAGGTTGGTTCTGACGCGAAACTATTCGTTAATAAAAATTTAATTTTAAATAAATTAAACTGAAACTTTTATCCTCCAATTTATAGTTGAAAATCATCCACATGTAGTTTAAAAATGATGGGAATGAACCAGAATTAAGGACAATATTGTTACGAAAATGGAAACATCGTTTAACATTAACATGATTAACAAAAGCAATAATAACATATACAACGGACTTGTTACAAGTAAACCAACAACATCGGTATGAAAGAAATGGGGAGAGACAAGTAAGCGTGAACTCAACAACAAACAATGTGAACAAAATACACAAACAACAATGAAGTCGCAATAGAGTTCTCGAGAAGGCGAAAACACGAACATTATACTTCAAGAACCTTCATCAGACTGTTTACGTGAGCATATAAAAAGGCAAGACAAAGCAGGCGACGAGTAGTAAGAATTCAGTCAGTCTTGTGTGAAGACGCGTTGCGTGCCAAGACAACAGTCGTGGTTTAACTATACTAACATATACAACGGACTTGTTACAAGTAAACCAACTACATCGGTATGAAAGAAAACGGGGATAGACAAGTAAGCGAGAACGCAACAACAAACAATGTGAACAAAATACACAAACAACAATGAAGTCGCAATAGAGTTCTCGAGAAGGCGAAAACACGAACATTCTACTTCAAGAACCTTCATCAGACTGTTTACGTGAGCATATAAAAAGGCAAGACAAAGCAGGAGGCAGAATTCAGTCAGTCTTGTGTGAAGACACGTTGCGTGTTAAGAAAACATTCGTGGTTTGAAGATCTCCGTTGAAAAGATCTATCTTGGAAGCAAAGAAGAATAGCGAACAAGCAATTGTTTTTCTATTCGTCAAGTTGTAAACGGTTGCATACAAAAGTAGTGCGAACCATAAAGAATTTAATTGAAACTAAGCACAAATTTATTTTTATTTTATTTGCAATCAAAGCACACATATTTTAAACGCTTCTAAAATGGTAAAAACGTAGGTAGGTAGGTAGGTAGAGGTGGCTGCCCATCCAAGAAAAATTTTTGGATGGACTAACTTAGGCCGCATTGGGCCCATTGCGCTACCACAGTCATCCGTTATCCCCTAGTTTCGAAACCAATGTCAGTCCCTGACAGTTCCTCCAGATCATCCATGTAGTAAGTACCCAAGTACTTCCTTCTCCTTTGGCATAGAGCCGGGCATGTACACAGCAGATGAGGGACAGTCTCCTTTTCTTCCTCATTTCTGCAGCTTCTGCAGAAGTCGTTAACAAGGTGTCCAAGACCAATGCACCTCGCATGCGTACCCATAATGCAATGCCCCGTAATGACACCGACAACTACACTGAGCGCGCCTCTTTGATGTTGAAGTAGACTCATTGTGCGCCCCTCATCCAGCCTTGGCCAGATTTTACGAGCCGTTCTACCCTAGGGTATTATTATTATTATTATAGGTATGCCCAGATTCGAGAACTCATCGGAGAGTTCGATGGTCGTGCCCCGCCTGGCAAGTTCATCAGCTCTACAGTTACGCGAAATACCACTGTGCCCCGGTACCCATACTATATGGATGTCATATCGTTTCGTTTGATACCCGCCTGGCTATCAGAAAGTATGGCGACGCTCCGCTTGGAGACCCTTCCGTCCCCAATAATACTCGCCGCAGCCTGTATAGCCACCACCTCCGCCTGAAAGACACTGCAGTGGTCTGGCAGTCTTAGGTAAAAACGTAACAATATACATATTTTTAACTGATTATACTTTATGATCTCCTTTATACGAATAAGAGATGCCAATGCCATTGATTTTAATTTGAATACAAAAATTTCAAAAAAAATAATTTTTCTTTTATCCTCTTTAATGCTTTGAGATAGTAACGTCTCTGCCACTATTTCGATGAATCAAAGTTTCGTGTTCTTACTTATGTATGTATGTATGTATGTTGGTGATAGTATTGTTCTGATTGATGGTATTTGTTTTTGTTTGCTGTCCCATGTTGCTGAACTTTCTTACATCAACAGTTCAATGCGGAAAATATTTGTTGCTGCAATTGCTGCTGGTGCTCGCTGATGATTGTTTTCTATTTCTTGAATAGTTTCGCAATTATTCGCATTGTTACAATTTGTTTTAGTAGTTGTTTGTTCAATTTGAAGCAAATGTTACTCAAATATTGCATCAACAGAGGCAAAATAATACCATCAAAAGCAATAACAATATACATCGTAATACGTAAGCATTACAGCATCATCTATTGCATCTTGTTACAGCAAGCACTACCGTCTGGTGATAATATCATGGGTTAGTGTAGGTGTTTGGAACTCAAAACTTCTCAGACAATATTGCAAGCTCTGCGAAACATAATGGCCATCTTGTTGAAGGTTAATCTGTCCAAGTAGTTGTCATTTATTGGCTTTGTTTTGCCAAATCATCATGGGCAACCAAAGACTACGACATGTATTTGCAGAATGGGCTTTAAAGCAGTTGGTAACTGGGCCATAAATTTTATCTGAAAATCATCTTCTGCGGTAAGACCCATTGCCAGTTGAATGGGCACGTGAACAAACAAAATTATCGAATTTACTTCTTAGTTTTTCCCATTTAAATTAAAAAAGTTAAAAAAAAACTAAAAAAAAAATTAAACTCTTACCAATTGGTCCTTCCGACTTCATACAAAAATTCTTTAAAAATTGCTGGAAAGTTATTTCGTTTAAATAACTTTCAAATGAACAAAGATTCGAAAGCTGTATTTAGAATAGTCACTTTGTTTTGCCAAATCATCATGGAGAACCAAAGACTACGACATTTATTTGCAGAATGGTCTCTAGAGCAATTGGTAACTCGGCCTAAATTTTATCTGAAAATCATCTTCTGCGATAAGACCTATTTCTCGTTGAATGGACACGTGAACAAACTATAATATTGAATTTACTTCTTAGTTTATCCCATTTATAATAAAAAAAAGTTAAAAAAAAACTAAAAAAAAATTAAACTCTTACCAATTTGTCCTTCCGACTTCATGCAAAAATACTTTAAAATTTTCTGGAAAGTTATTTCGTTTCAAAAACTTTCAAACGAACAAAGATTCCAAAGCTGCATTTAGAATAATCAGAATGATTGAATTCAGTGGTAGACCGAACATAAAAGCGGATGTATAAAAACCTATCAACCAATTTCCCGCAGCTTCAGACCCATTACTATCGATAAGTCTGGCATGGAATACAATTTTTATCTTTAAAGCTGGATGCTTGAGAATTCTTCATTGAGATGTAGTTCGTAGTAAAATTTTCGCCAATTCCATCAAAAACAAGACAAAACCTTTTCAGTAATCAATTTAGGCTTATACACCGTTGCTGCCGGCTTAAACCAATTAGTAAATGAATGTTTTTGCTTGACGCTTTAGAAACCGATCAATTCCATTGTGAACGGTTGGACTACTAAAGTGGTTTGCATTCACTATTATAGAATTTACAAATACCGTCTTTCTATTCAGCCTTACCAAAAAGTTTAAAAGGGTTTTTATGTAAAATGTAGATTTAGTGCGGTCGGGCACTACATTTTCAACAATTGACTTTCAATTCCACAACGGAATTGATCAAAACAAAATTGTGTGTGGATACCAAAATAGGCTGTAACAGTATCAAAATTAAAAAATTTTTTAACAAAGCCGACTGGCCTTCGTAATCGCATTTTCTAGGGTCAAAGGTTGAGCTTAATTAGCTAAAATTGGTTAACATTCTCGAGCTGCAAAAACTAGGTTCTAACTCAAGCCTTTTCCAACCAAGGTTTCCGTCAGATTCTTTGCACAGTCCTGACCTATTGGCTCACGAACGAACGACTGCTTAATTTGGCGAACCTCAATGCCTACGAAGAAGTCACCGTAGTCCAGTAGGTAGTGTGTTGGCTTATTAGACGTAAAGCCACGGTTCAAACACCAGGTCAGGCATCAAATCAAAAATATGAAAATATTTCTTCGGCGAATTCCTCTGAGCGGATTTCTGTCATGAACTCTGAGAGCAAATAAAATTGCAATGAAAAATTTCTCAAAAATCTGTCGTTCGGAGTCGACTTTAAGCTGTAGGCCCCGCCACTCATGTATAAAATTAACCCACACAACATAAGTGGTGTAAGAAGCTAGCTCGTAATCCTGACAGAAGGGTTGTAATGGCCAATTATGTATGTATGTATGTATGTATGTATGTATGCAATGCCTACGATGTGAAACTTAAACTTATTATTGCTTTCTAATTATAATCATTAAAGAGAGTTTTCGAGTTCAGTAAGCCAACGGCACTTTGAAGTATAATCTGTAATCGGCTATGACATAGGACTCAACTTTATTTTAAAATTGTTTGTCTTATGCTACGAAACGAAATAGAAGACTAGAAAATAGAATCAAACGCATCATTTGCTAAAAATAAAATAAAAAAAATAAAAAACAATAAAGAAAATATCCATGACCATGACCATATTTTCAATTGTTCGTCCTCTAATTTTTAGAGATTACTTGTGTGTTGTGTGTCTGTTCACTATTCCTGATGTTACTGTTACTGTTCTTGTCTTTGTTATTGTTTTACTATTGAGGGAATGACTTCTGAATGACGACTATCAATGGCACGTCTAGTAATACAAATTAAATAAATACAGGGTTTCACACAAAGAGTTTATCAATGATTAGAAGTTCAATTGTGAATCGTTATATCTTATCGATAACTGTAAAACACCAACAACGAGTAGACAATTCTTAAAAATTATAAAAATAATAAAATTATCGTTTAGCATACGTTATAAACCAAATCCAATTCCTTTCCTCCACTTTCAGATAATCTGCAGATACGTTAAGATAACGTTGTTCTAAATTTCTTAGAATTTTTTTATTTGCGAAGATAAGACATATTGATCTGAGAATTGAATCATATTGGAAGAATATTTGCTTAGTCTTGGACATGAGTTTGTTTGTGCTAATTTTCCTTCCTTCCTTGTGGAATTGAAAAATCAGGCGTCTATCGCAATGTTTGTAAATATATTGTTACGTTTTTATCTTTTTAAAAACATTTAAAATATGAGTTCGTTGATTGCATACAAAATAACTATAAATTGGTGTTTAGTTTCAATTAAATTCTTTATCTTCGTACTATTTCTGTGTGCCACTGTTTACAACTTGATGATACAACAACAATTGGGTTTAGTTATCTATTCTTCTTTACACTTTTGTTCGCGCAAGCACTAACAACTGTTCAGTAGATCTTTACAACGGAAATCTTCAAATCACGACTCTGTTCTTCACACGCAACGTCTTCTCACAAGACTAACTGAATTCTTACTAATCCTTGTTGCTTGCTTTGTCGTGTCTTTTTATATCCCTCGTAAACAGTCTGATAAAAGTTCTTGAAGTCGAATGTTCGTGGTTTCGCTTTCTCGAGAACTCTATAGCGACTTCATTGTTGTTTGTGTATTTTGTTCACATTGCTTGTTGTTGCGTTGGCTTACTTGTCTATTCCCTTTTCTTTCATACTGATGTTGTTGGTTTACTTGTAACAAGTTCGTTGTATTTGTTTGTGTAGCTTTTGTTATCATTTTAGTGTTAAACGATGGTACACCGTTTCCATTTTCGTAACAATATTTTAAACACGATTGTTAAAGCACTACTTGGTTAATAATTCGAAAGAGAGAGAATGTTTCCCTTTGTAATGTAAATATTTTTTTCGTTCATTCATTCATTCACTATAGGTTTAACAACTTTTCGAACTATAACAAATACTTCTGCAAGTACCAATCACTCTTCAGAAATTCCCTTATAGGAGTTTATGTGCAAAATCTAAACGAATACTTGATAAAAGTCGATAAATAGGGAAGAAACGTACGCATTTATTTTGTGTTGTCTTCTAATGCTAAACCGATGGTCCGGGATACACATGTTCATACAGAGTCTTTCAAATGGCCTTTCGAACTTAGACGGCCATCTTCATGAAGCTGCATATGTTAAAAGAGTTGCAATTTATTTAGTCTCTTTTGTTAAATCACCAGGAATAACCATAGCCAACGACGTGTCTTCGCTGAAAGGGCTGTGGAGCAGTAGACAATAGACTCTCCATGGAAAAATCATCTTCAGCGATGAGACGCATTTCTGGATGAATGAACTGGTACGTGAACAAAAAAATTGTTGAATTTGTGGCGATTCCAATCCTCATGAAATTCAAGAGCGTCCAATGCATCCCGGAAAAGTCGCTTTCTTTCAAAACAACGTTTTCCGGACCATCACTATCAACGGCGAGCAGTATAGGGCCATGACCAACTTCTTATGGCCTGAATTATATGACCTGGAAACCAAAGGTATGTAACACAGCTCATGTCACATTGGAAATTCTCACGTGGAAGTGATGTAAATTGCCCACCGAGTAAGCCAATCTTGCAATATATTTAATTCTCTTTGCTTCGATGTGATTTTCATTAGCAGCTATTATTGCAGTGTCATCTGCATAGGTAGCTAACGTAATATTATCTACTAATGGTATGTCCGAAGTGTAGATAGTGTATAATATGGGACCTAGAACACTGCCCTGAGGTACTCCTGTGTGCATATTGAGAATCATAGAAAGTTCATCATCAACTTTAACACGAAACTTGCGATTTTGTATTTAGGACTTTAAAACAGAGTAATATGGAGAAGAAGCGTTTAACGATCGTCTGATCATCTTTTGTAAATTAAAATGTGATTACCACCACAGTTACAGCATATTTTTCTCAGAACTGTAGGTGTTAGCCAGTGACGATTTTTTTCGCCTCTCAGCAGATTTCTGACGAAAACAAATTCTGTCGTTTGGAGTCGACTTTAAACTGCAGGTCCCGCCAGGTTGTAATGACCAGTTATGTATGTATGTATGTATGTACATATGTAAGGATAATAACGATCAAATAAAATAAGTTTAAAAGTGAACTTGAATTAATTTAATAAAGTGATCTGGGAGATTATCTATCAGCATCCAGAGAGAGAAGAGCCTAATAAATCCTAATCCTTTAGGAGAAATTTGGAAAATGCTTAAAAAAAAGAAACTGAAAAATCCTATCTTAAAGAGACTCTGACTGAAGATTCCGAATTAATTAATTGATTATCTTGTAAATGTATTTAATTGATAATTGGTTGAGCATATACGCATGTATGTGTATCTGGTAACATATTGTTAAAAGCTACAAAAAAAAACAATGTACTGGTTTACATGATAAACAAGTAAACAAAAATATACCAACAAAAAAACCAGTATAAAAAGGGGATAAACAAGTAAACAAAAAGGCAACAACAACACTGCAAGGACAAATGTAAACAAAATACACAAACAGAAATAACGTAAACATGTTTACATTTATAGAGATTTCGCGAAGGCAAAGTCATTCTCCTTTAAGAGCATTCAACAGACTGTTTACCCTGCGATATAAAAGGCAAGACAAAGCAGGCAACGGAGTCAGAAAGAATTCAGTCAGTCTTGTGTGAAGACGCGCTGCGTGTGAAGAGCATTGTCGTGGTTCGAAGATCTCCGTTATAAAGATCTACCGAACAATTGTTAGTGTTTACGCAGAAGAGTGTAAAGAAGAATAACAAACAAAGTAATTGTTGTTGTTTACATCAAGTTGTGAACAGTGGTACAAAGAATTGTGCGAACAATAAAGAATTTATCTAAAACTAAACACAACATATTTTAAACGTTTTTAAAAGGGTAAAAAGGTAACAATATGTATGTATCTGAACTACGTTACTATAACACCAAGAGAAACGAAACCCTATAGGATTACAAATATTCTTTCTCAGTTCGTTGTTCTTTTTGGTCTGTGAGACTTGTCAATAGGGAGACAAACATGAACTAAATTTCATTTCAATTCAAAAATAAAGCTTAAAAGTTCAACACAACATTTCTTCAACAGATGTTGCACAATGCTCATTATGATTGTTGCCCATATTTTTGAATCTTGCAACAGAACAATCTAAATTGCCAATAATAGTTATAAACAACAACAACAACATCAACAACAATTCACTGCACACAGATATTATTCGCAATATGTAGTATCTGTTGATATACGATGTACGCTTATAACGAGAACGTGAACAGCCAGCCAATTAAAGTGATTTTCTCTGCTTAATTTTAAGTACATTTTCTTTTTTTTTCTTTTTGATTTTATTTTGATGGATACTTAATAAGGACATTGAATTCTTAAAATGATTATTAAAAATATACATACAAACATACATATGTATACAATCATAAATGGAAGTATTGTTTATATACATACATTTACATACATGCCATCTTGAAATCTGCATCAAATTTTCGAACTCGAACTAGGAAATTTTAATATTTTTATTTCATTATTATTATTAAAAACAGAAAATATTGAATATTTCATCTGAAATATAATCACTGAACGCACAAAACTCTGATAATCAAATAATATTGTTACGCAAATCGAAACGATCTAATATCGTTTAATAACAAAAACGATAAACAAAAGCCACACGATACAAATACACACTAACACTAAGAATACAATGAACGTGTTGATTATCTAAAGCTGCACACACACATATGTACAACGAACCTGGTTGCGTGTGGTACCAACAACAACATGCATGTGACAAAAAGGGATGGACAACGTAAGCAAGGTACATAAACAATAATGTACTAGCAATAGAGTTCTCGAGAAGGCAATAGCGAGAACCTTCCACTTCAAGAATGTTCGTTAGACTGGTTGTGTCGGACTATAAAAAGGCAAGACAAAACAGGCAGCAGTCAGTTATAATTCAGTCAGCCTTGTGTGAAGTTGCGTGTGAAAAAAATAAGTCGTGGTTGTAAAGATCCAGTGAATACTTGTGTGAACTAGTAAAGTGAATAAACAGACTTTTTTGTTGTATCGTTAAGTTGTATACGGTGGCACACAAAAGTAGTGTAAAGAATAAAGAGTTTAACTGAAATTAAATTAAACACATTTGTTTTTAATCGGTTTGCAATTAACGAACTCATATTTAAACGTTTTTAAAAAGGTAAAAACGTAACAATATGTATATATATACAAGCAATATTAATGGTAATACTACTATACTATATTATCCTTAGTTGGTAACTATATATTCGAATCTTATAATCTTATAATTTAGTATTTATTCTAATGCCTTTAGATATACAATTGTTTTAGTTTTCCCATCTAGTGCGTAAACATACAAATTTCCTAGTTTTCCTACTCTTGAACATGCTACACAAACCTGTCCATGTACGAAACATAGACTTTCTGGATTCAGTCCGTAAAATTGCAGAGACTGAACTTGAGCTTTATTGATTGTCATTGCTAATGCTAGGCAAATTGGAAACTGCAAGCGCTTAAAATCGAATAGCGTTTCTAATATCATCATCGGAATACATTTCCTTTAACTTTCAAGTTATAATAGTCGTCTTGATTACATATATTACATACAAAAGTACAATTTTTAACATTTTAAATCAAACGATTGTTTGGAAAAACACGCTACTGAAGACACCTATTAGTCGTTAATTTAAGACCGTAAACATATCGCCAAAGGTGTGGTAATTTCAAACATGCATTTAGCTCCTCAGTTGAAGTTGATACTAGTAGGACAGGAAGTGTTTGATGTAAATTTCCAGCTAATAGAATTAATTCGTCTCCATATACGCAATTATTACTTCTAAAATCTTGTAAAGGATGATCAAGGGCTTCTAAAGATTTTTTGTGCGCAATGGTGCATTCATCCCACACTATGATTTCATATTTTTTTTATGTTGCACGTGTAATCTTCGCAAAATCGATGGTTCAAGGGTAATTTTATTGCAGAATGCACTGTTCGACCGCCATCTAAGAATGTTGCGCCAATTCGGGATGATGTAATAAGTAATGCCACCGAACTTCTGCCATTATTAATGAAATAAGAAGAGTATTTCCAGTTCCTCCAGGTTCATCGATAAAATAATGTTTATTTGTTATTACTGCCATTACATGTAAGTAGTATTGTATACAATTGTTTGCTCTAGTTGTAAAAGAAATAAATTTCTTCGTTTTATAACTACTCTCTCGTGGCAGATCTTAATCCTATGCATCGGTTCCTGATCTTTTTTCTACGAAACTAAGTGACCGTTAGTTAATACATACATACATACAAAATTGGTCATTACAAGCCTATAGTCAGGATGACAACCTAGTTTCTCACACCACCTTTATTGTGTGTGTTAATTTTATACATGAGTGGCGGAACCTACAGTTTAAAATCAATTCCGAGCTAAAGATTTTTGAGAAACTTCTTCATGTTAATTTTATTTTCTTTCCGAGTTTTTATCAGAAATCTGCTGAGAGGAAGTCGCCGGTGAAATATTTTTTCATATTTTGTTTTGTTAGAAATGTTTGACCTGGTGTTTGAATCGCGGCTTCATGGCTAATCAGCCAACACACTACCTAATAGACTACGGCGATGTGAGCACACTACGATAAAATTCGGTAATAATATATGAATACGTTATGATATTAAATTTCAATTTATAATTGAGCTTGACTTTCGCCTTAAGCAGAGTGAATGAAAGCGAATATCGCAGAGGCCAAAAAATTTTAACAATTCCTAAAATTGTCTGTGACTACTTAATTCTGGTGTATTTGGTTCAAGTTAAGAATATGAACACTGCGACCAGATTCACTAAAACGTTTTATAACTAAAATTAGCATAATTTTTTGCGAAATATTAAAATTAACTTTTAGTTTAAAACTCGAGGCCATTTATATGTGCTCAATCTAAGTTAAAAATTTCGGAGAACAGGGCATAAAAATACTACGATTAGTGCTTCATCGGATCACTTAGGTCCTATTAAGTTAACTCAAAATTGGTATGGTGCTGCGCAGGCTAGTTGATTCAGCTTAGTAGTGGAAACATTTTATTCAATCTAATTTCTTTTTTTTTTTTTTTGAAGAGTAAAAATTTAAATTTAAATTAAAATGTGGCTACGGATATATATTTGGATTAATTTAAAATAAAATTGAATTAAAACCTTAAACGTAATATGTCTGGTTTCGATGAAAGAATATTTGTCTTTGCTTTTGTACAGCTTGGAATACACATGGGTTTATAAAGTCTTGGGCTACATACAATATTTTAATCGCCATTCAGGTGAATCAAATATGTACGTCTACAGATTATATGTATTGTTTAAAGTCTAAATTGGTTAAGTACCATTTATAATACATATTGTAAATTATACCGCAATTAGCAATTGTAATTGAATAAGTGCACATACACTGGTGGCCAAAACTAAAGCAACCAAAATCAATCACTTACTTAATGCAATAAAACATTTTAATTTTTGAGGAAATTTGTAATTTTTTCTTCGCAGTATTACAGATATTATACATACATATACATATTCCAAACAAAAAATATTCATCTTCAATTAACTACGTGGAAATTTGTTCACTTTTCTCAAATTAAAGCATTTTTTATTTGATTAAAACTAAAGTAACTTTATTATAACATTAATGTTTACAAAAAACAATTATTATTTTTACCGTTATAGGTATTTTTGGTCTTATTTGACATTTCAAAAAACATTTTTATTAAAGTTTACTTACAACACACCACGTGAAAAACTTTCGATTTAGATTAATTTTAATATAAATTATGGAAAATGCCTAGAAACAAGTACTCTACTTATCTTAAAGAGGAGCAAATTATAAGTGACTATCAAAATGGTTTGTCCCAAAAACAAATTTCCGAAAATCAGTGATTTCTCGAATAATATGTCGATTTCGAACAACTGGATCCGTAGTGACAGTACATTCTGGAGGTAGACCGAGAAAACTTCACATCGTACAGATAAAAAAATAATCCGTGAAATAAAAAAGAAGCCTTTTGTCACATCAACTGAATTAGTGAGAGATTTGTCATTGGATGTAAGCTGTTGAACTGTAAGAAGGCGAGCTGTAGAAGCAGGTTTAAATGCTCGGGAACCATTAAAGAAACCATTTATTCCCCAGAAAAATCGCAGAGCCATGTTAGCTTTTGCAAAGGTCCATATTGGTTGGAGTCCCGCTCAGTGGAGAAACATATTGTTCTCGGATGAATCCAAATTCAACATAAAAGGTTCAGACATGAAGAACTTCACCGTAAGGAGACCAAAAAAAAAAAGAACGCCTTAAACCGCAATATTGTAAAGGAACGGTAAAACATGGTGGAGGCTCAATAATGGTGTGGGGCTGTTTTTCATACGATGGTGTTGGACCAATTTATCAAATTACTGAGAAAATGAATTTGAAAATGAATTTGTTTATAAAAATCTGTTGGAAAACGTAATGCTTGCTGCCATACGCAGAAGAAACCATGACAATGGTTTGGGTTTTCCAACATGACAATGACTCAAAACATGCTTCAAAATTTGTTACGGAATGGTTAAGTCAATCAACAGTTAAGTGTTCCCGGGTAACCCTATTGAAAACCTTTGGAGCATCGTTGACCGCAAAATAAAAAGGGATTTAGGGACAAATTAACACACCATTTTTAATCGTATCCAGAACGCATGGAACAGCATTTCTAAAGATCAAATTGAGAGGCTAATTGATTCAATACCCCGTAGATGTGCTTCCGTCATTAAAAATAAGGGTTACGCTATTGACTATTAATTTAATTTTTAAATTTTGTTACAGAAATACGAAAGTTGCTTTAGTTTGGGCCGCTAGAATTTTATGGTTATTTCATTATTTTGAAAGAAAAGAAATATTTGAAGCAAATTGATTATAATTTTTTTGCATTTACATTTAATCTGAATAAAGTGTAAACATAAAAACTAAAAAACATCCAATTTAAACCATTTTGGCGAAACTAAAATATCAAAGTGTAATATGTTGATTTAGTTTTGGCAACCACTGTATATTTCAATGAAAATTTTGTTTTTACTTATATTTATAGGATGCGTTCTAAAATATCTCGTTTTGTTTAATGCAAATGATTATTGGCAGCAAGTTTCACAATTTTAATCTTAATATTCCATCGACACCACCAATTCTGAATAATAAATTGTTTTAATTCTTTCGTTACTGTTGATTTTAAAATTTCGTACGGACGTACGTAGTATTGCTTAGGAATACATACAGTAGCGAGCAAAAAAAAATTCAACGCTAAGGCGATTGATCTTTATGTACGCCTCTTTAAAAAAAAACAGTAAAGAAATTAAATACTTTTTTATTTTTATGCTCCACAAACTTAGTTAACAAATGCAGGTTACAATATCAAAATTTTTCTATTCACTTATTTTTATTTTAACATTTAAGGAAAAAAGTAACAAATTTCAGCGAGCAAAAAAAATGCAACGCTATGATATTCAATAACTTTATTTATATTAAATGTAAATTCTTACAAAATGTTGGTTAAAAATATACTTAAAACTAATACTTGGTTGCGTAGCCTTTATTTTCTATTACCGCTTGCGTTCTGGACGGCATAGAATCCACAAGAGACACGATGGTGTGTAGCGGTATTTTTTCCCATTCTGAGGCTAAATTTTTTTCTATTTTCGCCAAATTTGAAGGATTTTTCTTCTTAACTTTCCGATCTAGAATCTCCCATAGGTTTTCTATGGGGTTTAGATCGCGAGATTGCGACGGCCATTCCAAAACTTGCACATCATGGTCGCTTAGGAAGTTACGAAACAAGCGACTAGAGTGTTTCGGGTCATTGTCTTGTTGGAATATGCTGTTTGTGGGCATTTTTTTCCAGAAGATGTGGAAGCATATTTTCTTCTAGGATCTCACAGTATTTAGTGGCATTCATAATACCATCGATTTTCACCAGCGGACCAACTCCGTCATAAGAAAACGCACCTACCAATAAATTACATAAAATAAAGAATTTCGGTGAAAAACAAAAGTAACTTACCCCACACCATTAGTGAACCTCGGCCATGTTTTACTGTTGATAGCTGATATTTGGGAGAATATCTCTGCTTATGTGGTCTTCGAATATATTTTATACCATCAGAACCAAAAAAATTAAATTTACTCTCCTCACTCCACAGTACTTTTGCCCACTGTTCACTTGACCAATTTTGATACCGCTCCGCAAAATCAAGGCACTTGATTTTATTAGCACTAGTTATTAGCGGTTTCTTTGCTGGACGTCTGACAAATAAATTGGCATCATTCAATCTGCTGCGAACAGTATGCACACAAATGGAAATAGCCATTTGCTCATTAGCAAATTTAGTAACGTCCACAGCTGTCATTCTTGGATCAGCTTTAACCAGTCTAATCATTTGGCGATCTTCGCGCTGGATAGATTTTCTTGGGCAACCGGTGTCAGACTTTCTTTCCACGCTATTTGTTGTTCGAAATTTAGACCAATTCGGCACACAGTTGATTTGGTTACGCCGACTATTTTCTCAATTTCTCGCATGTTTTCACCTTCTTCCAGAGCCTTAATAATGGATACCTTGCTATCAGTTTATAACTGTTTCTAATGGTTAATAAATATGGTAAAAATTATTAACAAAAACTTTGTATAAATAATTTTATCCACTTACTTTCACTAATAATTCACTACGTTGCCTTTTTTTTGCTCGCTGAAATTTGTCACTTTTTTCTTAAATGTTAAAATAAAAATAAGTGGATAGAAAAATTGTGATATTGTAACTTGCATTTGTTAACTAAGTTTGTGGAGCATAAAAATAAAAAAGAAGTATTTAATTTCTTTACTGTTTTTTTTTTTTGAAAGAGGCGTACACATAAAGATCAATCGGCTTAGCGTTGCATTTTTTTTTTGCTCGCTACTGTATATGTATGTATTTTGGTTAAACAATCATTTGATTTCCAACTGCCTTCTGATAAGAGCTTTCAGCTGAATGACACAGGCAGTATCTGTTGTTGAGATTCGATCTCCTCACTGTCTTTTGCATAAGCAACTCTACTTTTTTTTTTGTTTTTTAATTATAAACATCGATTTATTGAACATTTTTCAAATTACAGATTTTTTTTGTTTATCTTTACTTAATTATTACTTCTTTCTTTTTATTTTAATAAAGGTCTATTAAATCTAAATGACTAAAAACTGATTTTAAGCTTATTTGATACACGTGTTAAAATAATAATAAAATAAAAGATTTTAAAACAAGATGATTACAATCAATATAAACTATAAAATTCTAAAATAATAACTCTCATGTATAAAGAACTATCAAGATGATTATGTATTACGTCATTAAATAAGTCGTAATCAGTTCAAAACAGTTCAAAATTTCGATTTAAATTTTATAAAATTAATTAATGTATAGTAATATTATAAATACATAAAAGTATTTACAATTTTTCATTCCATTTATACTACAAACGATCGTTTAAAAACATAAAAGTGTTGTAAGAGATGAAAAGCGATTGAATTGAGGAAAAGTTATAAAATAATAAAATAAACTGAGTTTTGTGTGACAATAGATAAAAATCTTAAAGTAAATTTTGTTACTTAATTGAATTTAGTTTCAGTTAATTTTATTATAGCCGTCCTACTATGATGGATTGAAATTATAGTTAAAGCCAGGATTATTGAATTTGAATCGGGCAATGTCAAATTTAAGTTTTTCCACTTTAACATCTGCCAAACGTTTTAATTGTCTTGCTACCTCCCGAATATCCTGAGACGCCAAAAGTTGTCCACCTAGTGTAGTGGTCGAAGTTGTTGGAATCTCTTGCGTTATATGCTGCTGTTGATGGTGGTGCTGGTGATGTTGCTGATGCTGTTGTGTTTGTGTTTGATGCTGCTGTATATGAGGATGGGAAACAGTGTAAGTCCGCGTTGTATGTGGCGCTTTTTTAACTGAAAAAAATACGAAAATCAACAACACTACATACTTAGCGTTTTAAAATAAAGAAATCGCCACTCGAAGTGTTGCTAATTAAAAATTATGAAACTTTTTAAAATTTCTTTTGAAATTTTAAAATACCAAACAAAACAATTCTAATTTTTTTTCAGAAATTTTGTTGCTACTAGTTTATCAAAACGTAGAGTGGACAATATAGTACAGAGTTTATCGTCTCATATTTTTTAGTTGCCATTTAGCCTTTGAAGCGGAAAAACAAAGTTGCTAAAATATTTTCGCGATAGATTTGTTGAAATTACTGGATGTGCTTTAACACCTTTTATATTCCTGGTTGAATTATTCTTGTTATCTTGTGATAAAACCGCTACGCAGCAATCTTAACATTCTAAAAGCACCGAGAAGGTAACATGATTTTAGGCTCAGTTGATTCGAATTCTTTCAATACCCTAGTAATCCTTTTATTAGCGCCTTAGTCCAGTAGGCAGTGTGTTGGCTTATTAGATATGAGAACGTGGTTGAAACCACTGCCCAGACATCTCCAACAAAACGAAATATGAAAAAATATTTCTTTCTGAGAAGCTTGGTCGTAATCCTGACTAAAGGATTGTAATGACAAATTAATTAAGTAAGTGATCCTTCTACTAGCATCTACATACACACATACATAAATGGTCATTACATGCCTTCAGTCAGGATTACGACTTATCTTCTCACACCACTTATGTTGTGTGTGTTAATTTTATATATGAGTGGCGGGACCTACGGTTTAAAGTCGGCTCCAAATGACAGATTTTTTTGAGAAACCTTTTCATGGCAATTTTATTTACTCATAACATAAGACTATAAAATATAAGAAAATTAGCAAAGATCGACTTAACCAGGGCAATATGAAAGGACGAAAGAACAAAAAATTTGCAAAATATATATTTTCATTGCTGTCGAGTTTAATTTAAAGCCTCTCACAAGGCTCTTGGTAAGTTGGTATTGCACTTGGGTACCGGGACATTGTGGCGGATGGGGCAACAAGATTGCAGATTAGGCGGCAAGGGATGCCGTGACGAAGTCTGTATACCTGATGGAAGAACGGTCAGTTAGTTCTTTCTTGGAAGATATTTTCAAGCTGATCGATGCATGGCGAAATAGGAGAAATTGTAGAATCTCTAGATTATTACGGCCCAGGCTTGGCTCTTCAAGATCGGAGTAAGCTCAATTAGGATCCTGATACATTTTTTAACGGAACATTGTGCTTTGAGGGGCCTTCTTAATTTGGGGGGCCTAATTTCTTTAGAGTTTGCGGTAATGAGGAGTAGCTTAAAACAGCATATTCGGCCTCTCCCGGGAGTGTAAAACTGAACACTCTAGAAACTTGATTGGGGTACGGACTTGGGGAATACGCCTCTGTTTATGACTTTCAAGTGTCTTCAGTTGAAGGGTTTCAGGTCTGCAATGAGTTGACGGGTGAGATTTTTTTATTTTTCATCTATTTTTTCTTATTTTATCTTCAATTCATCTGTGGCACTTGTATATGTTTAATCTGATCTTTGATTTATTCCTCCCTACAGTCTATTTTTTATTGTTCTTATTTTGGATAACCTGCGATATCGAAGATTCTTATTCTAAGCTCTGTGGGAGGTGTACTTAACATATTTAACCAGAAACATATTGCGTGAATGAAAGGTTAAGGTAAATTCATTCAGAAATAGTTTTTAGCAATTAATTGAGAATAAAATATTTTTGTAACTTACCTTCATATATGATCTGATCGGATATTTGTGATCTTAAGCGCTTGAGCGGAATATCGCCGTTAATTAATTTGGTTACAGTGGCTGTAGGTGTTGTTGTTACAACAGCCGTTTGTATTGCCGGTCCAGTATTATTTGATCCAATTGTAGAACGACGATGTGTTATAAATTCTAATTGTTCATCTTGGTTATTGTCATCGTCGGCATAGGCAGTATCTTCTACAACGATAGTCCGGTATGCAGTATTATTGCCCCCACCTGCGCCAATTGAATTCCCATTATTCGAACCACCGCCGCCACCACTACCACCGTGTGTCATTGTTGAAGTGTGTGTTGTTTCAGGTATAATTTCCTCGTGTTCTTCATGTTCCGTTTCGACTATATGTTCACCTTCATCATCACCGATGGCTTCTTCGACGGCTGCTTGGAGTTGTTTTTGGAATGTTTCCGTTGTTGGCATATGTTCCATTTCTTCCTCCTCCTCTTCTTTTTCTGATTTAAAGTGTATGGAGATCTGTTCTGGAGGCGCTGTTGCTGGTACTTTACCGAACAATTCTAACGCTCTCAACTCCAAGGACGTCATTGTAATGTCTTTCTCGCCAGAAACACTTCGTCTGTACTTACATCTCGTGGTATTTTTCCAATCATTAAGCCGCTGGAGAAAAATGTCAATAATTAACAAAATCCTCAAGTATGTCAACACAGCCAATCAGTACTAACAGATGCTGGCTTGGCAAATACCTAGATATTCTTCATTGAATTAAACTTACTTTACGCCACTCCTCTGAAGTTAATGTTGGGCCATTATTGCAGTTGTTCAATTTATCTGATAACTCCTTCCATTTTCTGGTCAAATAATTCGAATCATAATCTCGTGGTATACGTCCTGTGGCAAACACTGGATCCTTTTCCATCATCTCAATATACATCATGTATTGGTTGGTCGACGTTCGCTTTTTACGTCTATCCATCTTTTGTTGTGTTGTTTCGGCACTATCGGACATTATTATTTACTACACTATTAAAAGTTTGAACTCTCGATTCAAACTTTAATTATTTCGTTTTGTGTTCCCAGTTTTTTTCTATTAAAATCAAAATAAATTTTCTGTAAACACAAAACTTCTGCTCACATAAAATAAACTGTCAAATATTTCTATGCGCTTCTCCCAGAGTTGTATTTAATTGGTACGTAAAGCATTTGTACTTATTTTCAATTAGTGCCCTTCAAGAACAACTACGTGGAATTTGTCATAGTGTATATAAAAGAAACAATGGCTTTCTAACAGATGATTTAATGGAAAAAACGCTTTTCTTCGTATATAGGGGAAGTTTTTGGCAGTGTGAGAAAAAATAATTTTTATTATTCAAGATCTTAATATTTAAATTCTTCTCCACAATATGTTGATTTTATAAGGCATTTACGATAAAGCCTCTATGAATTACAGTTGAAATCAAATATTGAAACACGTAAATTATACTCTAGGTTAGGTTATATTAAGTTTGGGGAGGAGTACTTGTCACTGGGACAAGTACATTAGCCAGAGGTCAAAATGACCCATTGTAAATTCGTCCTACAATAGAGAGAGAGAGAAGATAATGAAGGAGATAGGGAAATTGGAAAAGGAGAATATGTAGCCACGAACACCCAAGAGGACGCAGCTACACTATTGAAGCCCTAGCACTTCTCAACCAGCTCAACCTATTTATAAATCTATGAAGAGCCATAATGGCGGCTCTCGACAGAGGGTCCAAATCTTCGGAGAATCGCCTGGCCACAGTCCTCAACCTACTAAAGCCTGGGCAGTTCGATGGTTTCCAACATTTGCTCATCGCAACATACCCTGGGATCTGTTCCAGAGCCTTGTCAGGCATCTAAGCTCACAGTGACATGTAATGAAACCAAAAACAAACCACAGGCTGGCCTCATTTAAACCCAGCAGCAAAAAAATATGCTCTAATTAATCTCAGAAAATTTATGAAAATAATAACAATTGATTGATTGAGGAATTTGAAATCAATATAATCCCTACAAGAAATGAATGACTGAAACTAACACATGAAAAATTATTATTACTAACACATTTGCATTTTTTTATAGAATTGTTTGGAAAAAAATGTTATGAATGTTTGCATCAATAATGACAGTCAAATGACTGGTAAAATGACCGTCACTGTGTGGTAGAGAGTTGCATTTTATGCCGTTATAAATTACTGTTGTCGCCATTGTTGGAAAAATTTGTAAACTGGTAAAGAGTACATATGCAAGAGTGCAACAACTACATTTTGATAATTATTTCTGCAAAAGCGTCGTACGAAAGTGAAAATTTTAAATCTAAACAAAAATTCAACTAAAGTGCACGATTAAAGTGGAAAATTAAATTTAAAAATTAAAAAAACAAGAAATAGATTTGAGAGAGCAATAAAAGAGCTTAAAAACAAGAAAACTTAAAAAACAAGAAAAAAATTAGGAAAGAAAACGCGCTTAAAAAATTTTAAAAAAATAAAGATAAAATTAATTTTTTTTATTTATTATTTATTTTATTTTAAACAAATTTAAATATGGAAAAAAGGCAATTGCAAAAACGCCTTAGCATTGAAAAAAGGACATTTGAGTCCAATGTAAAACAATATAAAAGTTTTATTGAAAATAATGCAAAGAACTCAATTAAAAGTGAAAAAATAAAAATTGAACAAGTGAAGAAAATTAGTGAAAGAATTGTTTGTGATGATTTTGTGGGAATAGATAGTTTAGATTCTAAGCCAGGTTGTAATGTATCCGCAATTGTAGAAGAAATTGGTAACGTAGATTCTGAGCCAGGTTGTAGTTTATCCGCTATTGTAGGAGAAA
This sequence comes from Sarcophaga variegata, assembly GCA_932273835.1. Taxonomy (NCBI): domain Eukaryota; kingdom Metazoa; phylum Arthropoda; class Insecta; order Diptera; family Sarcophagidae; genus Sarcophaga; species Sarcophaga variegata. Next base: position 49,144,653 of record OW026360.1, on the reverse strand, counting down.
TTGATAGTGAAGATTCTGAGACGAAATTTTTAGGGATTGATTCAGAGCCAGAGCCATCTGAAATTATAGGAAACAATTCTAATTTTCAGGGAAATTCGGATATTAAAGGCAAGTGTGAGGAGATTAAATCGTGGGCTGTTAGCAATAAAATTTCTCAGGCTGCTGTGGAGGATTTATTGCATACGCTAAATAGGGTAGGAGTGGAAGATTTGCCATTGTCGGCAAAAACTCTTTTTAGTACAAGTAGGGAAAATATTCAAATTTTAACAATAGAAAATGGTGAATTTTTATATTTAGGTATTCAGAAATTTTTTGTTTCAGATTCTTTTGAATATTTATGTGGTAAAGATGAAATTTTGATTGATGTAGGCGTTGACGGTCTTAAACTTTTCAAGAGTTCAAATAGAGTTTTGTGGCCCATTTTAGGAAAAATTGTAGGCTTTGATAGCGTTAATCCTTTCATGATTGGTTGTTTTTCAGGTTTTAAGAAGCCACAGAATTTGGATAGCTTTATGACAGATTTCTGTACAGAAGTAAAGTTGCTTAGAGAACAAGGTTTAAAGGTAGGCCCTAGCGAAAAGTTGTTTAGATTTGATGTTCGCTTGTTTATTTGTGATTCTCCAGCTAGGGCTTTTGTTACAGGTGTAGTGTCCCACAATAGCAAAAATGGTTGCTCCAAATGTTGTCAGGAAGGGTTATATAAGGAGAGAAGAGTTTGTTTTTCGAAAGAAGTTGGCATTCCAAGAACAGATATGACATTTGAATTTAGATGTAGTCCTTTTCACCATACAGAAGAGTTTAGGAAAAAGCGAAGTATATTAGAAGAATCAGGTTTTGAAATGGTTTCTCAATTTCCGTTAGACGGTATGCATTTAGTAGATTTAGGAGTCACGAAGAAATTGCTTAAGCTTTCAGTCAATAAGAGGAATGCAACAGGTATGAATGAGAAGATTGGTTTTATAGGTCAGTATGTTCCATCAGAATTTTGCCGTACACCTAGGAGTTTAGATGAAATTAGTAATTGGAAATCCACTGAATTTAGGCAGTTTTTACTATACACAGGTATTTATATTTTGAAAGATTGTGTTAGTAGTGATCAATATTATCATTTTCTATTATTACATTGTGCTATAAGGCTTTTGTCTAGTGAAATGTCGCATGTTAGAGAGGCAGATATTTCCCAAAGTGTATTAGAAGATTTCGTAAATTTTTTCGGTAGATTATATGGTGATGAATTAGTTAGTTTCAACATTCATGGTTTACTACATTTAGCAGATTGTGCTAAACAATTCGGACCCTTAGATTCTTTTTCAGCATAGAAATTCGAAAATTATATGCAGTATATTAAAGGTCTTGTTAAGAAACCAAACAGAATTTTGCAGCAGATATTCCTTAGGCTAGAAGAAAGGCAGGGACTTAATTCGGATTTGAACTTGGTTTCAAAATTAGGAAGTTTTAATATTAACCATAAGAAGGAGAAAGTTAGTTTTTGTTTTAGCAAAGAATTAGGACCAATTAAAGTAGTTAATGTTGTAAATGTAGACGAATTTGTATGCAAAGTTTTCCTAAAGACGTTTAAGTCATTCAGTGATCGTTGGTAGTAATTTAAGTACTGAAACTTTTGTAATTAAAAGGGAAGTTATAGATTTTAAATATTTTTGCATACCCTACGATAGTAAGTTTCTTCTTATTCCCCTTCTTCACCACCTTTTTCACGAATTTTCTCACTAATTTTTTCGGCACATATTCACTGGCATTATTAAATAATAATGTACCCATTTTTTATAATTACATGGATTCCCAAAATATATTTGAGGGTGTTGGGGAAGAATATACCCAAGAAATGATTGGTAAGTAAAAAACAATGTACAAATATTTACATATGTAAATCTTAATAAATTTAACTATTTAGCAAACCAGCCAATCCTACCGAGGACATCATATGCCTTAAATCGCACTGACGACCTACCATCAACGTCAACAGCAGCCGCAAAAAATGAAGGTAAAGTTAATTTTTCTTATTATCATTGGATTAAATTAATATTTCTTTTTTTATTTAGGACATTATGGAAATATTAAAAAATATTTCATCTCGCCTCGATAAGATTGAAGAAACTGTAAGTATGGAATTATGATTTATTTTAAATAAAAAATTACTTCTCCTTATTATATATACATATCGATGGCTTAATATTAAAAAAATTTTAGATACAACAAAAATGTTAATACAATTTTTAATAAGAAACAGCGACACATTTAATCTCTCATTTAAAAAATTTTTATTTTTTTGTGTATCTGACATTTGTCTACCAGAATAAACAAAAGACCTTATTTTGAAAAAATTGAGTTAGGCCTTTTTTATATTAAGCCATCGATATGCATGTTCCGAAATCTAATATTATTATTTTCTTATTTCGTTTAAGCAAACAACTATTATGCAAAACCAAAGCATATTGAGCAATGGTCAGTGCACAATAGTCTCCAACCAGGAAGAGATTGCCAATAAATTGGAGAAACTAGAGACAAGCGTAAGTATTATTAGCCTTCTTTTATTACTATTTAAAGAACAAATATTTTAACAGATTTTGTCAAAGCCCAAAGCCTTGGCCCAGTCCAAGGTGTTGATGGAATGCAAGGTAGCCATTAAAAAGATCGAAAATTCAGTGTGTCGCATGACTGGTGAAAAGCAGGACAAGCATCTGGACGAAGTAGCCAGCATGCTTCCACTGAAATCAATCGAAGCGGTGGGAGAGGTAGAGGAGAAGTTAGAATCTCCAGAGTTTTGCCAAGCAATGGTAATAAAGTCAAATTATTTCTTTTTTAAAATATTTAATAATGATATTTCTTTACAGATTACATACTTTCATAAATTGAAAGGCACATCTGAGGATGTCAGCAGTGTCATTCGTGCAGTGTTTACTGATGACCTGCTGGAAAAATATAATTGGGAAGGAAGGTGGGGGAAACAAGCGCTTGCTAAGCTTTCGCTATTTCAAAAAGTTATACGAGGTATGTCCATACTTTTATATATAAATTATGAAAAAGACATTATTTATGTATCAGCATATGTACTGTATAAATATATATATATATATATATATATATCTTCTACAAATTTCAGAAGTTTTCAATCTGCAAGGGTCCTTAGACTTTGAAAAAAGTGTCAGAAAAGCCGTTGAAAGGAGCCACCACAGGCTGAAGCAAAAAAAATATTTAAAAAATAAACCTTAGTATATATAATAAATGAAAATAAAAACAAATACATTTATAATAAAAATAACATAAAAATCGAGTTTTATATAAAAGTTATACCGGTCAGATTTGACGGATATATTCATCAAGTATGACTAGTCAACAGTGATGGATATATACATCAAGTATGATTGATCAACCTTGACTTACATTTCTATCATCCTTGATTGGTAAACAACAAAAGAGTGAGCAGCTCAGATATATGTTTTAAAGTCGATAGAATTCATAAGTGCAAGGGAGATGAAAAATCACATGTACACAAATGTTTCCATCAGTTTTGTCCATTTGCCTTAAGGAACTGATAGAAACTTTGTTCTACGCGATGATGGATATTTCAATCAGTAGTGACAGTCAAATGACCAATCAAATGACTGTCACTGTTCTTGTAGGGATCATACTAAGAGCTTTTCCGAACTACAGAAAAAAATTTCACTTCACAATATCAGTGCGGTTTGTTTAAAATATCTATAATTAAGCCAAACCCTCTAAAGAAATACTATCTCAAAATTTTCTCCTTCATCCTTTAATTGTACCTTTTTTACTTCCGCTTCATCAAGTGGGTGAAAGGCTAAGATATTTTATCGTAATTAAATAAATCCAAATTTATTTAAATTAATTAAAAAGTAATTATCAAAAGTAATTTGCCTTTTAGTGTTTAACACACTCATAGGTTTTAACTAACACAGTCAAAAATTAAAAAATTGAATCGATATTTTGCTTTCAATGAGTGTTTCAATTTTCGATCAACAGCTGATGTAAGTATACTCGGTGATTTCAATAAGGCATTCAAAAATATATATATATTATGTTAGCATTCCATAAAACTTCAAAAACAAATATATTATACCATTAATGCAATCACTTCTGAACTTATTTGGAAAGTTGATGCTGCAAAAATAATTTATAAATAAATTTAGTTTAAAAGTTGAATGAAAAATCGAAAAATCGTCTAGGCGTATGGACTGCCTTGGAAATTTTGTAATGGTATTCATCATTGCAGGCATTTTTCAGAGGATGTTTCTTCTTTTTATTTTTTTTTTTGCGTCAATTTCATCAACTTTCCGTATATATGTATATAAGTTGAAATTATTTTAACAGTAAAGAATATTTGTATATTTACAATAATTAATATTTTTTGTCATACATATATTTTTGTTAAAATAAAGTTCAATATTCTTTATTTAATAGACCCTAATACAAATGGAATAAATTATAAGAAAATTTATTGTTAGTACAACTTAATTTAAAAAAAGTACAACTTATGAAAACAACAAGTACAATTTTAAAATTCGTAATGGTATCCCGATAAGTTAATTCCATTACAATAATAAACATTTTTTATATCCTACAAGAAATTACCCAACAAACCAAATGTGTTGAGAATAATATTATATTAAGCTTACCAACACAAGCGTTAAGCTTGAAAAAGTCTTAAGAAAATCTTGAAAAAGGTTATAGTAACAATTGTAGAAAATCAAAACGGAATCCTCGTGATAATATTATATGTGTAAGCTTACTAAAAGCTTATTCTTGCAATTGTAGAATAAGCTTACAAAGGTAGTATTATATTAAGTGTTGTGTATAAAATCTTACTCGTCTCAATATTTTTATAAGCTTTTCAATATAAATGTAGAATAATTATATATTCTATATATATATTATATTTTTTAATATTATTTATATATTTTATTGTCTGTTTTTCTTAGTTTTATAATTGTTTCGGAGCTTAATTCGTTTTTTGCGAATTGGAAACAGGTACGAATGTCCTTTACAAACTGATCCTCTGTTATTCCAATGGACAATGATGCACCTATAAATTGTAGATATGTATTTAATAATTATAATATTGTATTTAAAATTTTGTTATTTTTTAATTTTTCCTTACTTCGTATTGCCTTTGTTGTGCTAAGATTTCGTACATTTTTCTTTGATTAAGTGCCTTTGTAGCATAACTGTTCTCCTAATACGTCAGTTATTATTTTTCTCCAGCAATATTCATTGCAAATATTAAAGTTTTCAAAAATATTATTAATTGACGTTTGAAAATAAGTTTTTTTTTCAATCATCAGTATTCTTTAATCATACTTTAGAAACAGTTGTGTTTAACAATAGTTTCTCAAGCATAGTTGAAAACTGCTTGTGAATTCACATTTTAAACACATTATTGTAATATTAATAAAAAAAAAGCTTGAAAACAACTATTATTATAAGCTTATTCTCAAGTTATATTGCGATTTGATTGCTAAATAGTATGTTGGGTAATGACCGAAACTCACACATACAAAACTTACTTACTACTACACATGTAGTTTTTATTTGACTTTTCCCAGCTAGCATTACAATAAAAAATTCTATAGCAATCGGAAATTAATCATCCAGACGTTTAACATGTGACCATTATTTCCGTTATTTATTATTATATTCTACAGTGGAGTCTGGATAGAGTGAACACTGGATAATATGAACTACTGGATAAAATGAGCACACAGTTTTTAACATTGGAGCCTCTAAAGAGTGAACATCGCCAGCCTCTATCAAGTGAACAATTGAGAATCAAAATGTTTTACAAACATTTTTTATACGTACGTTGTTTTTTTTGCTGTTTTCACTCTCTTTAGTGTTTTTTTTTTTTTGCCACTTAAAAAGTTTTTATACACATTTTTTCTTAATACCGTTATTTTTGGGTTTACTGAGATTTTTGACATTCTTTTGATTTTGGTTTCAAATTAACAAAAATTTCTATATTGTTATTTGTTATCTTGCCCTGTAAATAAGTAAATATGATTGCTAATAAACCAAAAAAGTATCTTTCTATAAATATTAAGCAAGAAATAATTAAAGAATTAGAAAACGGAGTGGGAGTAACTGTTCTTGCATATAAATTTGGTGTAGCTAAGTCCACAATATGTGGCATTATAAAAAATACAAAATAAAATTACAAAGTGGAATTTTATGCCAAAATAAAAGTGCACTGAATAGAAAAAATTTGCGTAAATACTCTACAACTGGTTTTTGAAGCAGCGCCATAAAAATTTGCCTGTCAATGGAGAAATGCTAAAGGCAAAAGCAAAACAAATTCATGAACATTCACACGATGCAGGTGGTTTTAATGCCAGTTCAGGCTGGCTTCATGGATTTAAAGCCCGTTATAGAATTCGCCTATTAAAAATTTGTGGAGAAAAGCTGTCTTCCGACAATACTGCCGTCGATCCATTTAATCGCAAATTAGATGTTTTAATTAAAGAACGTGGATTGTGCGAAGAACAAATTTATAACGCCTACGAATCTGGACTATTTTAGAAAATGTTGCCAGAAAAAACATATGTTGGCAGCCATGAAAAGACAGCAACAGGCAGAAAAATTCAAAAAGCCAGAATAACTTTTTTGGCTTGTACTAATGCTACTGGATTACAGAAAAAGGGTCGAAAATTACTCTAAACTAGCATATAAAATGACTCATAAATGACTTTTTTAGAAGAGTCGCCCGTAGTCACTTTTTTCTCCCGACAGAAGAGTCTTTTATGATCAGAAAATGAGCGCATATTCTAACTTTTTAATCGCGCAGAAGAGTCAAAAAAGACTCGAATTTGATTAAAAATTTTCAAAAATGCTGGCAGGGTTAACCCTGCCAGAGTTGTATTTGTTAATATTTATTAAGACGCCTTTTGCACGTTGAAATTAGTGTCGAAACAAGTTTCAAAAACTTTTTTGCATTTTCTTTTAAAATTTCTTTCGCTTTTGCACGTAAAAAATTAATTTCACAAATTTTGTTTTCTTTTATCGCGTCATTCTGCTGTTTTTGACAGTTACAACTTTATTTGGCATTGTGATTTAGGTTCACACAACGCCAGACAATTCTTTAAAAATGAATATTATAGGAATATTATATATTTTTTATAATATTATAATATATTATACATATATTTATGTATGTATTATTATTTTTTAATATATTTACCTTATTTATTTATTTTTATAAATTAAAAAATTAAATTATATTCTTTTTGATTTTTATTTTTTCATTTTTTTAATTAATTGTTTGGTACTAAAAATTTTCTTTTGCAAATGTTTTGATTTCAAACACAAAATAAACAAAAAGTAATGTTATTTTAAATAAGGAAAATTTATATTAATACGTTGACTGCCCACTACGAGATAATTCATAGTTGGCTCCCTAGAACGGAACGCAATCTACGAGTTATGTTGTACTCATTAAACCACTTTTTCTCCTAAAAAAACATAATTTTTATTTTTGATGATACCTACGATCTAAAAATAGAGTTTTTTAAGTAATATACTGTAACAAAATCAAATTGTCATTTTTGGCCAGTTTTTTGAAAATTGCCGCGGCAGTCAGCACGTTAACTTCACTATGCGAAACAAAAAATAAAAGAAAATGTGAAATCAAATACAACTCTGTGTATATACGAATAAAGAACAAAGCAAGTTTTGCGAGTACATGAAATTGTGAAATCACCCCCGCTCGTTTTTCCCCTCTCTCCCACAAACTCAAGAGTTTTGAAATTTGTTTCGAAACAAATTTCAACGTGCAAAAGGCGTCTAATTTCCAAAACTCAATCATAGTAGACTTTGAAAACAAAAATTTATGATGCTAATCGAGTAGTAGCATGGCATATTTATAATAGGTAGGAGCAACTCAACAGCTGACGAGTTTTTGAATGTCAAAAATTTTTTTGTTTTTTGTGTATTTTGTTTCGATATTCAATTTCGTATTTATATTAGTCATAAACCCTCATATGTACCGCATGTATCCTTAACGATACGCACTCTAGAAATTCTTTAGGATTACTATTTTAAAGCCAATTATATTAAAATTTTTGCAAGATGATTAACAATACTTAAGCCTTTAACACTAAATACATATCGATGGCTTAATATAAAAAAGGCCCAACTCAATATTTTTCAAAATAGCGTTTTTTGTTTATTCTGGAAGACAAATGTCAGATGCAGCTTGCCTCAAAATTTCAGGTGAACACAATTGCAAATAACAGATTTATAATGATTTCAAAAAAAGGCCTAAGTCATGTCAATGAATTTTTGAAAGAAAAAGCCCTAACTCGTTTTTTATTTCGTTTCGATTGGTTGTCTCCATTACACAATAATACAAGTATGTAAACCTGTAAGCGCAGCTGAAGCTGTGCGTTTATATTTCCCAAGTAACAAATTCGCTTTAGCGGAAAAAGTTGATTAAAAAATCTCGGCGGCAGTTTTGGAAGATGACTTGGGAGCAAAAACGTTTTTATATTTTATTCACCGCTAGGCATAAAATCAAAGATGATTCGGAATTGGATAATCGGAGCTAGTTAACATGGTATGCAAGAAAGTCCCGAGTCTATGCAAATCTGTCAAGCGTTCATCTGCCGCTGGAAAGCTCAACGAAGCAAGGCGTAAATTTATACAAAAATTTTTAGATGAGTTGCCAAAAATGGAGTCCCATTATTGTCGAAAGGACACCAAAAAATTATATTTTGAATCGGATTTTTCCACTTATCAGACAATTATGTTTGGGATGAAACAGATGGATGTCTAGTATCTTCTTGACCCATCAGGATCAATATATTTCAAAACAGACATAACTGACGATTACGATATCCTCCCGCATAGATTAAATTCGGCGATTAAAGATATACTCCATGATTCACTTTATAAGGACAAAATACTAATCACGAAAAAGAAATGGGACCACCTTTTTTATGATAACTTGTATGAACTAATTTTTTACAGTTAACTTTTGACTCAATCCTCTTAATTTCATTAATTACTTCCTTTTATTATTTAAACCTGAATTATTATGACAATATCTTTCATTTTCAACGCAGTTCAAAAAAGGCCTAACTTAATTTTTCTTTTCTAAAATATCAATGAAAAAAGGCCTATCTTAGATAACTTCATTAAAATAAAAAAAAAGAATTTTTTAAATGAGAAATAAAATGTGATGCTGTTTCTTATTAAAAATTGTATTAAAATTTTTGTGGTATACAGGCTGGCTCGATGGATTCAAAGCCCGTTATGGAATTCGCCTATTAAAAATTTGTGGAGAAAAGATGTCTTCCGACAGTACTGCCGTCGATCCATTTAAACGCAAATTAGATGTTTTAATTAAAGAACGTGGATTGTGCGAAGAACAAATTTATAACGCCGACGAATCTGGACTATTTTGGAAAATGTTGCCAGAAAAAACATATGTTGGCAGCCATGAAAAGGCAGCAACAGGCAGAAAAATTCAAAAACCCAGAATAACTTTTTTGGCTTGCACTAATGCTACCGGATTACATAAGTTGAAACCACTTGTAATTGGTCATGCCAAAAACCCACGTTCTTTTAAATCGTTTAATGTTCCGGTTGAATACAAAAATTCTAAAAATGCCTGGATGACATCATATATATTTAAGGAATGGTTCCACACGTCCTTCGTCCGTCCGGTTTGTTATTTAAAGTTTATATTTTAGCGCATTCTATTTTTTGTTTTGTTTAATTTTAGGTAAAGTCAAATTTACAGCAAAAGAGCTTACCAGTAAAGGCCATTTTGCTTATTGACAATGCCCCTTGTCATCCACCGGAGCAAGATCTTATATCTGACGATGGATCAATATTTGTGGTGTGCATGACACCAAATGTGACACCAATTATCCAACCGATGGACCAAAATGTTATAAGAATAACTAAACTTCACTATGAAAAATACTTTCTTCGGCGGGCCGTTAGAAAGAAAAACGCAGAGTTTTTAAAAAGAGTAACACTAAAAGATGCCACTTTTATTCTTATGTTGTGGAAGATAGTGATGAAGATGAAGAAAATATGCCCTTAAACCTATTACAACGTTCACTTCGAGAACCACATTAAGAAGAAGTAAACCAAATTTTAGATATGTTGCAGAATATTAATTCTGATGTAAGTTTATTTAATATTAATTCAACAAGACTGCATATGTTAAATTATTTCCTTTATTAGACAGTCTATACTGTAGATGACGTTAGAGAATGGAATAACATTGAAGCCGTGTTACCAAATAGAAGACGATTTGAGTATCAGCACAGATAATGAAGATAATGATACTGAGGTACCATTAGAAAAGGAATACATTTCAGCAACTCAAGCAGTACAAATTTTTGAAAAAGCCATTGAATGGGCTGAGAACAATATTAGTGATTATGAAAATATATTAGTGTCACATAAATTTCGTGATTTAGTCAAAAGTGCCCGTACAAAACAAACTAGCATTAATGATTTTTTTGTTCACTTGTAGAAAATAATAAATTTTGCATTTTTAACATAGAACTTAATGATTTTTTTTTTATTATCTTTTCAATCTCGATAAAGTGATTTTTTGGATAAAGTGAACAGGCCTTGCATTAATTAGTTCACTCTATCCAGACTCCACTGTACTTATACTGAAGATTGAAAAACGCTTAATCAAAAACAGATCATGCGGGTGTATGAAAAGTGTTTGAAATTACGTATTTTATGATCATATTTTGAACAGATTGATGATTAAACACTGCTTTTTTACACCCTCTCTGTATAAATTTTCATTTATGTATGTATGTAAAAGATGACTATGAAATAAAATAAAAAATTTTCGGTTTTTTGTGAAAACATTTATTTAAAAATATAACAAATTAAATATTTTGTTTCAGATATACAAGCACAGATAACGACGTGAATGCTATTCCGCAAAAGCATTTTGTTCATGCTAATTTTAAGAACTACTTTTAACGAAAAAAGGAATTTAAATGAACTTTAATGTCTGAGGTACATACATCACGAATATAAACTTAATATTCTTTCTTTGTTACTTAACGTTCATAGGAACATGATTTTTGAAATCGCGGCAGTGTAAACGTAGGACTCAGAAAACCGACTAAAAATACTTGAAGAGAGTAAAATACAATTGGAAATACGACTAATAAGTGACTCAAATTATAATCATAAATGACGCAAAAAGGAGTCCAAATTAATACAAACATGACTGATAAATGACAATAAACGGACTCCTAAACATACTGACAAATTACTCATAAAAGACTCGTATGCGATTAAACGATGACTGAAAGACGACTCGAAAAAGAAGGTAAATAGGACTAATAAATGATCAGAAAGCGATTCGAAAATGATCATAAAACTAAAAAAAGGGTCGTAAATTACACTAAGCTAGTATAGAAATATAAATATGCCATGATGCTACTCGAGTAGTAGCATATGATAAAATAATTTCTCAGTACCGAGAAAAATGTAAACCACGGAGTCTAAACACGTTACATTGTGCTAAACACCGTCATGCATTCGAGTGTGGAGAAAACTTTTTATAATATTGAAATTTGTGTTAATATTTTTCAATATTTTGATTTGAAGGAACAATTACAATTGACACGCGTCTGTAAACAATTTCACAATATTATTCAAAATTTCCTATGGAAAAACACGATTAAGGAACTGCAAATATTTGCATGTGAACCGAATGTGATTGTTATGAGCAATAAAATCAGCGACATACATGCATTTGATACATATAGAGGTACCATGACTTCGATGACTTACGGTGATTCTCCAATTAAAGATATTAACGACAAAATATCTATATACATTAAAAATGTAATGGATCTGCAGGATTTTGTATATATAAACAGAGATAACCTTGATAAACTGGAAGTAATACAAGATCTAAGTTGGAAAAAAGAATCGCTGCATTTTATTTTTAAATATAAATTCACAAATTTAACACAATTAGCTTTGTATAATGCAAATCAATTTACATGCCAAAGAGGCCTAAGCTCGATTTGTCCCAATTTAAAGACACTGGTACTAAGAACTTGCAATCCTAATGAAAATAGCATTTTACAAGATCCTATTATTGTTGCATCTATAGCCACAGTTAAGTCATTGAAGAAGTTTGTTTTATATGAAGACCGTGCATTATATAACCAGAATATTATGCCAATCATAGCCAATAATTTAATGCAGTTAAATGAAATAATTTTAAACGTAGATATAAAAATGTCACCGGGAAGTCGGTATGGCCTAATACACTTATGTTCATTGAATATACGCGATAGCGTTCCAACTGATTGGGTATTAGAGAAGCCTCTATTAAACCGTTTTCAAAATCTCCAAACTTTAGCAGTAACTGCACATACTTCACGTTTAGTTATCGATCGTAACGTATTGGAGATATTGATAAAATTGTGTCCAACTTTGAAAACATTGTCTTTAGAATTCTGTGAATTTGAGGATTTTATAGCCATACCATCTTTAGAAACCCTAATACTTGTATGTGCTGACAGAATAAAATGGAAAATGTTGGAAACTATACTAAAACAGAAGAATTTAAAATCGTTTACTTCACTTTTTACAAGTATTTGTAAGGACTTTGAAAACTGCGAGATGGAATACTTCGAAATTGAATCGCCTCTACAATATTTACGCTTTGAAATTTCGGAATGTGATTTGCGTAACGAACTGCAGAACCTTCTAGAGTTCAATATCCAGCGTTTAGCACAATTAAATACATTTATTTGGCATGATTTCGACGAAGGTATATACAGGCCTATACATATCAATCATTTCAGAAAGTTGGAATCGCTTTTTATAGACATGGAATTGATTGACATTGAAGATATAATGGGAATGGAACGATTAACAAATTTGGGTATTATAAAAAATGATGGTATTAATATCGAAAATTTGTTACGAATGTTAAGACATCCTTCACTCAAAAACTTTACACTGTATAATGAGTCAGAATGCAAACTTGAAGGTTCTCCTGATAATTTAAACAGTTTTACGACAAATTTACTTACAATAAAAATTCCTTTTAACCTTTTCGAAAGCTGTATTCATATATGGCTAAAGTTATTAAATGAAAACTCGAAATTGAGCATATTTTGTTATTTTTCTGTAATAAGACCTGTAGTTGATTTAAGCTTTTTGATGAATTTAATAGCCAATATACATTTTCCGGAAAGGATTAAATCGTTTAAGATTTGCGGTTTTACAATCGGTAAATATTTACATATTTTAATTGTTTAGTAAATGGAAAGCGATTGTGTACATTCAAATTTTGCTAATTAATTATTATAACGAAGTTTTAAGTATCACAAAACTTTTCACAGATTCTTATTCAAATAAACACTTATTTTTGTCATTATTAGAAAATTAAAAGGCTTACGTTAAGATAAGGTTTATTGATTTCAGTTCTTATTCGTCCCAATTCATGTGTCAATAAATTGATCCATAAAGGGAATATATATACATATTTCGATCCGCGAACGTTGCTTACTATATGCAAAATCTTTCTTAAATAATTGTTTACAAACGCTTGTATTGAACGTATGTCTCCTATTGTAGTCAATCAAGAATATGAATTTTACATTCCATGTGGCAACCTGACTTCTCGAAGTATTTGATTGTTGGGTACTTTCTACAGATTCCTTTATGATCGATATTAGGTTGTTAATACGATAGAGGCAGAATATATCACCTTAAAAGGATGACAAGCTAATTTAAAGCGTAAGATCTGCTGTTAAGGAAAATGACAATAAAATCTGTTGAAATTTTCGCTGTTTTTTTTTAATGATTTTATTGCTAAGAAAATTGTAATACTAAAGAATCAGTCGATGGAAATATTTGTTTGATGTGTATAATTTACAGCCACTTATTGCCTGTTAAAGATCTGCAGTAGCCTATATCTCTTTAGTGATATTAATCCAGTTTTGAACGACGGGCACTGCGCTTGAGTTCTCGATTGAGATGGATACACAACAATGTTGACAATATACTTTAAACGAGTTCTACTATTGTTAATTGCAGCTTTGGCTTCTTTTCTCCCCAACATCAGTTACCAGTTACGGGAGAATCCTGTATATAATTGGAACGACGCGTAATAACTCCAGCTTTACTTTAAACAGACAAAATCGTTCGGAAAAAATATTTGGAAAGACACGTTTTCCACGGATATTTCTTTTGGATATTAAACAGAATTTTGATGCATTCTTTCTACATTCAGAATTAATATGAATTTTCGACAGAAACATTTTGGGTGTATTTTTGTTTTTTTCGTTATAATATATGCAATGCAATTTCAATGAAGTTTTCCTTCCGCTTTGAAAGCAGAAAGTTTCATAAGTGTAAACGTTATTTCGAAAAATATTTCTGATAGATGGAAAATAATTTTTCCCTCTGCTAATTATTATCAAATTTCGAATGTTTCGTTTATAGAATTCTTTATAATTTAATGTTTAAATGTTTTACATGAATATTTATGCAATTTTAATTATCAGATAATTTTTTTTACTTTAAAGATCGTGATTCTATGCAGACAAATATTGATGAAGTAATAAATAAGATTGAGATCGCCAGTAGGCTCTGTTGCCACTTTGACCCAACAATGTATTTACAACTTTAATTTAAGTCCAATAAACAGGATTATTCGGCAACAACATACTCAAAAAATATGAACAAATATTATATGGTTTATTACTAAGTTTATTATATATAATATATATTTATATTTCCTTGAAATTTATCTTATTAATACTAATTTTAACTACAAACTAAATATATGTATGTATGTTTTTTACTTTGATTTTATATTAACATTAAAAAACATTATTTGTTTTGTACAAATGTTTGTATACAACATTTCATTTATTTCATTTTAACTTATGCTACATATATATATATATTATATTATACATATATAATATTCTTAATATATACTTAACTACATTTTTAAATGAAATTTGAATTTATGAAATAAACATATTAAATGGTAATACATATTGTTAAAAAAAAAATGTTGTTTGATATCTCTTTTTAAAATAAGATAGAAAATAAATAGAGTAAGCAAAATTATTTTAATTTGAAATAAAATTAGATTTGAAAATGGCACATGATGGAAAAGTTTAACATGTAAACATACATTATGTTTAGTATATAAGAAAATTAAAATATGATAATGGAAGCATGTTTAAAGCATAAAGTTTTCTTACAATTCTTTTTTTATACGATATATAGTATATAAAAAGACATAAACAATTGTTTGAAGGCATTGTTTCTTTTTTAACTTAAAAAAGGCACTATTTCTTAACAATTTTGCCAATTTCGAATTGAAATTAATTTCAAAAGTTCGTAACAAATACGTTTCCGGCATAATTTATACATATTTTTGATTTTGTTTTTCTTTCATTATATTATTATATTCGGTGAATGCAAAGCAAAGAAAAAATCTTAAAAAGTATAATGATCCGATTTTAATTTGAATTAATATTCTTATATATAATAGAATACTTTTAAATAAAGTATTTTTTTTTTATAAATTAAACTTAAAAACAACTTTATCTACATATGTAATAAAATTGCAAATTGTTTTTGTCTTTACGCTTATGTGTTAAACATACATAAATAAATGTTTTTATAGTTTAAAATTACACCAACATTTTCTTATACGATCCTTTTGCGATATCTTTTTCGGTAAAAACAATTTTCAACACTCTTATAACAAAATACAGTACGAATATATTGCATATAGAAACAACGGATGTCTTATTAAATAGTATAATTTGTATTCTTAAAACAACATAATCATAACAGTAAATCTTTAATGTTGAATACTAATGCTTTTCGTCCGTTTATCAGAAATTTCCACAGAATTGGAAAGAGTATGGGCAAAAAGCAACCATTGTTGAAAATTGTTTACGAAAATCCTTTTTATAAGTATTTTTTTTTTTATTACTTTGTAGGTAGTTTGGCGAGCAAATATTTAAAAGACTTTTTAATACACATTTACTTACAATTGATTGAATTGAAATCTGAACAAGATTAATTGTTGAACAATTTAGACAATACAATAAAGATTTTATACACTAAACACAAACTTCGTCATAATCTAAACGCAACTTTTCATCTGCGGAAGCCAATTTATGTATAGTCTTTTTTATACGAAGGGCAGGTAAACGTACGTTTGGATTTTGATGCCAGCATTCCTTCATAAGCTTCGACATACCTGCCAAAAGCTGCAAATAATAAAATATTTGATGAATTTTATCATGAGAAGAAATTTTAAATTTAAATAATTACCGGATCTGAACTCCAACGATTTGGTATGCAAGGTCGATAATTATCGACACAAACAACCTTTCTCATATCCTCAAAACTTGGATCTGACGGCACAACATCATAAAATGGTACCTTATACTCTTCAGCAATGCCACACGATACGGTTCGTCTACATACTTCCCATAAAACTAAACCCAAAGCATAAATATCTGTGCGACGTAAAGCTTCAAAATTATGCATATCGATACTATTCACGACAGAAGATATAAATTTAAACAGCAACATTAGTAATCATTTTCAAAGAATTTCTATGTTATCACTCATACCTCTCATCTAAAATTTCTGGTGCCATATAACGTTTTGTGCCAACTTTAGGATTATTGCCTAAATCTAATTTGCCTGTAACGTTTGAATGCATTACAGCTAATCCGAAATCAGCAATGACACATGTACCATTTGGTTTAACTAAAATATTTTTCGATTTTAAATCACGATGAGCCATAGCAGGTTTTCCCTAAAATAGACAGAATTAATAAACGCCTCATTATTTATCCACTACATTGCAGGTGGTTGTAGACGGAATTTACCTCTGTTCCAAAAATTTCTGTATGTAAATGTACCAGTCCATTAGCAATTGATAGACAAATTAAGATCATATCACGATGACTCAGTGCATTTCGATTTAAATGATCGAACAGGGAACCATGAGGATAATAATGTGTAAGAAGCCACAATTGAGTGCATGAATTACGTGACGTCATATCAGAACCAATGAAACCTAAAATATTTTCATGGCGCAATAACACCGTACTAAAGAATTCATAAAAAATATTTATTTATTATGTTTACTATACATATATGTACGTTAAATTTTACCTATATATTTCCGTTTCTCTTTTCCAAGATTCTTCGTCTCGACTGAAAAAAATTTTCACAGCAATATTTTCACCATGCCAATGACCACGCCAAACCTCGCCATATTTTCCGCGTCCAATACATTCATCCAATGTCACTTGCTTAGCCACTGTGCGCTGTATAAGTAAAGGCAATCCCGAACCAGATCCTGATGTAACCGAGTGTTGTAAATATTCCTTTTGATATTCAACAATTATAAAAATATTAATTTATGCATTAAGTACGCAAGTAACTTATATATGTATATACCCTTAGAGTACTGTCTCCGGCACTTGTAACACGTAATAGTTCATCATTAACCAGATATGAATCTGGATCTTGTTTGGACCTTGAGTATTCTAAGCGTTTACGATGTGTTCGTCTAATAAAATATATAGCAATATATGCTAATATTGAGATAACTACAAACGGTCCCAATATAGCAAAAGTCATCTTCAACAAATTGCTACTGTCTGGACTTAAATATGGTACTTCAGCTTAAAAGAAAAATAAGAGTAAATAAATAAATAAAAAAAAAGTATATATATGTCACTTGCTTATATATACATACATATATATAAGTATATATTAATTTAAATCAATGCATCAATGGTTAAAAAGCTTTTTAATTTAAAAATTCATTTACAAATAACAATTCATTTGCGATATATACATATATTTTATCTTGTTAATATTGCAAAGTTTACAGATGTAAGCTTACCATTCAATGGAGGCAATTCTGGAAAATCTCCATCATTGCAATAGTCTCCTGCGCAGCAGACTACATTTATATATGCCTGGGTATTCCGCTTCCGCGGACCTCCCATTGTGTTTATGGCATTCTGATTACAAATCAGGGGTATTTGATCTGGAGTTGTAGTACAGCCGCGCGTAACTCGTTCTTCCCCAAAAGCATCACGTATTCGAGATTTGTAACACTAGAACAGGAATATTGTTGGAATTAAAATATAATATAATATATTAATAATAAAATTAAAAATAATTACTCATACATACCTGTATTGCGTTCTGGCACAAATGGGCATGCTGTGAGGGATCGTGACATGGTGCTTCACACGAATAACATTTAAACCTAAAAATATTTTATAAATAAATTTTCTTTTATAAGAAATTAGGGAAACGCGTACACAAAAACGGAAATTTCAAAAACTAAACTGTTCTAATTTTGACTATTTGATTTTGATAAAAAAAATCGAATTTTCTTAAGTTTAAATAGATATTCAATTATATAAACTATCGTGGTGTATTATTTTGGATTTAATGAATGTTGGTTGAACTATTTATCGTAAATAAATACGTTTCTACTACTCATTGTAGCAATGTTGACAAACTTTACACATATCTTAACGAGTAACAACATCCAACATTTGCGAATTGAGCTTCTATAAAGTAGGAAGGAAACAAATTAGCTGATAGATCTTAAGGTACTCAACGCAAGTCAAAACTTAAAAATGACCCAACTTTATGCGTTGCATTAACGAAGAAGTACCGAGTGAAGCGCAGCACAAAAAAGCATGTATTATAATTCTACCGTCAGTTGAAAAAATTAAAGTCACTTGGGCTTTGTTAGACAAGTACTTAAAGATGGTTTTGTAATTTGGAATTTTGCTTTCAGAACCATCGATCTTTGAATTTTTATACCTTTAAAATTATTAAGATCACGTACTGTAAAGATTAAACGGCTTATACATACTTAGTCTTTTGTTTGCAGTGAACATTTTAATGCAGATATTAGATCGCTGTAGTAGATAGGTAGATTCAAAGTTTACGTTGGAAGATCTTTCATATTGATTGAATCTTTAGCGAATAAAAGCAATGGAAGAAAAATAACCTCAATTGACTTTCACGTAGCGAATGAAATTATGCTCTTTTGTTAGAATAAAAATGTAACAAGTTAAAACATTCTTAAAAACATTCTTTTCAAAATATACGGACTAATTCACTTGTGAAACCAATATAGGATTATAGTATGTGGATACGGAACCCTGCCTCTTCTTCGCAATGAATCCAAAACAAGATGTTACTCATGATAATGTGAAGAAATTGGATTAAATATTTAATAATTATATTCTTGAGAATTAACGCTGTACGTTTTCCTTCAACATCAATAAATCACTCTACCGCCAAAAACTAGTCGCTCATTACTTTTTATTGTAATAATCGCCCTGAAATATCTTTTCACTTTAGAAATTGCTCTAAAATCCGTTGAAAATATTAGATTGTATTTCGATCAATAAATTTGTAAAGTTTTGTGTTCGTTTATATAGGAATCTTCGAAAATGTGATGTTTTTTATTTTTACCAAAGTCAAACAGTATAAAATCTAGAACAGATTGAAAATTGTTGGAAACAACTAATAGGTACTCTACAAAATAATTACAATTAAGAAAGCAAAACAAAAACAGATCGAAGGAAAAATGCCAGCAACAATATCGAAACGTAAATTTCAAAATCAAAGTAACTCCAACACAAAAAATGATGAATGGGTAATAATTGGTTACCTTCTTTTCATGCGTCTTTTCGATTTTGAATGTCTCCTAAAGGAATTATTTATGGGTGTTATTTTTTTTGTTCATTTTTTGTTATAGCATACGAAGGAGGTAAGCATTTAGAAAGAAAAGAAGAGTAGGAGGGAAAATTGAGGAATTGATAAGTTTTCAATAATATTGACCATAGATATACTAAGATATTAATTAAATCTAACATTGTAATGATCACACTTACCGGGGATGTGTCTGTATAGAATTTTGTACAGGCAATACAGAAAATTCCTTGCTACTGGTTTGTGATACTTCCAAATCCATATTTTCTTGATTCTCATCCAACAAACGATTACTTATTTCACCTTAAATAAACAAAAGCCTTAATAGCAATTTAATATAAATTATTTTGTGTTAGTTTATACTGAATTAATTAAATAGTTTGGAGCCCTGACTGGCGTTCCTTATGGACAGACCGATGTTGTTGCATTTCTTTTAATTTTTTAATCACAAACAATACACAAACACACACTATTAAGTTCTATAAGCAGCGCCGTGATGTTAGCTTTAATAAATGCGTCTTAATTTAATTGATTATTGTTAAATATTGCGAAAATATAATTTCTTTTTTAATTTTACGTATTGTGTTTCCAATTTAATTCTTCACTTTTTAATACCTTTTACATTTCTTATATATAAAATTGTCAATAAATAAATGAATTTTATAATGGCAGCCATTATAAAAATACTGACATTTATAATTATATTATATCAAGTTTACCCTGTTAGAATTTGACAACAATGAGAACTACAGGGCGCCGAATATGAATATCAGTGTGACAATCAGCGCTGCAATTGGCCAAGTTTTCCCTTTTTCCAAACGGAAAAATGTTTTTTCCAGAAATATAAAGTTTTAAACAAAATTACTGACCACGCTGGTAAAAACTCAATTATGATAAATAGTATGAATTGAAATTGACAAAGCTGTATAATTTTATTATTTTGTACAAACTATTGTTATGCAGACCTTAACAAACAATTCATATGTTGAATGGCTGGTAGGTCCTCGGTTGATTAAAAATCAAAAAGTTGTGCTTTTTATTCAATCGACGAAAAATACGATGCTACAATAACAATTTATAAGTAAATGTGGTTAAAATAGGGAAACAAGTGAGAAGACGACCAACCGTTGATTCAACTTGTTGTACAACTAATTGCAATGTGTAGGGGCAGCATTAAAATATTTCTCGTCTCGTTTAAAAGAGAAATAGGATGGCAGCGTTAATCGTTTTTATTCAGTTGTCAGCACTTGAAATTAATTTTGACGTTTTCTTTTTAGTTGTCTTTCAACCTTTGCCTCGTCGACAATATTTTTTTGGGGGATATTTGTATATGGCCGGTGGTTTTTAATTAAATTTTTTTTATAATTTCATAATTTTGCAAAGAAAGTTAAAAAAACAGTGAAAATAAATTTTATGAAATGTTTATAAAATAATGCAAAGTAAATGGTTAATTTAAAAACACTTAAAAATGGATGTAGATAATGAAAATTTTTATGGTGAGCAATAGAAAATTTGCATTAATTAAAATATAAACACATAGAGTGTGTAGTGTTTTTGTAGTGGGGATAATTGTGAGTGTATGGGTTTAAATGTACATATCGATAGTCTCTGATATTTTCGGCATAAAATAGGAGCTGCTCCCATTCAATTCATTCTGTCTAAAATGAATTGCATATTATAATTAATATTTCTTGTTGTTGGTGAATGTACGAATACATTTTTGTATGTATATACGCCCTTCACTTTTCATAACAAATGTATGTCAACGTGTTGTTATTGCAGACGTGTTTTTTATGTACACATATACATATGTACGCTAAACATATTGTTTTTTGTATGCAATCAAAAATAGTAAAATAATTACTGTATATTAGAACAGAATCTAATAATTTAACGAGAAATTTCCTATAAGTAAATTACATGCATCTACATTTGCGTGAGTGATTAAAAGTTTGGTTTTATATGTTTCATCGTAAACATTTGTAGTATCGTATTCATGCAGAAACCGTACTTACACCCGAAATTTTTGTGTATGTGCATTTATTAAACAACTTTTCCACATTGTGGTGTTTCTATAAGACTAAGTGATTCTACCTTCCTCTTTTTTTTCGTATGGGATCATTGAATTGTGTGGTGTCTACGTTCTTGTTTATTGCGCGTATAAATTATTAAATTGGTAACCATAAAATTCGTTAAACATGGATTTGCATTCAAAAGGATTTAAAATACATTTCACAAATGATTTGTTAATTACAATCATATGTTGTTTTGTATGCTTTAAAAAATTGTACTTTAACTGGTAACTTAAAAATTATCTTTTAAATGTACAATTCACTTAACGTCAGTTTATTTGCAATAAACATTATTTGTTTGCTACTACTGATTCGTCCATGCAATCTGTTTTGTGGTCTCCAGATGTTTTTTGTTTATCCAGAGCCGTTATTGACGATCGCCACGGATAACTACTGATATTTAATTGATAAACATTGATATTTTTTTTTATTTTTTTTTTTTATTTATTTTTTTTTTTTTTATTATTATTATAAGTATTAAAAATACTTTAAATTTCCAAATTAAACAAAATTATTACAAAACATTAAATAATACAAAATTAATACATTTTCGTTTAAAAATATTTTCATTTAATTCATTTTTAATATTTGTTGGTAATAAATTGTATAGCTGTAGTCCTTTATAAAACAACGTTTTCTGCATCTGGGTTGACTTCACTCTTTGAATTCGAAAGTCGTCCGCATTCCTCAGCATGTAAGGTTGGCTTTCTCCAACATATTTAATCTGCTCGCATAGGTATTTAGGCGCGTCACCATTCTTCATTTTCTTAACAAACATTAAGGTGTTAAACTGTAATCTTTGTTTTATATTCATCCATTTCAGATCGTGGAGCATTGTATTTATATGTGTATACCGATCGCATTTTAATATTACCCTCATAGCTCTATTTTGAAGTTTCTGCATTCTTGTAAGTTGAATTGCGGTACTGCATGTATACAATATAGTGGAGCCGTATTCGAAGTGCGGTTTAATTATGGTGTTATAAATAGTTACTGCTGTAGATTGTGAAATTCTCTTTCTAATTCTCTTCAGGAAGCCAATTTTCTTGCCAATTTTCTTACATGTATAATCGATGTGTTCGTTTAAGTTTAGTTTTCTGTCAATTATAAAACCTAGGTATTTTATATGCTCAACCTTTTCTATTACAGAATCATTTATTTTAAATACTTCGTCAGAGTTCATGTTTATTTCCATTATTTTTGTCTTGTTTTCATTCAATTTCAATTTATTCATTTTAAGCCATTCATTTATTTTCTGAACATCGTATTTCATGTTATCCTGGCATTCCCTATCGCTATTTGTCACCGTATATATAAGAGTGTCATCAGCGTACAAAACAATTTTGCATCTTTCCAATACTTTTGGCATATCATTTATATATAATATAAACAATAAAGCACCTAATATTGAACCTTGCGGTACTCCGAAATTATTAATCGCTTCCTCAGACACAGTATTATTCAAATTTGTTGTTTGCGTTCTGTTTTCAAGATATGACTTGAACCATTCTAATTCAATTTCCCTTATTCCATACATATAAAGTTTCTTTAGCATTATATCCCTATCAATAGTCTCGAACGCTCTTTTAAAATCAAGAAATATTGCCATCATTCTATTTTCCTTTTCTACGGCCTTCCATTCGCTTATAACATAATTCACCGTAGTTTCGCATGAATGTTTTTTCCGGAAACCTGATTGTTGTTCAGATAATATACCATGATCCTCAATAAACTGCTCAAGTTGTATCTTGACTACTTTTTCCAATATTTTTTCACATACCTTAAGTGTATTTATGGGTCGAAATTCCTCACATTTTCTTGTCTTGGGCACCTTTTCAATCGGTGTTATCATTGATCTTTTCCAATTTTCTGGAAATATACCAGTCTCCAATGATGTATTAATTATTCTTAGCAAAACATTTCCTATTATATTCCAATTATCAATTATAATTTTATTTGAGACACTTTCATGGTCAGGCTTATTCTTCATCTGTTTCACAATGTTCTCAAGTTCTGCAATGCCTATCATACGAAATTTAAATAAATTGTTCGGTTCACACGTTATCTGACTAACATATTGAACTTTATCAATCGACTGTCTTATGGTACTTATACTATTAATAAAAAATGTGTTAAACTTATTTACTATATCACAGTTATCACTATATTCCACCTGGTCAAATATCACAGACTTAGTTAAATTTTCTTTCCTATTAAGTACCAGGGTTTTAATCTGTTTCCACATTTGCCTCTGTGTACATGCATTGTCAATTTTCGTATTTATGTAACTATTCTTACTATTTTCAATCTGTACCTTGTATCGATTCCTAATTATTTTATATTCAGCCCAAGCCTGACTAGAATTCTCAATTTTAGCTCTGAAATATTTTATTATTTTCTCTCTCTTCATTGCCTGCAATTCTGTGTTGTACCATCTATTAACTTTATTATTCAAATGTATCTGTTTTCTAATTGTTAATCTTTGTATTGCACTCTTCAGGCCGCTATCGAATAAATTAACATTTTGATTCAAATCCTTGCAATCGTCATATTTCATGGTGTCCCTGATCATTGCACTAAACGTATACCTATCGTATCTAAATACATTTATGGTCTTTGCCCCGTTGTTCATTTTGCCCTTTCCCGCTAATGATATGTTAATAATCTCATGGTCAGAAATTTTGTTCCTCTTACAGTTTTCTGATGTTATCTCATAATTATTAGTTATCACGTAATCTATTATAGTGCTTGAATCTCTCGTCACACGAGTGTATTCATTAACTAATTGTCTAAGGCCATTATCATTAATTATACTTCTAATTCTATTTCTATATAAAGAGTTTTTCTTCCAGTCTATATTAAAATCTCCGGCAATCAAAATATCACAGTCATTATCACAGATTTCCTCAATTGTTTGCTCAAATATATCACAGAATTCGGACTCGCTATAGCTGGGCGATCTATATATTGCACCAATTATAATATCGTACTTGTCATAAGTTGCATTGCAGAATAACATCCAATATTTTAAATCGTCATTTTTCTCAATAGCCTTTGTAACATTCCAGTGCCTTTTAAAATATAGAATAACTCCTCCTATTCTAGATGACGTAGATAACGAACATATGTTATCATAACCATGTAATGAAATTTCCTTTTCCTCTATGTTTTTTGTCAAGTGTGTTTCAGACAATATTAGAAAATCGGGATATTCTGTCAACGCAATCACTTCAACTTGATTATAATTATTAATAAGACCCTGTACATTTGTATATACTGCACGTATTTCTTCTAATTGTTATATCGTTAAGCCTATATTTCTCATTTTGATCTTTAACTTATGTTGATATACGGGACACATTTTATCATTTGTAAAATGTTTCTCATCTAAACCCATGTTTAGCCTACTATTTACGTTGGAGCAATTAATGCACTTCATTATTTTTTCCTGACTTTCACAGTTTACTGTTCTATGTTGTCCATGACATTTCAGACATATTTCATGGTTTTTACAGTCTCTCGCTAAATGATTGTATCCTCTGCACTGTACATATGTATACTCTAATTAAAGAATATCTGTACAAAATAATTGAAAAACAACAAGAGTTTATCCTCCGCCAATGGATTTTGAATTTCTTCAACGTCGTCACTTGATTGGTCTTCGTAGCGTATATCAAGGCATACAAGGTGGCCTAAGTAGCACAAGTGATTTTCGTCTATTGGTGATATATTTTGTCAAAAGTTTGTTTTTATCAATCTATTTCGTGTTTTCTAATTCTCTTTTTTTGTTGTCATAAGCCCGTTTTTTTTTGGGTATTTGGTTTTGATAAACAATTTCGTATTTTATAACTAAAACATAGCTATAATAGAAAGGTTATGACAACTAAAATAAAAGGTAAATAAAATTTATTTTTAAAACCAAAAGCTCGAGAAATTTAACCGTTTTTAAAAATTTGAGAACAAGAATTAAATAACATACATACGTCAAAATGTTATCACCGAACGCTGTGATATGGAATAACAATTTTTGTATTTCAGATATACAATTCGATATAACATACAACAGTTTGCATATAACAATATACATAGGTACATACATACATATAACAATTTGCTTCCACATAGTGATTATTATTCTAAGCGATCTCTACTAAATTAATCAATACTTCAATTTTTTAAATTTTTATCAACAACATAAAGAAAATTTTTTTTATCAATTGAAGCTGCTGCTTTGTAGTATAATTAAGCCATTTTGTAAAGTCAAATCAGTTTTTAGTGAACGAAGTTTAATATTATTCATTTAATTCAAATCTGCAGGTTAGATTAGGTTAGGTACCCGGAGGTCGACAACGTCCTAGTTTCTCACCCCACTTATGTTGTGAGTGTTAATTTTATACATGAGTTGTGGGACCTACAGTTTAAACTCGACTCCGAACGACAGATTTTTGAGAAACTTTTCATGGCAGAGTTTTTGCTAGAAATCTGCTGAGAGGAAGTCGCCGAAGAAATAGTTTTTGTATTTTGTTTTGCTTTACGTCTAATAAGCCAACACACTATCTAGTAGACTACGGAGACTTAAATATATACATATACATATATATGTTATCTTAAAAAAGAAAATACTTCAATGGCTCTTATCCACTTATGACGTTCACAATATATTGCTCTATGCAGCGATAAGTTGGACCATATATTTGTGCATTAATAGTTATACGATTAATTTCCGTTTAAAATTTATATCTAATTTGCATTTTTTAAATGAACTCGTACTTCTTCAACTTGAAGGAGTCCGTTCTTTCAGTTTTTATTGATATTTTTATTGATGAATTGCTTTCAGATTACCTTGAAAGGTTATTTAGATTTTATATAAATTACTTAAGGCTATCTTCAATAAAATGGTAAATAAATTCTAGGCAAATTTGAATCTAAATAAAGTAGAATTAAAAATCTACGAAATCTTAAAAGCATTCTGAACTGAATGTATGTATATCATCCAAATTGAACAATTCTTTAGCAGATCTAATTGATCTCAATTTAAATAGCGTAAACAGTGCTTTTAACAGCAAAGGAATAAAAGTTTATCGGTTTTTATTTCGTAATTTCCAAGTTTTAAAAAAAAGTAAATTAAGGCGTATATCATGGCGTATTAATACACCATGGTGAAGATTAAAATTTGATAATTCTTACAAATATTACGAATACATACATACATATATATAAACAAATGCATATGTATCGATAAACCAATTCAGTCTACAATATACAGTGTAAAACTGAATACACAAATCAATGAAATGCTTAAAAAAGGAAATCTATCTTATCATAAATAACAATACTTTGTCGAAATAATTTTCAGACAAAAGAAGATAAGATTTTTATTTGTACCTTAGATTGAAATGCTTCAGTATATATTCAAGCGATGATGAAAGAAATGTTTCTGTTATTCAATACATATTTTTGTCTTATATCCTTGTTTTAGTTGTTTAAATTAATTTAAACAAAATTTTCAAATATATTATGAAATATATCGAATATCGTTGGGTGCCCTGGTAGTCTAGGCGAGGGTCGTGGGTTCGATTCCCACCAGAGACTGGTCTGTGACTTCGCTCGTATATAATTAGGATATAATTTGTAGTTGTATTGTAATTGATAAATAAATAAATAAATATCGAATATCGAATTGAAGAAATGTGTACATTTCATATATTATTTAATTTTTTTTTAATTTAACGGTCAATAAGAAAAGAAAACTATGTTTTAATATGCTTGTGTATTTAAAGTTATTCAAAATAAGCAAAATTTTACATTCGCCATTTGATCTGTAATAAAATATCACTTATAATCATCATAATCTCTTATCATAAATCATGCTTTTGTATTTGTTAAAGTTTAAATATTTTTTAAATATTGATATATTTTTTTAATTTAATGTGTTTTATGCAAATATTATATAATAATTTGCGTTCGCCTTGGAAATAAAAATTTAACGCATTGTATTGCTTAAAGTATTCACAGATTTTAAAATTTTTAAAACATTCGAAATGGTATAGTGATAAAATTAATGTATTTTATTTATGTTTATAGATGAAATAGCATCGTTTATGCCTCAACCAGGAGACTATAGCCTAGATGATTTAGAAGAAATAATACGATCAACTGATTCTCATTTGGATGCATCACTAGATATTAATTCATTTGGGAATTGTTTTCAACAAAACGAGATCAATGAACAAATAAATCATCAGAAAGAATTCCAATTTAAACAGGAAAATGAAATTGATATAACCAAGCAACACGATCACTTGATGAGTGATGAATCACTAAATTACAGTGAAAATAATGGTTGTCATTTTGGATTTTCTGCATATCCTTCTCCACCAACATCACATCATTCTGCTGGTTACTCATCTCCGTATGAAACCCCTGCACGTACATCTTCGACATCTTCAATAGATGGTGATAATTTTAATCCAGATGATTTTATTAATTTTCTTAATGATGACACTATAAAAATTGATGATATGGTACAAGATGCTATAATGAAACTCAACGAAGATAGTCGCAATACACCATCACCAACTGGCAGCTGCACTAGTTCTAGTGGTAGTTCTACCAGTGGTGTGCAAAGCGATGCGTCATCGATAGTTTCAATGCCACAAAATTTCAAATGCAATCTAAATCAAACACAAGATGATGATTTATTGGAGTTTTTAAAATTTAAAAATGAAAAATCGGAAGCTGACATAAATAAGAACAATAACATCGTTTTGCAAACATCAATGTCTGATCAACAACTGGATAATAATTACATTTTGACAGCTACGACGCCTATTAATGTTACTAGTGAAGAAATGCCTGCAACAATAAACACTGCCACATCTACATTAGCTACCATATCCTTGCCGGTAATGCCAGTGTCCACGATACAGTCTGTAACACCAGTAAACATTGTTCAGGGGAATATAATTCCTGTACAAACTGTACCTATAACTGATGTAAATTCAGTTGTTAATATTAAAACTCCAACAGCAATTAAGCACGATAGTAAAACTTCGGCAATTAAATCTGATGTTACTTCGCCTGTAAAGGTGGTTGCAAATACTACACGAATAACAACACCTGCAAATATTAACAATGTTACTAATAATAGTAGTTCTAAAGTTTCATCGCCACCTAATACAAAACCTAAAACTATATTCCTTTCCTCGAATGATTTTAAGGCTTTAATGCAAAAAATGAATACAAATGGTAAAAAAATTAGTGGATCCCATAATCAAATGCCGAAAATTATAATGAAGACTGCTAACGGAAAAGTTATAACCGCAAACAAATTAACATGCACCAACTCTAACAGTCCACCTTTGTCGACATCATCATCATCATCGTCAACCACTACAAGTAATTCTTCTACACCCAAATCATCTTTAAATTCTCAACCTATGCAATGTACGCCGAAAGTAGTAAAGACTGGACCTATGATAATCAAACAACATCCTTCTAAAATTGTCACAACAAACACACGTTCTGCTACTGCATTGGCGGCTGCCAGGGCATCACTGGGTCACACTAAGGCCTGGCGTGCCGATTTCAATATGCTTAAAAATATCAATGATGATAAACTTTTGAAAAAGCAGTTACGTATGTTGAAAAATCGAGAATCAGCTTCACTATCACGCAAAAAGAAAAAGGAATATGTCGAGAGATTAGAGAACCGTATTAGTAATTTGGAAAAAGAGAATTACTCATTGAAAGGGGTAAGTTAGTTGTTACATAGTTAAAATATAAATATAAACGGAAAAGGAAAACAAAAAACAATAGCAAAACACATGTGTTTACATTCGCAAATGTACCAGGTTTATTTATTTGTTTTCTACAATTAATATGTATATTTACCAATTAATACGGCTTTGTTTTTCAAATACAAACTGTTTGTCTTTGTATATACATATGTATGTATGTATGTATGTATGTATATATATAATAGAATACATAAAAAAATAGAATCTGAAAAAATAACATTATAGTGCTTTTATTTTGCTTTAAAACGCAATTTCTTGAAACTAGAATGCAAAGAATTCTTAAATATTTTGTTTTTAAAATAAGTTCTGATGAAATTTATCTTATCACCATGCGAAGAACAAAATATACGTCTATGTATATTATAATATAAATATTGTTATTACTTTTCATTTGCTTTATCTCTATATTTAAGCGTTCACTGATAATTGAACCACATTTTCTAAAAGTAAGCAATTTCGAAAAGATGTTCTACGATGCAACACTTTATTAATGCATTAAGAGCTAAAAATAAAAAAATAAAAATAATAAGCAACGCTTTAAACGCTAATATATATGTACATATGTACATACATATGTATGTGTATAAAACCACGTGTTTTACGTTGCATTCGTATTCTTTATTTTTACACAATTTTACTTTGGTAATTTAAAATGTTTGCAATGACTTTAAAGTAAAAATGGTTTTATTAGAAGCCATATGCATAAGTATACAGACTAAACGACACTGTTTAAGAAATTTGTTCACCTTTCAGGTATTTTTGAATTACAATTGATACTTTCTTTTTTTAACAACAGGACTGACTCTTTCCTATCAAGTAGCACTCATAAACATTTTGTATGCGGAAATATTAATTATCACTAATTATAGAAGTCTTTTGAAGGTAACGGATTTTAGTACCTAGACAACGCTTCGACAATTAAACATATCGCAGGCATAATTAATCTTAAAAAAAAAAAAAAAAATTACAAATTTTAAGAAAATTTTGCTATTAGGATTTATCAATCAATCCAACTATGGAAGCCGGGATTGGTTCCAAATTCGTAATTTAAAAAAAAAGAACTCGTTGTTGTTAGCAAATCTTTTATATGAAATGGACTGTGTGCTGTTAGACATATGAGTACAAGAAAAAAGTACTTCTCTATAGCAAACGTATCATTGTTATAGTTCGTCGTGGAGCACATTGATTGTCAACGTGAAAGAAAGACAAATTTGCTTGGATCCGTTGAAAAATCATTTAGATTTTGCTTGATTAACTTAAAGTTGAATTCGTTGAATTTTTTTTTGTATTTTTCTTCCCATGATGATGATATTGTATAATTTTTTCAATACACGTTAAAATAGCCACTGTATATATGTATGTATATATCCATCCATATCCGGATGGCTGGTAAAGGGACGCAGGTCTACCTAGTTGTCGAATAGTCTACCTGATGAACGCAGTGTATTCGTATGTAATTACCAAGACACCGCCGGGGAATACTATGTTTATGTTTTTAATGCGCAGTCAAATTGGCTTGAAAGCACTGATTGTGTGCTATGTTAGATCGAGGTTAGAAACAGGGTGATACTGTGTCAGGTCCCGGGAAATTGTTGTTCGTTAACAACACAATGAGCTGCAGATGAGGTGACAAGAATAGGGACTGGGAAGGTGTCCTTACTGGAAAATCCACTTCAGTTTAGAACAGGGGATATAGCAGAATCTACAGACTTATATAACACGGATTATTTTACAACGGAATAGGTTCTGAAACTGGGGAGTAAATTTGTTAGAATCTTGATAGGCTTTTTAAAGGGATATAGCACTTGATTGGCAAGAACGAGTATGTGGGACAGGAGTACTACTTTTTTCTGCTGAGTTTATAGTAACGTCTGGTAGCAGGAGTACGTTTAGCATATTCTGTGTTTCAGGCTTGACGTGCATAAGCGAAGGGAAAGGATTCTTTTTTGGGTTATCTTCTGTTGGGATTCCAGTTATTTAAAATATCACTTCCGTTTCCCCCTTTTTTCTATTTTATTCGGTTGTTTATAATATCTGTAGTTGTCTTCAAACATATAGACGGTTTTCTGGTCTCCGAGTGGAGGTGTTTTACCTACCTTCTTAACTTAACCAAAAAAATAAAAATAAATTTTAGATTATTTGTCATTTTTCTATATATCTACATATGTACATACATATATACTTTATACCGTTATAGGAAAAATGAAACAAACATAAAAATACGCTTATGGCTAATAACAAAATAAAAGCATTGAAAAGTCAGTTTAAATCAACAGATTATTCTCTCCACATTTACTTTTGTTATTAAATTAATATATAAAACAATTATTATTCTCTCCTACTACCTTTCTCTTTTTTGTCGTTGTACTATGTTCATAAATACGTGTTGCAAGACACAATACAAAAAAATTTTCAAATAATAAACTCTCTTTTATTACTAAATAGCACAATGCCTGTGCTAAATAGCACATTAGTCATTCGTTGTTTATATGATTTTACGTAATAAAAATTCAAAGAAAGGAAAACAAAAACAAAATGAAAATATTTGTCTAGTTAACGTTTATAAAGTTAACATTTCACATGATAGCTACATATATAAAGCTTATAAACAACGGCTTGTGTGGTTTTACAGTCTTACTTGTGTTTTTTACAATCACAGAAGAAGAAATTTTAAAAGAGTTCATTGAACATATAATATGAATAAATAAAAATTGCAAACACCGAATTATGTATATATGAGTTATGAATTATGTATGTACATATATACAATAATAAATACTTTTATGCGTTAATCACTTTAACCATTCCAAGCAATTGATTTGAAACGAAAATTTTATATTAAAGAAAATGAATTAATGCTTTAAGTTGTGTTAAATTACAGTTAAAAAAATTATTAACCAACCGTAATCTGATAGAGAGCTTGACACTCCCCGGAAAGTGAGTGTCGAGTAGAAGTTCAAGCGTCTCTGTACTGACCTCAGTCCAGCTGCCGTCCGGCCGTTGGATGCATTCGAGAGACCTTTGTGTGGAACTTAGAATTTGGCGGAGACGGCTAGTTTCAGCAGAGGATTCCACGCTCGCGCAGTAGTTCCTCTACGAAGCCCTCTTCGCCCGCCTTACAAAGAAATGGGCAACAATTTAGAAAAAATATTTTAATAAAGCTTAGGGTGATATTAACGCCCAGTAAACCATAAGTTAATTTTTTCAACAATATCCGAACTACTGCAGGGAGAAAATTGTTCCCGGTACTTCCAGCCTTCAAAGCTCTCAATGTATCAATAGGCCTATCGCCACATATCTATTAATCGTATGGACAGTTTTACTGACATGGTCATGTCATTGTCGCACGTTATAATATCAATTTTTATTGTTAGCTATGGGAAATCTATCGTTGTCAGATACCACACTGTTCTAAAATGATTTTAAGAAATAGAAATATAAAGATCTCTGAAATGTATAAGATCAACTAGAAATACAGTTAAAATAGAAACAATCAGTCCAATCACCAATATTCTCAAGGAATTTCCTTCTCACGGAAATAATATTTCTCCAGAAAAAATCCTCAAATTATAAATTTCGGGAGAACAAAAAGTAGTAAAAAGGAGTACTTTGAAGTCAGCTGTTTTTATTATTGAAATTTATTTTTGGCGAACAAAATTAAATAAAATTTATTGTACGATTCAATTGTTAAAGGAAAAATAGATGGTCGAGTTTTTTCCAACTTGTATTCTTCTTCTCTTATTAGCAACTTTTCTATAAAGGCATTGTGCCGCTGCATTTTTTCTATTTGTTTTCTTTTCAGTCTTTTTATTTCTTTAAAATGTTTTTGTTGATGGTCGCCTAATTAGTCTAGCGATCGATAAATTCGCTTGATGTTATGATCTTGGACCTTTTGATTCGTCTCTACCAATTTTATTGTTTCCAGAAGCTCTTTTTGTATATCAAGTTCGGCCTGTAGTGCATCATACTAATTTTTAAGTCTGTTTTTGACTAGGTAAAAATTTTTGCGGTTAGAGTACCATATTATCGGTTGTTTCCACACTCTCCTCTGCTATATCTAAATCATCAACCATACATTCCATATCTTCTGAATGATCTAAAATTTCTTCTGTGATTGATGTGTTTGTGAGGCCAAACGTCTTCGTTGAAACATCCTTCACAGAAGATTTCATTCCAATGAGATTATAAATTGCCTCTTATGTTGCGAAAAAATTTTGCTCCTTGTTTGGACCACCTCCCGTGCACTTTTTATTTTTATTTATTTGTCCTTTTGCCGGACATACTTTTTTTGATCTGCCCAAACCTGTGTATAAGTATAATTAGGAAGACTTTATTGTATCAATTAATTTCTAAACATTACCAACAAACCTTTTTCCATTCAGCAATATACTTACTTGGAGGCCCGAAGGCCTTAACGCCAGTTTCTTAACGTCAGTTTCTGCGTTCCTCCAAAATCGTGCATGTGCCTCTTTGTTACCTTTATGGAAACCACGAGCAATGTCTGCATTGGCTTCCATTAATGTTAATAAATGTTGTATTTGCATTTTATTTATTCTTTTTGACCTATCAAAATAAAGAAATGTTTATTTTATTTATTTATTTTATACTTTATTAAAAATTACTTACGTTTTTATACAAATTGCCTTCTGTTTTGCAAGTGAATTTTTTGTTGGGGAAATCCCGAACTCGAATATTTTGATAATAGCTACTTTTTCACAAAAAACTTTTTCCCTCTTTTGTATGGTTGATAAAAAAAAGGTATAGAAACGTAAAGTGACAGAATTTTTATTAAGAATAGTAGGAAAGGGAAAAGTGAGAAATTCCTTGAGGAATTTTTGTTCAGATTGGGCTGAATGTATTTTCGAGAGCCATAATTTGTTTTCTCTTTTTAAAATTTTTCATCTGCACTTTGTTATTTTCACAAAACAAATATCAAATACTTTGAGACTGAAAATGTCTGGCAGTAAATCTGGGCAATTATCTATACGGAGCAATAAATTGTTTGTATCAGTTCAAGGAATAATATTAAAAAATAAGTTGTATTGTATTCATGTAAATAATAACATAATAGAATACCAAGCATCACAAGCTGCAAGCTGTTAGAAAATAAAGTTTGTTTAATTATAAAAGGACATGTTTTTGAGTTAATCGAAATGTGAAGCTTGAATAAAATTCTCTGAAATATACAAACCTCAGTTTCCATTATCATTCATTTTTTAGAATTTTTTTTTTAGAATTATAATAAAAAGCTGGTTTGACGATTAGTATACACGCACTATTTGTAAGTGGGACCAGATCTCTTTGTCAGAAACAGAATTGGAGTAAAACAAACCCGTATATTATAGAATGTCTGAAAAAAAACAATAAAACTTCTCTGGCAACAAAGGACTCTATTGCCTATGTTTTGTCTCTGATTTATTTCAGAAGCTGGTTTTTGCTGTATAAAATTTACAATATAATGTTTAAGAGCGCCACCAAGTATTGGTGGATCAATATTACATTTACTAACGTTTTTCGAAATAAAATAGTGTAATCAGTAGCTGTTGATGGTCAATCGACAATTTCGATATTGAATTCTTCTATGGCAATCTGGAACGTAGTTCGATATTCGTCACTTCATTTATCTAAAAATCTAACAGTATTCTCTTCGAAATCATCTTGCTTTAAATATCGAAAAACTGCCTCCTACTCATTCCCTCACGGATATTCAAATAAGGAATCTACTGAAAAAAAAAATAATTCAGAATTTATTTATTTAGATATTTAATTAAAAACATTTTGTGATAAAACTATAAGAAAAATTAAAAAATGCTTAAAAAGTAAACCATTTGAGTTATAATTAGTTTGTAGTTAAGTTTTTTTTTTTAAATTTATTTTATATCATTAATGGAATTTCTATTTTATCCTTTTAGGAAAATGCATCATTGCGTTCCCAGCTAATGGCTTTTGCTCAAACTTGTAATTGCAAACATAGTAATGTGAGTGAATTTATATTGAACACCCTTAATATGAATGAAAAACATGGTGCGGGAGCAGTTAATACTTCGTATCTTGTGAATAATTCAAATGGCAATCAACATTTGGATAATTTTAGAAAGACCGTTAACAACAGTTGTAGTAGCGGAACAACAACAACACATCACGTTAAAATTGCTCCAAAACCACCAAATGCCGGGCAATTTATAAACAAAGGATTGAAACAACGGCTGAACGCCACAACTGTAAAGAAAAATGTTGCCATACTCTTTGCCATGGCTTTCATGGTCACATTGAACGTGGGAAATTTCCAATCCTATTTAAATAAATCGGCTTTAGAGAGTGCTGTGGAGGCATCTGTTACAGTTTCTCAAGAAGAGCCAATTGCCAAAACTGGGCGCAGATTATTATGGGTTCCGAATGAACAGGAATTTCTCGAGCAAACAAATCGTAGCAAACGTGAAACTGAAATGGCAAATATGCCCCCACCGCCATTACACTTTTTACGTCCGGTTAATCGTACAACAGCTGATAAATTAAATGGTACCGCAGCAAAAGATGATCCGTCTTTAAAGACATCTTCAATGGCGGAGACAACGACGACGACAACTTACAGAAATGCTACACAGGAAAACATGCGTTTAGTAAAGAATTTACATAAATGGATTGGCGGCAATGATTACTTGAATTTAACCGGAACAGGAATTGGCAACGATTATGAACAAATGGAACATTTTAAATTTGGATCTGGCTCTTACGTGGATTATGATTTACCTTTACAGGCTCCCATTGGTACGAAACAAAAGCGCAAGATATTCTTAAATTCTGAACCTTCAGAAAAGCATACGAAACTTAATTTCGACGATGACCATCACAATTCATTGGATATTTTCAAGCCCCGAATTAGTGAAGAATATTTGAAACTTTTTAGAGGCATTAAAAGACAAGATGATACTTTTTATGTTTTGTCTTTTAACATGGATCATATTTTATTGCCGGCTTCGAATTACAATAAAAGTTCTCGTCCTAAAATGTCACTCATGTTACCAGCTGGAGATCCATCTCTTAACGGGGATATTGTGTTAATGCAAATTGACTGCGAGGTCATTAATACCACAGAATTGGAAATAAAATCTCATATGATACCAGAAAAACTTAGACCTTCAAAGTATTCTTCAAACGTGCACGTTAATCCAAATGATGTTGCCAATAATGAAACAGCTGGATCAACTTCAGCGACAGCAACAGACTCTAAGCAAATACATGTGAAAAGAGAAGAAATAAGAGAAAAACCTTCTGCTCCACGTACTTACTTTATGATGGGTCCTAAAAATCAAGCCTCTTCGGCTTCGGCCAATTCTATTCCTAACGGAACAAACGCTGTAAAAAGAAAACCAACAATTGTCAAGTTAAATGCAAATGATAGTGTAATTGGCAGTGGGGTTTTAAATGTACGCAATTCAACATTATTTTCACGTATGCGCGAAACTGTTGGTTCTCACAATAACGGTTTTATATCAGCGTCGGGTGTTAAAAAACTAATATAGTTTTTGAGAGGTATTTATATTTTTATTTTACATATTTAATTACACCATGAATGAAGTTTACCTGAAAAAATACAATTGGCAGCGATGGAATTTGAATTAATTCCTGAAAAAAAAAACAAATGTTTTTCATCAACGCTACATATCTTATCAAATTTTCTCGTTTGGTAAGAAGTTAAACAGTTGATGGTAGCTGTGATTATGCACATACAAAGAATAATGATAAGACTTGTAATTGATATTTAGTTATATCTGCTTGTGTATACGTTATCCATTATACGGATATCTATTTTTACTCCTCAAATAATAATCTCTGAAAATCGAAATTTTCTATTTATTTTGAGAAGAAATTGGTAATACTTCTTAATTACAATTTCTGTCAATCGAACTATGTATATATAATATGTATTCTCTTAACTTCTTGTTAAATAAAGTGTTTACACAAAAAAGTTTTTGCATACAGTTTTCAGTCTTATTAAACAAAACATTGTTCAACTTTTAAAATATAAAAAATTATTACGTCTTTAATTTGCTGCAAATTTTTTTATTTATTCTATGATTCTATCTCTTTTGGCCTTAATTGTGTTATCTGCTACGCTGGCAGTTCTCCACTGAAACTCATTCATTTGTGACTAGCAAAATCTGCCCAGAAAAATTAAGTAATTTTATGGTTATTTAAAAATACCAACAGTCTTGTTTGCAGATACTCATTAACGTAAATGAATGTGTTAATAAAGTCTTCAAGAATGAAAGAAATCTTTCTTTTACAGCGCATGAAAGCTGCTTACCATACTAGACGTGTTTCGATTGGGTGAAATTCGTTATGAAAACTACTCGCTCTCTTATGTTTTTAGTTTCTGTCAGCCATATTATAGTCTTTAAATATTTTAACTTACATCTTAAATACTTAATTTAAAAACCAAAAACTTTCACTTTTTGAAGCAAATTAGAGGCGGGAAATCTTTTGATTCTTCGAATTTTACATCTTCTGCTATTCTAAAGATCTTTATTATTTATCTATGACCAGTAAAACAGTTTTCATTTAACAACTGTGAGTTTGTCTATTCTTTT
Source organism: Sarcophaga variegata (assembly GCA_932273835.1). Lineage (NCBI taxonomy): Eukaryota > Metazoa > Arthropoda > Insecta > Diptera > Sarcophagidae > Sarcophaga > Sarcophaga variegata. Next base: position 49,106,409 of record OW026360.1, on the reverse strand, counting down.
TTGTGCCTAAGCGAATTTTTATTGAAACTTTAAATGCATTACAAAACACCATCTGTTTACATAGAGATTAGCTCAAAAAAAGCTAAATAATTATTACTTTCACAAACGTAATCAAATATATAAGTCTAGAACCACCACCAAATTTGTTCATGTTCTCTCCTTACAATAAAAAATACAATATTATAAAATTTTAAACATAATTTATAATTTTCTACTTTTAGGTTTTCCCAAAAAGCATCGCTAAAATAAGATGACACTAGAATATCCTAATACAAATATTTTAGGTTTTTTACATTTAACTTAATATATAAATTTAAATTTAGGATCCAATTGAAGCATTCGTTTGATGGTTGAAATCTAAAGCTATTAATTTCATATTGGAAAGTCATATCATAAAAGTTTTTTTGAACTTGAAGTGTAATCCAATTATGTTTTTCTTTTTTAAGTTAATTTTACAGATCATTTTCTTTAAGTATCCATATTAAATTTATACTAAGATTTATAAATGTAATTTAATGCAGATCAGATTTACTAACTACAGTGCTAAATTCAGTTTGAATGAATGTTTTTTTTTTAATTCTTTACTAAATGTGTTATACTGTCGAATATTATTTTTTTCTGCAAAATTTCTGGAACAAGCATTTATTTCAAACAATTAAAAATGTATTAATTAAAAATATACTAATAATAGAAATTAGTATTTTAAAATAACTTTCTTGTGGAGTGTCGTTTTAAATAGCAAATGAAATGGATTTTTACTTTATTAAAATAGATTGTTAATATTAAAGGATTGGTGACCTACAAGCTAATCATGTTCTTACTATGTGATCTTTTATTCAAACTTTATATTAATATTTTGTCTTAAAAAGTTTTGTGATTATTTTTTTTTTTTTTTTTAATAAATGCACTTGTGAAAAATTACTAGCAATACGTAATAATTTTAAATGACCATGTGTGCAATCACTTAATTGGAAATTGTTTTTTTTTTTAACATTTTAGTAACATTAGTTTTTTATATACACATTATTATTGAATGAAAACAGTAAATACATACATTAGTAATTTATATACACAAAGTTATGAAAACTTAAATATAAAAAAGTATTTTTAATTATTCAATTGTAAATAACAAATAAATAAAATCCAAATAAAAAATTATAACTGTTGTTCTCTTCAATTTACAGTTATGGTATACGAACATTCTTATCGAATAATAAATAAATAAATATAGTAACAGATTTAAACCAGACCCAAAATTTATTTGAAATTAATTAAGTGTGAAATTAAATCTTAAATCAAACTGACAATCCAATGGAGTGCAATTTAAATAAACACAAGTTTATCCAAAACCCTTTTTATTATTATTCTATGGATAGAAACAAATGATAAAAAAACTTTCCTCATCCTCGTCATCATTGTTATAGATGCAAGAAGCCCAATACGACAGTGTAAAATTGTTGACAGAAACCTTTGAAAATTGTTTTGGTATCGAAAATCATTAGAGGTGAACATTCTGCTCGCAAAATTGAAACTGCTGAACCTATAACGACCAGTAAATCGATTAAACGTCCTCCACTTGATCTCAAAAAAGATAACCCAAAGAACTCAGCATTAATCATGTAATTGCAAGGACTTCATAACAAACTAAGAATATTCAAAATTTATTTAAGCCACCTTTACGGAACTTAAGTGGTAGTTGAGCAAGAAATGAGGCTTTTTGTTGATTACCTATGGCATGCGCTCCGAATTTGTACAGCGGTACGAATAATTATTTGTTGTTGTAACAGTTCGGCTGTTGTCTCCGGAAGCTTTTCCCTGTATGTGAATAAAGATAATTTTAGTTCATGTGTTCTATTTGTAGTGTGCCGTGTAATTTGATGGGGATGGAAAGGGTTTGAAATGGGATTGTTGTATGTGCGTGTTGTTAATGTCATGTGGTAGGTAGTCCGAGGAAGTTAGCTGTCATCGTAGGGTTCAGCCATAGGTCTACTGGCCGCAGGGCTGTCGGTTTAACTGGACAGCTAAAAATGTGCAACGTGTCGTGTGGTGTTTGGTTGCATGATGGGCAGCTGTCTTGGATTTCCGGGATAATTCTAGCCCTGTAGCTGTTCAGGAAGTTTGACCATCCTGATCTGAGCTGGGCTAGAATAGTCCTCGTTACTCTTGGTAGCTGCCTTTCTGAATCGGCTATGGGTGGCGGGTGCTGATTTATGACCTTGTTATGGCTGAGCTCGTCTCTGGCCGTCGCGACGATGGCATTGTGAAGAGTATTTTGTGCCTCCCTGACGGACAGTGTGTCGGTTATTGAGGGTATGAGGTGTATAATGTCTGAGTTGTATGTGGTGAGGTCTTGTCTTATGCGGCGGGGAGGGGGATCATTTAAGACTATGTGGTGGTTTGGATGGGAAGGTTGGTAGCAGGCTATGAGAAATTGTTTTGTGAGCAGCTCGTTGTGTTTTTTCACCGTCAGCATCTTGGTCTCCTCATGGAGATGGTCTATACTAGTCATCCTCACGCATCCTGTGGCTATACGCAGGGCGTTGTTCTGCGACGTCTGTAGTGCCCTCCACTGTGTGTCACTCAGGAATGATGTCCAGATTGGAGCAGCATAATTGAGGAGAGACCGTCCGATAGCCTTATAGGTGGAGAGGATGGTTTCCTTGTCCATTCCCCATGAGGTGCCAGCCAGAGCCTTTAGGACCTTGTTTCTTCTCTTCACGCTGGTGTTGATGTTAGTCGCATGTGCGGCGAAGTGAAGCAAGTTGTCGAAGGTGACCCCGAGGATCTTTGGGTACCTAACTGTGGGAATGATGTTTCCTTCCACTGCGACGTTTAACGTGATTCTTACTTCCTTCGTCCATGTCGTGAAGAGGGATACAGTTGATTTTGGTGCGGATATTCGTAATTTTCTTTCCCTAAAGAATTCCACCAGGGACGAGAGGTAGGTGGTTATGTTGGAGCTGACTTCGCCGATGTTAATGCCCGAGGAAAAGACCGTACAATCGTCCGCGTAAGAGACCAAGGAGATGTTAGAAGGTGGCGTTGGGAGTGAGGTGAGGTAGATATTAAACAGGATAGGCGACAGGACTCCCCCCTGTGGGACACCCATCTTTATTCTCCTGTGAGAGGATTTTTGTCCCCTAAACTCAACGTATGCCTGCCTACCTCCAAGGTAATTGGAGGTCCAGCGTTTCAGGTCGTTGGGCAAGGCTGAGTTTAGTATATCTCTCAGGAGTGTGGGGTGGTCGACCGTGTCAAAGGCCTTTGAAAGGTCAAGGGCCGCAACGACAGTTCGTTGACACGGTCGTTGTTGGTTGAGTCCGTCAGCTATCCTAGTAGTTATCTCGGTGAGAGCCGTGGTGGTGCTTCGCCCTTCTCTGAAGCCATGTTGGTGTTCTGCCAGTGGGAAGTGCTGTTTGAAAGCAGGGAGCAGGAGGGCTTCGAGGATCTTTACCATTGGTGATAGTAAGGAGATCGGCCTGTATGATTCTCCTTTGGTCGCTGGTTTGTTCGGTTTTGGGGTCGGGATGATCCTTGCGACCTTCCAGATGTCAGGTATCACCAGGCTGTGCAATGACAGGTTTATTAATCTGGTAATGAACCTCAAAGCCCTCTCGCCCAGCTTCTTCAGCATAAGCATGGACAGTCCGTCGGGTCCCAATGCCTTAGATGGTTTGGCGTTGGTGATGATGTAGGCCACCGCGGATTTCTTAAATGACTGTGGTTGTTGGTCTCTACACAGGTTCCTTAGCAGCCTCAGTGTTGCTCTCTTGTTCTTATTCTGCTCAGTTGGGTGTTCGACAAATTGCTTGCAGAATTCTTTGGCGCACTTTTTGCCCTCAATATATTGCCTGCCTTCAAATTCAATGGCTGTGAGGTTGTTATTAATTTTAGAGCCAGATAGGTTTCTTATGGTCTTCCACAGTTTCTTGGGAGCTAAGGAGCAGCGTTCTAGGTGTTCCAGCCATTTGGAACGTCTGTGCTCGTTCACCAATTTGTTTATTCTTATGTTCAGAGACTCTAGCCTCTCGTCCGCTGGGTTAGCCGCTCTGATGTTATCCCGCTGTTGAGCCAGGCGCGCGGCATCTGAAGGGTAGTTCGGCCTGGTGTTGTTAATTCTGCCGGCGGGAATAAAACGCTTCGCCGCATTTTGAACAATTGTTCGGAATTGCCTCTCACCATTTCTAACGCACGTGGGAGGGAGCATATGTTCAAGGTTATCCTCAATGAAGATCCTGAAACCTTCCCAGTTGGCCTTATTGTAGTTCACGTACGTCTGTCGGTCAGGTTCCATAAAGTCGCTGCGTTTTTCTATGTTGACCACTATGGGTAAGTGGTCGGAGCTAAGGGCAGTATACGTCTGCCAGGTGGTAAAGGCTAGAAGTGACCGACTAGCAATGGTGAGCTGTATCAACCGGAACGAATAATTATTAGTCTTTGTTGCTGTATCTTCACTATTTCGTGTTTCCTAAATCTGAAAAATTTGATTAATTAAAAACAAAAATTAAATCAATAACAAAGTGCCTATGGGGATGTCCCTTATGACCACAGGACTCGTTTTGTCATTTTCTATCCAATTTTAGGAATCCTACATTAGTTAATATGACACCTAAACCTGACAAGGGCAATATTTAAGCTGAGTAGTTCATGCCCACAGCGTCTATAACATTCGAGTAGAAGAAATACTGATCCTTTCTTTTTATAAACGTTTCTAATTTATGCATATATTATTCCTTCATATATTAGCGATTGTGCAAATACAATAATCAAATGTTGTTAGTTGTCTTTAGCTGCCGATTGTAGATGACGGATGTTGTGGATTTCGCTATAACTGTTGCCACTTCTACGTGCTCATTAATAGATGAGTCAGGGAGGAAGAGCAGAAGCGTTGGATGAAAGGTCGAGCTGTTATGTGTGTAGGAGTCCATAGCCTCCTACAGAGGCTAGTTATTGGTTGTATACAGGCACTGCGGGATTAGATCGCTGACAAGGATCTGGAACAGATCCCAATTCCACTGGAACTGTCCAGAGCCCCCTTCCCCTGGGGGTTGAGGTTAATGACCCTGGGCTGGGGCTCATTTGAAGCTTTAGACCTTCTATTCGAGAACCGACATTAAGGCTCTCCAGAGATTCATAAGTCGCTTGAACTGGTTAAGAAGAGATAGGGCATCGAGGTAATAGTTGAACTGTCTTTGATGTTTGTGGTTTATCGTTTTTCCTTCGTTTCCTACATCCACCCTTTTCTAACTTTTCTCCTTTTGCCCATTGTCTTATCTGCTTCACTATTCTCTCTCTCTCTCCATCTCATCCAGGACGCATTTACAATATGTAATTTGGACCACGTCCTCAAAGCTAACCGTTCTAATTTCACAACAGTTTATATTCGCATTGAAAATTGCAATTCTCGTATGAAAAGATAAAAAAGGATGACTTGCAAATATATCTTAGGCGACTGACGCGTATTATGCAAGTGATTATCCATATCCTCACGAAATATCCCGAAGATAACAGAATTGCCTGACAGCCTCTATTTCACTTGCACGATTGCAAATAAATCCTTGGAAGCTGCTATAATAAATGAGGATTTTGTCTTCAGAACATTATTTTCAAATCAGTGCAAGTTTGCCGATAGATCCGATTATCTTGTCCGGAACTATATTAAATAGGTGATGAGAGTACAAAGCCCTGTTGGACATATTTTATCTTACAACAGGCCACTGACTACTTTCATGCACGTTTCTCATGGCCTAGAATTAGGGCGGCAGTTTCTATAAATATTCCATTAGGTGACCTTTTTTATAAGATTCAATAACATTTTCAAGGCTTTGGTCTATATAGCGGCAGCTTCTATATCTTTCAACTAAGTATTTCTAACAATCCTTTAGTTTGATAAGTATCTCTGAAACCAGAAGATGATGATCGTTTGTCATATCAATACTAGCAGCGGGCACAGTATCAGGTTTGGCCGAATATAACGCATAATATCAAGTGTCGGTGCATCAGGTGTCGTGCCACATTGAGCCAGCATGAGTCGCTTATCCTTAGGAAGATCGTAAACTTTAAATTCTTTGCAGAATTGTTAATCGATAATTTTCAAATAAGAAGATAATTCATCACATCTATAGCAAACCATTTAGACATTTATATAGCAAACCGTTTAGTTTAACAGACGTTCGCCCGTAGCCGCTGAACTTGAAGAACAGAATCGCCTCTCGGAACTCACCGATGCTTGACGGATATCAACAAAATATATTAATATAGGCAGTGTTAAGGTATTGATTGGATTGTCGATTATTATTTTGAATATAAAATAATATCCCACCCTATTGTTTAATTTAAAGCTCTTGAATTTATTGTGCTTTGAACCACCTAGTGCACGCTCTTGTGTATATTGAATATGAAGCAGTCTGTTAATTTCGAAAAACAACAAAGAGAGGATAATAATAAAAAGCTCAAATACGAATGAATAAATAGAAAAACAAAAAAAAAGAAAGAACAAAAAAAGCCGCAAAATACAAAAATGAAGTTTCACTTTTTCCAGACGAATTTGTAGCAAAATATCGCTGAATAATTCATTCAACTTTGATTCGTTGCAACGTAGACTTCTGTGTTTTGTGAAAAGGTAGATCGCATAAAAATTTTGATACAGAGTTATATAAAAATCAATCTTTAATTAAAAGAAAATAAGTAAACTCCTTTTCCATTCCAGTTTTTATATTCATTCAATCGATATGTTTGTGGCCAGACGCAGTATCCAACGTTTGTATCCAAATGGAGTACAGTAAGTAATATTTTTTTATTTCTGTTTAATTTATTTCGAGTAATTTTCCACGATAATTATCGATTAGTTTTAGGTATAATTAAACAAATATTTCAGTTTATTATTATTATTTTTTAATTGTCTGTATTAATGCGTAGTAAAATCTTGTTATTTTCCAAATTTAGAAATTCTATTGAGAGCGTTCCATTGCAAATGATTATTTTTTGCGTTGCTACACCCTACAGAAAAGTAGTTTTAATATATTTAGGTAACGTATATGTAACATGTTTATAAAAGGTTTCTAAATCGTATAGACGGAGGCTATAAATCCTTCTTGTACAGGTAGTTTGTAATACTTCCTTACACATTTTATATACATTTTTAGTAGGTAGAGTCATCCTACTATATCTACATACAGTTCAAATCCATTTTACTTAATTCGATCTTCAAAAGATATTATTTACCATTCGAGTTTAGCTTTAAATGCCAATCTTAAAAACACTAATTTTTGGGATTAATCTTCAGAACTTCGTTTTGCTTGAGTTCTTCTATTTTATTGTAGCGTAAGGTGAAATAAAGTCGTACATTTGTATAATTTTTTTTTTATTTTTAGTTCTTATTCATTTATGATTTCGTATTGTTTAAATTATACTTTGTTATATTTGGAACACACGAGTATCTTTACACAAAGAGATATTTATTGTTTTTATTTTAAACACATATATGTACATGTGTATGCATATTTATTTAAAAAAATTTTATTTATAAATTTATATGCATTTCCTAGATTCGTAAGAATGACAAGTCAATTGGGTGATTTGGGTAGCGGTGCCGGCAAAGGCGGAGGTGGTGGTGGCTCCATACGTGAAGCCGGTGGTAGCTTCGGCAAATTAGAAGCCGCTCGTGAAGAAGAGTACTTCTACAACAAGGTAAGTGCATACAAGTATTTTTTATATTGATATAATAGATATTAGACTATAGTAATGATGTCATCGTATACACCGGCGTTTTGTTTTGTTTTTGTTTTCAACTATGCGTATTTTGATTTGTTTACTTCTGAGCATTTTATATAACCTATCCAGATGTACAGATATTATTACATACAAAATCAATTCATCGTACGCTAAGTTAGAGTGTACGTGTTTAAAGCAAAAAGTGCTTTATTTCATGTTTTGTTTTATTAAAGTCATTTAGAGGTGGCGAGTTTTTAACAATCAAAATATGTGATTATAATTTATACATAAGTGATAACAAACAAAACATTCAATCGATATATGGTCGGCAAAACACAACAGTTTTACTCATGTTTATTAAATTCATAGTGTTTGTGCAGTGTTTAGATAAGAGGTCTATTTATCAAATTACATAATGCCGTACCAAAGAAATTACCAAAATTCTTCAGAACATACAAAAAATTTTATCATGTAAATATGGCATGGCCGTACCATAATGAGCCAAACAAACGTTAACGAATTTTTAAAAATACTGCACATCGAATACAAGAAATTGTATTCAAAAGTGGAATATTTATAGTTTGGATTTATTGGCCGCGAGATAAAATAAGTCTACCAGTTTTTCTGATTTCAATGTAAAGAAATGAAAATTACGTTGTATCAATTTATAATGTGTCTACTAATATTTTAAATAATTTTGCTTTGTTCGGGCAATTTGAAACATCTTCGATTATAATGAACTAATGAGTCTCCGAGTGCAGACGTTCCACTGTTAATGCTGTGGTAAACCAACCTTGCAGCCTATCCTATCATAAAACTATTTCATGAATTACCGTAGAAGCGTTTTCATCAATATTTACATATGTATGTACATCAGAACGGTAGACCGTAGCATTTAAAACTTGAAAAAAGTATTCAGCAGATAATTTAAGAAGAAAATAAATAATATCAACTACTTCATAAACAATTGTACACGTTAAAAATTTGTTTTATAATTACAAGTCGTCGTAGTCTAGTAGGTAGAGTGTTAGCTTTTTAAAACGCAAGACCACGGTTCAAGCCCAAGCAAGGTTAGATATCAAAACGAAAATATGGAAAAAGTATTTCTTCGGTTATTTCCTCTCAGCAGATTTCTGTGAGAGTAAATAAAATTGCCATGAAAAGTTTCTCAAAAAATCTGTCGTTCGGAGTCGACTTTTAACTGTAGGTCTCGCCATTCATGTATAAAGTTAACACACACAACATAAGTGGTGTGAGAAACTAGGTCCATAATCCTAACTGACATTAAAACTTAAGAGCACAGAGTCAATTTTAAAATGCATAAAATAGTGCAATTGACTGAAATAGTTTTCTGTTACAAAATATTTTACATTTAATGCAATAAACACAATTGAGGCACCAAGTGCTTCATAGCAACCTATCATAAATAGATTACATGAAAATATATTAATATGTATTATTATTATTATTATTATAAACAAGCGTCGATACGGCGACAATGAAACGGTTAGTGATGTTAATGCAATAAGATGCATAATTTAGAGAATTTTTAAACGCGATGTCTGCAATATTACTATTAAGAACGTAGTAAAACAGTTTAATGTTACCATTGATAAGACAATGATTGATTCGGAGCCTCTCATATGTTTATAGTATAACAGTTCTTACTGCTTCGCTTTATAGAGCTCATTTTGTGGAATTGAAAGTAGTTGAGTTAGAAAAAAATTTAATAAATGTTTACAAAAGTTACAGATCTTTCAGAATATTTAAATTCAAATAGTTTCTCAATTACAATTTCATATCTTTTATATCAATAAATATTTTACTATAAATTTTCTTACTATTTTAGCAAAGGGAACAATTGGAGCGTTTGAAGAACGATCAAATACATCAAGCTGAATTTCATCATCAACAAATAAAGGAACACGAAGAAGCCATTCGTCGTCATAAGCACTTTTTGGACAATTTGGCAAAGAAGTAAACTGAACTCGCTAGTATTGTAACCAAATCTTAACTCATATTTCGAAAACTGCGAAAATTCACTCAGACTATTTCTTTTTTGAAGAAAAAGCCTTAATACACAATTACTTTGCATTTTAAAGTAAAAATATAGACGTATTTTATGTAAGAACTGCTTAGCTTTTTGTACTAAAAAATCAATAATCCATACATAGTATACATATACATACATAAATAATTATGCGTAATTGAAGAGTTCTTCAATTTAATGTAATTTTGTACTATGCGATAAATTTATTATACTACATAAATATTTTATTTTTGGCGTATTTAATTGTTTTCTTTGATAAGAATAAATATTATTTTTGATTTAAGTAAATATGTATTCAATTTTTCTTTTATTTCTTATCGAATTACAAAAAAAAACCATATAAAATAGTAATGCGGTGTTCGAGTACATAGACAATAATTATGCCCAAATGTTGTTAAGACTATTTAAATACGTCCCTGAGTTTGTTTCCATAATGATTTTTAAAAATATTTCATTCATAAAGTTTTAAAAGAAATGTTGTAATTTAAATATTATTAATTCTAGGCAAGTGTTGTAATTTCAATAATATTTATTCTAGGCAAGGTTTCAAATGCTATTCTGAAGCAAAGAAATTTACATTTTTATGTTGCGAAAAATTTCTGCACGAGTCTGAAAACAATAATCATCGAATCGAATTAGTCTTTGGTTATATTTAGTTTCAATTGTTTTCTAATCGTTAAAAAAACTTAGGACTTTTTGTGAATTTGAAATTGTTGTGAATTTGTATACTGTGTTCGTTGTAAATGAATTTTGTTTAGGATTGATTCAATCTACAAACTCTGGTTCAAATTCATTCAACTAAAACATTTAGTTAAGTTTAATTAGGTTCAATGCTTATTGAATTATAGATCCTAAGAGTATGCAACATTTTTACGTTCATAAAAATTTCTTTAACACTAAGTTTTTTAGGTGGCCCATAAATGGTTCTTCCAGATCATTTCTACGCTGATAACAAAAGTTAAGAAATTTAAAAGAATAGGGTATGTGTAATGTATGTTTAAACGCCTTTGCTTGCATTATTTTCCATGATAACTGGAATATTTTCTATATAAAAGACTTTGAAAATATTGAAATTGTGTTACCCGATCCCTACATGTAATTTTTGAATATTATTATATTTATTATATTATATATGTATGCAGGCATTTAAAGTTTAATAATATTCCTTGTTCAAATTACATTTTAATTTACCTTATATACTTAGTATATTATTTTACAATTTCAGCATTACTATCTCAAGAAATTACAACAAATTATTCTGATAATAAAATATATTAATAATTAAATTCTCTGCTCTAACATCTTGAAGCAAAAAGAATATTTCAGCAATCTTCTGATCAAAGCTCTGCAAGTAAATAATTCCCATAAAACAGTTTCTCAGATCTGTTATTTGGACTCAACGTTAAATTCTTTGCTTCATTGTATATGTAGATAGTGGAATGCAAAACTCAACTGTTGTATCTAAATCTAAACAATAATACTTTAAGCGTTAATTTTACTTAAGGGAAAACTTTTAAGAAAAAGGCGCAGATCTAAAAATAAACAAGCAAATGAGATCAGTTTAAAATGCTTGAGTAAAATAATAAAATTTTTTATAAGGAAATGTAGAGATAATTTTTAGACTGAGAGTGTATTGAAAACAGGTAATGACCGAAAAAAAACCTTGGCGCTTTATTAATAATACTCTTGGGAAGACGGAAAGTGCAAATAAAAATCTTTATGATTCTCAGGGACATATAATAGTGAGTGATAAGGCTAAGGCAGATTATTTCAACAACTATTTCATTGAAAGTGTGGCTAATCTAAAATGAGAAATTGAATGAACAACCTGGAGAACATTTTAATATGTCTACATCTCCAAATACAACTTCGCTACGTTCTGAACTTGGCACTATTACTGAGACTGTCATTAATGAAATCATTTCAAATATTAAAATAAATAAAAGTCCGGGAATGTGGAAATGAGATATCTCCTGTTTTAACTGATATTTTTAATAAAATGATTAACAAATCAGTTTATACGAATGTTTTGAAAATACATAAAATAATTCCAATTCCAAAGGATGCAAATGCGATATCTGTAGATAAATATAGGCCCATTGCTAAACTTTCTACGATTGATAAAATTTTTGAAAAAATTATATACGACTAGCTTTCAACATATTTAGAAGAAAATAACTTCTTATATAACTACCAGTTCGGATTTAGGAAGGTGTGTAGTACAGAAGATGCCGTTTTAAATATAGTTAAGTATATTTGTAGTGGGATTGATGAGGGTTATTCTGGTGTTGCAGGAATATTTTTGACTTTACAAAGGCTTTTGACCTAGTTGACCATGAAATATTGTTTCAAAAATTAATGTGTTATGGTGTTCCGGGTCAAGAACTTTGGTTATTTTCAAAATAGGAAGCAATATGTCAGCGTCAATGATGAAGAAAGTTTTATTGGATCTGTTGACTACGGTGTTCCCCAGGGTAGTGGTTTATGACCATTATTATTTTCAATTTATTTAAACGATCTTGAGGATTTAAATTTATCTGGAGAACTTTTTGTTTGATTCGTCTTGTGATTAAGCCCACCAAAACAAAAGTCATACGCTGCAGGCCGCATACTACAAATATGAACAGCATTAATGTTTTGATGGGAAAATCATTTATGAATCTTATTCTTGCAGAATAAGAATATTTAGGTATTACTTTACAGAGTAACTTATCTTGGGACTCTCATATAAATGATCTAAAACTGAAGATAACTCCTGCAATTGGAATTCTATATAAACTCAAAAACAAAATTGATATTAATTCCAAACTTATGATATATAGATCTTTGATAGAGTCGAGTTTGAACTATCTTGACATTATATATGCTCACAACAAGAACAACACCTCACTGAAATCCTTACAAATTTTGCAAAATACAGCATTGAAAATCGTATATAAATTACCTTTAATGTATTCATCAACTAACTCGTATAAAGACGTTAGCAAAACAATTTTACCAATTTATGGTTTGCGTGAATACCAGGTTTTAATGTTTATTTTTAAATGTACAAAGTAAGTCGGTAATCATACAATAACATTTTCCCAGAATCAATTACATTTTAATACAAGAAATAGGGATTTTTTTAAAGTTCCTAGATGCAGACTTGAAACTACAAAACAAAGAATTGATTATCTTGCCGGTATTAAATTTAATAATTTGCCTCGTGACATAAAATCTATCACTCGTATATCATTATTTAAAATATCTTGTTAGCAAATGCTATTAAACAACCTTGAAACATTCTTGTAGATGTATTTTTCTTTTAAAATTTTCTCTTTCGCTATACATATGTATATTTTTTTCTTATCTTTATAAATTTATTTCGAACAAAACAAAACCCATTTAATGATTTTTTATGATGTACATATATGCATTTATTAAGTACATTGGAAAATTTTGCCAACTTGTCTCAATAATGTCTAAGAGACGCACTGTGTGGCATTTTGCCTGAAAACCTGGCCAAAATTAATAGAAGTGTTTTATGAGTTAATGGGTGGAATTTTTTGATAGTGTTAGTGATAATTAGGCCCAAGGATGAACCCAACTGATTTTGGTTCAAATCGGTCCGTGATTTCGCCTAGCCCCCATACAAATTCCACTCGAAATTGCACTTATTTACACATAATTATAGTAATTATGCAACAATCATAATAAAATTTAGCATGGATCAGTTCTGTGTACTAAGAAATCATGGTGTAACGTTTGGTGAAATTCGGATAACATTTGACCCTACTCCCCATATAAAGCCCCTTTAGAAATTCACGTTTGCTCTTATAAATGGCTTAAAAACATCGGTATCGTGATGAAATTCGGTATGAACGTGTATTTTGTAAATCTAAATCATATTACAAAATTTTGTTATGGTCGGTAAATAATTGCCCCTTGGTCAAAAATAGGGTCTCTTAAGAAAATATGTTTAACAATTATAATTGGCTTAAACATTTTATTACCTCGATGAAATTCGACATGAACATGTTTAATATGAATGTGAATCATTTATGATCACATTTTATTATGATCGGATCATAAGTGCCCCTAGGTACCACATACGGTCCATTAAGAAAATCTAACATACATCTCATATTGTTATAATCGTCGATATATGTAATTAAGTTTTTAAACTTCTATGATAATTAATATTTATTCATAATATTTATTTTACATTATTTAATACTTAACTTAAAAATACCTAAAAAGTGAAACTAACTACAATCGTTAAAATCGTTATCATTTTCATCATCAATGTCCGGAGGAAGTAATTTAATAGTATCTGATGAAAATGCTTTTCTAGTCCTTCGCGATTTTTGTGTACTGCAGCTTATAAAAGGGTCACTGCTTAAAAGTAACCTATTCAGGACATCTCGATTGGTATCGCTTCTACTAAATTTCCTCGCATAATTCGTACGCCATATGGCTTTATTGCCTATGGCTTTATTACACTACGTCTAATTTTTTTAATTTTTCGAAAAAAAGTAAAATTTTCAAAAAATCGCCTAAAATAATTGCGCAAATTTTTCTTTTTGTTCCTGAATGTAGAGAGTTCATATTTTCTTGTGGTATATAACATTAAACTACTAAAAACTACTTTCACCTTTAAAATCCTTGTTTTTTTTAGGAAGGGTAAAAAAATGTGAAATTTTTATTATTTTTAAATTTTTAAAGAATTAATTAATTAATTAATATGTGAGATATATATATATATATAAACTGAAGTAGCTGAAAGTATATAAAAAAAATTCAATATAAAATGTCTATTCATTTAGCCACAAAAAATATCATATAAACCTATTAAAATTTCAAAAAAACACTAAAAACGCATTTAATTTTTTTCACTTTCCTAGTTTAATAGTTTTTATCTGTACCTTAAATTAGGGGTGCTTTAGTTTTGTCCGCTTGTATTTCCGACTTAAAATGTATTTTGAATCATAACTTTTTTTTATTGAATTCTGCATTCCTTAAATTTGTGTTTTTCAATAATAAGGATATAAATACATAAAAAAATACAAAATAAAACATTAATAACTTTGTTTTCTTAAAAAAATAATCATTTTAAAAAAATGTACTGAGGGGGTGCTTAGGTTTTGTCCGATACTGTATATAGGTACGCCATAATTACCTACATATTCAATATTATATTATTAAGGCTCTAATTACCGACGTTATAAATTTAAACAATTTGTCAGTTATTGTGTTACACTTGTTTTACATTCAATTAAAATTTACATAAAATCTATTTCGGATATGTACATACACATGCGTTTCTTAAGATAAGCATTTATGGTATAATAGACTTTATAATTTATGCGATTGGATGCCTTAGTTTGCGAATGTTTTGTATTTTTTTGCATATTCATTTAAGTTAATAAAATAAATCTGTTAAATTGAATACATAATACAGTTGTTCTATATTATTTTTCTTACATATATTTAACCCCTTTTTAACCCATTACTGTATTCTGTACATATAAACTTTTTAAAATCTTGCAATTCTAAAGCTGCAATAAAGGCAAGTTTTCACGGTAAGGATTTTACGGATGTAAAGTCAGAGAGAAAATACTACAGAATTTCATTTGTATTTTAAAAATGGGTTTAAAATCCATCCGACTGAATTTCTTGCGTTACCTAAACAGGGTAAAGTGGACGCATCACTGATCTAATGGAGTGTGATGGATTTTAAAAAGTCCAGGCACGACGGCCAGATTTCCATCCATATTTTCTGTCAATGCAATTCTTTCTCATAACTTATTCAGTTTAAAGGACACTATCGGCTCTCTTTAGCAAAAGCTTGACATGTCGTACGACTTGTGTGATCGCCTGGATTCACTTTAAGATACATATCCTTACTGCTACATACATAATCTACACTGTATTTATATTTATTTTTAAACATTTTCTAAACTGGATTTAAGGTACTTAATATATTATTTTTGGTAGTATACATAGGTTTGAAAAATTATTCCAAAGTGAAAAACTATTTGGTTAAATTTTCACATTATTTATGCACACATTATACGATATTATAGAATATTGCTTTTATAAGAGATGATAAGATTAGATTAAAGTAATTTAAGATGTCCAAAGTAAGTACATACATACATATGAGCAATTTCGTGTCAAGTGACCCAATTTTTAAAATCGATGCCTTCCGATTTGGATGAAATTTGCACCAAGGTTAGTACTATTGGATAGTAGGCCAGATACAGCCCTATCAGTCAAGAACTGCCGGAGTTAGAGGGGGTCAAAGTTGGACATTTTGGTCATACAGGGTATTTTTAAAATGTGTGTAACTTTTCACCTATTGTTCCTAGCAAAAATTTTATTAGATAGCTATTTCTTCAATCTTTCCAAAAATAATTTTTTTAATTTTTAAAAATATTTGTTTTATTTTTTTTTTAAATTTATTTTTTTTTAATTCTTTTTTTAAATGGGCCTTTTTTCTCAAAAGAAAGCTTATACAATTTCCTTTGTTGTTTTAACTTTTCAGTAGAACCTATAAGACCTAATAATGAGCGCCAAAATCAACATCACAAGGATGCAGTGGAAGTTTTTGAACAAATAAAAAAGAAGTACAAAACGTCACAGAGTAGATCTGAAAGAATTCAACTTCTTACTCTTGCCCCATCGTTACTTGACACGAAATTGCCCATATGTATTTACATTGTTTCTTAAATTGTACAAAAAATCGGAATAATTATATGGGTTTATAAAACTCCTGCAGCTTCGTATTAAAACACTCGTACATACTATACAGTTCAATCTGAAATATTTAAACCGATATTGTAAGTACTTACACGGTTTTTATGCATTTTTTTTACTACATGAGTAAGATTTAAGAGGCCAGTTTGTAAGAACAATGACATGGGAAAGGTGTTAGTGCATCGTATTTCAAATTCGTATTTCTTCTACAATTTTACTTTTTTTTTGCAAAAAGAAAGTCTAAAATTTAATAAAATGGGTTCAACTTCTTTACAAAACCATAACAATTCAAATCACTTACCAAACTGGTGCTGATAAATCATATTTATTCAGTCTATCTGGATACAGATTCAATTTAAAAATCTAAAAATAAAAAGCAAGTGACATAAACAAATGATCATAAGTTAAAGCTTTTCGGACTGGCTTTGGAAATTGTCGGCCTAAATGAATATCGTACCAATGAAACGTCAATTTTAAAAAGAAAAATATTTCCAAAAGACCGGATAAGCCATTGAAGCTTAGGAAAATATTGAGGTAAAACATTAAATAGTCCGGTTGAAAGTGTGAGTAAAAGAACTCAGGCTCATTAAAGTGCTTTTGAGGCTACACGCCGTACTAAATCGAGTAATAGAAGTTCATTTTCATCGAAAGTCGTAGTCGTTTAAACCTTAAAGTTGAAAAACGACATGTAAAAATGTAACTGTACTTACGCCCAAAAAATAGTCTACTGGTGTCAAACTTCATAATACGGCGTTCACGTTACATATATTGTATGTATAACTTTTTAAAAGGCTCACGCATAATGCATGCCATGTACTTTAGAGCAACAGCATCGACGCTTGTTTAAAATAATCATTGCCATTAAAAGCATATATTTTAATTTTTCAATTTTTGGCAAATAAGTCAGTAATGTATCCACTATTGAAGTTACCGTAGTCTTGTAGGTAGTGTGTTGGCTTATTAGACGTAAGGCCGAGGTTCAAATTCCAGGTCAGACATGAAAACGAAATATGAAAAAATATTTCTTCGGCGACTTCCTCTCAGCACATTTCTGGCAAAAACTCTGAGAGTAAATAAAATTGCCATGAAAAGTTTCTTAAAAATCTGTCGTTTGGAACCGACTTTAAACTGTAGGTCCTGCCACTCACGTATAAAATTAACACACACAACATGAGTGGTGTGAGAAGATAGGCCGTAATTCTGACTGAAGTGTTGTAATGGGCAATTATATTATGTAATGTAGCCACTATACTTTGCGCCATTGAACGTAATGAAGCATAGGAAAATGATGCCGACGACCAATAAGCCACATCCACCAATCCATCATTCACGTTACATACAAGCTTTTGAACTGCCTCTGACAGTCCCTTACTCAAAATTTGGGAATTCTGTTTTTGACGTTTTTCGAAAGATCGGCTACGAACGAACATAAAGTGAACGTAACATACAACCCACATTTCTCACACTGCCTGAATTTTAAGATTTAAATTCAATTATCTACAAGCGTTGTTCTTTTGTTAGTATACTCATGATGAATTTACAAATTCCAATGAACATTTTTTTAACGTCACGAATTTTGTTTTATTCTGAAAAAAATTTTAACGAAAAATCGAATGCAAAAAATGATCAGTCATAATAATTTGTATTAAAGTGCCTGATCAGTTTCCATTTCACCTGCATGTTTAACTTGCATTTCCAAATGACATTTGTCCTGGTCCCTGCGAATTAATAATAGTTTACTTACGTTAGATTGAGATTTCGAAAAAAGAACCTAGTTTTCCGATTAATGAAGCAGTCTTCTGTAAATATTGAAATAAAAGTACCACTCTACGATTTAGCCGTGAATTATAAATAAACGACTACAAATTTAATGGGTTAAAGCAAACCCTATTTGGATTTGATCATTCAACGTTTTATATAATTAACTGTATTCTAATGACACAGCAAATTTATTTATTTATTTATTTTTTTCCTAATAAAGATAATTTTAACCGGTTAATAAAAACAAGCAAAATACAATATAGGGGTCGGTAAGTGCACGCAGCAGCAACAATAAACGGCTAATGGGATCATGTTAATTTTTTTTTTTGCAACGAATCTGTCTGTTATAGAATTGAGCCCTTAGATGTTGCAATGTGTGATACTGATAGCATTAAAAAAATACACAGAAATGGACAACGGAGAAGTATAGTTCATTATGAAAACAACTCTCAATGTGTTTGCTGATAATAATCTGGAAGATTTAAAAAGGAAATGAGCGGTACAAATATAAAAAGTGCAAAAATTAATAACAAACATAATTTAACGTACATAATTGGTCATTACAAATCTTTAGTCAGGATTACGACCTAGTCCACACCACTTATGTTGTGTGCGTTAATTTTTATACAAGAGTGGCGGGACCTACAGTTTAAAGTCGACACCGAACGACAGATTTTTGAGAAACTTTTCATTGCAATTTTATTTACTCTCAGAGTTTTTGCCAGAAATCTGCTGAGAGGAAGTCGCCGAAGAAATATTTTTTTATATTTCGTTCAGTTGGAGATGCCTGACCTGCGGCAAGATGCCTGACAAAAGGCAAGAGCTAAAGTTCATCTGTAGGTGGTAAGTGAGTTTGAAAATGTGGTCTTTACGGATAAAATTTTTTTACAATTTGGCAATATGTAGTAATAAAATCAAAATAAGTTAACGCATATATCAACGTTGACCTGAGACGCGCTAATTCCCACAATACGTTTACAACTCGTATATATTTAATAGGGCGGTAAGGTAAATCAATAAATTTACCGTGAAATAATTTCAAATTGTGTTTTGTTTGCCTTGTTTTAGTATATAGACTATAAAATTTAAATCAATTGATCATTTGACTGCTCGTGGAATCTAAATTTTTTAAAACATAACCTCAGCTTTATTTCCAATGGATTTTAAAAAATTTGCTACTAAGGATTAATTTCATAAGATCTTTTCAGTTGCATTGTTTCTAACAAATAAATGAGACAGTTTCAAAGTTATTTACCCTCTTTGATTCAAGTTTTGATGTAGAATCTACTTTCTTTCTTTTTGTGTAAAAATGTCGTTTCAATGCTATTGCTCGATATAATTTTTCTTAAATTTAGATATGTTGCATTTTTAATTAGCAAAACTTCAACTGCCGACTTCTGTGAGTTCGATTAAGAAAGAGAACGATTAATTATTTATTAACGAAAATAATTATTTGTAGCTTATTCGCGAGAACCCCACAAGAAAAAGTTTAACACGGTGCCTAATTCACATTTCCTCCAATTCAGGCAAAAAAAAGTTGGTAATAATAGACTATAGTGCTCGCCGTTGACAGTGACGCCCTGGCCAACGTCGTTCTCAAAGAAATTATGATCGATGACGCCGCAAATCTAAAGTTAATACCACTCAGTGACTTTTTCGGGATGCATCGGAGGCTCTTGGATCTCATGTGGTTTGTTATCGTGTCGAATTCTTCAATTTTGTTTATACCGTACTCAATTCATCAAAAAATTAATGTTATCGCTGAAGATGATTTTTCAATAAAAATTAGTTTCACTTGCCGCACCCATGAAAACACAGCACTTAAAAGGTCCCCAATAACTCAGTTTTACACCGCTATCCACAACATTTTTCGAGTCATGCGTGAAGATCTCAGAACCATTCAACAAGCTACTACATCATGCCGTCATTGATGCTTCTCATCAACTTATCAAAATTACTTGTCCCATGAAAATGTAGTCTATGATGTCCCGACACAGGGACATATGTATTCCAAAGTCGATTTCCCTCAAATTATTGGTATTTTTTAATATACCCATTTTTTCTAAGCCACCTTCATAGCTCCGCAAAAAGTTCGTTGGCCTTAGCCTTTTATTACTTCCTTTATGGGAAATAAACACAGAAAAATTTGTAACGATGCTTGTGATGTGCTGCCAGAAGCGCCTGACATGCGAAGAGTCACGTTTTTTCAATTTACCCAGCTTCCTTCGACTCACCGCTTTCGAATGAAGATCACTTCTGCGAATGACAATCAACGCTCTCTTTCTTTCAAGACAGTTTCCTAGACGGTAAGAAATCTCCGGTTTGAACGTACTGGAAAATAAAAGAATAACCTCCGTCTTTGTGGGATTAATGTCAAGTCTCTAGTCAAATGGTAAGTAACTAGTAATGTCGTGACGACTATAGAGGAAACATTTATTAAAAGAGGCATTCCTTTGAATCTGTAAGTATTTATAAATTCTTGATTAAACATACGTATTACAATACAACAATGTAAAATGAAATGAAAACATTTAGAAAAACTCTACTGATAATTCTGCAGGTTGTGGGCCACGATATAAATACCTTCAAAAGTTAGAATAATACCAACTTCCAACAAGTCAATGAACGCAATTATACTGCTGCTAATGAGTAGATGAGGATGGCCTATCAAAGGCTTAATATTCTTCCACAAAGTTCCAATACGACTCCAAGAGAGTATTTAGGAGATCAGTTGGAAGAACGGTTACGTAGTCACTAAATCTCAAACAAGAGTCAACTGAAAATCTTGCTTATAAGTGCATGGCGGCAAATATCAACAGGAAATGCTAAACAAAACTGGTACGTTCAATGCCAAATGGGTTAAATGGAGTACTTGGTCTTAAGAAGTATCCTACTAAATATAAGGGATAACAGTAGGTTAGGTCGAATTGGTAGCTCTGAAATCAAAGAGCTCACTTGAGCACGACCAAGTCCAAGTAACTGATTGGTACGCCTTCTATCCATCAGGGGCCAGGTGAGTCTAGCGGTGGAGCAGGACTCCTCATTGGCCCAGGATAGGTTGGCGTCTAGAAAGAATTTTCGCGCAATGGCCAGCTTGAGAGACGAGTGGCATACCCAAGTCTACTGAAGAGGATTCCGGAAGAAATGCCCCAGCTCTGGCGGGCTCATCGGCCCAGACCAGTAGACACTAAAGCGCCCAGAAAGAAGGTCGAGACAGTGACGACATTCCATGACGATCCTGGAGTTATTCACAACACCTGACAGAGACCTTATGGCGGCCCTACTGTCAGAAAAGACCGATACGCGGGTAAAAGGAGCACCGTTGACGAGGATCTATTGAGCTGCCCTGTAAATTGCCATCACCTCCGCCTGAAACACGCTACAGTGATTCGGCGGCCGGAGAGATGCTTAGGTCCAGTTTCCAAGAATAGACTCCGCTCCCGACCCCAGTGTCGAGTTTAGAGCCATCCGTGTATATATCCAGGAGGTCCGGGGGGACGGTGTTGAGGTAAGTCATCCCTGCTCGGAATCAGAAATTGGGAACCCCTGTCAAGACAGTATTCCGCAGGGATATAATCGATGTTCGATGGGGCCACAGGATCAACCTCCAAAATGGAGGAGTGACCAGAGGGTTCAATGTGCCAACGAGACAGGGCATTAAGTCTTGTCGCAGCAAACTTAGCTGCCTGCTTAGCAAGAAGCACAGTAGGAAGCCAGTTGACCATTGCGAATAAGGCTTTTGTGGGGGTGGTGCGCAAAGCACCATTTATATAAATGGCCACAGCTCTTCTGACCTTGTCAAGAAGTCTAACGTTGTGTAGTTTATCCAGAGCAGTTCACCAGAAAGCAACACCGTATAAGAGGTTGGGTTCAATAACCGTGGAATAGATCCAGCACATGATCCTTGGGCGAAGACCCCATCTGGTTCCAAACGCCCTGCTGCAGCAGTAAGCAGCAAAGGCCGTCTTACACGACCTAGCAGCCAGATTCGCCCTCCAGTTCAGTTTGGGGTCGAGGATCAGGCCCAGATATTTAACATCGGGACTCAACGTGAGTCTGGTCACGCTTATGCTAGGAAGGGTGAAGGTCGGAATCTTATATCTCCTAGTGAAAAGAATCGTATCGGTCTTGGAGGGGTTAATAGACAATCCAAAGTCCCTACACCAGTTCAGTACAATCGAAAGCGCCAAGTTTAACTTGTCCAACAGCGTCTGCGGACATACATACGTCTGTGGGATAACATTACACTGAGTTCTTCTTTGAAGCACTTAAACTTTTGCAGTGCAAAAATATGGAGTCACCAGAAAGGTTTCCTTACTTTTCCTTTGCTTTGTGGAAAACATTAAAAATTTTTTTGTTTTATAATAAAATAATTATTAAAATAAATAAAAAAAACATCAATTACTTTTACATATTATTGCCTGAAATTTATGAAATTGATAAAATTCATGGGGGTACCTAGACTTTTGCTGTAAATTGTATTTAAACTTGAATAATATCGATTAAGTACATAGTAAAACAATTGAATTCATGAATTAATTCCTTGTAAATTCAGAAAACTTAATACAGTTTAAATTGAATATTGTAATTAATCCTATAGCTGCGTGTTGGAATTCAATTGCTTGAAATTGAGAAACGCAACCGACGCGACCGGCTACAAACAAAAATAAAAACATATGCATTTGTTTTGTGTGTTTGCTTATGATTTAATTACTGGTTAGTGGCTGTGTGGGTGTGTTTGTGTGTGTGCATTATTTGAAATAACATTTTAGGTTTTTTTTTATATTATTGGCTATTCGCTGCTTTTTGGCTATGAATGTACAGCAAAATGTCATTTTATTTTCTTTATTCGTTATTGTGTTAAACAAAGGATTATTTTTATATTTGATTTTGTGACTGCGATACAATTTAATCATTTTTTAATCAATCAATACTTGTTCCCCATTGTGCTCTTTCAGATAAACTTTAAAATTGATTAGAAAAGAGTTAAGAGTTAATAAAGAGTCATATAGAGGGGGTCATAACATTTTAATAACTGAATTTTTTTTGCGGATTTTCGAATAATTAATAAAATTCGTAGCTGAGGTATACAAAAATCAACATTATCAGTTTCAAAAGACATTATTGATTCGATATTTTGAAAGATTCCGTATTGGATTTTAAAGTGACTAAGGCCATTAGTACAACTTGCCGTTAAAGTTGGGTTTAGTTAAAGGTAACTTTAGCTAAAGTGAACTTTAAAGTCACCTTTAACTTCTTTTCGTTATTACAACCTAATGATAAAATAAAGTTAACTTTTTCAAAAATATTGCAGTGCCGGAGCAATGCCGATAACACTGATCAATTAAACAAGTTTTTTTAAACGCAGTGACAGCGACGGGCTTCGGTTTTTTTTGTTATATATGCTCATTTTGTTTATATTTGAAGTTGCCATATTGAAAATAATATATTATTTATTTATTAATTACAATACAATTACAAATTATATTCTAATTATATACAAGCGGAATAACTTAACTATATGCTCGATGTAGAGTCACAGACCAGTCTTTGGTGGGAATCGAACCCACGACCCTCACGCTAATAGTCTAGCACACTACCCACTAGATTACCAGGGCATCCCACTTATAATAATGAAAAACAATTTATCGGCCAGTTAAAATCGTCCCTTTAGTTATCGGCAAGTTGTAATAAAGAGCCTAAGTTTATTAAATTTAAGAGGCGGACTGTATAATAGCTCGGTGTCATTTTGGAACTGTCTTTATTTGTTTTTAACTTAAATAAGTTTAATGAATAGATTAAAGGCCATTATTACAACTTGCCGTTAAAGTTGGGTGTAGTTAAATGTACCTAAAGTGAACTTTAAAGTCACATTTAACTTCTTCTCGTTATTACAACCTAATGATAAAATAAAGTTAACTTTTTCAAAAATATGGCAATGCCGGAGCAATGTCGACAACACTGTTCAATTAAACAAGTTCTTTTTAAGAATCAAATCACTACTTTAATTGACTTTAAATGAGAATTTTATTCATATTTAGTTACAGTGAACTCGCAGAAACGCGAACTAATTTTTGCAAAGGGTATTCATGTTTTCGATTTTGTTCACTTTTCCGATTAGTGTCTGATAAGCTAAGGCAAAACAAAGAGGTGATGAGTTTTATGCTGGGATTTCCAAAATTTATAAACGTAGTTATATCCTAACATCGATAGGTGTGAATATAAATAAAAAATTCCTTAAAAATTTATATTCATGTTTCAGAGCTTTCAAATTTTGTTCACTTTTTAGAATAGCGCCAATGTAACAAAAAAGTGTTTATGTTTCTGGAGTGTTCACATATCTGGAGTTTGCTGTATTCATATTTAATAATGGAAGAAATTCGGAATATAAATCAATTTCATGGGAAAATTGTTTCGCTATATTGAGTTATATTTATTTTAGTATTTTTATCAAAATATTTATAATTTTTTTCAGAAGTGTTTAGCTTCGTTATTTTAAAAGCAATATACACACTTTAAAAGCCAATAATGGTTTTTAAGTCCTTTTGTATATAGCCTTATATAATAAAGTCATACTTTACGTATTAGGTTCGTTTAAATTCATTGTTTGCTGAAGATCTGTTACAATTAATTCACTATCAGATAGAAATGTATTCGAAGGAAATGTTTGTAATTTTTTTTAGTTTTTAATATATTAATTGCAGCATTTAGTCATTATAATCGTAATTAAAATTATACTAAATTAATGGAAAACTTTAATGTTTCAATAATTATTAGAAAGGCAATCAATATGTATACTTTTAGAATTTATTTACTTTTTAATTTTGCTTTAAGATACTTAATTTTATAATCTGTGCTATAATAAGTACTGTTTGATTCAAGTAGTTATACAAACGTTAATTGGTTTGTTAGTTATGACAATTAAATAAAAGTGTACAAAAACATTTAACATAAAAAAATTATTTCTAAGAATTTAATTGTAAGGAAGAATTAATTATTATTAACCGAAGTACTGAATATTGTTGCAAACATATCTCATAGTTAGTTAGTTAGAAAGCCTGTTGAAAGCGCTGTATGTAGACTTTTCTCCCGCAAATTTTTTTTGTTTTTTTTTTCAATAATTTCTAGATTATATTTTTTATATTCGTTTTTGCCTTCAAACATTCTCAATTGTAACTGCCTTAAACAACGCTACAATACCTTTTTCTGTTCGATAAAAATCAGGGGGGAAAATTCTACATACAGCGGTGTATGCAGACTTTTTTCTTTGACTGTATGTACATACAATGTACATATACTGTGTTGAATAAATAATAGGGACATATCAAAGTTTTAATACTTTCTTGCATTTTCATTAATTTTTAGATGAAAAAAAAAAACACAATTTAATTAATTTGATCGTGTAGAAATCTGTATACATATTAAAAATTTCTGTCCTGTGCTTTCGATAAAAATTGGTTTTAATAAATTTAGTCTAGGAAAGTATTAGTCTATATTCTATATTATACATACATACATAATTGGTCATTACAACCCTTCAGTCAGGATTACGACCTAGCTTCTCACACCACTTATGTTGTGTGCGTTAATTTTATACACGAGTGGCGGGACCTACAGTTTAAAGTCGACCCCGAATGACAGATTTTTGAGAAACTTTTCATTGCAATTTTATTTACTTTCAGAGTTTTTTCCAGAAATCTGCTGAGAGGAAGTCGCCAAAGAAATGTTTTTTTATATTCCGTTTTGATGTCTGATCTAGGGTTTGAACCGTGGCCTTACGTTTAATAAGCCAATTCACTACCCACTACAGCGTCTTTATTTTTTTTATTCTATGTTATATTTAAATTAAATATTTCTTCAAACTGCAACACAATTCATTTCAAGGTGAGCTAGAGACGTCAAATTCAACTTTCCGCATTCTATTTCGTATTTTATAATTTATCATTGTTTCGAGTCGTTTGCTAACTCGAACAGGTTTCAATTAAATAAAATTTAAATCAGAACTTGGTGACTGGTTTCCCAAATCTATTAATTTGTTTTTCGAATAATCTAATGGAAACCTTTGATTAAATTTTTATATTTTTTATATTTTTTGAAATATATTTTAATTTCTTATACACAATTTCAAAAAACATGCACAAATATAACATTATTTTTCTAATTATGGCACTTGAAACCCAAACAAAAACCGTTATTTTGAAATATTTAACAGCTAAAATCAACGCACTTTAAAGTAATTATTTTAATAATAATTATAAAATAAATTTGTATTTCATTTCGAATCCATTAATAAAACAATAATGATTTGTAGAAGAGTGTAAGTGAGTATATCTCACAAAGAAAATAAAAACAAAGTTACATACACACATAAATTATTTCGTTTGTAGTAGTCACAGTTATTGCAGATTTGTTTAAACATTTCTCATGCGAGTACTTGTGATAGTCGTTGGTTGTTTACTCGGGCTATACATTCTCCTTAGAACAGACAGTGAATAGATTCTCAACGAGTCGGTTGCATAGCTCTATTTATTTTATTTAAACGAGCATTATTTTTATCCCGTTCGTAGTTAAATATTTCACATGCAATGGAAACGGACATCAGACAGTTGCGAAATGAGAAAAAAAATAATTTTGATATTTTACCCACCGGATATAAAGTAAATATCGAATTTAGCGATTTATATTATGAAGTACCAGATCGTAAACAAGGTATTAACTTACTAAAGAAATTTATTTAGAAAGATAGAAATCTCTTCTAAAAATAAAAAAAAAATAAAAAAAATATGCCAACAATATGTGCGAAAATTAATAAAAAAAATCTATTTTAATTGATGTAAATGCAAGCATATATGTATGCTTATGCTACTCGAATATAAGTACATACATATGTATACATATATGTACATGAAAATACATGAAAATTAGTGAAAATAAAAAAAATATATATATTCGGTAGCTAAATTTAAACAAAACATTTGGAAACGAATTGCAAAACAGGATTATTGAACCTTCAATAAAGGTTTTCAGTTACTATTACAAAATAGTCGTACTTCCAAATAAAAAAACCTGTGAGAAATAGAAAAAATATTTTTATTTTCTTTTTTTTAAATCACAAAATAGAATTTCTAGTGTATAAAACGAATATCATTGCGTGTTTGAATGTTTATTAAAACAAAGTACAGCATTAGCTGTGAAAAAAAAAATAATAATAAAAAGATAAATAAACAAATAACAAACGTAATAAACGTGTGATAAGAGAATGCATGGTGCTGAAAAAGTTTAAGTGAATTGCCAAAATTTTATTGCCAATAACAGAATATGTGTGAATGTATGTACGTTTTATATAAAAACAAATGTTTTTAGAGAGCATGTATCATTAGCTCTCATTTATCAACTTGCTGATATCAATTCATTAGTTTTTATTCTTGCAAGATAAATTTGTAAACTTTTCGATTTAATGTAATTCCAATAAAACTTTTGCCATAATAAATTCCATAATAATATTAATTAGATAAAAAGATAAAATATTATCATCATAAATAGATTTTTCGCTTTATTTTAAGGCTTTTTATAGTGCGAAAGTATGTCAAACGGTGCGCGACATTTTGAATGTCTCACCTCTTAACCAACGCATCGTCTGTGAATGCTGGATTTAAACGATCACACAAGTTGTGCGACCTATCACGTTTTTCTGTAGAAGAAAGCGGATAGTATTGTGTTTCTATACTCTAAATTGGGCACCCGAGCGATCCTAATCTTACGCAAAAATTTTATAAATGAGAGTTATTTAGAGTTAAGTAATTTTATACTTCTAGCATAAATAAGCTTGTATATTTTCTTCTGATCAGTATGGGAAAATAAACAAACAATCAGCTGTTTCAAAAATAAATAACAAATAAATAAAAATATGCAATGAAAAGTTTCGCAAAAATCTGTCTGCAAAGTCGACTTTAAACTGTACGTTCTGCCACTCATGGATAAAATTAAAACTTACAACATAAGCGGTGTGAAAAGCTAAATTGTAATCCTGACTGAAGGGTTGTAATGAGCAATTGTGTATGTGCGTAAACAACAAATATTCAAGAAAGAACTAAACAAAAGGAAAGAAATAAACCTAATATGTAATGAAAACGTACGACAAATACAAGTGGAAATATGACAGTCTATGGAGTTCCTCGCATTTTTGAGCACGAGTGGAATTCTGTAATATTTTCACTCTGACTTTACGTACGTAAACACACATCGCAAACCCTTAACAGGCAGTTAAAGGCTGTCAAAATTTTAACAAATCGAATCATTTACCTTGTTTTTAATAACAATAAATGTTAACAAAAATCTGGTGATTAAAGGAGAAAATGGAAAAAATTAAATTTCAAGCAAAAATTGCAAAATCAATGAATTAGGCTACGAATTACTCTCTCACCCAATCTGAAGAAATGGCTCGGGTAAGAGATATTTGACTCCAACTGTGAAATCACATGGTAAACAAATCTATTTTAATGAACTAGTTACTACTACTAGGATATTAAAAAATTGCAAAAACAACAAACAAACAAATTTTATCGAATATTAAGCAGACTGTATTGAAAAGAACAGTGATGTCTTATGTCAAGATTCATTATCGGCCGTTGATCTATAGAATAAAATATTTTCTTTAATACTTACAAATGCGAATTACAATTTCATTATTTTTTAGTTGGATAAAGTAAGGGCTATTATAATAACTTGCCGTTAACTAAAGGGAGGATTGTGAATGGCAGATAAATTGTTTTTCATTTCAAAAGTGAACGTTAAGCTAAAGGGAGGGTCATCCTACCGGTAACTTTTAAAGTTAAGTTTATATTTTGAAAATAATGGCAAGTTTAAATATAAACAAAATGAGCAAATACAACAAAAAAAAGCCAGTCGTTGCCACTGTGTTTAAAAAAACTTGTTTAAGTTTTATCTACATTGCTCCGACACTGCCATATTTTTGAAAAAGTTAACTTTATTTTATCTGTAGGTTGTAATAACGAAAAGAAGTTAAAGGTAACTTTAAAGTCCACTTTGGCTAAAGTTACCTTTAGTTAAACTAAACTTTAATGGCAAGTTGTAATAATGGCCCTAAGACGTCTAAATATAATTACTCTGTTTCTGTTAGCATCTGTTTTTAACTGCAAACTTTATATAAATTGGTTCTCAAATTTGTTGATACAATTCTTATAAAATTGGAACAAGATCGTATATGTATTTATATTCAAACTTAACTTATTATAATGTTTTAAGATTCATTCATGTGTACTCAAAAACAAACGCCTACATTAGTCAAATTCAAATATTTTCCAACGCACGATAAATGCTCTGATTGCATTTGTTGAAATATGTATCAAGTTTTGTATTTCCACTGTGATCGACCGATGTATGTATAATAAATTATTTTCTTTGTTTGCTAGAGTTGATAAACAATTAATAATTATTGAAATGCATGTTAAACTTAAAGTATTCAAAGGTCACTACGACATCCATCGTATGCAAAATAACTCACGAGAATATTTTAACTGCGACTTTACATGACACCAATTCACTAACAGTAGCTTCAGTTCCTAGAAGAATTGCATAAAATTATATGCTAATGACATAATAATATTAATTTTATTTTGTAGTTTATAAATACAGAATCAAATAAATTTAATGATGAATTTATTTCGTCATATAGAGTTTAGAGGCGAACAAATACAGTATGTCAAGAATGAGTTTTCACATTAAAGAAATTTAAAATTTTTGTGTTATTTCATTAAAAAAAAGTTATTCTTATTTTAAAACAAAAACATTTTTTAATTTATTTATATTAATAATACTATTTACAAAGATTTACAACAAAAAAAAAATCACTTTGATAAAAAAAATAAGAAACAGTTTAATAAAAACGATCAATACTCAAATATTTCACTGTCAAAAAACTCTTTTCACAATATAGTTGTCTTTGTCTTATTTGGAAATATTTGATGATTAGCGGCATAATACCGTTAGTTTTGATGTGCATCTATTTTCTTTGTAGTTTCAAAAACATGTATACCAATGTACCAAAGCATGTATACCAAGTTTTTGTAGTGCAGACGTGTTATAAAGAGTTAAAAACAATGTCAGGAAAACGATTATTGTACGATCAAATTCAACTAATTGATTACAATCACTATTTGGGCACAAGTGCTCCAGAGCTGTCATAGAGGTTTTCGGTATCAAGAAGAACCATTTACAATGTGATTAATCGTGATGAAAAAGAGGGTGGGTTAGAAATAAAACGTGTAGGTAGTCCCACGACTAAAATTAACAATCGCACAGAGCGCTTATTTATGAGAAAAGTTGTCCAAGACCCAAAAATTTCAACAAGGACCCTTCGAAGGGGCATAAAGAAGAATGTGATGTTGTTGTATCCCATGAAACTTTTCGGCAGGTTTTGTTAAAGACAAATATTCTTCGAGATCAGCCCGTAAAAAACCACTACTTTTCGCAGTAAAGAAACAAAGGCGTTTTTCATCTGCTATGAACAACATTTAGCAACCTGTGACTTAATGGGACACCGTAATATTCTGCGATGAGACCAAAATAATGTTACACTATAACGATGGCCCAACAAAAGTCTGTCAAAAGCCGTTAACAGCGTTAGAAAACCGAAATATAATACCAACTAAAATTTGGAAAAATTTTGATCATGATTTGGGGTTGTATCTCGAGTAAGGGAGTAGAAGATTTGGCCTTAATAGATACAACAATGAATGCACAACAATATTTGGACATTTTAAAGACAAATTTAAAAAGAAGCGCTAATAAATTCGGCGTCATGCTGGAAAATAAACCAATATTTAAATTTTATCAAGATAATGACCCCAAACATAGGTCGCATATGGTAAGAATGTATAGTAGCCACATTACATAACTGCGGCAAAGTCATGGACACTCCTGTCCAAACTCCGGATTTAAATCCCATTAAAAGGTGGGTCATACCAAGTACTAAAGCCGAATAATTCTTGTTTATTAGTTATATAATGATATTAAAATAAATTTGTGAAAAGAGTTTTTTGACAGTGAAATATTTGAGTATTAATTGCTTTTACTAAATTGTTTCGTATATTTTGATCAAAGTCTATTTTTTTTTTGTTGTAAACCTTTGTAAATAATATTAATAATATGAATAAATTAAAAAAGTTTTTGTTTTAAAATAAGAATAACTTTTTTTAATGAAATAACACAAAAATTTTAAATTTCTTTAATGTGAAAACTCATTCTTGACATACTGTATGTCGATTGAAATAAATTAAATTTTTGCATTGAATAAAATATATTGGGACAAACTTTTCCAAATATTATTGGACCCTATTTTATCGAAAATAACTCTGAAAGAACTGTTACCATTTTTGGTCTGTAAATGAAGATAATGGACTTGGCTGTACGTAGTTTCAACGAAACGGAGCCATGGGCAGACAACACAAGCCGTTTGATCTTTATTGCATGAGTTCAGAAAATTAATAATTTCACGTTATATATATATAATTCAATATATTTATTTTTATATTATTTTATATATTTATTTTATATATTCAAAATATTTCATTAAAATAATAATTTTCTTTGATTAGACACACTCTTGAAATTACCATTAAATGTTAAAGTTGGAAGTAATAAAAATATACAATTAAATTAAATTTATTTTTTTATATATTCTATCATTGCTGTAATTTGAAAAGAATGCCAGTTAGCAAAATAATTATGCATTTTTCATTTTCTTCTGAACTTTATTCAGGTTTATTTTGTAATGAAAAAAAAGGTCGTAATCTCAAATAACAAGTACTTTAAAAAGTTAATGCATAAGTGTGTGTTAATTTTTAATACGTAATTAGTCTTGAAAATCAACCACGAGAATGGAAAAATTTAATTTAATGTGGAAAAGTTATTTAATTAATTATTGTTAATATACAAATTAATTGCAATTGGCCAATATTTGCTTGGTATTAGCGAAATAAGGCAAATAATAAACGAGTTATGAAGTGTCGAGCGAAAGAAAGAAAAGTGAGATTATAGTATAGAGTTCTAGAATTAACTAATTAACTGATATCTACTGCTAATACCGATACCGGAAAACCTTTTAGCAACTACTGTATAATATTTCATTTGGTGTCCCAATGCTGGGGTACTTCAGGGGCAGAGAGGTATACCCATCTTCACAGATGGGCCTAAGTTAGGAGGAAGTACAGGTGCTGGGGTCTTGAACTTCACTTCAATCTTGAAGGCTATTGAGGCCATAGCTGGTGGCCCCGCTTTGGATTCGGAATCTTACATGATCTTCGTTGACAGTCAGGCTGCCCTAAGGGCCATTGAGTCGGTCTGGTGCAAATCAAAGCTCATTCGCGAGTGCAAGGCGTCGTTAAGGACTTTTGGACCAGACCGTATCCGTCTATGCTGGTTTCCGGGTCATAGCGGAATACTGGGCAATGAGACGGCGGATGCTCTCTCTAGGTTAGGTTCGCTTTCTGTGAGCCGTAGTCTAGTAGGTAGTGTGTTGGCTTATTAGACGTAAAGCCAGGGTTCGAGCCCCAGACCAGATATCAAAACAAAATACAAAAAAGTATTTTTTCGGCGACTTCCTCTCAGCAAAAATTCTGCGAGTAAATAAAATTGCCATGAAAAGTTTCTCAAAAATCTGTCGTTCGGAGTCGACTTTAAACTGTAGGTCCCACCACTCATGTATAAAATGAACACACACAACATAAGTGGTGTGAGAAACTAGGTCGTAATCCTGACTGAAGGGTTGTAATGACCAATTATGTATGTATGGCCTGCTATAGACAGTGTAAAAACAGGTTGGCTGCTGGACTTGGATAAGGCCAGTTTAAGGTTAGTTATCGGAATTATTACAGGGCACTGTGAGATTAGGTCGCTGTTCCAGCTCCCTACCGGACTATTGCTGGGTATGTTGCGATGAGGAGGAGTTGAGCACCTCCTCTGTAACAGTCCAGCCGTTAGTAGGTTGAGGTGAGGACCCTTGGCAGGGGCTTCTTTGAGGGTTTGACTTCTGTGTCGAGAGCCAACATCAAGGCTTTCCACAGATTCATTAGTAGCTTGAGCTGGTTGAGAAGTGTTAGGGCTTCATCAGTGTAGTCGCGCTCTCCCTTTTTGTTTTGTTTGGTCTGTGTAACTCCTTCGCTTCCCCTTCTCCCTTTCCTACTTCCTCTCCTTTTTCCTATCCCCTCTATTATCCTTCCATTCTAAGGACGTTTCGTACAATGGGTCAATTCGATCTCCGGGTACTGTACTTGTCTCAATTGATAAGTACACGTCCTCTAACCTAACCTAACCTTATGCTCTTACAAATTAGTTCACAAATGCACGTAACTCTTCCTCTGTTGAATGGAGCAGTTTTCCTTACATGGATAAGCTCTATAAAACATAATGCACTAAGTTTAAGTAGCAGGGAGTTTAAAAGTTGAATTTTTAAGCATTACTAAGAAGATTATAAAATTCAGTATAACATTATAAATTCAATATAAATGACATGATAAGAAAATGAAAATATAAAATTAAGGTAAGCGTTTTTTTCCAAGATACTGCGTAGTCTATGAGTGAAACCGAAAGTAAAAAATTCTTACATCCATATTGGATTGTTATAGATATAATAATATAATAAGTTAGAATTATTTTGTATAATTTGAAGATTTTACACATAAAAAGTGAAAGCAAGTAGATGTAGAAAATTTAATTTTATGCAATAAATTCCTCTATTATTCATAAAGATTTAATATTCTATTGAAATCAAGTAAATATGTAAAAAATGCAAACTTCTCATAATAATTCTTGTTTATATACTTTTTTTAAAGGTTTTAAACCGATATTGAAAAGCATAAATGGGGAATTTCGTTCAAATCAGTTATCGGCTATTATGGGCACATCAGGAAGTGGCAAAACAACACTTATAAATCTTTTAGCTGGGTATAGGTATGTTATACTTTCAACTATATTTTTAAATTATTTAAATAAAACATTATAAGACTATTTAAAAATTTTAATAAAAATAATTATCTTAGTTGTTTTTTTTTGCATAAAATAAATATCACGTAATTAGTTACCTGCATTAAATGTGATACAAACATTAAGGTGAGAGTATAACTTATTTATACCAAATATTAATTTTGGTGACTAATACTACAAACACATACAACGCACCAAGTGGTGTGCAGTAATTTTGCAATTGCCGTCTTAGTCAAACAGCATGCACTTTAATTATTTCAAAGGCGACAGCGACAAAGTATAAGTTAAACTTTAGGTGGACAAATAACTAAGGCAAATGCAAAAAGAATAAAAAAGTTATATTTTAATATTTGTATTTTTGATTGATTTGATACCTTTAGGGTCATTATAACAAATTGCCGTTAAAGTTGGGTTTAGTTACAGTTAACTTTAGCTACAGTGAAATTTAAAGTCAATTTTAGTTAAAGGTAACTTTGGCTAAAGTGAACTTTAAAGTCAACTTTAATTTATTTTCGTTATTACGACCCACAGATAATATAAAGTTAACTTTTTCAAAAATGTGGCAGAGCCGGAGCAATGTCGATAACACTGCTCAATTAAACATGTTTTTTAAACTCAGTGGCAACGACGGGCTCCTTTTTTGTTGTTGTGTTATTCGCCTATTTTGTTTATATTTGAAGTTAGCTTAACGCTCACTTCTACCTTATTGTCCACTTATAATACTGTAAAACAATTTATCTGCCCTTTAAAATCCTCCCTTTAGTTAACGGCAAGTTGTAATAATGGCCCTTAATGTTTTGATAGGTATTCTCTTTGGCAGATCATTTCCTTGCAACTATCTGGCATTGTATTGCACTAAGTCCGCAACTTGCCGAGGAGTAATATTATTCCATTGTTGCTGAATAACTCAGAATTTATTTTATTATTAGAAGAACGAACCCTAAAACATTTCTCTACAATTCAAGACTTTATCACTGGGTATTTATGCTTCGGACCATTGTCTTGCTGGAATATCCGTGTAAATGGCAAATCGATGTTGACTGGTGATCATACATAGAGTCTGCCGACAATTACGATAACATTAAACTTAAACTTGAAGGTTATTTTATGCAGCACATCTTAATGCTTACCATTGTATTCTGACACCGTTTTCAATCTTATTTTTGGATGGATGTGAGAAAAGGATTAGCTCCACTCATTTTGAACATAAATGTATCTTCATTTTGGATTCGTTATGCATTGTCAATGAAATTTTAAATTTCAAAAAGTGTTAAATTTTTGATAATTTATAGGTTTGACAATATGCTCCTCGACAATGTTAATATTTTTACTACCTTAGTAACAGGTGCGTCGATTTTTCTAAGCAGAGATACTTTAGTGATTTCCCGTAGCATTCCGGAATGTTTTAAGTCTTCCATATCATATTCAACCGTCCTTAACTGTTTAGTAGTTGTTTTTTTTTCAGCCGCCAAACTATTGAATCCGACGCTATGTTTCGCTTCATTCATTTGCTCGTCTTACTGCTGAATTTATTGGTAAAGGATGAGTAGTTCTAATTGTCTAGGCTTTGTCAGCTTGCGGTTGTCCATATAAATATAACTGAAGGTTTTTTAACCAGGCTTAACTAATTCTTAAACGTTATTTTTGAGGGAAAATTAACTGAATAGATTTGTAGGTTGCCTACTATTTTTATTCACTTGCACTGAAAGTGATTGCGCCTCTAAATAAAATATAAAAAAATTGCTTGTTTCAGAATTAACAAGACATCTGGTATCATAAACGTAAATAAGAGACCAAGAAATATGACATCATTTCGGAGAATGTCTCGTTACATATTACAGGATGATTACGTCAGTCCGTATTTTACAATTATGGAATCTATGATATATGCGGCTAAATTGAAATTGAACAATAGTACCAGCAGAAATCAACACAAAGATGAAATAAATGAAATTTTAGACATCCTACATCTAAGAAGTCGAGCCGACACTTATGTTTCCAATTTATCAGGCGGTGAGAAGAAGCGACTCTGTATAGCACTTGAATTGTTAAATATTCCGACAGTATTATTTCTGGATGAACCGATAACGTATGTAACCTAAAACTGATTTAGAATTTCTATTTTTAATGATTTGTTAAACAATGTTAAATAACAGAGGTTTGGATGAGTTCTCTGCCACAGAATGTATAAAACTTTTTAAACGTTTAGTAACAACGGGTCGTACCATTATTTGTTCAATACACACGCCTTCAGCTCGCCTTTTTGAGATGTTTGACAAGGTATACGTATTGGCCGATGGTCGGTGTGTTTATCAAGGTTCAACAAAAAATATACTTTCATATTTAAGCAAATTTGATCTATACTGCCCACTAACATATAATCCAGCAGATTTTAGTGAGTTCTCAAAATTCTCAACTATTTTTAGCGCTTATCGAAATCATTTGTAATTTTCTTTTATTTAAACCATGCAGTGATTGAAGTAGCTGCTCAAGAATATGGCGATTATAATGAGAAAATGGTCAGTGAAGTGAATAACGGGAAAACCTACAATTGGTATCCATCAATTCAAGACGAAAATGTTCAAAATGACTACTTAAATTCCAAAGTTATTGATGAATTTGAGATGGAACTACACGCCAATATATACCCACGCACTACAACTTGGATCCTAGAATATAAAATATTATACATACAAATGCTGAAACAAATGTGGCGAGATAAGGTACGTTGTCTTATACAATGTACTAAAAAACATTGATTTTTTTTTTATTATAAAAATACTCGTTATATTAATTTTATACTTTTTACATTCCTCTATATCGTACATAATTGATTTAAATGATTGGTTTAAAAGAAATACGTACGTATGTATGTACTTAAAAAACTTGTTTTATTTACGTATTCCTTATTGAGATGTTTTTGTTGTCGTTATCTTAATATTAAAAATTATAAACTCACTTTTTTTTAAAATTCAATTTTTTTTCAAATTTTGATAAATGATTCGTTAGTACACCACTGATAAAACAAATAATTACGCAGTATAGGCTGGAAATAAATAAAAACGCAAACACATGTCAAAGAAAGAACAAATCATAATATAAAGTGTCCTTTCTGTTCCCTTTCCCTTGACGTACGAGCTAAAGTGATACGCAAGTCTAATCGAAATCAAAATCAGAGAAGTAGATAACTCTATTCCATTTAATACCACTGATTTTCCAACCTGAAGTCGCTGTAGTATAGTAGGTTGTGTATTGGCTTATTAGACGTGAGGCCACGTTTCAAACCCCAGGTTTTCAAAAAAACAAAATACAAAAAATATTTCTTCAGCGACTTCGTAAAGAGTAAATAAAATTGAAAAGTTCCTAAAAAATCTGTCGTTCGGAGTCAACTTTAAGCTGTAGGTCCCACCAATGTATAAAATTATACACACAACCTAAGTGGCTTAAGAAACTAGCTAGTGTACCTTAGTGAAGATTTGTAATGACCATATATGACTGTATGTATGATGTTTCAAACTTGCTTAGGCAGCTCAAATCAAAACTCCAACGTCTATAGTACATACATTCAAAGAAAAACAATCCTAAAATCTATAGTGTTGAAATCCTTTTTGAGACTATTCAACAAAAACAACTAAAAGTAGTCGTTTCCACGACAATCGGATCTTCGCTCCGAAACGACCCTACTCATCATCGGCCAAGGATTGTCAACCCAGCGAAAGCTGTATCAAACGGGAGTGTTTTCCTAAGGGAGATACTTCCAGAGACAACAGCAAAACTGTTACTACAACAACAACTTAAAGTAGTTATGTCTGTGATAAAATATGGTTATGGAATATAACAGCTTAAATGTTAACGGGACTTCTCGAAAGAGAAAATAAAAAATGCAACATTATTAACGGAAAACTATAAACCTTTCCTAAAAAAGGTGATGCTATGTTAAAAAAATTGTTGAATTTGAGGCGAAATCAACATGAGATCAAAAATGTTTAACGCATCTCCAAAGTCACTTTTTGGTGTACGTTTTGGGCTGGCGGCATCATAGGTCCATATTTGAGAGCATGGTCATTTCACGTAGTGGTTATAAGAACTAGATACCAAATTCGCGCGATTGGATCTACGTTTCATGTTTAATTAAGAAATAAATTAATAATTTGTAATTGTAATTTTTTTTTCTCGTTACAGAACTATATCAAATTAAAAGTGTTTATAAAACTGTTTACAGTGTTTTGTATTAGTGTGGTGTATACCGGAATCGGAACAGATGCTACAAAGTTAATTTATAATTACCATTTGGCATCTTTAACGTCAATAATATTTGTATTTTTATCCATGTGTCCAATGTTATCGCACAGTAAGTCAATTTTAAGCTCCATGCATACAATAACCCACATAGAATCTGATCTATTTCATTTGACCGCACTTAATTTATTGTTTTTAATTATTGCTGAAATAGTTACATCTACTTTTGTTCCTTTTAGCATTTTAGTAGTAAATATGCATTGATTTGTAAACTTATTGTAATATAAGACATTCGTTTGACCGCGGTAGTCACAAAACCATTCAACATTCAAACAAGTGGTTTTTTTTACTAACTTTTTCGATGAAATACAAAATTTTATAGAACAAAAATAACAAATTAATGAAAAATTAAAGTAGACTGTCTAGAAAAGGGCTCAGGAGCAATTATATGACAACAAAAAGGACTTAATCTCAATAGTCTTAAGCAAAAGGAATATTCCAATAGAGTAATAATGCGTTCTAAATGAGTGATAAGAAGTTATTTACCTGAAACTTGACAAAAACTGTGAAATTAGGATCAAACGAAATGGAATTAAAAAAGCAAAATTCGACAAAAATGTCAGGAATTAAGGAAACTTGTTCTTCCAGTGAAGTCGCCGTAGTCTAGTAGATAGTGTGTTGGCTTATTAGACGAAAAGCCAGGGTTCAAATCCCAGGCCAGACATCAAAACAAAATACAAAAAAGTATTTTTTCGGCGACTTCCTCTCAGCAGATTTCTGGCCAAAACTCAGAGTAAATAAAATTGCCATGAAAGTTTCACAAAAATCTGTCGTACGGAGTCGACTTTAAAACTGCAGGTGCCGGCACTCATGTATAAAATTAACACACACAACATAAGTGGTGTGAGAAACTAGGCCGTAATCCCTACTTGAAGAGTTGTAATGACCAATTATGTATGTTCTTCCAGTTGCTGATATATCTATCGCCCTTGTTTTAAATGATACCTTCTTGATTAAATGGAATTAAAACTAAGTCTAATCCACGATTAACTAAGTTACATAGTGAGAGAAGTCTTGGATTTTCCCAAATCCACGTGTCACGGAGCGATGAATGGAATAATTTTTTTTTGTACGATAAAAGTTTAGTTTGCGCTGCTAAACAAGCCAAACAAACATTGTACAATCCAAGCGAAATTTTGGTGCAGCGTGTGAAGTAGGGAGCGTTATCTTCTGAACGAATTCAGCATCAGATTTTAAAACTTCTAGAATTCTTTTCGTAACCTTTTCACAAAAATTTACTAAAATACTGAAGCTCTCTATATTTTTAACCAGATAAAGGGCTGTACATACATACATATTGATCTACTTCCATGGTAGGAGAATTCTTATGGGAAATTCTTTCTGTTAAAATTTGCGTAGAAGATAAACAAATTTGCCCTTAAACAGAAAATCTATGAATCCTGGTTAGGTATTGATATTCAAGCACTTCACAAATAATACTTTCGGTTAATAGTATATAATAAAGATAGCCCCACACAACGTAAGCTATTAAGATTTTTTTATTCTTGAATATTTTTTTCTTTCTTTTAAATTAAAAAAAAAAACTGCATTCAAACGCATGTCCTCTAATTTTTCATTTTATAATATACGTGTAATATAATGCATAATATTTGTATGGTTTTTTTAGCTCATATATATGCGAATTATTTGGTTAATGAGAATTATTTAATTTTAATTAAAAACATACTACTACGGTTAAACGAACGCCTATTAATGTATATACATACATACATATATAGGCATTTATCTTACTAGACCAAGCAAGACATCTTAGATACATTGTATTTATTTATCAAGTCAATTAATTGTTTGTTTTCTTTTTTCAGTACCTCTTGAAATGAACTATTTAAGAAGAGAATATTTTAATCAGTGGTATCGGTTAAGTTCATATTTTGTGGCGCTGATTACATCACAAATTCCGGATATAATTCTTTTGGTTTCAATTAGTTCAGCCACATTATATTTTGCAACGGATCAACCTGCGGAACTAAATAGATTTTTATTATTTCTATTGGTTACATTGCTTACATCGATGATATCATCCAGCTATGGTCTAGCATTGTCATCGCGGTTAAATTTACTAGTATGTTAAGAATCATTTTCTTTCAAATTGAAACAGTAAATATTTAAAATTCTTTACTTTTAGAATTCATTGTTTTTGGGTCCATGCTTTATATCATGTTGGATTATGTTTGCAAATCATAGCGTTAGCAATCCCGACCTGTCGATGTTTGAGAAAATTGTAATGTATAGTGGCTATATACGACATTCCATAGAAGGTTTAATGTCGGCTTTGTTTGATTTTAATCGTCCCGATTCAATTTGTCCACCCGAAGAAGTTTTTTGCCTCTTAAAAAAGCCAAAATATCTACTTAAACTGATAGGCTATGAGAATCTTAATTATATGTACTCTGTCATATGTCTTATCGGTTTTTATATCTTGTTCAATATTTTGGCGTACATCAACTTTAAATGTCGTTTGGGTAGTATAACATTTTTTGAACGGAATCGTTATTATCGAAACCTTAAAAAGTTTTTACTAAAACATATTAATTTAAGATTTTATTAATTTTAAGAGGATTCTTTAATAAATAGTATGAATATGAATTGATATTCTTTGTTTTATTTAAGCTATATTTATTATGCAATGGACTTTTTTACTTCTTTTAAATAAATGGAATTTAAACAATCAAGTTTTCACTATTGATTTATGTACGTACATACATATGTAAAAATATTAATTTTTAACTGTCTAACTTCGTGTAAATTCTTGTGTATATTCTCTGTGAATAATGTTTTCTGAAATTAAGTTTCATTTTCTAATTCAAAATTTAAAAACGCAAACGGCTCGATGTTTTTAAATATTCATCGTTAAAAATAAAATATTTTCCTTGAACAATGACTATCGGGTAAACAGTTAAAGTCAATTTCTACACGACGATAAAAGGTTATAAATATCATTAATGTATATTTAGTTAGTGTCCTGTAAGCTTGAGTCACGTTTTCAAATACAAATTAAACATAACTTTTGTTTTGAAATTTATCATGTTGTTATTATAATATCTGACAAATATCCAACGAGGACAAGGTTACAAATAGAAATGTTTTTTTTTAATTTTTAATGAACTGTCGACATAATTGTGGATCTATTTCGGTAATCGAATGTCCAATTTAATTGTTTACATACATACAGAACATAATTGGTCATTACAAACAACCCTTTAGTCAGGATTGCAACTTAGCTTTTCACATCACTTGTGTTTATTAATTTTATACATAACTGGCTAGACCTAAAGTCGACTTATATTTTCCATTGTTGTTTCGAAATTCGAATAAGAGGACAAAGTTTCAAATAACATTTTTTGGGAAATTTTAATGAACTTTCGACATAATTGTGGATCTATTTCGAATATTTAATGTCGAATTTAATTTCTCACATACATAACATAATTGGTCATTACACAACCCTTCAGTCAGGATTACGACTTAGCTCCTCACACCACTTATGTTGTGTTTGTTAATTTTATACATGAGTGGCTGGCTGGTCCTTCAGTTAAAATCTATTTATATTTTCCCTGGTTGTTTCGAATACAAGGCAGAATTTCAAAAAAATAATCCATAGATCTTAGATCCGATGATGTAGTCGTCCAAATTGTTTTAGAATTTTAAGAAATTATTAATTTCAAATACTTTTACGCGTCGTCAATACTCCAATAATCAACAATTATCAAAGAAAAAAGTTGTCAATACGTCATGATATCTTAATACCTCGTCAATTCATATTTTGTACCGCCAACAGAGT
Organism: Sarcophaga variegata; assembly: GCA_932273835.1. NCBI lineage: Eukaryota > Metazoa > Arthropoda > Insecta > Diptera > Sarcophagidae > Sarcophaga > Sarcophaga variegata. The sequence continues at coordinate 49,064,044 of OW026360.1, read as the reverse complement.
GCTGTATAAAAAGCTTTTAATAAATATTTGTTCCTTGTTATTACCACTAGATGACACTGAATCGTTAAAAATCCATTCATGATAACAAACAGCTGAAGATTTTATTTGTCTCTGTTTTTCCTCATTGTATTCTTTTTTCTTTATTTAATCTAAACACTGGAGTGGCAAGAGCACATACAATATAATTTTCATATACACTCACTTAACGATTCGAAATGATAAGAAAAATAATAAATTCTCTGTACATTATTAATATATTAAGACATGAAAAATAGTACTGGACAGTATTTATTTGTCAGAAGGCCTGTTAACACGGCGTGGTTTTAATCTCTCAATAACATCCAAATCGGAAAATTTTGGGTTTTAATCTCTCAATAACATCCAAATCGGAAAGTTTTGGGTTTTAATCAATTTGGTTCTACGTCCTGCTTACAATTCTTTGGCAAACAACAATGCATTTCGGTATAGTAGGCAGCGGTATTGTTGGTTTAACAACCGCATTGGAATTACAAAAAACATTTCCAAATGCCAAAGTGACCATCTTGGCCGATCGTTTCAATGAGGACACAACCAGTTACGTTGCTGCTGGCATATTCCGTCCAAGTACCAGTTTTATGGGACCAACAAAAGAAATTACACAGTATTTCATAAGCGTACATATTATAAAAGTGAAAGTGTTAATTAAAAAATTATTTCATTTTATTTTCAGGCAATGGATAAATGATGCATTTTACTATTGGGATGACATACGCCGTTCTAAGGAAGCCGCTTTAGCGGGTGTCTGTCAACTTTCCGGCTATATTTTCTCAAGTATATCGCCATCTATTGTTCGTGTAAGTTTCTAATTTAACTGATTCAATTCAATTTCTGATAAGATTAAATTATCCCAGTTCGATTTAGTGACATTTTTTTATTATTATTTTATGATAGCTCTTCTAATCTTTACTGCTGTTTAATTTTTAATTGACAATTACGAGTATGCATATCATTGAATATGTTATGTGATAAGATTTTTTTTTATAAAAATTATAACGGCATTTAGTTCAAAATATTCCAAACTTATATTAAGTCTTTTTTATATGAATTATAATATTAGAATATGATTTTTATTTATTCTACTACCCGGAGCTCAAATTTAATTATATTTTATAATTATAGTCTTCCTCTTTAAACATATTTTGTCTGTCCCGCGGCCCATTTTGAAAACTCAAATACACAGTTTTGATAAACATTTTTTTCTTAAACAAAAACTTCATAGTTCCTAAGTATTTGCGTAATAAGATTTAACAAACATATTTCAATCAAAGTACTTTTTAATTCATTTCATTATATTTTTCTATACTTTTGAATTGGGAAGTTGTGAAGACAATTCCATAAGTGCTTTACTTATTTTGCGGATCATTGTATTGATAATACAGGAAATAATATTTTGCACTCATTTCATTGGCACTTTACAACCAAATTAACTTTTCAGAAGTATAAATATTTCAAGTATGTGGTCTTTACTATGACATCTAGGACAGTCAATCCATATTTTTATAATTTTTTTGTCTTTATAAAAGTTCTTCGCATTTAAATTTAGCTAAAATTGTAAAATTATATTTTAGTTTGTATTTCTGTTCATTTCTTTTCCTTAAAAAAGACCTTCAATTAGATTAGAATTAATTATTTAGAGATTCAAATACATTAATCAGCACGTTTCTTTTAACTTTCACAAGGATTAAAAGTACATCAATTGATGAATATATTTGCCACAATATACATGGGTAGTGTATTAGCGGCATATACATATATACCAAGTCTTCACAAAATCTTCTTCATCGTTATCTACTAAATTTTAATTCCTTCTCAGAAAACGGAAAATTGTTTTAATAATTTTATGTGGAAAAAGAAAGTATGAATGCCAAACTTAAATATGCAAAAGTAATTCTATATTTGAAAATGCAAAATTAGAATTAATACAATTGGAACAAATACGCTGTGTTTTCGGAATCAATGTGCAAAATAAGGGAAAATATATATATTCTCTTTAGATGTTCGACTGTAATTATAACTGCTTATAAAAAATACATACATACTGAATAGTCAAGTGATTGCAAAGTAAATGAGATATTGATAATATTTGGAGTTTAATACGCAAGCCGATTTTTAGCGCTCTTACATTTTTAGCGTTTTCTTTCAAATGTAAATGATCCATTTGTAATACATTTCTATCGAATCCATACATTCCATAGATTTGCATTACACTAATTTGTTTGATTAATTTTGTTTTATTTAATCATAGTACTGCGATGAAGTTGACCAATGAAAATTGCTTGCGCGCTTGAGGGTTAACTAAGAAATTTTATTAATTGAAAACAGATTTTTGTTTTGTTAAATTTTTATCGAATCATATGTTATTTATTGTTTTTAGCTTAATAACGATTACAAGTACAGTCTGTGTTGATTAATTATAATTATAATAATGGAAAATTAACATTTTTCAATTGCACTGAGATCAAATTACAATTGCAATAGAGATGTTTGTCAAAATCAATAACCTTAAAAATGTTTAAGATTATCAGAAAAATGCTTGCAAATTGTGATTATACTTGTAGTATAAGCATACAAATTTATTATTTCAATAATAGATATTAATTGTAACATAAATGTTTGTACATACATACATATGTAAAATAAAAAAATCTGTGTAATAAGTTTTCGATTTTATCTGCAGAACCATTATATTGAGAAATTATTGCCTATTTACCGAAACGTCACTGAAGAAGAGTTGAAATTATGTCATGGCGATTGGAAATATGGTTCTTTCTTTACAACATGTCTAACAGAAAGTCGACTATTTTTACCACACGCTACAAGAAAGTAAGTCAATAATTATTGATAAAATATTTCTCTTTATTTATAAATATTCTCCAAAATATTGCATGTATTTTCAGATTCAACGAAGCCGGAGGTGTAGTCCATTTCCAGCACGTCGATTCATTGACACAACTTGCTCAAGATTTTGATGTAGTTATGAATTGTTCAGGCTTAGGAGCTAAGGAACTATGCTATGACAGACAATTGGTGCCAGTACGTGGACAAGTTATCAAAGTTCGTGCACCTTGGATTAAGACAGCGTTTTATGGTGATTATGACACGTATATTGTACCTGGTTTTGACACTGTTACTCTTGGCGGTTGTCGTCAGCTTGAAAGCTTTAATACGGATGTTTGTAAATACGATTCAATGGCTATCAAAGAACGATGCTATAATATGCTACCTAGTCTAAAAACTGCTAAAGTTGAGCGTGAATTAGTTGGCTTAAGACCACATCGTGCTGTAGTACGTGTAGAATCGGAAATTATTCGTGGATCAAATGGTCGTTCCGTTAAAGTTGTCCACAATTATGGACATGGTGGTTACGGTGTTACCACTGCGCCTGGTACTGCAAAATATGCAGTCAAACTGGCTCACGATTTACTACTTGGAAATAGTAAATTGTAGACTTACTTTCTATTTAGATTAAACTATTAAATAAAGTGTTTTTTATTAAAAATCTATCCATTGATTTTTATTCAATCAAAGAAGCATTATAGCTAATTATTTGCTCGCATGATGCAAACTGGTCAGTAAAATATCAAATTGTGTTTGACATCACTGCAGCAAAGCATACAATCACATAATAAGCCCATTCATACACGATCAAATCGCTGGCATCAACACTTGATTGGCCTTTAAATGTGTTCGACGCCATAGTATGTAGTAAAAATGCTAATAACTCAGTTCCTTTAGAAAGCAAGTTAATTTTGCTATCACAAGGACTGTTATAAACAGTTCACCAGTTCCTGAGGTTCAATTGAGAGAAAAATGATAAAATTTTAAAACTGTAAATATCAAACAATAATGCTTTACGTTATCCTTAAGATAATAATAATTTAATTTAATTAATAATAATTTCTGGCAAAAACTCTGAGTAAATAAAATTGCCATGAAATGTTTCTCAAAAATCTGTCGTTCGGAGTCGACTTTAAACTGTAGGTCCCACCATTCATGTGTAAAATTAACACACACAACATAAGTGGCGTGAGAAACTAGGTCGTAATCCTGACTAAAGGGTTGTAATAACCAGGTCTGTATGTATGTTATCGGCATAACACTTTTTTACAGCGCCCCACAGAAAATAGTCCGACGGTGTCAAATCGCAAATTCTTTGCGGGCAATTGATATTTCCATTTCGGCTAATTAAACGGCCATCAAACGTCATCAAAAATCGGTTATCATGGTGCAACAGGTGTCTCCATTGACCTTAGAGGTTGCGCCGTCCTCATTTTCAAAGAAATATGGGCCAATGATGCCTCTGCTCCAAAAGCCGCACCGATAAGTTGCTCGTAATGAGTACATTGGCTTCTGTACGACCACGTGTATGTTTTCTAAGCCACAAACATGGCAATTTTGCTTATTAACGTACCAACCAAAATTAAAATGAGCTTCGGCCGAAAAGATGATTTTTTTGGCAAAATCGACATCATCATGCAGGGTCTCGTTGGCCCATCTAACAAAGCGTAAATCAATTCATTACGTTTATTAACGGTATTCCTTTAATCTTATGAATAAATTCTATGACTAAAATAGCAATTTTAACGATCATTGGCAGCCAGGACTTTCAGCTCGGTTTAGAAAAATAACAACATATTCGAATCGTCGAAAAGTTCTCAGCTCCTAGTGTACCCAAAAACGAAGATGGAAGTTATAAAATTAAGTTATCCTCGCAGATAAAGTTGATAACCACTTTACCTACTAAGGCGAGCAAACTACCTGGAACACGTTTTCATTTAAAAATGTAATTTCTATCATTGCAAAAAAACCTTTTGATGTCAAATTATATGTTTTTATGTCAATATTGGTGACAATATTGATGAAACAAGAATTGTAGATAGTTTAATGCAAGATATGCAAAGGATACAGTCTACATTCTTTTTGCGAAAATTATTGGCTACCAAATATACAATACGATAGTTTTTTAATTGTATATGTATATTCAAATATATTTTAAGTACAAGAAAATAATTAGTGTCATTTGGTTAAATTGGGTAGTTCGGCAGTCATTTATTTCTTTACATATTTGGGAGTTCTTCCACTTTCTTTTTAATTCATAAACTTACTTACCTTACACCCAAAAACGATTTGTTTACTTTTTGTCCAAAAGATTACTTTTTATTATGTTTTTCATCGTTACTAACTTTTTAAAATTTGTTATAAGTTTGTTACCGTTTTTTTATAGATTTGATGAGAACAGGTAATACTGATTCTTCAAGTTGGTAGCACTGTATTTAGTATGTCGAAAACACGGTTGTATTTAATGGAACATACAAGTAATCACAATATCTCGAATCTGGTTTATGAATATAATATAGCGTACTAGAAACTAATATTAATTAAGAAATAATTTTTAATGAAATAAATTGATTAACTTCTTTTATTTTTATATAGTACGAAAATGCATTTTTTAAATTATTTTTAGTTAAGACAAATAGTATAGATGATATACATACAGTCAGGGAATAAAGTACGTATTCATGCATAATACAAACAAAAATCTGTATACCATAGATTTAATTGAACAAAATATTTACTAATAACATTTCAATATTTTATTTATCGTTCCCTTTTTTCATTATATTCCAAATTTATTCTCTTGGATTAAAAACGCTCTATGTATTTATAAAAATCGCTAAACTGTTGCATTTATTTTCATTCCCTTTGTTTTGTCTTACATGGTACGAAATATGAAGCAAAGCAAACGATAACAAAGGTTTATAGAACAGCGAGAAACGTCAAAAGAAAATTTTTAGCAGAATATGTCAACAATTAAGGAAAATTTACGAAAAATATAAAGTTTTTTTTTTATTCAGAACTTAATATAAAAGAAACAAACAAAAAACACTTTGAAACAATTTATTTCGGAGCATTAGCTAACAAAAATTAATTTTCTTGTGGTGTGTGATTATAAAAGTGATTGTTAATTTCGAAAGATTAATAGGAAAAATGTCATCTATGTCACCAAGTGAGGTAAGTCGGTACCACTACCCTTTCTTTTGGCTATAATTCGTGAAGCTGAAAGTGTTGTCTGCCCCTGCATTACAATGAATGTATGATGATACTTTGTTACAAAAGAAGTTAAATAATTTTTTTAATCTAACAAAGGAAAGTTAAAGAAATTTGTGTTTTGTGTAATACCTTTAAAGGAACTATTAAATCTTATGACACCTAAAAGCAGTTTTCTTGAATTGAATAAAAAAGCGAACATTTTTTTTTAATGTGTAAATGCAACTTCTATTGATTTTTTTTCACCCGTCACTTAATGTCTCCTTTAAAGAGCCTATCATCCATTGAACTATAGTATGTAACTTCTTAATTGAATTGCAATTCTTATTTGAATGCAAACTAGTAAAAAGAATAATGGTACTTAGAGTAACTTTATTGTAAAATCATAAATTAAACTGAAATGTTTTTTTATTGTCGAAAACTGTTCCTTGTCCTATGCTCTGAACTACAGTACTGTATAGTATACTATAACTATAGTAGAGCCAAGTTTTGAGTGTTTTTTATGGTGTCAAAGTGCATTAATTATATTTTTCATAAATCATATTTAAGTTTGTGGTACATCATAATAGCCAAGAATGTATAGCCGGCCGCTTATAATATTACTTGTGTAAATCCCTTTATTTTAAAAATATTAAATAAGGCAATAATTAAATGTTATTAGATATTCAATAAAGTAGGAAACAGTATCAGAAAGATATTTGAAAATGTGTCTCGAATGTCTAACTGCTATTTAAAGGCAAGGAAACATTCTATTCACAGTTTCATAAAAAGCAGGAAAAGAAGTACAAGGCAAAGATTGAAAAAAAACAATGCCAGCTGAAAACGAATTTAACATTTTAAAATCTAATCATTTCTAATATTTGAGGGGTATTACACGGATTTTCGGAGCATGCGTAAAATCCACTCTTGTGCATTATTGTGTTCTGGTGTCCATAAATAAATGTCTTCGTTACATATGTGGCATATTTTAGCCAGAACAAACGACCTGCCACAGTCTGTGGCAAATTACAAACTAGGAGTCTGTTGGAAAAAAGTTAAGAAAAGGAAAATTGATGATCGTAGACTATACTCTTAAAAAGCTCTCCGGCTTAATTAACAAAATTTTTCGGGAATGGAATCCCCAAGGTGGGAGGCGACCACACCTAAGATAACGCGGAGAGAACGTAATCGTTTGCCTTAGCCCATTTAAAACCAAACTAGACCGACAAATAAAACTTTATATAAAATTAGGATTTTTTGTACAGGGTTATGAGTGAAATTTAATAAATCACAATATGTCAATGCAAAGTGTTTACACTTAACTCCAACGGCTTCTGTTGTGGCAAACACAACAAGCTTTCCTAGAATGTAAATGGCGCTTTCTACCTGCAAGCCTTTAATACTTGATAATGACGGATGTGCAGTAGCTAGTTTTTTCGTTTTTTGCATAAGATAGTGTTTAGAGATTGTACGTCAAAATATTAACTGATGCCTTCTGTTGTCTTCACTGTATATGCAAGTGGCAAGTATTTGAAATAGCCATATGTACCAAGGAGGTAAATAAACCCCACTACCATTTTTTGTCATGAATACCAATTTTGTACAATGACATTAACTGATCCATTTCATGAATTACCGCCAAAACCCTTGTAATTTTGAAATATTTTTGAAAACTTTATACTTTTGGGAATACCATATTTTACAAATACTGCAGATTCAAAACAATTATAATTTGCAAGCATTGTACAAATGCCGTTATATTTACAGCGGATCAATATTTCGTTATTTTTATCAAACCTATAATCAAACTCTGCTCTTGGATTTTTCATCATCTCCTTCACATTTGTTAGGGGACATTTCCTAGTAAGGTTATCTCTTATTATTCGTAGCATGATAGCCTAAATTATTGAATCAAACTTGGAAAACTTATAAAAATATAATTTCTGATTGAGAACTCTAATACCCAAAGGCTTTAAAACAGAATTAGGTTTTTGCGACAGTAAATATCAAAGGAGTAGCAATATTCAGAGGAACTTACTGCTAAACCGAACTGAATTTTTTCTAATAACCATCGTTTGACGTGTGTTATCGTATATTTTTGTATTTGCTTGTAGTCAATCACCTTTTTGTACGATATAAAATATTAAACTAAAAATCATTTTCTGTGATTTGCTATGTTTAGAATTGGATAAAGCTAAAGAATTTATGACTATAAACTTTACATACATACATACATACATAATTGGTCATTACAACCCTTCAGTCAGGATTACGACCTAGCTTTTCACACCACTTATGTTGTGTGCGTTAATTTTATACATGATTGTGGCGGGACCTACAATTTATAGTCGACTCCGAATTACAGATTTTTTAAGAAACTCTTCATCTCAATTTAATTTACTCTCAGAGTTTTTGCCAGAAAATTTTCATATTTTCGTTTTGATGTCTGACATGGGGTTTAAACCGTGGCCTTATGTCTAATAATCTGGCACTCTACCTACTAGACCACGGCGACTAAACTTTACATAGAAAATTTAATTATGGTTAATTAAATTATATTTAATGAAGTCGTCGTAGTCAAGTGGATAGTGCGTTCGCTTATTGGACGAGAGCGTGTGACCCAGTCGTATTGAATACGACTAAAAAATGTTGGTGGTGTGAGAAGCTAGGTCGTAATCTTGACAAAAGGATTGTAATGATCAATTAAGTAAGCAATCAAAACCAACACCCACATCTGTATTTTTGATTCAATTAATTATGTTATAATTAAATTAAGTTGGTAATTAATAATACATAAACGTTTTAATAAATGTCAAGAATATGTGTATTGTACGTAGAACGATTATAGTCTTTTATAATATAGAAAATGGTAAATTATATTAAATACCTAAATTGAAAAGATCAAAAAAATTACAAATTATGGTACTAATCATGGTTTCACATGTTTGAAAATTTAGAATTTCGTTATATAGCAAATAAATATTGTAGCAGCAGAATAAATAATTATTTTAGTTTATAATTTTAGCGGTGACAAAGTTGGGGAGTACAACAAAACATTTAATATAAGAAACTTTCTATTTATACATTTATTGCTCTACAAAATCTCAAATAATTTTGTGCTTGGTATGTCCAGCAATTATTAAGAGTTCATTGAAACTTTATCAATTTTGTTTCGGTGGGTATAATGGTTTATGTTCGAAATTATATAATAATACAGAATGAGGAAATATTGTCGTGTTTCGTTCCTCCTTAGTAATAAAAAGTATGACTTATAAAGTCATTTAATTTTTTACACAATTTTGAATTTAATTCACAATACAAACAGTATATTTTATCTTAAACATTGCAGTTTTATTTAAAATTCACTGTTTATTTATATTTTTTTCTTTTATAAGCTATTGTACAGTAAAATGTATTACACAAATTAGATTATACATATGTACATGTCAATTTATGTAATTAATATTCTTATAATCTTTGAATTATGAAACTGTATATTATAAATTTTAAAATATCTGTATAGCAGATATAATGATAATATCTTTGCGCTGATCAATGTATTTAATTTTTATTGATTTACTTTGTAGAATGTTGTGACAGAAATATACTTAAATTTGTATTTATAGAAAGGATAATGTAATATATGTATTGTTTTTTAACCAGACTTCTGCTTCCTCTACTTTCTCATTCCTCACCTCTTCTACTCAATACATCTTACCTTACCTTATTTTCTCCTACTCATTTCCTCAACTTAGTCACTACATTCAGCAGTCTGCAGACCTTTACTTTCTTTTTCCATCCTGTGCCATTTCGTTACTTACCATCGTTGATGTTGCTGCTCGGTTTCAGCATATCAACTGCTTTTAAGAATCAAAAAAAAAGAAAGAAATAAGTGAATAAAATATTTGATTGCGTAAAAATTTAAGTGTTTTAAAAATCTGGAAAAATACGGGTGGAAACATAAATAGCTGTCGTATGACTATCTTTGCTCTTCAAAATATTTAATTTTTTTTTCATTAGATCGGGGATGTTGGATGCATTCATTGGTATTTTACTAATCGTTTATAGTCGAAATAATCTTTTCTAAGATATTTACTCTAATTCTGTATCGTGTAAACTTGGCGTAGATCTCAACAACATGTATTTATTTAAGTTTACCATAATAATGTAGTGTGCCTTTTATTAAAAAATATATTACAATGCAATGCAGTATATTACTTGGTTTACAGAAGGTGTCAGTTGTAAGAAGTTCCACGAAAGGAAATGTACGAGTATGTAAATGTTGAACGTAAAAAAGTTTTCTTTATTACTGCATTGCGTATTTAAAGTTATTTAATGTTTAGTGCATATGTTTGTAATCGAGTATCGTATATATTCATAAAATACAGGTACTTTTAAACATCAAGAGATCTACTCTTTTGATTGAGAGCATGCACCAAGATCTAGAACTTATTTGTTATTGTTTTTAGTGAAATTTGGAAAGAAAAATTTGCAAATAAAATGGAAAAAGGTAGTTTTAGAATTTTGAAACATGTTCTGGTCTAATTATTTCTTTCTTCTCAATTAGGTAGATTTTTTAATGAAAAAAAATTCAATCTTGATGATCAGATTGGGTTTCAGTTATTATAGGTTACAAGGAACCTCCATTTACCTCTGATGAAATTTTGGTTGCGGTTAGTTCCTGGAATGTGGAATATTTTACAAGGACGGTTTTTTTAATTGACATTTCGCAGTTATCCAATGAATTCTGCAGAAACTTTGACAAGTTGAAAAAAAACTGGTGTACTTTCTGGAGAGCAACACCAATGAAGAAGTTATATGCCAGAAAGACAATATTTCAGTACATAGGAGAATGCACATACTGAAGAATAGTTGCAATCTAAAAGTATTGTAACTATGGATTCACCAAATGGGTTTTCCTGACCAAAACCCAATCGCAAACGTTTGATTCATTATGTTTATAAAGAAAACTGCTAATATCGAACAGTGTTTGATCTTAAATAAACTATTCTCGATGATATCAATGAGAAAAGAATTGCGATTGAATTTGATTAGCAGCAGTGTTGAAAAATTCAGTACTTTTGTATTTTTTTCAGTACTTTTCCATTTCAAAAATACCGCAGTACCCCCGCTACGCTTTCAGTACTTTTTTATGTCCTGCGCTTTTCAACTATTCATACATTAGCAGTATGTTTAACGCATGCTAAAGTAGAATTAGGCTTTAACCCCGGTTAGCCAAACGTCCGCCGACCGTACGTTCGTTTTTAGAATACGAAAAGCAATGAAAGCGCTTGCCGAACCGTAATGTAATTTCGGTAAGCATTTTCATTGCTCTTCAAACGAACGTATCTTACATTACGTTTCATCGACGTGACTGGACAGGGCTTTTACATTTTGTTACGTTCCGAATCAGCTGTTTTTGTCCTGTTTGTGTATTAAATATAAATAAATAGTCTAGTAGGTATGTGCTGGCTTATTAGACGTGAGCCCACGCTTCAAATGCATTGGCAGATATCTCCATCAAAACAAAATATGAAAAAATTTCTCCGAAGATTTCTTTCTGGCAAAAACTCAGAGAGGAAATACATTTGCCACGATAAAGTTTCTCAAAAATCTGTCGTTCGGAGTCGATTTTAAACAGTAGTTTCCGCCACGCGTGTATAAAATTAACACACACAAGTGGTGTAAGAAACTAGGTCGTAATCGTGATTGAAGGGTTATAATGAACAATTATGTATGTATGTATGTATCTTTTACAAAAGCACTATTTGATGCAAAAAAGTACTTTTTCAGTTATTCAGTACTACATCAAAATTTCAGTTTTGCAACACTGGTTAGCAGTATCACAGACAAATCTTATTCAAAAAACAGGAGGCTCGAATTATTATTAAATTAATTTATTTTTTATGTTGCTTATTTATGCTGATTTAGTTATGTTGGCAAAAGTACATCTACAGTTTCAAAATAAAAAATAAAATCAAACAATAAAAAAATTATGTTTTCCTTTTACTAAGGTATCAACTAAAGAGCATGTGTGTATATATTTATGAGACGCAGTATGTTATATACCTATGATTGATTATCAGTTTTGAGAACAAAACGCTTCAAGATAAGGCATAATATTTCTCTATAATATTTTATTTAATCCTTTTTTTAATAATTTATACATTCCTTCCTATCATTATCTGAAAAAACTATTACAATTAAATTAAATTTAAAAAAATGTAAATCATTGTCAACTTAGGAACATAAATATTAACTAACTATCAAATGCGATATAGTATCGATATATTTCTATTTATTCATTTATATTCATGTAAAAACGTATAGACATAATTGGTAACTTACTTGTGACGCCACATCTGAAAAAGATTATAGCGTATTTCGTTAGATATTTTCGCTAAAAAATACTGTATTATGCAACAATCAGATATGACAGTGAAAAATGACAGCCTGCAGTTGCTTTGTTAGTGAATTGCGTATAAGAATGTATTTATAACATGCAACATATAATGCAAATATCCGTTAAGAATACCATCAACTTGACATGTTAACACGGAAGTGAAAAAAAAATAGAAAAACCGTCGTTAGCATTGGGCTATAAATACGAGCAACAATTATGCATGTATAGTATACAGGCTTATTTAGTTCAAAGAAATTGTACACAGGTTTAAACGAAATTTATTTATACTATTATAAACAATATAGTTCTAATACTTATTTATGAAAAATTCCTGTCTAATACATTTCGATTGTTAGGAAATTTATTTATTCTACTATAAACTACCAGGAGTCTGCAATTTAAATTTTAAATGAAAATATTTACACAGAAGGAAACAAATTAGAGATGTTATGAGAGATTCATTGTAACGGTTTACAAGTAAAAACAGACCGCAAAACAAATTTGTATCTTTACGGTATTTGACGAATGCCATATCTCAGTAAACATTTGTGTATATTCGAACAAGAATCGTGTAAGGAATAATTAAAATTTTCATTATAATTCCGTTTCGTCCACAAAAAACATAGTAGTTACCGAAAAACAGTCTCAATTCGAGTATTGAAATGTAGAAGTTGAAAAAAGAAAGGAAGCAAGAAAAATAATAAGCATTTTGTCAAAGCATTTCAACATTATTGATAGCAAAACGATCAAAAGAGTGAAAGTCAGTCTTAAGCATTTAAAATGTAAAAACTGACTGACAGAAAAAAAATTTAAGACGAAAAAGAGAGAAGTGTACAAAAGAATTTCTTTGACAAAATTTTGTGTTGCTTATTAGAGAATGAGAAATAAGTGTTGGCAGATTCTGCACAGTTTCCTAAAAATAATGCTTTGCTGTGAATTCAAGTGGAAATATTTTAGAAACACCTCATATTGAAAAACTGACAGATATATTAGTATGATAGTCGACATTAAATTGTGGAAGGCTCCTTTAATATTATGCAATCCGCAAAGGAGTATACTTTTCAACATTTTAGAATATTCCTATATAGTGCCGCATTATTTCATATTATTTCACTTTATTGCTGTTTAAAACTTGAACTCTTATTTTCGTTAACGGTAATAACTATCCGCTCGATAATAATATATATTAAAAAATTGTAGAGATTAAGAACCTGCAGCATATAATTATGTTACCAACATAATGTTAGTTTATCGTCAACATTTTAATAGTGTAGTGTAAGACAAGCCAGTTCATTTATTTCCCTTAGTAATAAATGCAAACGTTCAATGTATGATGGTATTTAGAAACCTACGTACGTATGATTGCATTTGTTTTCTTTTTACTTCTTTATTGGTTTCGTTTTCTTTTGTTTATTTCATGTAAACAAATTTGAAAAAAAAAACTCATGCAGTTTTTGTTTAGTAACCTCCAATTCAAAAAATATTTAGAATAAGCAATTTTGCAAAGCAAATGATATAACGATAATACTAACAAATAATTTGTATATATTTGTCTATGCAATGACTAAGTTTTGAGATATTAGTTATGCAAATATATATTAATTTAATTAAAAACAGGTTATTATATTCTATTTTAAACTGATATTGACAAATTGTTAACTTATTGCTCGATTTCTGCAAACAACAAATACGTAAAGAACAATCTTTTATTTTACATTCAATGCTTTAATTTATTAAATAGTTATTTAAAATTTGATTAATAATAATATAATGCAATAATTCCCATTTAAATATCAACTAAAACACTGAAATAAATTATTTTTTCAATAATATTTTATACAAATTTAAAAGTAAATAAACACTTTTAGAATAGCATAAAAGCTGTTTACTAGTGGTGAAAAACTATTAAAGTTGCTTGGTATATCGAAGAAAATAATATTTACAAACCATTTGTTATTCTTTGAGTCATTAAAATTTTTATTTCTCATTTTACTCGATAAGAGGCAAAACAATTAATACCAGTCTTTAAGATTTACTTACTGTTTTAAAAACATATTTTTATTGCAAATTTTGATTACAATTTTATTTTTGTTTTCTCATTTGTCTTTTAACGAGTCGTGATAGCGTTTGTGTTTGCGTCTAGTGTTGTTTATTTCATTTTGCGGGTGTTCATCAGTTGGTTTGTGACCATTTGGCATCAGTTATTTCTGGCACGCGAATTTGTGCGGTGTTGTGTTTTATTTTATAAATATTTCCATTCTTAACGACAACATACAACAACATAAATATTCTCTTTGAAATATAAAATTTTCTTACAATAAATAACGGTATTTAAAGTGAAAAAGAATATAAAGTTGAAATAAAATATTATGTTTTATTTGTCATAAAATAAATATATAATTATTTAAATATATTTACATGCATATATGTATATATATATATTACATTATATATACTGACAATTGCTGTACGGGCGTATGCAAACAAACAAACAAACTTATAATATAAATAAAAATCAATGGAACAGTGATCGTAACACTTCCCATACAGAATTCTCATTTACAATTGCATACCTCAAAAGAAATATATGTACGTATATAGCTAGGACCTCCAATCTTATATCATCGAAAGTATCAAATCAATATCAAACAGAGAAAAAATTACAGTCGTTTGCCTACGAAAGAATCACAGCTAGGAGTTTAATATTTTGTGCAATTTATTTTGGTAATTAATGATACCCCCATGCAAAGCAGAATACATAATTATTTCCCAAAATAATTTAAACACAGGCAGCATTAGTAAGTGTGACGCATAACATCTAAATTTTATAGTTATGAATTAGTAGTTAATTATAGGAAATTTTATTGTTTTTTGAATTTCAATATAACAACGAAAAAATTATTCTCACTGTCATATCAGCATCAGGGGACGCAAAGGTTTTACATCTGTATAAAAGTACCAAAGAACAAAAAATGAGTTAGGGCGTATCAGCCGCACCTTTAATGGAGTAAAGTAATATTTTCCACAGATTTTCCCTGAAGTACAGACGTGTTCGAAATAATAAGAACATTCAAAGCGAAACAAAAGATCGTTTTAAAAAAATTTTTGAGAAAGATTTGAAAATATGGCTTTTTATTATTTTTATTGTACACATCTTTAGCTTTTAAAAAATACTTAAAGTTATGTTTTAACTCATCTAATTTTTTTTATACTGCCAATAATGTTGAACTAAGTCGAAAATCAGGTGTTCGAAAAAATAAGAACAAATCATATTGGTCCCACTTACATCCCTCACATGTGAAAAAAAGTCTAAAGTTTCGTTACAAATATAATTGTTGAAATACCTTTGATCATTTTTTGTGCCGAATATTGACTTATTTTGGTGAAAAATTCTTCTGAAATGGGAAGAAGCAAGCATTGCTCTATCGAACAACGTAAGATAATAAAAAAAAAATTGCTCAGCGAAGGGAAATGTGTGCTTTCATAAGGGAACAGCTTGGAATTTCCAACGTAGCGATAACAAATGCCAGGAACTGGTCACTGAAGATCGAAAGTCGCGGAAGGCGCAGGAAAACTAACAAAAGACAGGATAATGCGACCACACGGATCGTTATAAAGCACCCCTCTATAACGTCTTTACAGATTAGAAACGAATTAAACCTCCCAATTGCTACAACGACGATAAGAAAACGTTTTATTGCAGTCAATTTGAAAGTACGAAGTCCTAGAAAAGTACCATTGTTGAAAAAAATACATCTAAAGAACGGACTTCTGTTTGCCAAAAAGTTTATCGATGAGCCTGACACTGTTTGGCGTAATATCTTATGGACCGATGAAACAAAAGTAGTCCAATTCTACCACGGCAAAGATAAATAGTACGTTAGACGCCCTCCTAATCAACAGTTCAACAAGTACACTACAAAAACTATAAATCATGGCGGTTTCAGGCTCATGCTATGGGGGTGCTTTGGGTAGATCGGCGTTGGATCTCTAGTTCATATCGTTGGGAAGATGGATGCCACCTATTACGTTCAAAATATTTTAGAAGCCGTAATTTTGCCTTACGTTGAAGAGGAAATGCCTTTCCGATGGGTCTTTCAGCAAGACAACGACCCGAAGCATACCTCAAAGAAAGCAAAGCGTTGCTTCCAGGACAATAATATCCATGTTATGGATTGGCTGGCACAATCGCTGGACCTAAATCCAATTGAACATCTTTGGATTGATGTAAAGAAAGGTGTTAGAAATGCAAGGCCCAAAAATATGGAGAAACTTTGATTTGTAGCGAAGAATACACGGGAAAATATTCTATTCCACAGATGTCAGACTTTGATAGCTTCTATGAGGTCCAGATCTGCCGAAGTAATCATTAATCGTGGAGAGGCTACTTCATATTAACTACTTACAAACAAATAATACTAATCTGTAAATTTAATAAACGTTAAAACTGAAATTATTACCAATTTTCCAATTTGTTCTTATTTTTTCGAACACCTGATTTTCGACTTAGTTCAACATTATTGGCAGTATAAAAAAATTAGATGAGTTAAAACATAACTTTAAGTATTTTTAAAAAGCTAAAGATGTCTACAATAGAAATAATAAAAAGCCATATTTTCAAATCTTTCACAAAAATTTTTTTAAAACGATCTTTTGTTTCGCTTTGAATGTTCTTATTATTTCGAACACGTCTGTATAGTTTATGCGTAGTTTACTTCTGCTATTGTTCTACTATTTAAATGAGTTACATTTTTAAATTTATTATGTTTAGGTATATAAAAGTACGCTATAACAAACTGTCGTTATACTTATGTACTGCTAAAATACAATTGTAAACCAAGGTCTTAAACGATTAGGCTTTATTAACACTTTGTCATGCAATAATTAATAAAATAAGAAATGAAAATTTCCATGCACTTTATGGATGGTTAAACGATTAAGATGTTTTTTTTATTTGCAAATTAATTTAATTATAACGCCCATCCATTCTTCAGATGAGTGCTTTGTTTTATACAATTTATTGTTTCCCTTTAAAAGCAAGAATTACAAATAACATTAACAATTACTTTAACAATAACAATAAAAGTGAAAAAAAATTGAATGGTAAAAGTATACAATAATTCTTTGTTCAATCCACTTTTAATGTTTTCTCTGTGATAAATCGTAATCTTTGCATTTTCTGCAGAACTGATAATATACGCACTTCTTGCAAAACATGTTTTTCTTCATGCATTGAGTTTAAATTGTTATAATGAATTATCCATAAATGTTTATATTTATAAAAACTGTTTGAAATGATTTATTTACGCCGAATGCTTAAATTTTGTTTATAAATATTTGCTTTCTTTGTGTGTACATTTTAAAATATTGAAAACCAAAAAAATAAAAAACAAATTGAAACTAAAATTACTGATAATTGCAAAAAAGCTTTTAAAATAGATTTATTCAAAAATATTTTTTTAAGGAAATGAATATTGTGGGTATTTTTTATGATTCTATTTAGCATTTCTATAGAATAGAATTTGAAATTAGCTATACGTCTCTTCTAGCATCTCCAACGTTTATGTCGTCATTTTATTTTCACGAGACTTTTTACTGGAAAGATAACGTTATGCATATTAAATAGATGTATACGTATACATATATACATACATATAATATATTTATAATAATAAAAATATTCATCAAATTAAATAAATAACTTTTACACTCATTTATATACTTATATAATGAGAGTTATCACGTTATTTTTTTATCTTTTCTATGCAATGGTAAAGCGTTATTACTTGGTAAAATTTAGTTTTGTCTGTAATAGTTATTGAGTTAATTAATTCTCAAAGGCGTTCGTTATATTTAAAATAAAATTCAATACTTTCAAGAAAGGAGTTGAAATTCGTTCATAAATTTACTTAATGAAATTACTTTTTATATACAAAAAAAGAAATAAATAAAAATTAAATAAATAGATGCACTGTGTTCAAACTAGGAAATTAGGTTGTGGTTATTAATAGAATTTTTAAACATTTTTCTTAGATTGGTTGTTAATTATTATCATAAAAAATATTAATTTAATTTGTTGTTGTGTAGTGAGTTTCCTATCTTTGTCTCTGCCTAACTAGGTATATGTGTAGGTAAACTTTACAATAGATTTTCTTGGTCTTTTCTTACTGATCTAAATCAAAAGACATAAATATATGTATGTCTTATTTATAAGGAAATCAACTTTGCATAGGTATAGAAAATACGTGTGTGTATTAGAATAGTCCAAAAGTTGAATTTTAAGTTTCAAATTCTGTAATTGCTGAGAACAGAAACCGCGGGCTATACATACATATGGGCAATTTCATGTCAAATAACCCAATTTTTAAAATCGATGTCTTCCGATATTTTACAAATTAATTTTTTTTCAAAATGCGCCCTATTTTTTTTTTTTTTCAAAAGAAAGCTTATACAATTTCCTTTAAGGCCTTTATAATCGCTTAATGGGATGCGAGTGGGATATCTATCAAAAAAAATATTTGTAAACTCAAGAATAAGATTTTTCAAAAAAAAAGTATTTATTTGCATTCTAAGGACATTCGGATATTAGTTTTTTATAAACAGTGTTAAAATTTGGACGTGCATTATTTACTAATTACTCACATAATTAATCTTCACAATGGCTTCCGCTTCCAAAAAGAAAATTTGACTTCTTTTTGTTGTAATCCCTTAAACAAAAAGAAGCACAGATCATCAGATATGCGAAATATTTCCGACAGCTTATTGAAAAAATTCCCAACGCTTTCAAAACGTTTGCTAATTTGTGGATCGGAAGACATCGATTTTAAAAATTGGGTCACTTGACACGAAATTGCCATAAGTATATTCAACATTTTATTAATAAAAAAAAACTAAGTAAATTTGAAAGTGATATAAGGAAAATGTTTTAATATTCGAAATGATACACTTTTCGATTACTCAAATAAAGAAATATTTGTGTGCTATATTCAAACAAATAAATATTATAAAATAATTTGAAAAGTAGTAAAGTGTTACATACTATTAGAGCATTTACGATATATTTATTAATTTCAAGTAGATACACACTCTTATAAGTAATCTATACTTTTCATTATTTACTAGAAATTTTCCACTTTTATTGAAATATTTTAAATATTATATTTTATACGGTGAAAATAATTTATTAAACAATATAAGTCAACAAGTCAATTTCTCAACTTGTTAATTAATTAATTAGTTATGACTTTTCAGTAAAAAATAACTTAATATTTTCCCATTGTGTTTATTTAACAATACAACAACCTCAAGTAAATTCCATGTAATAAATATACATTTTTACAAACATGAATAGGTGGTGAAATGTTTAACGTACAACATTTAATAGAATTTGATATTTTAATAAGTTTAATAAATTGTAATAAATTATTTTTTACATTATATAAGAAAGTTTTGATTGTTAAGCATTCTACTAAAGGTTTTTTCTTGATTGATGATTATAATAGAAATTTTCAAGTAATAGACTATCTCTCTCTCTCTTACTTAGCACAAATTGAGTATTAAAATCTAATTCAAGATTGTGAATAAGGTCGGTGTATGTATTAGTGTTTAATTTTTATGTGTATTAAATAGCCTATATTTAAAACACTTTTATTCATAATTATTGCTTTCGAGAAAGTGTTGTATCTAGTTACGTAAATATGAGTGGTGAATAAGCTAAAGGGTTGATATGGTCAATAATGTACTTTTTTTGTCGAAGCGAAAGATGACTGGGACTTCACGTCTTCCGAAGTTTTTTGTATGCTTTAACGCTACATGCTTTCCTTTCTATTGATCTTTAGTCCGTTTTCTACTGCTATTTGACGCAAGTCCATCAAATTTCTCTAACATATGTTTCGTTTTAGCTGCGACCCTTACAAAGATAATGTGTCGAATACTAACATGTGATTTACTGCGCCTTTAACAGATTATTTAATTTATTTGAAAGTGCAAACCATATAGCATTTTGATTAATTTGCTTGAAAGCTTTTCGTAGTCAACAAAGATTAGATAAATTGTTCTTATCGGAAAGTTATTTATTTCGTTCTCTTGTAGTTAGGTTAGGTTAGGTTAGAGGACGTGTACTTGTCAATTAAGACAAGTACAGTACCCGGAGGTCGAATTGACCCATTGTACAACGTCCTAGTTTCTCACACCACTTATGTTGTATGTGTTAATTTTATACATGAGTGGTGGGACCTACAGTTTAAAGTCGACTCCGAACGACAGATTTTTATTTATTGAGAAACTTTTCATGGCAATTTTTATTTACTCTCAGAGTTTTTGCCAGAAATCTACTGAGAGGAAGTCGCCGAAAAAAAACTTATTTTGTCTTTGATGCCTGGCCTGGGGCTCGAACCCAGGCTTTTGCGTCTAATAAGCCAACACAATACCTACTAGACTACGGCGACTTCCTCTTGTAGTTGTATGTCTAAGTGTTCGGAAATGCCGTTTAGCATCACCTCACCACTTACCAAATCTATATACGATTTATGAATAAAAACTTCAAACATTTCAAACTATTTCAGTCATTGTTTGTTTGCATTGGTGAAGTCATGAATCTCTGAAGTCAAGTGTCTTAACAATAAATGTTTATTCTGAGCATTTTACTAGAAAAAACTAGCAATACTTTTCTACCTAGAGAGAAAAATATTTAATTGTGGAGTTTTAATAACGATTTTATATTTTATAGCAAAACATAATAATAGAAATAATTATTGATAATATTTTAAATAATAGACATATTTTTAATACATTATTGAATATAATAAAAACTCCCTATATAGCGCTCTAAGCACGAACTGTTTTGAATTAATTTTTATAATTTTTATTTATTTATTCAACAATAAACTAAGGAGACTTTCAGCTCAAAAAGCATATTTTTTTGGAATGCTAAAGGCATTTTGAAAAATAAAATTATTTCCACTTTGTTTTATGTATCAGTTACTACTTAAACGTTCACAGAACGCTTCGTTGCTATAAAATTCAATTTGATTGATCTCAAACATAAGCTATATTAGGTTCACTTTCTGAGGTCGACTTGATAGTTGGTCCTGATTCCACAATCTGCTACTTCTACGGCCTCATCAATGGATGGGTCAAAGAGGAGCGAGCAGAGGAGTTGGGTTAGAGCAATATATGTAGATAACGTCAGAACAGGTTTGCAGCTGGAATTAGATAAGGCCAGTATGAGGTTAGTTATTGGATCTGGAACAGATTAGACTGTTGCAGGATATGTTGCGATGAGGAGGAGTTGGGACTATCGAACACCTCCTCTGCAACTGTCCTGACCTTTGTAGGTTAATATTGAGAACACTGGGTAGGGGCTTCTTTAAAGGTTTGGACAGTCATAAGTAGATTGACCTAGTTGAGAACTGTTAGGGCATCAAGCTTATAGTCACGTCTCCCAGGTGTGCTTGTGATCCATATTTTCTTCCTTCGTTTCCTATATCCTCCCTTGCCTACCTCTTCTCATTTTCCCATTTCCTTATTTCCTTCACTATCCTCCCTTACCCCCTCTTCTAGGACGTATTTACAACGGGTCATTTTTATCTTAAACCTAACCTAACCTAACCTAACTTATACCATGATTGTTAAATAATAAATATTTCATTAAATTAACAAATATTCCATATAATGATTGTAATTAAGAATTGAATGTATAAAGGAGAATATACATTATATTGAATATATTGCATTTAGATGTGTTTATGTAGAGACATACATATGTTTGATATTAATATTTTCTTTTTTGTGTTTTACTTATATAAACTGAAATTAACAATTTGCAATATGAAACTGAATATAGAAATAATTAAATTTAGTTTTCTTTTAAAGTGCTGATTGTTTTTATACGAAATGTGATTTTTTCTTCAATATTCTATACATGCTTGCTATACATATATTATAATGTATACTATGTACATGTGCCTGTTAACGAAAATATATTTTTATATACGATTTAATTTTATTTCAATGTGGCACTATTTTTGTTTATTTGTTTTTTATTATTGGGAATACAACACGTGAAAAGAGCGTGTAATAAAAAAATGCAAATCTTTTTTATAATTTTACAAAAAAAAAGATCACTTTTCTTTAAAAGCATTTTATTTTAATTGCGGTTTGCCTTTGCAGTGATGATGAAAGAGAATAAAACAGTAGGTCTTTTTGCATATATCTATTTATATTTCAGATATAAATATATGGTGTACGATCTATTATTGTATTCAATATCATTCTTAAGAAGTAAAAGAAGTAATAAAGCCTTATATTGTAAAAATATTTTTTTTTAATATTTTCAATATTTTAAAAATCATATAATAAGCTCTCACTCTCTCTGGTCTTATTTAACTTTTTTAAATCTCCACTACATAATTCTTACCTACTGAAACACTAAACATTTATTTCAAAAATAATTTATTTATAATGAATGCAGTTGGCTATTTAATTAATATTTTTCATAAATTACTCTTTTTGCTGAAAAAATAAAAATTTTACTGAAATTTTGTAAATAACGATCAGTAACAGTCAAAGGAATGTTTTCTTTAGAATTGTTAAAGGCGAATAAACTCATTGGTAAGGCACAAGAGCTTGAATTAACATACAATTTTAAATTCAATTATATTCCACTTGGCGTTTTTTTTTCCTACAATTTGAAATAAAAGTCTATACAAGAAGAAGTAATTGTGCAAGAAACTGTAATTGGTTTTGTTTATTTTAAATGCTGGACTTAATATATTTTGTAAAATTGTCAATGAATTTAAATTTATCACGCGTACTACAAGTGATTTGTAAATAACATGAATTTTGTTTTATTTCTAAATTTAAATTGTTCAACTGAAAAAAAAAAATGTCATCATACGTACACAGATCTGTGCTCAGGAGTTCTACATCAATGTCAACTATCTATTTGCTGGATTCAATTAATGATTATACAGATACATATTGAAAATATAGAAAAATTTTAATTTAGATTGCAAATGAAAGTGATTTTAATCAATTAAACTCAATCAATTATAAAATTCTTCTGAACATTATATATTAAAATCAGAGGTTCCTAATGCATTTTTTTATTTTCATTTTATAATAGTTTTTAATTTAAATTTATTAATTAATGCATTTTGTTTTAATCAATTTCTTATATTGAAATTATTTTATAAATTTCTAATGCATTTTTATTTTTAATTCATTTCATTTCACCAATGTTTATGGATAAATAAATATAAACTGAATCTATTTATTTTATTTTTACGTTGTATTATACAATAACAGCAAGTTTGCTTTTAAACATCATTTCATTAATTTTTATAAAAAAATTTAGGATACATTTTTTTACTATGGATTCGTACAAATATTTAATATCCATACATATCATCTATTATATGGGGTTGTTCGGAAAGTAATTTCGTTTTTTCCCGACAGAGGATTTAATTGTATTTTTTTGCATCCAACTTCACACTTAAGCCGTATAATTTTTATATGCTTTGAAAGCTTATATAACAAGGCTTGTGTGTGAAAAATTCCATAAGCGATAAGCAGCATTTTCGACGACATACGTATCTTACTGTTTTACTACAGAAAGGGTAAAAATGCTTTTCAAGCCAGAAAGAAATTGGCCGATGTTTATGGAGAAGGTAAGGTGTGTTGACAGTACTCCGGTACCAGAACTGGTTCGCTAAATTTCGATCCAGCAATTTTGATGTCGAAGATGCACCACGTTCAGAAAGGCCGGTTGAAGCTGATAAAGACGCAAAAGAGGCATTAGTTGATGTGAACCGGCAAATAACTACACGTGAGATCGGATTGAGCTTAAATTTATCAAATTCAACGGTTTATGACCACTTGATTGATGTTATACCAAAACTGTCTTTCATTTCCACAAAAAAAAAAAACGAAATTACTTTCCGAACAAGCCAATAAAAATAATGTAAAAACCTAAAATTATGTTCAATATTTAAAGTATTTGAAATAGTTCATATACTTATAATAAAATTTGAAGAAGTAATAATTCTATGATTATATTTTAATTGATTAATTAATTAGGTGTACAATACATGTACAAGAATGTAACCCAACATATTGAGAAAAGAGGTGTGAATTTGTGTGGAATTAATATTATCTTAATACCTGTATTACAAACCTTTGTTTATTTAAAATTTTGAGTGTTATAGTAAACAAATAAGAACTCATTCCTATTTATCAGTTTTTGCAATATATATGATTGTTTCTAATAAAGTCATTTGCAAACAGATAAGATAACACAACAAAAATCAAATTATATTTACCTTTGTCTTCTATTTAAAAATTATACACTAAAGAACGTAGGGTGCTAAAGAAGTACATATAATGGGACATACTTTCTATACATATACTACCCGATCCATACTGCGTAGTTTTAATTTTCAAAATATAGCTGAAAATATTAACTAACATAAAATGATTAGGAAGACTATATTACAATCGTTAACCGATTATTTTCTAATTTTATTTCAAACTCGTTGAAAAAAGTATTCTTTTACTTTAAAATTCTACTTGAAGTCGCCGTAGTCTAGTAGGTAGTGTGTTGGCTTATTAGACGTAAAGCCAGTGTACGAGCCCCAGGCCAAACATCAAAACAAAATACAAAAAGTATTTCTTCGGCGTCTTCCTCTCAGCAGATTTCTGGCAAAAACTTTGAGAGTAAATAAAAATTGCCATGAAAAATAGTTTCTCAAAAATCTGTCGTTCGGAGTCGACTTTAAACTGTAGGTCGCACCACTCATGTATAAAATTAACTCAGACAACATAAGTGGTGTGAGAAACTAGGACGTTGTACAATGGGTCAATTCGGGCTCCGGATACTGTACTTGTCTTAATTGACAAGTACACGTCCACTAACCTAACCTAACCTTAAAATTCTATTTAATTCATATACAACATGTCCATCATGACCATAATTAGTAATTCTGATATACTCTGTTTGTATAGATTTGTGAAAGGATATAAATTTTTCTTGTAAGTTTTGATTGTAAAACTACAGATGACTCTCGTATAAATGTAAATACACGCATATGTATGTATATGAATCTATATGTATAAAATATATTCGATATCATGTTATGGAGTTTTATTTTCCTTTTTCTGCAAAAATATTAAATTGTCAAAAGGCTTAATAGAAATACAAAGTGATAAAAACTAAACAAAAAGAAAAAGGGAGCTATTAGCTATTTAATTTTGTTGTTGTCGGTGTTTTTCTTTTTTTTTTTTTTTTTTGCTATTTTCCCTCTTTCATTATTGTAAATATTTCTTTTTGATAGCGCAAAATAACAGAATTGAAAAAAAGCAAAAATAAAAAACAACAGCAAACGCAAATGGTATAAACGAGTGTAGATTGTATATAAATAATAAAAAAAATATACGGACGGCATTTGTTTCTACTTTCATATAAATTCAATTTATTCTCGCGTTGCAAGCAAAACACTAAACAACGTGCAAATAAAACAAGTACCAACAAAAATAAAAATAAAAAAATATTACTTTTACGTTTTTAAACTAATTGATTATTAGCTCATAAATATTACTACTACATTCAGTTCCATTAAGTGTTATTTGATATAAAAATGTTGTAAATGATTTCTATTAAATTTTATTAAAAAAAATTTTTAAGAATTAAAAAATAGCAAAAGTGAGATAAAAAAAACATGTCCAAAATCGTTAAATTATTTAAAAATAAAAAAGACAAACCGCCAAAAGCGGAGATTATATCCGAACCAAGGGAACCGGAACAATCACTAACAAAATGTGGAAAACCTTTAGTTTTGGATAATTCTCGTTGGGAGGCAAGTATAACAATTAAGAAAAATTCTTTATTTAAAAAGTTAAAAAAAAATTGTTCATCGAATGAAATTGAATATAAAACTGCTTAATCATAAACCTGTTACCTGTAGTCGTTTACGCTTATTCCATTAAAAAACTTTAGTAAATGTGTGTCAAGTCCAAAATACATTCAAATAAAACTTTGGGTGAATGACTTAAAATTGAAATGTATTTAAGTGCGTTTCATCGCTAAAATAAAAAAACTCTGTTTGGTCGCTAAACAAAATATATGTAATTCAGTTCTAAGTTTCTGTTTTTTATGAATTAATAAATTGTTGTTGCCCAAAGACTATTATTCTCTGTACTTTTTCTTACTACGTTATTAATCCGCTTAGAGATAGGGTTTTTTTTTAGCCAAACAATACAATGATTCATTAGCATTTAATTAGATTCTTAATATTATCATTTAAAATTGCATTAGTATTACTCGTGTAAACAAAAGTAAAAAGCCCACTTGTTGATCTGTTCTATTACTATGTATATAAAGTAGAGACTTGAAATGTTTTCTCAAACAATATTTTTTGTACCTTTTTATTACAATACATTCATATACTATTTGATTGAGTTTATATTTTAATTTAATTGAAAATACTAAAATTATTGAATACAATGGCTTACACTACAAAAACCGTTTCGATTACCAAGCAATTGCCTTTAACCTTTAGATCGATATCTCATAATATTAAAAAATTCATTTCCCTATGAATACTAAATTACTAAAATTAAAAATCAAGTGATTTTTAATCACAACAGGTCTATTGTCCTCTAATGCAGTGAATATGATAAGAAGCACGTACTTTTTTTTTGTATTCTAAAGTGCATGAATCGTGTGATTGTGTATACATATGTACGTATTTATAAAATATAAATTGAATAATTGATTACAATCCTTATGGTTTATTTATATTACAGAGAAGTTGACTTATCAGATTAACTTATCAGTTTTATTATTTTAGCATACAATAACTAACAGAACCTAAACTCATTAATTGTCATAAAATTTGGCAATAAATACATACATAGAATATCCCCAAGATATTCGAATGTATTTGTCAAAGTTTCAAGCCCGTATTCAATTTCGATTCGAAATACTTTTTATTAAAGAGTATTTATTTTTAATTTAAAAAAACTAAACTAACTGATCCTATAGACCCTAAATTTTAAACATTTGGTTCGTTATTATAATTTTGTTAATCTTTATGGTACATAAAGTAGTAGGTATAGCGTATTAGAAATTGCTGTAGCAATTTTATGTGTGTGTGTGCTATAATGGGTGTAATTGAAAAAAGAAAAGTACATACTTAAAAACTGTTCTACCAATCTTATCTAATCGAATTAAAAGAAAATAAAACACACAGCCATTGACGTAGTTAATTTTATATAAAAAAACAAAAGACATTAAAACTTATATGTATTTGAGAATTTTCAAATAATATGTCATCACTTGCAAAAAAAAAAAACATCACTAAAAAAACTAATTAAATTTTGAATAATGACGTCAAGTGTTCTTATGACTAATACAATATAATTCTAAATGACTTGTTTAAGCACGTAACAAATAAAATATATCTTGCTTTTTTACAGAAAAGACTGCAGAAAGAATTGATGTCATTAATCAAGGAACCACCACCAGGAGTTTCAGTTGATACCGACAGTATTGCCACAAATTTATCAGAGTAAGCATTTATTATAACATATATATTGTCTTTTGAAAACTATCCAAATAACGCCCAGTAACTAACTGATGCAATTTATTTTTATATATATTAAACAATTTACATACATACATAAATACATAATTGGCCATTACAACCCTTCAGTCAGGATTATGACCTAGCTTCTTACACCAACCATGTTGTGTGTGTTAATTTTTTACATGAGTGGCTTAACCTACAGTTTAAAGTCGAAGAAACCGAACAAAAGATTTTTGAGAAACTTTTCATGGCAATTTTATTTTACTCTCTGAGTTTTTGCCAGAAATCTGCTGAGAGGAAGTCGCCGAAGAAATATTTTTCATGTTTCATTTTGTTCAAGATGCCTGACCTGCAGTTTGAACCGTAGCCTTACGGTCTAATAAGCCAGCACACTACCTTCTAGTCTACGATGACTTCAGTAAATAATTTAGTTCTTTTAATTTATATGATTTGTATATACAACAAAAAAGGTGTTAGCATTTAAGACCAGATCTGAATCTTAAGTCTTCTCCTATTAGAGAATATATTATTTCGTTAAATAGCGTTCAAATAACTATAACGAACTTCAATTAGCATTTATTTATTCATTCCTGAACTGCAATGTAATTACAATAATACATGACGTGTGGCTATTGGCGCATGGCGACACATCAAATTTAGCTGATCAAATTTTGCACATGTGTTGGTAATATTTATTTAACTTATCACAGTAACACATCAAAATTGTACCTTCAAACTATATTGTTTAGTTGTTGTGAAGAAGAGAACATATGATTTATGCAGCACATGTAGTGAAAATCAAAAGTATTTTGATATTCTTCAAACTCACCTCGGTCTGTAAGTCTGAGTATTATTTAGCAACACAATAACAAAAAAGGTGAGTTTGATCTATTATTTGATGTGTGGCCGGGCAACTTAATAGCATATTGCTTATTGTAGTGTATCAGACCAGATTCTGCTACCCTTTTCTGAAAAATTAGCGCGCTACCCATTGGGAATTCCTTTCATAAGAATATTCTATACATGTATGATATCATTGCTTACCGCTATGAGATTTTTAAAGGAATAAATTAAAAATTTAACGTGTTAATTACACAATGTTGTTTAGTTGAATGTCATCAAACATTTGTAAAGGCAAAGTTCAGATACATTTAAACACCGAGCATATAATGAAATACGTAAAGGAAAGTATGTTAAGTGTAAATTTATAAGCACTTATAACTATGTAGTAATACAGGTTTAATTTCGACAGTATTTAATATCTTTCAATGATAATAATGTTAGGAATACTCCAAATGTAACGCGCCAAAAATATAAAAAAAATTTATTTATTTTTAAATTTTTTATCAATAATAATTAAACATAAATTTCCAGATGGAAGATAAACATTGATGGATTCGAAGGTACCCTATATGAAGGCGAACATTTCCAATTGTTATTTAAATTTAATAATAAATATCCATTTGACTCGCCGGAAGTAACTTTTATTGGAAACAATATACCTGTGCATCCGCATGTCTATTCAAACGGTCATATCTGCCTTTCAATATTAACAGAAGACTGGTCTCCAGCGCTATCCGTTCAGTCGGTGTGTTTGAGCATAGCATCAATGCTAAGCAGTTGTCGTGAAAAGAAACGTCCCCCAGATAATACCCTGTACGTAAAGACTTGTAATAAAAATCCTAAAAAGACTAAATGGTGGTACCATGGTAAGTTTGTTATTGCCATCGATTGAAAATCGAATATTAATATTGTATCCGTTTATAGATGATTCCGTTTAGTTATTTGATAAATTAGGGCCTATTGCATGGCTTTACTGTGTTATCCGTTCGAGGTGCTGAGTCATGATTTAAAACAACAATTTAATGAAATCACTATTAACCATAAATTGTCTGTGAAACAATTTCGCCATCGTTTAAAAAAGTTACTGTTAAAACGTTTAAAAATCAATAGAAAAGCGTTTGTGAATCAAAAACTAAATAAAAAATGCATATATAAATAATACCTATCGTATAATGTTTTAATGTTTAAGATCACGATGTACTATTATTTATAATTATACAATATATATGTATACATATATTTTTTAACCATAGTTTGGTTTTAACCAATTAAAATATGAAATTTATTATTTGTTTTATTTTTTCAAATTATTTATTTCAAGTTGTGAAAAATCATAGTGTAAACAAACATTAGATATACGTACGTTAAAGTCAATACATTACGACAATTAAATTATAACACACATTATCGGCAATTAAGACGCAAACTGCCATAACTAACAAATTTACAATTTAAGCAAAAACCACGTTTATATTTTTTTGAATTTGTTTTTAATAAGATCTCTACTTTCGTTTCGTGTATTTCATTTCGTGGTCATATACATATAACTTAATCGAATACACAAGATTTAACGAAGGAGGCTTAAGAAGTGTTGTTAGTTTAGGCCTTTTGCAGTTTCGGTAACGAAATTTTTCCAAATCATATATATATTATCTAAATCATTTTACGAATAATTTTTCTATAGGTTCTAGGAGAAAAAAGCATGCAATATACTTATGAAACCTAATGCTAACATAATATAATCTAAAATGTACTTTTACTTAGTATTACAAATATTTTTTTTTTTTGGAAAAACAAAATATTAAAATAGTTATTAATTTTATGATTTTGTTGCTTTAGCTGAGAATGACAAAACAAACTATGTACTAAAGTATTAATATTGTATAAATATAAAAGCAAATTAATGAATGATAAATGTAATTGAGGGGTATTGTAAAATTATTTTATTTTGTAAACCCTTTTTTATATTGGCTAAACAAATTATAAAGAAAATAATGCTGCCACATTCCAAATTGATAACAATAAAATAACTGTAAATATAGCAACAAAATCATATAAGTATACATATATAAAACATTTATAAATTAATTGTATTTCTAAAACATATAATGGTACCTTTGATTATATCATATGTTTATCCTATCATTTTGTATTGTTTCTCATCTGCACACTTAACATTTTATTTATTCCTTAATAAAATTTATGACGTAAATTTAAGTGAAAATATACATACAAATAATAAAAAAATAAAATAAATTTAAATGCTTTTTTATTAGACAACCTGTATTTGCGTACATTTTAGTCTTATTTAAAAACTACTGACATAATTTTCTTCGGTATCTCATATACTATGCAGACGAATGCTATTTCATTTTCTTCAGTTTTTCTTATATTTTTAAGCTTACTATACTATGTACGCCAAGCAGAACATTCAGGATAGGGATTTATTTTAAAAGCATTACATGATGTCAGCTTTTAACACGGCTAACAAAACCGAAATCAAAGTGGTGGACTCTGGGTTAGTACATTTCATCTACATTACATTGAAAGCCGAAAATTTTATATTTTTTTCTTTGTGGATTTATTTTATGATCGATTGGAAGTCGAAAGTAACCTTAGCTGGACACTAATTTCGCTTATATTACAAATTTTTATCCACTTTCTTATATTGGTAAATTTAATAAATAACAACACAAAAGCCAGTGTGACCTCAACTTGTATCCAGTCACTGGATTCAAAATCAATACATCTAAAATCAACTGTCTTTTTAGCTAGCCAACAAATTGATCCAGAATCTTTCTAGATATTCTCCTTTATTATATGAGTCTCAGATACTAGCATTATGCCAATTTCTTTTTCGGCAAGGAATAATTCGATCTAATTTTAATTTTGACGGATATCAATTGAGCTATACAAGCCGATCTTCAAACAGTCTCTCAATCGCCGCTTACAACAATGTCATCAAATCTTTCATATCAATAGTCATAAAGCTGTTCATTGCCTGCATTGTAGCTTTGTATTGAAACAGACTTATATACCACAGGAACAGGATAGAAACCAGGTGAACAATTTACCGATACCTTTTACCAATGTTTTTAGGTGTCATTTAAGGAAAATTATGAATCGATCACCGATGGCAACGCGAATAAATTTCGATTGCTATTCCTAAAAGTCGTTAAACTATTTTAATTATATTCCGAGTCCGTAATGTTTTCACAGCTGGCTTTGAAGTATATGGGTTTCGGCTATTAAGCCTCTTCCGTTTTTTAAGGGAATGCTGAAGCTCACACACTATTGTACAGTGTGCAATTATTTATTCCGTTATTATTCATTAATATTTTTCTAATAATAAATTTTTATGTTATATAATAACCGGTTTTTTTCTACACCATTGCAAATGTTTATTTGCTATTATCACCTACTCGTGTTATTATCAACACGACTGTTACAAAACAGATCTTAAGCCAAACTAAAATTTTATAGGAGGTGAAATATGTATAGAAACTTTAGAATCGTGTTAGATGCCTCCAAAAGAGATGCTTATAAATGCATTGATCGTTTTCCTTCTTGGTATATAATAACTGCTGAGCAAAAATCGGATGTCGGTGACCATATCAAGGTATATTTTTCTTTAAAATTTGTTAACAAACAATTACACCACTTCTGCTATATAATTCGTAGGTTAGGTTAGGTTAGAGGACGTGTACCTGTCAATCAAGACAAGTACAGTACCCGGAGGTCGGATTAACCCATTGTACAACGTCCTAAAGGAGGGAAGGACAATATAGGGGATAGGATGAAAGGAGGGTATGTGGGAAAGGGGGGTGTGGGAAGCGGAGGAATCACACAGACCAAACATAACAAAAGGGTGGGAGAGCGCGACTACACCAATGAAGTCCTAGCACCTCTCAACCTGCCTAAGTCATTAATGAATCTGTGGAGAGCCTTGATGGTCAAGCGTTTGTGGCTATACCGCATAGACCAATGAATTTACATAGCCCCACAGAAAGTAGTCTAGCGGTGTTAAATCACAAGATCTTGGAGGCCAATTCACAGGTCCAAAACGTGAAATTATGCGGTCACCAAACGTGTCTTTCAATAAATCTATTGTGGCACGAGCTGTGTGACATGTTGCGCCGTCTTGTTGAAACCACATCTCCTGGACATCATGGTTATTCAATTCAGGAATGAAAAAGTTAATAATCATGGCTCTATTTGAAAAAGTACGGACCAATGATTCCACCAGCCCATAAAGCGCACCAAACAGTCAGTTTTTCTGGATGTAACGGTGTTTCCACATACACTTGATGATTACTTTCACCTCAAATGCGGCAGTTTTGTTTGTTGACGTAGCCATTCAACCAGAAGTGCGCTTTATCGCTAAACAAAATTCGCTTATGAAAATCGGGAACAACGGTAATCTCGTTTTGGGCCCATTCGACGAATCTACGCCTTACTTGATGATCGTTTGGCTTCAAATCTTGCACGAGTTGGATTTTGTAAGCACGCAAACCAAGATCCTTCCGCAAAATCTTCCATAAAGTGGATGGACACAGATCCAATTCCTGTGCTCGATGGCGGATGGACTCATTCGGGTCTTCCTCAATGCTACGCTCTACAGCAGCAATAGCTTCTTCTGTACGCACCGTACAGCGTCTCTGGGGATGCGAGTTATCAATAAGAGTAAACGTGGTGCGAAAACGTTCCATGGTTAATCAAATTAACTGCTCTGATGGACGATTTTGTCGACGATAAAATGGACGTAGTGCGCGATACGTTTTCCGCACAGAACCATTATTTTCGAAATAAAATTGCACTATTTGCAAGCGTTGTTCAGGCGTGAGTCTATTCATGACGAATTGCCAAACCTAACTGAGAATAAATCACTTCACAGCTGTTAAATCGGTCGCCATCTTTAAAAGTAATGCCAACTTAAAGTTCTATACCTCTATAAAAAACACTCTTTATATCCAACGAATGGCCAATAAATTCGTAAATTGTTCTAAATTTTAACAACAACTGAGTGAAAAGTAACTTCGTACGGATATTTGTCATTATTTATTTTTGATTTTTTTTGTCTAATTTAGATAATCTATAATATTTAATTTAAATTGTAAAAATTCACAAATTTAATTTTCTATTAAGATTTGCAGACAATTTTCTGCAAGATGCTTACAATTCATCAAAAGATAAAGTCCTATTGGTTTGTTATGTTGTATTTGCTATATATATCTCGTATGGTCACCTTGTATAAATAAGCCGCGGTAAACAGCATTGCTTAAAAGAGTAGGAAAACAAAATCATTTTTTGCGCCAATTTGTTTCACACAACAATTTGTTAAAAATATTTAGAATTGTGACTAGAATGGATTTCCGAAGAAAAACAAAAGCTCGTTTGGAACACAAACCAGAATATGAGAATTTAGAGCAGAAATATCCTCATAATGTTTTATTGTACCGTTTACCGCCACTGGAAGACATTCATATAAACGAGTTTGATGAATTAGCGCTGGAACGCTTGAAAGTATTAAGGATCTTGGAACAGGCTCATACGAAAAACTTGCGTCTTTTATCCGATGATTGGAAGGAATATGTTCATGCAGAACTATCGAGGGAAGGTTTGAAAGGGTATTTGCGTTTGTGTACAAATGGCGGTAACGCGGCCACCAATAATACCAGCAAACATGAGTTTGAATTACAGGCCAGGCGAAGGGATTATATATCACATTTTATTTTAAGAATGGCGTATTGCCGCACAATGGAATTAAAACGGTAAGTCATTTTAGTAAATACATGCGTACGCGATGGATTATGGAGAGAATATTTTATGTTCTGTTGTCACTTATTTTGCAGTTGGTTTTTGGCACGTGAAATGGAACTTTTCAAATATAAATTTTCTGCAATGACTCCAACAGAAATTCGACATTTTCTAGAATTGCATAAATTGAATTATACACCGCTCAGTCAAGAGCAAAAAAATGATGTAAAAGATGGTCTCTTTGAAAGTACTATGGGACAGAGTGTGGCAAAAATTGAAATGTTGGACTTTTATAAAGTTCCTTTTACTCAAGTGTTGGATTTGATACGTTCTCGACGTTGCTATTTAAAAGATGGTTATGCATATGTTAATACAAACGACTTTATTTCTATTGTAGCTGTCAAACAGATGGAAGAAATAGAACACGGTTTGCAGAGCACTCAACGTTTTATACGAGATTTTGAAACGGATGAAAGATTATTTCATTTGTTAAAGAATTTACATACATCGTACACTGGTAAAGATTATACGGTTAATAAAAATGCAAGTGTTCCAATAGAGTCTTTAGATCAACTATCCAAGAAATCATTCCCTCTATGCATGAGAGTTTGTCATGAACATATACGTGCCACACATCATATTAAACATGATGGCCGTATGCAGTATGGATTATTCCTGAAAGGTATTGGAGTGACCTTAGAAGATTCTATAAAGTTTTGGCGTGAGGAGTTTTGTAAGAAAATGGACCCTGATAAGTTTGCGAAAAGCTATCAATACAATATTGAACACAATTATGGTAAAAAAGGGTCGATGGTTAACTATACCCCCTACTCTTGTTTAAAAATTATTCAGGAAGCCGCTGTACCTGGCAGTTGCAATGGTTGCCCATATAAGGTTTATGATCAAACGACACTGAAAAACAAATTGATTGCTTATGGTTTATCGTCAGCCCATGTACAGGAGGTCATGAGTTATGTGGCTAAAGGTCACTACCAATTAGCTTGTGGAAAATTGTTTCAGGTAACACACAGTTCGCCAGATGAAATCGGTATTACACATCCCAATCAGTATTTTGAACAAAGTCAAATCGTACAAGGAAATCGAACGGTGGAAAAGAAGAGCAACGGCAATTATCAACGTAAGACTGTAAAAAGCAGTCAATTGGCTAACGAAACCACAATGTTTTTGAATGAAGAGGATGACGATGAACTGTGGAATTCCATAGATATGCCCAAAGCTACAAGTACTCAGCAAAATATTTCAACAAATACGCAAATTGATTGGGATGATGATCTGGATCTAACAGCTATCGAATGTTAATTTTATTTTATATAAATTTATAGCTTAAGTACTCCATAGGTTCTATTGATTTACATAAATTCATATATGCATTAATAATTGTATTCCATTTTTATCAGAACGACTGGTTTGATAGTTATATTAAGATTGTTAAGAAATATAAGATTTTTGAAAACATCACTTAACTATTATTTAAAAAGATGGATATTATAATTTGTATATGCATCAGATGGTTCGCATGTACTTTTAAGGGATAGAGAATGATTTTAAGTTATAGGTTTCGCTTCCCAAAATGTCAAACGCAACACTCATTTTGGTTACTAATTGAAAAATAAGGACTATTAAAAAATGGTTTCTCTATTAATTAAAATCATTCTTATTGGATAAAATCTACTATCACTCATATAAATTAAAATTGGATAAAAACCCAGTATTGGCAGTATTCGACTATAATTTTTTTCATTGGAAGGTTAGGAAACTATGTTTTGATTAAAAGCAGGTTCAAAAAGTGTCTCATCATTATACTCCAGCCAACAAAAAATTAACCATAATTTCAAAGCCATTTTGACAAAATAGGAGTTCATTAATAGACAAAAAATTTTAACATTGACTAAACTAAACGATTTAGAAATATCTGCCTACTTAATATCCTTGAAATCAGAAACACCTTGTTAGGGATCCCTATCCGAGTATAATTACTCGTTCAAGACATGGGTTCACTATGAATAGCAACTACCAGCTGGCAGTCAAGATATTTTTGCAAGTGAAATTTGTAAAAGTTGGTTGCCAAATGTCATGTTTAATACCATTTTGGAAACAAACTATCAAAGAAGTAATAAAAGTAGAACTTAAAATTGAAAATTCATAGTATCACCTTTCCATATATTATTAGCAGGAATGATGCAGTGTTTCATGAAGAAACTATTTGAGTGCGAAATATCTTCAGAGCACACTTTTGAAGTAATTTGAAATTGGAAAATTATTGCGCATTACTTATTTATAGAACAATTAAATACAACAAATTAATATTCTAAATTGTTAGATTTATTTAACAGTTATACTAAGCCTATTTAATTAAAGAAAAATCTAACCTAATCTTAGTATGTGACGGAACCATGAAAAAGACCCTGCATTGCTTCAAGGAGTGCCCGTTGGCAGGCATAAGTTGCTCGGTAGCCACCAGCTCGTTCAATTGAATTTTCACCCCGAACGTGTGCCATATAACCTTTTGTTTCCATGTCGTACACGGTGGGACATGGAGGGCCTTCCATGTAAAGAACTGGAGCCTCATATGTATATAGGGGTCCCTCCTCTACCTTTGGCACGGGAAGGAACTGATGGTCTGCAGAACGACCAAATTTAATACCACTCGAAAATTGTGTAGCTGGTTTTGGAGGTGGCAATTGTTTTTCCTCTTCACGTAATTTTTCAACTTTTTCTGCAAATTCACTAACAATTGCCGAAGCATCTTTGCCACTACACATCAACTCGTCGATTAAAGCTTCTTTCTCACGAGCCTTTTTTTTCTTTTGTTCAGCTTCCAAATCCAAAAGTTCCTGGCGTCTGGCTTCCTCCTGAGCCTTTTCCAACTCTAACATTTCCTCTAACTCATACTCCTCGCGACCCATTCGAGTTTTGTTGCGTTGAATTATTTCACGATTTTCTTTCTTATACTGCTCTATTCGTTTGTTTGTATTGATAATCTCTATGTTGTTGCAAAGATTGTAAATAATATGTTCAATTTCTTCCAAATAATTGTTGTATTCCTGCAACGTATTAAAGTCTTCTTCTTTCTTATTATAATCTCTGAGAATACGTCTTCTAATATCCACCTCCTTCTCAACCATGGGATCTTCAAATAGTTGTATGCGAAAATTGTTGCGTCTTAAAGGAACCATACACTCCGGGCATGACCCGGAACCTTTTAAGAACAAAAGATCCACACACGATTCACATAATGTATGACCGCACACATTTACCATAAGTTTTAATGACGGGTTTCGATATTTAGTTGTTTTACATCGTGGGCAAGCCTGGTCATCCATAGTTTTGAATTTCTTATTTTTTTTATTAAAATGCAACAAAATTTAGTTTCCACCGGCATATATTATTTTTAATAAAACGCTGCGTTTTGTTTTAAAAGTTGTTAGTGTAACAGAACTAAAAGCAGCTGTTTTGTTATCGAAATTTGTAAACAATTATCATCCAGCTGCTGTATGGAGTTGCCAATTCTTGGAATTCAAATTTAACTTTTATCCCTTGGCCGAAGCACAGAGTTTGTTTGTGTTTGTCCCATTAACAGTCGAACGTTTGAAATCGGGTACTTCAGTCTCTTAGACACTTTTGAGTGAATGCAGAGAAAAGATGAATGAAATCACAACAGTAATTCATTTTATAGTGAATGCACAATTCTGTTTCACTTACAACCATACAGTTCTCCTGTTTTTAACTACGAGACATAGAAATAAAAAAACTCGATGTTGACCAGAAAAAAAATCCATTTATCGATAACACACATCAAGTGATTTTAGAACATCGATGTATATCGTCCATCTCTACTACTGATTTTAATTATCTTATTGCAAATTTGTCCGTAGAATTCAGAGGCGCTTAAGATTGTGTCAACTTTCTCAATTCAAACATTATTTTATAATAAAAAAGACAAAAAAACCTGAAAATGTTAACGTGATAATTAATACTTTCCAACATTCAGTAGGTTCAGGCAAAACCGTCTCATGAAGGTAAGCCAGTTTAGAAATAAAAATATTCAGCGGGAAAATTCTTACTCCAAAAATTAATTTAACGTTCAAAGCTCATAGTTCCTGTGGGAAAAATAAAATAATAAATTGAACTAGATGGATTATAGTTCGTCCAAACTCTGAGACTATTGTGTTTTAAGCCAAGTTTAAGTTAATAATTTTTTATTCTAATTACTGGTTACCCTTGATGTGGGAGTTTTCCTATGAATTTCAGATTTAATATCGTATTAGAATGATTTCTTGATACTGATTTTGTTATTTATTGTATTTTTAATTGCAAATTGAATTAACAATAAATGGTAAAATCTTAGAAACTATAAAAAATTCAATAAAAAACCCACGAAAACCTGTGCCAGTAAAGCCGATCTGGGATTAGATTGTTTTTGATTAATATGTTGGACATCCTGTCGGAGAATAGGGCCTCTATATAGAGGAACTAGGAATCAAAAAATAGTAATGAGCCAGTAATCATTTGGTAAACTTGACGTATAAGGATTTAAATACCATGAAACTTTGTATAAGATACAGACTTCGTATATAAAGTAAGGAGGTATTCCTAATGGTGTGTGTACAACGATGAGGTGTATGTCAATAGGCATGAGGGTGGTCTCATAATTAAGTTTAATTTTCGCATTTGTTGTGTTTTCAAATAAACTACAAAGTGTTTTATTTTAATTTGAAGTATTTATTAATTAAAATAATTTAATTTACACGAAAGTTTAGGTACTTTACTTTTGCACGCTCGAAACTCTTCACGATCCTTCAGATTTCTCGCCTTTTTGTCATTTATGAGCCGTGACGTCAACGGCGTTTGATTCCATTTTTAAGTGCAGTTCATTTTATATAAAGTTTAGAACTGAGAGTCCTTTTTTAACCAATGTAGTCGCAGACAAAAATTATCTTCTGCTGCTTTCAATCTGTTCTACATATAAAGCTGAGGCAGTACCTAATAACTATATACCAGAATGACATATTGGTCTTTGAAGGCATTTATATAATCTGAATTTACATTCAATACCCAGACATAAGTTCTCACCAAACCGCAAAAATATGTTTGAAGAATGTAGGATTTCAAAGTCAAACCTTTATACCGAAAGGTATATGCCAAGATTTTTTATATGCAAATTCAGTTCCCTTTGTAATGTAAATATTATATGAATTTCTGTTAATTCTTCTCTGATCTCCATAGATCTAATCCTTTTCCTAGCTGGATGAATTGACACTGATTTTTTATGTATATACGATATTTCATCAGCAAAGGTAAAAGTGTGAACGATCGAAAAATCGGTAATATAAATTTCCTAATACTGTTATTATTAACAGCTTAATACAGCTTCAAATTAAATATCGGAATTTTTAATGCTTGAAAAACATCGAAAAATAGGGAAGAACAGTAGTTATTCTACCAATTTCCTTTTGAAAGCAAATTGATGATTCTGAATGCAACCATTAACACATACAAACGTAATTATATTAGACATTTGCACCTTTCTAAAAAGTGCTGACATTATTTCATATGGCTTATATGAATATTTTTTAAAGATAAGGCTTGGTATTGTATTTCAACGAGAGCAATGACGAGGGTATGTAGGTAGACTTCTTGATGAATTTAGTGTCTTCCAGACTGCGGTGTTTGGGATCAGCAAGATAGTGAGGTAGCTCCTTACTTACTTAATTGGCCATTAACAACCCGATTAACGGATTTCGGCCTGCCGAAACACGTCCTTCCAGACGCCTCTGCTTCTTGCGAGCCTACGCCAGTTGGTCACACCAATCGATGACAGAGCTTCCTCGATTAGGTCCTTCCAACGCATATAGAGTCGTCCTCTTCGCCGACTTCCGCAGATC
This sequence comes from Sarcophaga variegata, assembly GCA_932273835.1. Taxonomy (NCBI): domain Eukaryota; kingdom Metazoa; phylum Arthropoda; class Insecta; order Diptera; family Sarcophagidae; genus Sarcophaga; species Sarcophaga variegata. Next base: position 49,023,485 of record OW026360.1, on the reverse strand, counting down.
CCCGCATCAAATACCCGTTTCGTCGGAGCATCCTCCTCCATTCGAACGACATGGCCGAGCCAGCGCAGCCGCTGGATGTTAATACGCTGCACAACGTCTACGTCGTTGAGGAGCTCATTTAGGTCACTGTTGGATCAAATGCGGAAATCATCGCCAACTCGTACTGGACCGAAGATCTTACGTAGGACTTTTGTCTTGAATACTCTCAAGGCTGCTGCATCAGTGCTTAATAGGGTCCATGCCTCTACGCCGTAAAGATGATGATGAATGATAAGGTGGATAAGCGTCTTGTAGAGTATTAGGTTTGTCGTACGAGAGGTCTCTGCTACTCAATTGCCTATTGACACCATATTAGCACCTGTTGGCAAGTGTGATCCTGCGGTTGATCTCCAGTATGACATCATTTTTGGTGGTAACGGCGCAGCCGAGATAAATAAATTGTTTGACCATATGGAAAGTATAGTTATCGGCCGTAATCTGAGATCCAATACGCCGCACGTTTCTACTTGTCGATAACATATACTTTGTTTTGCCCTCATTTACTGCCAGACCCATCTTGGTAGACTCCCGTTCAATAACACTAATGGCAGCAGTAACATCTCGCTTGGTACGCCCTATGATGTCAATGTCGTCAGCGTACGCAAGCAACTGGACACTTTTTTGAAAAATAGTGCCATTGCGATGCACTCCCGCATAGCCTTATCAGCTTCGCAGGTATACCGAGCTCAGACATTGCGGTAAAAACACGATCCCTTATGGGGCTATCGAAGACTGCCTTATAGGCGACAAAAAGATGGTGTGTGTCGACTTGTTTTTTGTGGGTCTTCCAGGATTTGGCGTAGAGTGAATATCTGGTCGATGGTGGACTTGCCAGGTCTGAAGCCGCACTGATAAGGTCCAATCAGTGTTTTTACAAGTGGCTTCAGTCGTTCACACAATACGCCTGTAAGCACCTTATTTGCGATAGGGAGAAGGCTGTAATTGGCGCATATCATAGGGTCTCCCTCTTTAAGGACAGGACAGAGGACACTGAGGTTTCAATCGTTGGGCATACTTTCCTCTAGCCATATTTTGTAAATAAGCTGGTGCATGCGCCCTACCAACTCATTATATCCGGTCTTAAACAAATCAGCGGGGAGGCCATCAGGACCTGCCGCATTATTGTTTTTAAGACGCATAATCTCGACTTTGACTTCTTCATGGCTAGGCGGCACAATTTCCATTATCATCGATCGGGTTCGGAACATCATCTCTAAAGGCGATATCGTCGTCATCGCCTTGTAGCAGAGTAGAAAAGTGTTTCCTCCACAACCCCAGCACCCCATGCGGATCTGTTACCAAATTTCCATTCTCATCTTTGCAGGACGACGCTCCGGGCTTATAACCATCGGTTAGACGCTTAACCTTTTGATAGAATTTTCGAGCGTCATTCCTACAAGTATACATCTCGACTTCCTCACGCTCACACCTTTCCTAGTCCCTCTTCTTTTGTCTCTCATCTCTTCTCGTCTCTATAGTTCTCCACAATGGCTCGCGTAGCGGCTGACTGCAACGTTTTCTTTTATGCGGCGTTTTTCGCTGTAGCTGCCTCGCGATACTCCTCAGCGTACCATTGATTTCGTTGGGGTGGACGCTCGAAACCAAGGACTGTTTCTGCAGTAGTGCGCAAAGAGTGGGAGAGATTGGGCCTTGTGAATGTCGAGATGCTGAAACTTGGTGCTATGTACATACCATGTTACGCGCGGCGGCAAAATCGATCAGCCTCATGCCATTGGAGGTAGTGTTCGCGTGGAGAAAGATACCTTCCTGACCGACCTTCGCATTAAAATCTCCGAGGCCGATTTTGGTGTCATGGGCCGGGCACTTATCATATAGTCCTCGAGTTTAGCGTAGAAGGCATCTTCAACCACATCGTTCTTTTCTTCCGTCGGGGCGTGAGCACATTGTAGAATTTTGCCCTGATGCGGATTTTGACGCTTCTTTCGTTCACAGGCGTGAACCCAGAGACAAGGTGGCGAAGTCTCTTATTAACCACAAATCCGCATCCGAATTCGTGCTTATCAACCTGGCAGCTGTAATAAATATCGCAAGATGCCAGTCTTTTGCATCCTTGTCCTATCCATCGCATTTCCTGTATAGCAGTGATGTTCGTCCTACATTTCATGAGGGCATCCGCCAACTGGGCGGAAGCGCCTACCCTGTGAAGGGTGCGGACGTTCCATGTGCCTGTTCTTAAATCGTTGTCCTTTAAACGTTTACCCTGGTCGTCAACTTTTGAGGGATCTTTTTAAAGGCTTTTGTTGAGGTTTTCATTGGAGACAATTTTTACGTGGTGGGTTCCAAGCCCTACGACTTCGCTGCATGCATTAGTTAACATCTAGCGGCTGCTAGAATGCCTTGCAGAAGGGGTCACGAGGAGGCTGCGTGTCGTCTTGAATACAACAACACAACGGTCGCCACGTTGACCACAGTCAAGAACTTTACCTTGTTTGCATGCATTCCATCCCTCCTATGTGGAAAATAAGACGGCCTTGAAAGCACTGGCTAGGCATTATGTCAGCTTGAGGCTGATTTTAGTCCGCAGGAAAGCACAACACCACAAGATTCCTAGATTAAAAGTTCAGTGGCATTATTACGTTAAGAGATTGCGCGGAACTTTCATAATCAGGCTCAGACGGAAAGCGAATACTTGGAAAATCTTCATGCTATTATGGTCTTAAATTGTTGTACTAGAACGGAATGACTGCTGAACATGAGGACATTAATAGGTTTTTTGATTGGGCATTGGGACCAGTTTGTGACAGATGTGGTGCTTATGTCTTTCCTTTTGTAGCGTATGTGAAAATGGCGTACAGAGGCGAAAACTGACGACAATTAGCCGGGGCCCTAGAAAGTTAGCTTCTCTTATGACTTCAGGCATTAGATGGCTAGTGAGATGCCATAGTACTTCTTCCCCACCAGTATGTTCCCCACCTTACTTCCATTCATTTTTCTTTCTCTGTTTTCTTCTCTTCTTTGTGGTCTAACTTACAATACTGAATGCAGCCACAATAAAAATAATTATGATTTGAATAAATTGTAATTAAATTGACCTAATGGCTATAAGAAATATCCTATAAACACAAAATGTGATTGTATTCATATGCTCTACTTACTTATCCAATACAAAAATACGCTTGATTTTAATTCAACATTTTTAGAATTTATTGAGTTTATACATTTAAAGGGTTAATATTTCTTATTTGTTTAATACATTTTTTATATTATTTTTTCATGTATTAACTACATATTTTTATATGCATATTACATGTCATTGAGTTATTTTCATCATCATTCCTTACTATTTAACTGCACAATTATTAACTAAATTGTTGTTTACTGTATATTATGTATTTTTCAATTTGTTTTCTTTATAAGCATTTATGTTAAATACATTTTATAGGTATTAATTTTTCTTTATTATATTTTCATTAATAATATGTATTCATAATGGTGTTATAATAATTTGTTTATACTTAAATAAGATAATAAATGTATGGATTTCTTTTAGGACAATAGCGATAAGTAAGTGTATAAACAAAATAATCTTTTGTAAAATATGTTTAAACAAAATGTATTATTATATGCAATTATTAAATGTTAATACCAATTAAATATCAGATTAATCATTTGTTCGTTTAGTATAGACAGTAAATTAAACAGCGTTAAATACAATATTTTACAAATACGCACAGGAAAAAGACATTTAGAGTTCTACCTACTTTCTAACTAAAATAATCATATCATAATAGTTGTATTACTTATGATTAATTTCTATTTTATTTTTAAAAATTTATTGAAGTTGTTTTATACTAAAGTTATTCAGTTATTGTTTATACTCCAGACTAAAGAAAAAAAAAAGAGAAAATTTATTTAAATATAAAACACTGCTATGTGCTTAAATGTTATTTGTTTTTATTTTTTTGAAGCATTTGCATTTATTTCTATTTTTTTTAATACATTTTTTTTGTTTGAATTCATCGAAATTCAAATTGAATATGAGTTTAACCAGAAAGTATAATAATAAATAGGGTTTATTAAGTTACAGCTTCATTTTATATGTATTGTATTTAAGTATGTATGTATATGTATATGCATATGATAAAGAACAACAAAATATTAATATAAATTAAACGTTAGTACATATAGGTATATATGTATATATATATACATACATATATATAAATATATATATATATACATATTTATATACATGTATGTATATATGTACATATATAGATTTAAGTCAGATACAATAAAATATTTAATTTTTTATTTATTTGTTTGTCGGCTTTGTTTTGTGTAAAGCTATCGATTTAAATAATTTAATAATTATTTAAAGCGAATCACTGTAAATATCACATTTTTTTATATTTTAGTTAACATTATACGTGCACTTATAATAAATTATAATTATCAATCAATTAGTTAATTAATTAATAATAAAAAAACAGACGACAAAACTTTATTACATGATACTTTATTAACTAACTACAATACAATTTATGTATATTTACATACCATATGTACTATTAAGTATTACAGTGGAGAATTGTATTTTACGTTTTAATTACTATTATTTTGTTTCTATAAATTTAGCAGAGAGTAAATGAAAAATTGTATTATTTATTTTTTATTTTTATTAAAGTCCACCCTAATACTCAATAGATCATAGAGCCATTAATTGGGTCTATTAATATAAACAATTTTTATATTTTTATTGATTTTATACATTATAATTCCGATTAATATCGTATTAAATACATAACTATGTACTCGTACGTAATAAATTTTATGTAAAATTTATATAATTTCTAATTAATTAATTAATATTTTCACTTCATACACAATTTTTTCTTTTTAATTTAAATTTTAACACAAAATTCAATTGTATTGCATCTTATGTTAAGTAAATTATCTAAATTGCTTGCTTCAGATATACAGCAGTTGTAACTTAATTAAATAATATCTACATATGTATATAAGTTTACAGTATATTTTATATTACAAAAATGATATTTAAATACTTGTTTTATAAGAGAAAAAGAAAATGTTAAACATTAACTGCAGTCGTAGTATTTAGTTGAGGCTGAAAGAAAAATTAAAATAGTACGTATTATTATGTTAAAACTAATTGTGAGTTAAATAAAACAAATTTATAAAATTATTAAAAGTATGATCCCGTTATATACAAACGATTCACTTCTTGAATATAATATTAAAAAAAGCTATGCTATGCACGAGTGTTAAAAATTGACATGTTAACAAAATGAAAAGGTTTTTATTAATTTAATTTAATAAGAACACAATTAAAACCATGAATAAAAAGGCAAGCGAAATTGATTTCGAATATTTGTTATTTGAAGTTTACTACTACAGTAAATATCTAGTTAGTTTTACTTCAACTACAGTGCATGTAGAAAGTGGGTAACAAGCGTCACTAAATAATATCCATCAATTCCATAAAATTTAATTCTATGTCCGATCCCTTTTAACAAATATAAAACTTTTCGGTGTTTCTTAATATAACTGTCGATTATTTATAACAGAGTCGCGACTGTTGCTCTATTTATACTGCATTATATACTTCAAGATATTTTAATGGGAATGTTATTGTTGTTTTCGATCTTTGTTTTGTATCTATTCTCATAAATTCCTACGTATTTGTTTGTGTGAGATTTTGTGTACCGTACAATGTGTCTGTTATGTTATTGTCTCCTGTTCTTGTCTGGTTATTTTCATTTAGTTTATTTTTGTCCGCGTAACAATATGTAATGTAATTATAAGTCACTATACACGGGTAAATATTGAATTCGACGATGTGATTTATTTAAAATCTTACCTTTGTAAAGCTGTGGCTTCATCCATTTCGCCGTCACCTTCATCGATTTTAGAACCACTGCAACTACGACATTTACAGCATATAATACAGGGTGCTGCTAGCAAAAGTAAAGGTGAAGCCACCAATAATAAAATACCAAAACCAGCAAAAATGCCTATCACTTGTGCTCGATGCCATACCACCGAAGCACGGGAATGTCCAAGTTTATTTTTACATGGCCCCTTATCATAATGTCGCAGCAAGAAGTCATCCTAAAATGAAAAGTGAAAAGAAAAAGGAATAAGAATGAAATTGTTGTTATTCAAGGAACATAAATGCTTTTCTCTGTGTGCATCATAATTATGCAAACAAAGAGAATCTCAGATTTGTATATGTACTTACATCCAAACTGGCCAGACAATACCAGCAGAAGACGTGTTTGCAACGTTTGCACATCATTTGTGCACAGCCCTCATCCTTTTCAATCGGTACAGCACACATGGGACAGCATTTGATGAGGTCGTTATCGAACGGTATACCAATATCGTCTTGGCCATCTGCCGCCAAACGACGACTATGCTCTTCACATGTGATATTGGGATGCCACTAAAAGAAAAAAAATTATTTCAGTTTATCTTTCCTTTGAGTAATATTTTAAAATTCAACAAAGAGTGCACAATAAAAAGAATATAAACATACAGAGTATTATCCAATACAGTTAGTAGTCATCTACATTCTTTTATTTTAAATTTTTTTATTCGTTTCGAAATTTTTGGTTTCCTTTTTGTTTGTCGCACTTACCGACTTTTTACATGCCGAACAAAATTCATCTTTACACGATGGACACAGTACGGCACAAAGTGCATTGACGGCATCTCCGCCATTGGGGGTAATTGCTGTTGTTGTTACCGCTGAAGTTGAAGCTGAAGACGCAGAAGATGTCGATGTCGAGGGAGCAGCATCTGATTGAGAAGATGTTGAACCGATAAGGCAGACAGTTTCGCAACCAGCACGCGGACACCAGGTACGTGTTTTATCCAACTCGATTTCTATATGAAGATAAAATATTAATTAAATATTATTTTTTCTTTTATTTTTACTTAATGTAACACTGAATGCTCAACTATTCTCTTCTTATTTCTTTTAATTGAATTGTGAAAGATTTATAAAAATTTCGAATCCAGTCTTCTCAATTTCGAGTGTTAGGGAAGCCAAAGTGTGTTTTTTAATCTTTTATTTATTTTTTTTAATTTTTCTTTTAACAGAAAATTTCGTACATTTAAAAAAGGTGGAAGGTAAAGAGCACTAAAAGTGTGTTTATCATAAAGATTTTAGTACACTGAAAATCTAACGATACAGGCAGTAGCGAATTGTTTGCTGAAGCGTACTTAATTTGAGGACCATAGGCAAAAGGGTAAAAACATGGGACAACATGGGTGAATGCAGTTTTACTCGCATCTTCGACTTAATTGAAAGATTTTCGCTAGCCATAAAAAATCATTTACTGTGGCCATGCCTAGTTTTATTCGCCAGCTCTTTTTATATACATATATTCCCTATTATATAACTTGTGGAAATTTTTGCATAATGAAAATATTGAAAGTCCATAATTGCAATACAATTTTTTTTATCGATTGTGTTACTTTAAGGAATAAAACACAACTCACCTCTATTTAATCGATACCTGTGATGTTTCTTCATTAAGTTATTTGTTGTTAAATTAGCTATTTCAGGCAATGTCATAACACCTTGCTCAGGACATTGAGCATCGGGACAAGAGATTTCATAAGCACCTTCCGATATTTCAAATTCCACATATGCTTTCATGCACTGCAATTAAAAGAAAATAAAAAAATGCATATTATTTTTTCAATAGTATGTAATGTAAAAGAATGAAAAGTTTAAATGTGATTATTTAATTCTCCTATAAACTAAAAAGATTAAAGTTTTTACATATCTTTTGGAAATAATTTTCTTAAAACTGAAAAAATCAATACACTTTTAATTGCCACAGTATGCCACTCTAATACACATGTAACATTCACATACAAACTTAACATCAATGGAGACCAATCTCATAAGCATGAAGGAGTAAAAACAATTTAAAAGTTTCTGTTCCTAAAAAAACTTCCGGTTTCAAAATGCTACTCCTACTCCTATACCCTTTTACTTTATTTATTTCCTGTGGACGAAAAAAAAACAACAGACTTTTTCACATACATACTTTTGCAACATTTTGAGCATTTACTTCTCCTTCGTTTCTATTTCAAAATAAACAAAAATACTTAATTTTAAAATATAAATTTGTATGTGAACTCAGCATGTACGTGAAAATGTTTTCAAATAAAAAACTACCATAGAGAATAATTGCAAATATAAAACTTATGCTCAATCCCAACTAAACAAATAAATAAACAAAAACTATAAACAATGTGGTTAGTTTTAAATTTCTGGCGTTTCGTGGATTTAAAAAAAGTTGGCAGATCATATTCACTAGCTAGGAGGTCAATGCATGGAACAAACTTAAAACTCCTATGATCAACTCAGTACTGTATTGTATGTATAAATGGAATGGAATGGAACAAGAAGATCTACTTCTGCTAAAACTTTACCTCTTGATATGCGTTCAATTAAGTAATAATCAAAAAATTGGAAAAAACGTGTCTCATTATTGAGTTATTGACAGACGTTTTTATTTTATGTCTCCATGTATTTCGAGACGATGAGAAAGAATTTACACACTGTTTTTAGAATTTTAAAAAGTAAAATTCAACAACATTAATCATAGAAAGGTCTGGCAGTGCCAGTACTTGCTAATTAGGATTATCTACTACGGCTAATACATGTCTACAGAGGACTCTTTTATCCTAAAACAAGCCACAATAGTTCAATCACATGTAGGCTTTATTATCCTTAAAGCAATTGAAATTAAAAAATAAATTTCTTTAAAAATCGAGTGAAGAACAAATACTGTACCGTTTTTATAACTATTTTGAAAATAACATATACTGTGGTTTAATTTTAGACAGAGTAATTTGTATTTTAAGTTTAATTAAATAAAAATATTGAAATGAAAACCATAATTTAATAAAAGAGCAGTAAAATTTCTTTTCTGTAACAGAAACTAGCACAGTTTTATTTTTTAAGCTATTTTCTCATCAAATCTCATTGTAGTCACATTTGTACTCTCGTTATTTTTCACATCTCTGTATATTGAAAGGATAAAAGTACATACGTACATACATAATTGGTCATTACAACCCTTCAGTCAGGATTACGACCTAGTTTCTCACACCACTTATTTTATTTTTTATTTATTTATTATTAATCATAGCACAAGATAATAATCTTATAAATGAAAGTGCTATGGGAGTACATCAAAGAGGAAAAAGTAATAACAAATCATTGATTATATGAGTAATGAAATGTTTGAAGTACATTATGAATAAAAATGAATAAGAACATGTTTTAACCTCAGGAAATAGCAATCGATACAACAAAATTAGGATAAGAAAATGAGTATATGTAAAAAACTAAATTAGGAAATATATATACTTATGTTGTGTGTGTTAATTTTATACATGAGTGGTAGGACCTGCAGTTTAAAGTCGAGTCCGAACGACAGATTTTTGAGAAACTTTTCATGGAAATTTTATTTTACTCTCAGAGTTTTTGCCCGAAATCTGCTGAGAGGAAGTCGCATAAGAAATACTTTTTGTATTTTGTCTTGATGACTGGCCTGTGACTCGAACCCTGGCTTTACGTCTAATAAGCCAACACACTACATACTAGACTACGGCGACGGAACAATGTTTTAATAAATTTTGAAAGGTCCATATTATATTCGCGCTTTACATTAATAATACGAATTATTAATAATATTTTTGTATTGAGTATTTGAACTTATTTTGTATTAAAAGTATACATACATATGTATGTACATTTTCAATATAAGAAATATTTTAATAAAAAATTTAATTGCTTAAAAGAATTTTGCTCTGAGTGTAATTGAAGCTTTCAAAGCTGAACTTAAATGTAAGTGAATTTTCGATGGTGTTGCCATATTATCTATCAATACAGCTTATGAATTTTAATTCGTTGAAATATTAAAAAGTTAAGGGCGTTTTATTTATAAAAGGTTTTAGACTAAGTATAATCACAAAAATATATACAAATACATACATTTTAAGACGATTACTGTATAAATTTTAAATGTAATTTTGCTAAATAAATAGGCAATAAATAAGATATTTATATGTCATGTATTTACTTATTTTTAAAAAACATATAAATAAAATTTGTCTGCGTTTAATGATCGTTTTTGTGAAAGCAACAAATAGTAACAACCACACCACTGCTTCGAAATTTAAATTAAAAGATGATTTATATAGATGGTTAAATTGGTTATAAAAATAAACTATGATTGAAATTATCAAGTTAATAAATGCACATTTGTTATAAACAATTAATTAATTGTACAATGGGTCAATTCGACCTCCGGGTACTGTACTTGTCTTAATTGACAAGTACACGTCCTCTAAATGATTGATTCCGATTGTAAAATAGAAATACATATATCCTCATTGTAATCGATTTTTTAAATACCAGTTATAAATAGCTCCTCGTTTGCACAAAATTAATAGTACAAATTAATATAATTACGCAAAATTAAAAAATTAATATAATTACAAAAAATTAATAACCCAGAAAGCAGACAATAATTTTATAAAGGTTTTTGCTGCGCTAAATCGGAATACGATTAGGATATTTTGAAAACGTAGAGTGATTTGCAACAAAAACCTGTAGAAATATAGTATAGTCTGGTTTTAAGGATAAAGATCTAGTCTGCATTTTCAGTTCAGGATATATATATCGAAAACATATGACAAAAACCCTTTAAAAACGGATAGATTGGATTCAGGATTAAAACTATTGTAGGTCAAGGACTCCATATTTTCATATAAAAAGTATAATGAAAATAAAACTCTGCGTTATGCTATAAATACAATAACAACAGCAGTTTGCTTGTTGTGTTGCTTTAAAATAATCATGCATCCTTTTTTTTTTTGAGATTGCTGTGTTCATAGCATTAGTCTCTTCCATTAATTACTGGAAATCCATGTTGTGTTAATCGTTATGATAAAAATTGTTTTTGTAGTTTTTAACATGTCAATAAATCCGCTATCAATACATTTACCCGTTTTAAAATACCAAATTAATGGGCGTGCTAATTTTTTAATTTTCATTTATCGATAGCATTGATTTAATTTAATTTTTATATTTTTTTTAACAGTTAACACTATTTGGAATAAAATACGCTTCGTTTCATTTATTATTTGCCAGATCACTTAACAATCTGGTAGCGCGTTGAGTGGCAACGCTTTGAAAAAGAGCCAAAAGTAACCACAACACAATTCCAGTTAATCGTGGAAGTTGGTTGTGAACTTCCATATGTCACGTGAAGTAAAAGCTTTTTCAAGTTATTGCAGTCAAGTAAGTACGTCGTAATGTCATTATTTCGTTGATCGTCGTAGTTCGGTGTGGCAGAGAAGAAACCTGTTGGTAATACTTTAATACAAATTAGAAAAAAAATTTTATTGGGAAGGGGAATAGCAAATAAAGATAAAACCTAATTAAATTTTTTATGTAAATAAAATGAGGAAAATAGTAATCGACGGCATTAAAAGAAATGGAAAAGGGTTTACGTATACGAGAGTAAAATAATATGGAAGTGAAGAACTTATTTGTAAATGAATTAAAAAAAATAAAATGAATCAATTATTTAAACTGGAAAGTTGGAATTTAAAGAAATGAAAAAAATTTCATTGAATATGTGTGCGTGTGTGTGTGACAGACGTTATATCAAGTGACCCAACTAAAACGAAGTCAGCTGACAAAACGCACAAGTCACTAAAAAAAGTTGAGAATTAAAAATTGAAGATAATTTTTGTACTTTTCCATTTCTTTTAAAGTTTAGTTTTTTTTTTGCTTTATTTTGGCAAAAAAAATATTAAGAAATTGGAATTTCTTTATAATTTTTCAGTTTAAGCATTCCATTTATAATTAAAAGTTAAAGAAAGAATCAAAATGTCCAACTTGAAGAGATTCGACGACGTTGAGCAAGAATCCAAATATGGCCGAGTATTTGCTGTGTCAGGTCCTGGTAAGTATAAACACTCCAATGGATAGAATATGGATATAAAGATGATAACAACAAAAATATCAACTCTTGCTTCCTTTTGTATTTTAATTGCATAGTCGTCACTGCTGAGTGCATGGCTGGCTCGGCTATGTACGAGTTGGTACGCGTAGGCTACTATGAATTGGTGGGTGAAATTATTCGTTTGGAAGGCGATATGGCCACCATTCAAGTATACGAAGAAACCTCTGGCGTAACTGTTGGCGATCCCGTGTTGCGTACCGGCAAACCCTTGTCCGTGGAATTGGGTCCCGGTATAATGGGCAGCATCTTTGACGGTATCCAACGTCCCTTGAAAGACATCAACGAATTAACCAACTCCATTTACATTCCTAAGGGTGTCAATGTACCCTGTTTGTCTCGTACTGCTTCTTGGGAATTCAATCCCTTGAACGTTAAAGTTGGCTCTCACATTACCGGAGGTGATTTGTATGGTTTAGTCCATGAAAACACTTTGGTCAAACACAAAATGATCGTTAGTCCTCGTGCTAAGGGTACAGTCCGCTATATTGCCCCCGCTGGCAACTACAATGTTGAAGATGTTGTTTTGGAAACAGAATTCGATGGTGAAGTCACCAAACATACTATGTTGCAAGTATGGCCTGTACGTCAACCCCGTCCAGTAACTGAAAAATTACCTGCCAACCATCCCTTGTTGACCGGTCAACGTGTATTGGATTCTTTGTTCCCCTGTGTCCAAGGTGGTACCACCGCTGTACCCGGTGCTTTCGGTTGTGGCAAAACTGTCATTTCCCAAGTAAGTTTGTTTATAAACATTCCGGTTTATATTTCTTCATAAAAAAAAATTTCATATAAAATCTGTTATAGGCTTTGTCCAAGTACTCCAACTCTGACGTCATTATTTATGTCGGTTGTGGTGAACGTGGTAATGAAATGTCTGAAGTATTGAGAGATTTCCCTGAATTGTCAGTTGAAATTGATGGTGTCACCGAATCTATTATGAAACGTACTGCTTTAGTAGCCAATACCTCTAACATGCCTGTCGCTGCTCGTGAAGCTTCCATTTATACTGGTATTACCTTGTCCGAATACTTCCGTGATATGGGTTACAACGTATCTATGATGGCTGATTCTACCTCTCGTTGGGCTGAAGCTCTTCGTGAAATTTCTGGTCGTTTAGCTGAAATGCCTGCCGATTCTGGCTACCCAGCCTACTTGGGTGCCCGTTTGGCCTCTTTCTACGAACGTGCTGGTCGTGTTAAGTGTTTGGGTAACCCTGAACGTGAAGGTTCAGTCTCCATTGTTGGTGCTGTATCACCACCTGGTGGTGATTTCTCCGATCCCGTTACTTCCGCCACTTTGGGTATTGTACAAGTGTTCTGGGGTTTGGATAAAAAATTGGCCCAACGTAAACATTTCCCCTCCATCAATTGGTTGATTTCCTATTCGAAATACATGCGTGCTTTGGATGATTTCTATGACAAGAACTTCCCTGAATTTGTGCCATTGCGTACCAAGGTTAAGGAAATCTTGCAAGAAGAAGAAGATTTATCAGAAATTGTGCAGTTGGTCGGTAAGGCATCTTTGGCCGAAACTGACAAGATCACCTTGGAAGTTGCCAAATTGCTTAAGGACGATTTCTTGCAACAAAACTCCTACTCATCGTACGACAGATTCTGTCCCTTCTACAAGAGCGTCGGTATGCTGAAGAACATCATTGCCTTCTACGATTTGGCTCGTCATTCCGTAGAATCCACCGCCCAATCAGAAAACAAAATCACCTGGAACGTTATCCGCGAGGCTATGGGCAACATTATGTACCAATTGTCTTCCATGAAATTCAAGGTAAGATATGCTTTAAACTATTTAAGCTGTAACGTATTACTCACGTTTTTATTTTCTTTCTCTAGGACCCCGTTAAAGACGGTGAAGCCAAGATCAAGGCCGACTTTGAACAATTGTACGAAGACTTGCAACAGGCTTTCAGAAATTTGGAAGATTAGATTTAATATTTTAGTTTGTTTTTAATTATTTCGTTTGTTTGTTTATTTGAAACACTTCGTCCTCAGTATTTCAAAATTGTTTTAACATTATAAAAACGTCCGGAAACAACAATTGTTGTTAACTATTAAAAAAAGACATCTAATTCCTTTCACTATTGTTTACTTAATATTAAACTAAATTAAACTTGTTAAATATCCAAAGGGGAACATATTGTCAAGGCATCGCAGACAATTTTAAGTTTTTCCTACTTCAGGAAACGATGCCAGTTATTCCACTTAAATTTATAAATTATATTTTTGTTTGTTTTTTTTCTTCTCGTTTATTGAGTTGCAAACAATGTTTTATTTCATTTGTGAAAAAGCAATACTTGTGTATAAATAATAATGTAGAAAGAAAAATGATTTAAAACCATATATATATATTATATTATGTATTATTATAAAAAAAAAAGAAAACAAAAATAAAAAAAACATTAAATAAAAGTAAAGAACTAAGGTAATGTAAATACAATTGATTTTTTATTAATCTCGTTGGTCGTTGTGGCAAGATTGCTACGGTAACAAATCGGGCAAAAGAGGATGTAGTTCCTGAGCAACAACTTTGAGGAGTTGGAGGTGAGAAATGTTGTTTCGGTCAGCATAATTATTTTTCGATAATAACGTGACTTGAATATCGCTGTTATTTGTTTAACTGTTTACCGACTTAGAATATTGGCGGGCGCTCTACTATGTATATAAGTAAGTTAATGAAAGACTGAAACGTGGTAGAAAGTTGTACAGTGAATTCTTTCTCACCTTAGCTCTGTTAAGTGTCTTTTGGGCAAGATTTCGTGATAAATACTTGATTTGTTATTTTTTTTTAAACTTATTTACATTTATAAATGCACAACTGCACAATTTCTTGAATATTTTGTACTCAAATTTTTTATGTCATCAGTTGTGAATATGATGCATACTGTAGATTATATATTTTGCTCATTAGAATTAATATCAATAAAAAAAAGAAACGAATTGCAAAAAACTATGCGAAGTAAAACTTCAAAAATTTTGAAAATTTTAGAATGGTAACTGCATTGCCAGTAGTGAAAAATGATATGACAGACGGCAAATGACAGACAATCAACTTTTAAATATTTTGCTTATAAAAAAGAATATTTTTCGGCAACTACAAATTTTAGTTGCTTTCAGGGAAATATGTAGTTATAGATTGCAATTGGTCAGGCTTATAAGTTTCATATGCAAAAATTTCGTTAATAAAGTTTGATTGCTAGACGTAAACAAAATTATTGATCTTTTCATTCTAGTAGATTCGAAATGTATTCCATATGCATACATACATACATATACCAGTGCAGGAAATAAAGTATCATTTTGAAAATCTAAAAATGTATAAGAAACTAGGGTCATAATCTTGACTAAAGAGTTGTAATGACCAATTCAGCAAGTAAAAATGTCGATTTTATCTTAAACCTACATTTTACAGCATTTCAAATTTGAATATACATATATACATATGCATGTATGTTTGTACGTAATTCGATGAGTTTCAAATATTATTTTCATAACATGGAATAATATTAATTAAACGTAACAATTTTAATGAATATGTATTAATTTATTTGAAAACAAACCGCAGCGCAGTATTAAGCGAAATTATATTTAATTATTAAAGAATTCAAAAAAAGTCAAAAGTAACTAATCAATATGGTTTGAAAATAATCGTGTGAATGTTGAAAATTTTTGCATCTATCCACGCGTGTTAAATTGAACATTTTTGTTATAAATTTGGACATAGAAGAAAACGCCCAGTAATTAGTTAAAAAGTCTTTTACCCAATTATAAATATTTTTGAATATATTAAATTAAATATAAAATATATATTAACACATTCGGTACTCGTGATTGAAAGTCCGTGTAGTGGAGGCGGGAAAAGACTTAAAAAATGCAAAATTATACGAGTTTGGAAATGGAATAGTTTAAGGTTAAATGCTCACAAGCGAAATAGGCAACCTTATCTTTAATAAGAGAAATATGATAATGGCACACTACTGTGTAGTTTAAGGAGAAAATTGAGAAAGGCAAGCTTGATCTAGAGTCAAAATAAAAATCCGTTTTATTTTCACTTAAAATGTGTACGTCTGCTTAATTTTTTGAAGGTAAATTCAAAATAATAATAAAATTTTGTACTAATTAGGAAACATATTGTTGTTCATTGGCGAAAACTAAAAAAAAATTTATTGAATCATTAAATTTAAGAACGCCTTACAATCATCAATATTCATAAATATTAAATTATTAATTTGTAAAATAATTTCTAACAAGTTCGAACGTAGAGTAGTAGGTCCGTGTGGATGTTATGAAATAATTAACATTTTCTACAATTATTTCCATTGATAATATTGTATTCAATAAGCGAAAAATATAATTTTGTTTGTATCTAAATTAGTAATTCATGTCACTTATCAATTCCTAATCAATCATAAATGATTCTATTTATTCAAAATATTATAACAAACAACAACGATTCTCTACTCAATTGATTTCTACGATATATTATCTAAGCTATTAGGGAGCCCCTCCCCTCCTTTGTATACCATATATGGAGTAAATAACTTGTGAGTTTTTTTCCGCCCTTTGGCTTAATTCCAATACCAAAAATGCTTAGAAAGGTTAGGCATTTCTTATTTCTGCAAAAGCTATAATGAAGAGAAAGAACTTGAACAATTATAACGAAGTGGTCCAGCCAGGAGTTTTTGTAATTATATTTCGGAATATGGGCTATTGGTGTTACGTTATAGGACCCAAATAAGCAATACTCTTCGAGGCAGCAAGTCATTCCACTGTGAATAGGCCACCAAACGAACAATGCCTTCAAATCTTTTGTTTTATTTCTTTAATTATAAATATTCGGTGCTATATGAAAAATATTTTTTTATCGAAAAATTATATGAAGCGAAGAAGAAATGGATTTCTGCCAAATTTTATGGGTAGAGTAGCCAGATGGAATTCACGAATTACTAATGCATCCTGAAATATGTATTGATTGGTGTGGTTTGTGTTTAGGTAGCAGAATTATTCTTTAAGAACGATTAAAACCAGAAAGTTATAGTCAGTGCAGTAAGTTATCGTTAAGCACGATGATGTGAAACATATGCATCAAGAACAATATATGATAATAGCTTCAGAAAGAAAAAGAGACGTTTTCCTTTACACAGGAAACGACAATTGGATTTTTTTGATTTTAATTTACTGGCATTGGTTTTATGTATGAAATGTTTAAAATTTACTAAGAATTCCCACCGAAAAAAGGCTTGCGGTTGATGATCTATTTCCGCCTATACATACATATTATACATGTTCGCCTTTCAAGTTATCAATAATATCGTATCGTTTTAGAAATACTTTTTAAATAATAACTACAGTAGTTTTTGTCCAATTTTATCAAACGAAGTGTCAATCTCTTCAGAAGATAATGCACTTTCAGAATGTCATCACTTATTTCATATTTTTTAATTAAATTTTGCAATAAAGAATGACCAAACTTGAAAAAATAAGAAAAAATAATATTTTCCAAGTTTACCCCATCAAAACTCATAACATATAAGTTTGAACAAAATGTTTATGTATAGTATACCGTTTTAAAAGCTAATCTCTTCCCTTTCTAGAAAACTTTGGATTTTTAAAATAGGTTCAAACATATTTGGGTAATCGATAATTTTGTGTGAAAAGATCAAAAACCCGATTTTGTCAAATAAAACAAATTTGGAGGGTTCGAGAAAAATAAAAAAAAGTATTTTTGAATTCTACTCAACTAACTGAACAACTTGGACTAGATAGTTACTCGGGTGTATTTAATTATTTGTATTTTGTCGCATAGTGTATTCGATTATTTATTAAAAAGAAAAAATTTCAGAAAATTAATTTGAATTCGGTTTTATTTAAATTTAAAAGAATGAAAAAAATATTAAAGAATTTCAGAAATTCGAAATACAGTGGAATTGGGATAAAAGTACGCCGCTTTATTGTAAAACTCGCATAACTGCAAATGAATACTTTTTTTCTTTTATTTTTTAGGAACTCGACTTCACTTAAAAGAAAATCCTGTTTACTGCAAAACTGCTTAAAGAGAACTCCGTTTATATTACATACAACACAATGAACAAAAATATGTATATTTCTCACGGAACTTCAGAGGGTTTGAATTTAAATACTCAATAAGAATTTCTTGATTTCTCTTTTTAGATCATTTACGTTCGAAATCGGCATTCCCTTTTCATAGACTTTAGCTGAAAGTATTTCCCATAACTGCATACAGTTCCTGGAACTAGATCAACATTTTGGGAAGAAAACCATTCCTTACTTTTAAGCGTGTCATGCTTATTGTCCTGTTATCGTATACAATATAAATTTTGTGAAGTCTTATGATGGGTCACTATAGTCTAGCAGGTAGTGCGTTGGCTTATTAGACGTAAGGCCTCGGTTCAAACCCCAGGTCAGACATCTCCAACAAAATGAAATACGAAAAAATATTTCTTGGGCGAATTCTTCTCAGGTGATATCTGGTAAAAACTCTGAGAGTAAGTAAAATTGTCATGAAAAGTTTCCCAAGAATCTGTCGTTTGTTGTCGACCTTGTATTGTAGGTCCCTCCATTCATGTATAAAATTAGCACACATAGCTTAAGTGGTGTGAATAGCTAGGTCGTAATCCTCAGTGAAGGGTTGTAATGACCAATTATATATGCAAACAACTTCACTGTTAAATACTCTGTCAGAAACGAATCTTCCAATTGCAAAGTGTTGCGGCGGCATTGCCACCGCGATACAAATTGTGAACATGAGAAATTTTGACCGTTACTTTCTCAATTGTGGTCGCATAATCTGTATGTAGTGTTGCCGTCCAAATATAAAAACAAAAAGTACAGTAAACATAAAAACAAAGAGGACAATTAACATACATTGTATGTTTAAACGTAATTGACAGTATTTGTAGTTGCAGCTGTCGACTCTATTATGGGCCACATTTTTTTGGCAGCGTTTTCACTTGAAGTTGCGGAAGTATTCTGTTTCATCACTTAAATTCTAAATCATATTCCTTTAGTAAACTCGAAGAAGTGTTCCCTTAAATTAAAAGAAACTGTCTGTACGAATGAATTTCAGAGAACGCAATCTCTGCACAAAAACAAAATAGAGAACAAACACAGTATTTCTTGGTTTCAGTTTTCTGTGCTGAATATAAATTCTTCTTCGAACAAGAATTAACCCCCTTAACAGCTGGATGTATTACAATGCTCTACAATGTGTACATACTCATGCGTATGTTTGTGTGCCACTCAATATGTATTGTAATCTATTACGGCTTTAAGTTTTTTTCTTTCTTTCTCCTTTTTGGTGAAAGGAAAATATGACCATTTGCCAACAGTTTTGTCGATCATAAATCAGTTTTTCTTAAACAATTTCCCAAACAGCATATTTTAATTTTTCTCCTTTGAAGCTTACAACCCAAGAGATTTCCTTTCGATATGACCATAAGAGAGTTCGTTCGTATTCGTTCGCACTCATGCGTTATGTGTCTTAATGGAATGCATTAACTACTGTTGTTGTATCAATTACGTACATGTACGTACAATAAGAATTACAGCGTGCGTGTGTGTGGGCATGTGTGTGTGTGTTGTTAGAGTGACAAATTTGTTTCATAAATAAAACAGAGTGTACTTTATCAACAATTTATTCACTTCACTTCACTGTCACAATAATTGTTACTGTTGACTACAACAAATTTGTTAGAATTTAATTGTAAAATGTGAGTGAAATATTCTCATTTGTGTGGATGTGTGTATGTACAATAATTAGAGATTAAGTGCGGTGGTTAATAATTTATTATTTTTTATTAAATAATTAAGTGTAAACAATATACATATGTATGTACATACATATGTATAATTGTTGATGGTTTATACAAAATAAATCTAAATGTGGGACCATAGTACAACAACAGCTATGATATTAAAATAATGCATACATACATACATACATAACATACTTGGTCACTACAACCCTTCAGTCAGGATAACGGCCTAGGTTCTCATACCACCTTTGTTGTGTGCCTTAATTTTATATGTACATGAGTGGCGGGACCTACAGTTTAAAGTCGACTTCGAACGACAGATTTTTGAGAAACTTTTCATGGCAGGTTTATTTACTCTCAGAGTTTTTGCCAGAAATCTGCTGAGAGGAAGTCGCCGAAGAAATACTTATTTTAATATTGTCTGATTTGGGGTTCGAACCGTGGCCTAACGTGGAATGAGATAACACACAACCTATTAGACTATGGCTACTTCATAATAAATACGTGTAAATAATAAACGCAAATAATTAATTTTGATACAAAAAAAATGCGGCTTTTTAAATTTCTTTCAAACTATCAGGATGATGTAAAATAAAATGTTTATTTTTAAATGTCAGCGCAAATCACTTTTCCTCTAACATTGCAACCATTTAGAGCTTCTTATTAAGACATTTAGACTTCCACAGTTCATCCTTGATCGATCAGTGAGAAAGTTTAGGTGCTTTCTGCTCCTATGACATTAGAACAATTCATCTGATATGAATACCCAGAATTCAATGTCCAGTAATGACTCCGACAAATGTGTTAAGTGTGCTTCTTTAGAGTTTGAATGGTCTTTTCGTGTGCCATTCATTTAGTCTTGGCGAGATTTGCTGAATATAATCTATATAATATTATAAAATCTATCACTACACTATCAATTGTGATCCTGCATGCTTTAAATGGGCCGAATATTTGATGGTTGTACCAAATATGATCAATTTATCCGCTCTGCAGTTTTTCGGAATGCTACTAATACCAGTCTGTCCCTTCGTTGAGAGCCTAGCGTTGACCTTCTTAAATGTCGTTATGTGAGAACCAAGTGCACTGACAAACGCCTGGATAAATGTACAGTGAGCGTCAAAAAAAATTGTACACTATGAATAAAATTCTCACAATCACCAAACATAACTTTTACCACTTAAGGAGAGTGCCCGAAAAAATTTGACAATATTTCGAAATTTTTTGTAAATTTTTTTTGATTCAATTTTAAAAACTGGCCATGAAACACTTTTAAAATAAAAATAACTGTAACTTATTAATGTATATTTTTTTAATGTACACTATCTTTTGACGCTCACTGTATGTTGATAGCTAATATCTATCTTCCAGAGATATTTTCATCCTTAATAAACATAACACCGCAGTACGATAGCCGCTTGTTGCTTCTGGTGAAATGTACCACCTTCGTTTTTTTGAGATTTACACCCACTAGGTTAGAGGACGTGTACTTGTCAATTAAGTGAAGTACAGTACCTGGAGGTCGAATTTACCCATTGTAGCCACTAACCTGGGATGAATAAATTCACGGCACTCGGGTACAAATTTTCCGTTAAAATCGTCAAATTTTAGATATATGGTCCATTAAGTTCAATTGAAGACTTCATTAGGTATGAAATTAATTAGAATTCATAAAAGTAACCAAAATTATTTCCCAAATGAAGCGTCATGTGTAAGCACATACGGGGAAGATATTAGCTAAAAATCATTTATCATTGATAAATTGTAGACTCTCCACACTTAGTACACGTAATATTAATCAAACAAAAATTAAAATTAGTTGAGAAAAAGTACAGACAAAAAAAAAAAAACAAAAAAAAACCGAATATTTAAAATTAATTCGAAAAAATTATTCCTCAAACGTTTGCAGGCTATGAACACTGGAAAACAGAAAAATAATCGAAGGGGAAAATTGGAAAATACAATCAAAAATAGCTTCAGCACATAAAGTATTTGAAAAAGGTGAGAAAATTATTTTTCTGCTGGATTTCACGTCAAGTAATGCAACGGTAGAGATTTTTCCTAATACATATAAACAAAATTAACTGTAAATAAAAATATCAATAGAACGTGATAAAATGCTTACAAAGGAATTTAATAAAAAAAATTTCCTGTTAACAAAAAAAAAACAAAAAAAAAAAATTGTGCAAAAACGAAAAGAAAACAATTATTAAGGAGCAAAAAGTTACAGTTAGAGAAGATAAATTAACTACAAATGACAGTTAGTTTAGATGGAATAATAATAACAAATTGACATCCCATGCATATGACTTCGATAAGTTTTTGAAAGAGATGAACGCAAACAAATAAAATAATGTTAATCAATATCATCCTAAAATAGTAATTAAATGAAATACTATATATGTATAGGTACATACACATACATATATATACAGCCATTGACATTAAATTATCACAAAATCCACGTATAGTTTGTTTGTGATTTTTTTCTCATTTGTATCCTAATTAGACTAATTATTTTGGTCTGCAATGTTGCACGACGACATCTAGCTTTTGTTTAACAAAAAATATTAACGTTATCATACATACAAAAATTGATTCATAACGTGATCGTTTCCTTCAAAGCAAACATAAACAATGTCGCAGAAAACAAAATAACGGACACCACATGTTTGAAAGCAGCCGACGTCGTGGACCGTGCTATTGTTCGGAAGTCAAGAAAGGACCCTTTCACGTCGTCACGCGATATTTCGAATGACAATAACTCCTAATTTGGATTAAATTTATAGGACAGGCTCATACGACCACGTCTTAATGACGCTAAGCTCTTTCGAGGCCACTACTACCCAAAAAAAAAAATACAGTCAAGCGTTTAATGTTTTCTCGCACCTACAACGATAAAGACTTCCCACTCTGGAAAAAAATACTTTGGAGTGATGAAACAAAGGTAAATCGTATGGGACCGGATGGTAGAGTGTTTATTCATCGGCCAAAATGCCAGGCATTAAATCCACGCTACACTCAAAGGACCATAAAGCAAAGTCGAGGAAGAACAATGGTGTGAGGATAAATTCCATGGCACGGTGTAGGTGCAATTGTGAAAATTAATGCAAAAATGGATCGTTATCAGTATTTTGACACTCTAAAGAAGAAAATTTACTTTTAAATACATGACAGTTTCATTCATATTCATGCAAGATAATGACCCCACAACACACGTCTAATGATTGATATTATAAAGAGCACATTTGCGTTGTAGACTGGCTGGCGCAAAGTTCTGACTTATACCCGATTGAAAACCTCTGGACCGATGTGAAATGTACTATTGCTCAACAAAAGTACAAAAACTTAGACGATTTTTGGATTGGAATACGTTACGCTTGGTACACAAAAACGTTGCCAGAAATTGATTGAAAGCATATCCCTTAGAAGCTACTCAGTGTTTGGAAGTAAGGCTACTCTACTAAATATTTATCAAGAAAACTGAAAACATTAATATTTTTACTATCTATTAAATTATATTGTTTTTATTCTAGAAATTTTTATTTGTGCTATTTTACTGTCCAGCTAAAATCTAGCGTTTGATATGTTGCAGGTCTTAATGGGCAGAATATAAAGATAGCAACAGCATCAGTATGAAAAAAAGGGATAAACAAGTAAACAAACAACAACACTGCAAGGACAAACGTAAACAAAATACACAAACAACAATCAGGTAAACAACCTGCTTACATTTAAAGAGATTTCGCGAAGGCAAAGTCATTCTCCTTCAAGGGCATTCATCAGATTGTTTACCCTGCGATATAAAAGGCAAGACAAAGCACGCAACATGATCAGTAAAAATTCAGTCAGGCTTGTGTGAGGACACGTTGCGCGTGAAGAGAATAATCGCGGTTTGAAGATCTCCGTTGTAAAGATCTAACCAACAGTTGTTAGCGTTTACGCAGAAGAGTGTAAAGAAGAATAACAAAACAAAGAAAATTGTTGTTATTTAAATCAAGTTGCGAATAGTGGCACACGGAATTGTACGAACAATAAAGAATTTATATAAAACTAAACACAAATTTATTTTTTATTTTATTTGCAATATACGAACTCATATTTTAAACGTTTTTAAAAGGGTTAAAACTTAACAATATGTTGTCAAGAGAAACATTTTTGGACTTAAGAGAATATTGTTTTTTAAAACCAGTCAAATTGAGGTTAAATTGGTCATTTATAATGATACTGTGAGTCTTGTAAGATCGTTTTGCTTTAAAATATGTAATAGCCTATCGCACATGCTATAGAATACTGAGGGGTCAGAACTTGATAGGCAACTTCAATATAAAATCAAGCTTATTAGGCCAAATGAAGGTCGCCGTAGGCTAGTAGGTAGTGTGTTAGTTTATTAGACGTGAAGCCCCAAGACAGACATCTCCAAAACAACTCTGAGAGTAAATACAATTGCCATGAAATCTGTCGTTCGGAGTCGACTTTAAAATGTAGGTCGCGCCACTCATATGAAATTAATACACACAACATAACTAGTGTGAGAAGCTAGGCCGCGATCCTGACTAAAGGGTTGTAATTACCAATTATTAAGTTTTAGCTAAATGGAATCGATTAATACTGACAGATAGAAAAATTCTGTATTTTTTTAATTTTAAATTATTGTTTACAGTAAGACCCCGTTTAACGCTGCTCCGCTTAACGCTATTTCAGTATTACGCGGTAGTATTAGAATTACCCTAAATCACACACTGTATTGATACTTGTTGCATATGTATGTGTGCAAATGAAACGGCCATGTACCAACCAAAAGCGGTGCACTATATAGCGACGGTGTACACTACGAATATTTTTCAACGTTCTTTTGTTAGTCTGTCCAGAATAAAGATCGCAACTGTATTTTCCAAAGTCGCAATCACAGTACGAACGCATCTTTCCTGCGTCACAGTTGGTTTATTAGTTGCCTCGTTTAACGCTGTTTCGTTTACCGCTGGAACTTATTGGAACGTATCCCCCGCGTTAAACGGGGTCTTAGTGCATTAGCAAATAACAGAATTTAAAGTCATTTTAGGGAAATATTTATTACCGGTCCATATGAATTTACTCTATTTCATCCATAAAAAATATTCAAATGCCAGAAAATGTACAGTTATTATCACTTTATTCTCATTTCCGTTTGTTTAAGAAGATCCGGTCTAGACTTGGTGTAAATTATTTAATTTTAAAAACAGTAATTTCAAATAAATATACAAAACAACAACAGCAATAATAACAACAGCAATGAACCAAACCATAAATATACCAGGTGGTATAAACGTCTCCATTCATTCATTAATTCAATTACGCTAGAAAAGCATACTGAGATGTACATACAAACCACTCAGATGCTCATTCTCAAAATTGTATTGTACATGCCATGCGATATAAAATCATAAAAGTTCATTATGCCAAAAGTTCATAAAGATAAATAACAAGAACAAGAACAACATTAATGAAACTAGTATAACAACAAAAGTTACAGCATCTAAAAGTATCCGGGATTTGTTTCATACCAAAATGAAGTAGGATAACAAAAAAACAAAAAAAAAAAGACGAAATAACTGCAGTACAACAAATTGTCATAAATTACCAAAAAAAAAGTACAGAAACAGAGTTTTGAGCATCAAATAGATGCAAAATAATCGCAATGAAGAGCTAAAACGGAAGTATAAAGGGTCGTCTGTTAGGAAGGCTTTATTTAATGTTATTATATATTATTTTTAATACGGCCAACATTCAGATGACGACAATTACTCATGTTTTAGTGCACTGTTGGAGAGAGATGTTTATGAGTACCATATTAGATTATGTGTGTGAAGATAAATTCGAATTTGAAAATCCAAGACGCAATCCATAAATTTTAGCAACGTCACATTAAGCGTTAACAGTGCAAAATTTTCTATTAATAGAGCACTGTTAACTGTTTAACAGCATCCATCTGGACAAGGTCACTTGTCTAGGAGCGACTTTCATGACATATACTAAGTCTATGAGTACCATATCATGCGGAAAGGAAGGTTTCAAGGCCTCTTAATACAATCGGCAATATAGTCCCATATAAAGTGATATGGTATTGAGAAAATTGGCTTTCAAAATCAAAATTTTTTGTTTGAAAATTCTCTAGAAGATCAGTGGCCATTTTGGAGCATATAAAAATATATGCAAATGGTAGTCCAGAGGGTCCCCTTTCCAACCGTGGTAGTGGAATAACTGGAATAATTCCATCGTCCATCCCCACCAACCATGCTTTATATTTCAACACTTTTTTTCATTAATAATAATGATCATAATAAGAATTATATTTTATGTCAATATTCTGCAATAATTGTAAAGTAGTAGAATAATCCATTATTGCCAGTTAAATAGTTAACAGTGCTCTGTTAATAGCAAAGTTTACTCTGTTAGAGACAAGAAGTGGAGCTGCTAAAAGTATGGGTTTGCGTCCTCGGTTTTTAAATTCGAATTTATCTTCACACATATTAGATTTGAATTGGTTTATGTTGTAAGTGTAAGATAATGTCTCTAAAGAATTAATTCTCTCTCTCTGTATGCATTGTGGGATCAATTGTTCAATCGACCACAAAAGAATATGCTCTACAGGTGCAATATGCATCACATTAACATATTGAGTTCAACTAGAGATTAAACAGTCTAATGGAACCCAGTTATTTGAATGTAAATTGGTGAAAGAGGTACAAATAATCAATTTTTAGAAGAAGAGCCTATCGCTTTAGATATATCGTAGGCGTGTTCATGTGTTGTTCCTTATATGAATTCGAAAAAACTCGTATTCGATGGGTGGCATGTACCCAAGGGTATAAATAATTACGTTCTTGAGAATATAAAATTGTTTTCAAGTAATACGTGGAGGTTTTGTCGATCTAAACTAAAAATTCATTTTCTAATCCCTATTGTAGAGTCAGGAAGGATACAAAATAGACAAGAGAGAGAGAGAGAGAGAGTATTAAATGGCCAGAGTAGAAAGAATTAAAAAATGAAAGCAAAAACAGCAAAAAACTTACGCAAATTTGTAGAGTGTATTAATTGTTTTGTATATTTACCTAAAAAGAGATGGAAAAAGCAATAAAAATATGTTAAAATTTATTCAAATAATAAATAAATTAGCAGTAAACATACATATATCAAAGATGTTAAATATAAATAAATTTTATTAATATTTTATAAAGGCGTGAATAAACCGATCAACATGTGATTAATTAGCGAATGCAGAAAAAATATATAATTTTTAAAACATAACATTTGAAAGCACAATACACGCCCTTTAAGAGCCAAGTAAGAGACTTACAATGAATCTGCGAATCGAGTGATTTGAATTGGGCCATGAGACTTGTCAATTACTACGCTGTTCTGGTTGCAACATTTGCAAGAAATGCTAACGCTAAACTAAACTTATGTATATTAGTTCGAAAATTTCGATTTTGTTTTAAATTAAATCGATTTACGTAAATTACAAAAAAATTAGCTGAACATAATTTGCAAATTTGCAAGAGCTTTGTTTGTATATTCACTGTAAAAAAATCGTGTTTTACGCACACACTATATGGTATATGAATATGTACGTACATCCATACATACATACATATGTGTATAAGCAATACATAATATATAAAATGTAAATATTTTTTTAATTTCTTTTTCTTCTTTTTTTAATTACAATCTATTTTATTTATTTATTATCGTAGTACAAAGTCATTGTTATAAATATTGAGAAAAAAAAATAGAAAATCAATTAAAATATTAACAAAAAAATTATATACAATAACAACAAAAAGGACGTCCTAAATTTAAACGTCCATTCAATGTGTTGGCGCTTGTCAGTGTATATGTAAATGAAAAATGTTTTTCTATCCTACCGAAACCTCGGCACATAAACTTATGTATTCTTAGTCACATACATATGTATGTATTTACATATTTCTGTGAACAAAATTACTTTGCATGTAATTCAGTTTATTTACATACATACATACATAATTGGCCATTAAAACCCTTCAGTCAGTATTACGGCCTAGCTTCTCAGACAACCCATGTTGCGTGTGTTAATTTGATACGTGAGTGGCGGGACCTACAGTTTAACGTCAACTCCGAACGACAGATTTTTCAGAAACTTTTTCATGGCAGGTTTATTTATTTTTAGAGTTTTTACCAGATATCTACTGAGAGGAAGTCGCCAAAGAAATATTTTTTTTCATATTTGCTTTTGATGTCTGACCTGGTTCTTGAACCCGGGTTTTACGTCTAACAAGTCAACATACTACCTACTAGACTACGGCGACTTCAGCCTGTTTATTTACAGCCTGTGAATTAAAACTTATGGTAATAAAAATGCCATGAAAAATTCCTCAAAAAAAAAACTTTCGTTCGGAGTCGACTTTAAACTGTAGGTCCAGCCACTCATATATGTATAAAATTAACATTAACCAATTATGTATGGTATGTATGATAATGAAATTAATAAATTTGATAAAATAGTGTATACGAAAAACAAACAGAACAACTGATAGGTTATAATCAGCATTAAAATTTAATATAAAATAATATGAAAATAACTTCATAGTTCCTTAACGTGAACTGGAGCGGACGAAATTTTTATGATTTCGCAAGTTTAATAAAAAATTTCGAAATATGCATTGTTGTCGTCAATCAACTAACTCTAACTAACTTTATTTTTTTTCTTTTTATCATGAACTTACTTTTGAAAATCAGTGTAAGTCTAACTACGTGTAAACATTACATACTGAATGACAAAAGAAGTAGAGTCGATCACATTTGCCAAACCTCTGAAATTTCAAATGTAAATATAGACCAACTAATTGCTTAAATATTATTTTTTCTTCATGTTATTACAACACAATATATTTTATTTTTATTAGAGGATTCTTTATACATACATACATGCAATATGTATGGTACATAACATATTCTTAAACAAAATTAAATAAAAACAATAACAAAGAAAAAAGTAAAAAAACTTGTAGAAGACCTGAGCAAATTTAACCCAATCGAAGTAAAAATTCCAACAAATTATTTAATATTTTGTAATTGGCAAGTGTAATAATACATACATACATAATAGGTCATTACAACCCTTTAGACAGGATTACGATCTACTTTCTCACATAACTTATGTTGTGTGTGTTAATTTTTATACATACATGATTCCGAACGCCTGATTTTTGAGAAACTTTTCATGGCAATTTTATTAACTCTGAGTTTTTGTCTGGGTTTTTGAGAAGAAGTAGCTCTGAAGAAGTCTTTTCCTATTTTTATTTTTATTTCGTTTTATTGCAGATGTCTGATCTGGTTTTTGAACCGAAGCCTCACGTCTAATAAGCCAACACACTACAAACACATTTTTAAGACACGCCTATAAGAATGCATGACATCGAAATATATATTTCAGCTGAAACTATATTCATTCGTCTACATACTGCTGCCACATTTTTTTCAGCCCTCATTCCCAAATCCATTTTTTTTTATCCCCAAAAATCCCCAAGTCCATTATTTTATGCCCAAAAAAATCCCAAATACAATTAAATAAAAATTGTTTCTTATTTTATTTAAAAATTAATTTATTTTATGTGCACATAGTATGTATGTAAGTACAAATTAATGTCGAGTTCAAAAAGTAAAAATTAATTAGATTAATTACAATATTAAATAATATAAAAATTTTGTAATTAAAAAAACTATTGGCCAATATTAACTATTTCAAAAAATCGGGTTCGAAGTCCTCCGTGTCATTAGCTTCAGAAATTTTATTGTACATTGTATTTGAGTTAAAAAGTTTCAACATTTCAGGAGATGGTTCGAACTTTTCACAGCAAACAGAATTATTTGTTATATACAATGAGCGCCAAAAGTGAGTAAACACCACTGAAATAATTCATTTTTTAGGAAAGCGAGAAAAGTAAATGAGAATAGTCGAATAAATTTCCAAAAATAAAAACGCTTATTTATTACTTATAAAATGTTAAAACAAAAACAACAATTCATGATAAAGGAACTTTTTTTATACTCAAAAACTCTCCAGCAGTGTTGGTTCATCCCCAAAAAATTCTTAGATCCCCAAACTGAAATTTTCATCCCCATTGACTAAAAAAAATCCCCTATTTGGGGATAAATCGCCTAATCTGGCAGCAGTGCGTCTACAGGAAACGCTAAATATTCGGGGACGATTGTTTTCGTGTACAAATTGTGTTCACATGGAAATTTCTAACAAACTTACGATAAACATATGTTATTGGGTATGCAGGCTAGCTTTAAATAATATTGTATTTATCTATATAAAGAAAAAAATAAAAAATATTTCAGATCTTCTAGGGAAATTTGAGAAAAAATTTATATTTTCAAAGTAAATTCAACATTATATCACTTTACATGTAACTATATAGCTGATGTTATATTAGTAGGCCTTTGAATCTTTCTCTGAATGTGGTATGTTACTCCAGAGTACAAGTACAATAATTTACTCCTAAAAATGGGTTTTTTTCAGATGGGTACTGTTAAACAGTGCTCTGTTTAAAGCAAATTTTGCTCTGTTAACGCCAAATGTGGTGCTGATAAAAAAATTTGGTTTGAGTCTTGGATTTTCGTCTTCGAATTTGTCTTCACACACATTGTCCTTCTTTAGAAGAAATAAATTATTTGCAAGAATGTAGAAAATTGTTTTACTTAATATTTTAATTATTCAACGATTTTAACAACAACAAGGTAATTCTGGATATAACGATAAAAACGTGTAAAAGAGCTGTTAAAGTAAAATAAAAAAGATTTTCCTAATCTTGAACAAAATGATGCCAAATGGAACTCGTAGAGAAAACGTCTCTAATGATACGCTTTATTATTCTTCCAATTTCAAATAAAAAATTATACAAAACGCAACATTAAAATGATCAATAAAATCATTATTTCTCATAATAAGATTAGAAACTTAAATTTTCAGAGTTTTAGCACATTCGAAAGTATATGAGTGTGGTTAGTTTTAACTTTTTAAGAAATGCTGAGTTTGCTGTTTTGCTATTAAACATTTCATAGATATAAAATAAATTTGTTTGCAGTTCTTCTCTTTAGGTATTTTTATATATATTTGTATACATTATCGATTAAAGATAACTGACAAAATTGTATTTCAAACATAAATAGAACTAAAAGAAAAAAGGGACCAATATTTCTAAAGCATTTACTGTAATTTTGTATCAAGATTCTTTACTTACTATATAGAATATTAAAAGCAACAACTTTTATACGGTGTTGAGATATGCACCTTTATTGCGTAAATCGCAATAAACGCCATTATTGAACACAATATTTCATATAATGTTTCAATTAATTATTGCGCAATAAATACGCAAATTGTTATAATATTGAGTAAAACTTAAAATACAGCACTGTTGACAATTCAAATGTCAACAACCACAAACAAAAAAACAGCAACTAAATAAAAACAATGTTGTTGAAACAACCAGCTGTCAAATGAATATTGAATAAGCAGCTGAACTGGGTATATTATTATGCCTGAACACTTAAGATATTGTACTCCATAAACCGAATATTGACTCAATAAAAGTGCATATCTGAACATAGTATTAAACTCTATTTACCAAGTCGCCAATATAAAATATAGAAAAAAATGAGACTCACTATAGATTTCCAAAGCCGTATGTTTCATAAAGAGCTTTCCGCGAAAGTGCAAAATGATCCAATTAAGTGTTACAAATATTATTTCACGCTAGAACGCTACTGCAAGACAGAATAGTTTAAGAATACAATAGAAAAATATATTTTCATTTTTTTAGTTGTTGGAGAATATAAATAATATTGTAATTAGTGGGTGCCCTGGTTGTCTAGTGGGTAGTGTGTTAGACTATTAGCGTGACGGTCGTGAGTTCGATTCCCATCAGAGACTCTGATCTGTTACACTACACCGAGCATATGGTCGAAGTTACTCAGCTCGTAAGTATATAATTAAATATAATTTGTAATTGTATTCTAATAAATAATAAATGTCGTAATCACATTATAATTTTAAAATAATTTTCCTGTTATTTATTACATCAGATTTTTACCGTTTATTTAAAACTTAATTTAAATACATCTAATATTTGAAACATTTAAAATATAATTTTCAAAAATCAAATACTCTTATTGCCACAGATTATTTTAATTTTAATTTTAAATCATCAAATATCGTTTAAAAACAAACACTCTCGACCAATTATTTAAAATGTACTCAGATTATGTCGTCGTTGCGTATTTGCTAACAACAATCAAATTTATAAAAGAAAACAACAACAACATGATACGGATATTTGTTAAAATTTATTTGAATTTCAATTATAAAACATAGCATAGACGGAAAACAAAAACAAAAAAGGCAGGCAAATACAAATACAATAAAATCCTATTTCCGCAATAAGTATAAACGCACAGGATAATTTAATTTCCATTTCCCTTTGCGCCAAATGCAATGCCCAAACGATTTTCCAATAAATTTTTGCAAGCCATGATGCTTTTATCGTATGAATTCCAATTTTAATATTTTGTGCTGTTGTTGTTATTGGATGTCATTCGTAGTGCAAATTTTATTCCAAACTTTAAAATGATAATTAAATATTGACAATAACAACAACAACCGCAAGAACTTTGACTGGAATACCACCACAACCGACAACAAGCATGAATAAATAACAATTGAAGAATTTTAGGAGTTTTTTTTTGTCAACGAATTTAACAAATATTTTGAATGAAAATATAACAGGTATCTTCATCATAGCCAGAAATCTACAGTTATAACATTGAATTTGGGTTTGAACTCATTTAACCCGATTTATAGCCACGAGAATGTATTTGAAAATTCTAGAACAC
Source organism: Sarcophaga variegata (assembly GCA_932273835.1). Classification (NCBI taxonomy): domain Eukaryota; kingdom Metazoa; phylum Arthropoda; class Insecta; order Diptera; family Sarcophagidae; genus Sarcophaga; species Sarcophaga variegata. The sequence goes on along the minus strand of OW026360.1, from coordinate 48,990,698 downwards.
GAAATCATGGTTTTTGAAAGACACTTGGAAAATCTTCTAATAAGGTCATTAAACCGATTTATTAAATGAATGGTAATCTGATAAGAGTTTATGGCAGAAGCTATTCTCATAAGTAGAGAGGACGAGTTATGCTCTAAAGACTCGAGTTGGTGGGAGCGATATAAACTCCTCGGTATTAAGAAAAAAAAACATAATTTTATTATTCAATTTGTTTTTCTTCTTTCCATTTGAAATCAAATAATATTTCCTCTACGCATTTAAGAAGTTTTGATATTTCGACTTGCTCTGGCAATGAAGGAATTTCCGAACTTGATTTCTTATTCGTTGAATTGAAAAATAAAATTTTTAAAAATCTTTTCACGTTCTTTCTACTCATTAAATGCACACACACAGTGTGAGAAAAAAGAGAGAAATGAGAAATTAACATATTTTGTTACGCGCATATAGAAATCGTATTGCTTGACTACCTAAAAGTCGGCAACATTTATTATTAAAGCTTGAATTTTGACAGCTTAACTTTGTTCGCTTCCTATACCGTTATGTTTTGTTTCGTTTCGTTTAGTTCTTTTTCTTACTTTTCTTTTGTTAAAGGAATCCTTTCTTTTAACTCCACTTCGGTGTATTCTTATTTCCTCTTATGGAAAGTAGGAAAGAAAAAAAGAATAAAAGACTGCGAAAGAAAAAAGAAAGAAAGAAAATATTTTTCTTGTTTATTTTCAACAGAAGGTGCAAATTGCAATAACGAAATGTAATATGTTGCAAACAACAAATTGCCAAGGCGAAATATGTAAGGAAAATAAAACAGGCAACAACAAAAATATGCAAAAAAAAAATAATAAGAAAACAAAAAAAAAAGGAAGGTAGAGCAACCAACCATCCAGCCAACACAGGAAATGTGTTGGATTTCGAAATAATTTTTTTTGCGCTTTTTTCCGTCATTTCTCTGTCAGTCTAATTTTACTGGGATTCCATGGCGTACGGCAAACATCGAGAACAGACTCGTTAAATGTAATAAAAGTCAAAAGGATAAGAACGCGTAAAATTCTATAAATTGTTGTTGCTGCTGTTGTAAATTATGAATGTAAAGAAAAATGTGAACAGCATTAAGATGTTAGATTCGCTGGCTTAAGTAAGAGTACAAACAAAAAAAGGTGAGTAAAAAATGAATGGAATTTTTTGTGTTTAGACCAGTACCAACACACGTACTACATAAGATAAGTTAGTGTTGTGTACAGGCATCTATTATTTGATTCAAGCGTATAATTCGTAAAATTAAAGGATTTTCTTTTAAACATGTTAAGCTTTAATTAAGTTGTTGGATTTGTTTTTGTTTTTTTTTTTTTTTTGTTTCGATTTATGGTAGTCAGGATAATAAGAAAGATTCGTGAGATGGCATGGGAAAATTATAAAGTCGAGCTATAGTTTCTAAATTATCATCATAATATTGAGTGAATTTTATCATTAGCGGCGCTAGAAATTTTCATAAAATTAGTGCAAGCAAAAAATCAAGTGGGAGTAAAACTTTAACCCGGAGAGATTTTTTTGAAAGGTTGACAATTTTAAATTAAAATTTTGGAATATCATACATACATACATACATATGTTATGGGCCATTTAGTAGGATTACGGCGTAGCTCCACCCATGTTATAACGTCGACTCCGAATGACAAATTTTTGAAGCTTCTGACAACTTTTGGCAGAAGTGTAATGAGACGAGGTCAAGAGCGATTGATTGAATTAACTATTCTGACACCTGTTGGCAAAAGTTTAATGGGAGGAGGTCAAGAGCGCTATGCTTGTCATATTATCTTTTAAGATGCCTCAGCTGAGATTTTGAAGCCGGGTCTCTTGTCAAAACTTAACATTGCTCACTAGACTACGACATTCATGCATATCAACGAAACTTAATTTATGATGCAATAAATGTTTGAATCTGATTCCGACCATGTGGACGCCAAGAGTGGTGTACAATCTATCGTACTTTATAACTTGGTAATATGTATTCTATTTTCTCTTATGGGGTTTGAACCACGAGCTTTCGTTTAATAAAACAGCGCACTGCCTACTAGATTATGACGACTTTAATTTTTCTTTTCAGATTCCATTTAAATCTGTTTATGTTGCAGAGGTTGAGCGTAGCATTTAAGTGAAATGTTTTTCTAGGTGTGGCCTAACAAAAATTTTTTATTGCAGCGAAAGCATTACTTTAAAAGTGCACATTGGCTGCCTATATACATACATAATTAAGTGTTCCTTTTCATCACTGACAAATTATTTAACAACCAACCCCAACAGAATGATTTCATTTGTCACCACAATAATAACGTACCTCTCTTTAGTAAACTTTTTAATGGCAGTTTACACTTAAGTCAACTCTTTCATCGTTTGTATGTATGTACATTTGCACATCATATATATATGTATGTATGCATGTATGACTGTATCCAATAAACATTTTATATATAAAGAATTTTAAGGCATGTGATATTATTGTTTATTTCAATACCATATGCTTGAGGCAAATCTTAATTCCCTAAACATGATGGTAAAAAGGTCATACCAAAATATGTACATATTTATTGTTGTAATTCAAAACGAACAAATTCGAATGTGAGTGTTTCCACATACCGTTAGTGTGTAGTATGCGAAATACGTGTAAATTATGGCCCTAACTGTGCTAAAAAAATCGAATGAAAATTAGAAACTTTTTCACCAATTTTTGCTTTTTTATTATAGAAATACGAGACCAAATGCTGAAAACATAATTGTGAAGCTTACGAACATTATACTGTAACTAGAGAAATAATGAAAGATCGGTTTAAGAAGCGGAATGTGTGTGAAGTTAGCTACGAAAGTTATATTCTTTCTTTTACAGTGAATTTAATGTTAAGTTAACATAATTGAAAAACTTAGAAAATGAAGGAAGGAAAATCGATTAAAAATCACAAAAATAGTGATCAATTGGAGAAAAAATTAAAGGACAACGAATATTAAACATTGAATTTTACAAAAACTTATTGGAGATAATAAAGTTGAAAAATCAAGTGATAAAATTTAAAAAGGTGCGGTTTTCTGAGTTAGCATAGCTATTGGATCAAGGATTGCAAAACAGTTTTCGAATCCTTTTCGAATTTCTTTTTTTTTTTAATAAAACAAAAAGGTTTTACATCTTTGGTCAAAATAATAGTCGAACTTTTTTTGAGAAACCAGTATTTTCCAACAATTTCATGTGGTTCACGATGAGACACGTAAAACTATCATTAAAAATTATTGAAATTTTGCGCTTAAATCTATTTTTAAAAATTTTCACAGGCTTCCCCTGTGATAATTTATTATTTGGACCGAATTTCATTCTGTATCATTTAAAATTGCATCAAAAGTATTGACATCACTACAGGTATAGACCAGAGATCAGCAATGAGTATTCAAAAAGATGACTAGAATCGAATCATAGTCATAATTCCTAATACTTATACGCATTCGTACTTATTTTAATATTATACTCATCGTACTCATATTCAAAGTTTGAAGTACTCATCGTACTCATACTTAACAATACGCATGATGTTGTTGATTTCGACTCTCTTTTACTCAACATTTACGAGAATCACAAAATAAGTATGATTCGCGTACGAACACTAAAATACTCACTATTTTTTACTTATGTGTCTTTTTTCTTTTTTTGTAAATGCAACAACAATTAATACTATGTTCAGATATGCACTTTTATTGAGTCAATATTCGGTTAATTGATAACAATATTTTAAGTCTTCAGGCATAATAATATACGCAGTTCAGCTGCTTATTCAATATTCATTTTACAGCTGGTTGTTTCAACAACATTGTTTTTATTATGTTTTTCGTTGTTGACATTTGAGTTGTCAAATATCAACAAAAAGTGTTCGGTTAATTGTAATATGCTCACTAAACACACCTATGATAGTGCTTCATTTTAAGTTTTACTCAATATTATAACAATTTGCGTATTTATTGCGCAATAATTAATTGAAACTTTATATGAAATATTGAGCTCAATAAATGACGTTTATTGCGATTTATGCAATAAAGGTTCATATCTGAATGATGAATGATTCGAGTCATTTATGAGTATTATAAGTATGTTTCTAAAGTTATGAATCTAAATGCGTAGGCTTATGAATCAAACATATTTCGAATGGTATGAGTTTGATGTCAACGTTGTACGCAAATTCATTGCAACCTGTACCTATAAATCAACGTTGTAGTGAGTACGAATGAATCAGAGAAGTTAAATTTCAATATTGTTGACTCACTTATATTCAAAATTTCATAAGTGCATATTAGCACCGAAAAAACGATTCATTGCTGATCTCTTGAGGTTAAATGAAAACCTAGAGAATTTAAAAACGAATCCTTTGCTATCCTGTACAATTCAATTTATATCGTATTTGCATTACATTAAACATGTTGCAAGAAACTGCTTATTGGGTAGTCCCTTGTGCAGGCAACAGAACACTGCACTACAAAGTAAACCAAAAAGATGGAAAAAATTAAATGAAAAAAAAAGAAAACGAACGTCGAAATAATTATGTAGATTGTAAAGCAAGTAAGAGAAGCATTTAAGATTCTTAACGCTTTTTAGTTAGAAAAAATAAAACTACTTGCATGTTTTTTTTTTAAAGAGAGAAACAAGCCAAGTACCACTAAGAAAGTGTTAAGGAATACGAAGAAAAAACAAAATTTTAAAAATAAAAAGAGGAAAACGTATAATGAAAAATAATCAACATAAAGTGTGTGATTGTTTCTAATTTAAAGTCTCCTTCATTTTAGCTTTTTTGTGGCCTTTAAAGGTAACAAATTAAAATCATGTTAAAAATTTTAATTAGACCAACTTAATGTTAGCTCAAGGGAATGCAAGAGGAATGGGTGCATATTAACACTGTTTAAACGTTTCCTTTCAGCGATGTGTAGGAAATAAGAAATTATTTCAAGAATTCTTAATATCAGCAGAAATTTGTCAACTCACCATTTTAAATTTAATTTTCTCAACTATCCAATACTTTAACTATATTAATTACTTTTTAATTAAAAAAATCGGGGATTTTCCAAAGAGCCTTGTGTGATTTTTACAGTTTTTAGAATTTTAAATATAAAAATATATTTTTTTCCTTTCCTTTCGACAGCGGTCGCTCTTTAATGTTTTTATTGCTAAATTTATAAACATTTTTTGGGTTTTATATTACAGATGCCACTTTAAATATCGAACATACCACATCTGTACTAAACTGGGGTACTGAGACTATTCTAAAAAAGAATCGTCAATGTTCTAGGTGAAGACTTGCCTCTGATGTTATGAAAAAAAAAAAAAATCTTCGTTACGAGTTTGTCTCTTGTTTAGGTCCTATTCGACTTTTAAAGTTAAAGTTTCCCGCTGCTCGTCATAAGGAATATTTTCAATATGCAGGTGGATCAATATTTTCAAGGTTCTTACTTAAAGAAGAAATCAAACACGGTACCAGAAGATTTTAGAGCTTAATTTAGAGTCTAATTTTTCGTTCTTCGGCTAGCAGCTGCTCCACATCTGCAGTGTGTATGCGATTGCTATTTTACAGGGACGTTAAAATATTGTATGTGGACATCTTGAGAGATTTCTCAAACATCCGTCCATTGCATTCAAGGCAGGTTAAGATATTTTTTAAAATTTAGCTAAGACCTGTTTGCACCTGTCTGTGCCATTTCCAGAAATATAGACACATAATTGGTCATTACAATACTTCAGTCAGGATTAGCTGCTCACTCCAACCATATTGTGTGTGTTAATTTAACCTTGGGTGGCTGAAACTACAGTTGAATGTCGAATCAGAACAACAGATTTTTGAGAAACTTTTCATTGCAATTTACTTTTATCCTCAGAGTTTTTGCCAGAAGGCTTCAACAGTCTTCGTTGTAAGAAATATTTTTTCATATTTCGTTTTGTCGGAGACGTCTGACCTGCGGTTTGACCCGTGGCCTCACGGCCAACACACTACTTACTAGACTATGGCGACTTCTTCCAGAAACACCTTTTACAAAAAAATTTTTAAAACATTGTAATATCCTTCCAAATGAGGTTTAATTTTGTTTGGTAAAATATTATTTTTCTCAAACTCTCATGGGTGTTCAGTGTGGCTGTTATGTTAACAGACCTATTATCTATTCCGCCAATATAACTGACGTATTCAAAAAAAATGTGAGAAATATAAAATCGCAAAAAATTACAAAAAAGGCAAAATTGGTAAGGAAAATTAAAGAAATGAAAATTTATTCGCTTTGACGAATTAACTTTCGGGTCTAAATTAGATGAACTCAAATAAAAGATAGCAAAGATATTAGGGAGTGCAAAATTGATTTCGTAGCCATTAGACAAAGTCTGCGATCCGATATGTTAGGGCATTTAAGGTAAAGTTACCTCAGTTTTTAATTTCAACAAAAGCATGATCCACATAAATTGACATCAATCGTTTTTATGATCTTATTATTCAAATTATTGGGAGTGAGGAGGACAAAGCCGCATAAAAAATTGATGTCAGCGTAATACATACTTTATTGTTACAATAATTAGATTTTTTTTGTTATAAATGTAATTAAATTTTAAACTACAAAAAATTGCTTTATAATTTATGGAACTCGAGTTTCAAACAAAAACTTATCTTGGGATGTGGCAACAATTGCAATACTCTCTGCTGTTTACAATAAATCAATCATTTTTTTTCTTGAACGAAATGCTTAATGACTCTACTCATTTAAAAAAAAGTGTTACAGAATGTAAGTCTTTTATTAAGTTTATAATGATCTTTAATGTATCCATTTTACTGAGAGAATTAATAAACTTACTCGTTACTAGTATTTGCATTCATTTTTTTTTGTTTAATGATACTGTATAATTTGCTGAAGTATTTCATTTTCAAGTGGTGTTTCTCATGGGAAAGTTTTTAATTTGCTTGCCTTGAAGTGCAGAAGTTAAATGTATTTGCCAACAGAAATTTCTTTGTCAATTACCTTAATTTTGAAATGCCAACACCCCTGAATGTATGCTTTAATTCAAATGCATATACCATACGATCAGTATGTGTGTAGTGCGTGTGTACCTGTATATACATTGCACATGTGTGGTCGTGTTTGTGAATTTTAAAGAAATTATTTGCCAGAGAATTGCCGAAAATATCTTTGTTTATGATTCTCTTACTCTGTTTCGAGAAAACTGAGTAAAATTTATCGCATTAAAATGAATTTGAAAGAATGAATTAAACAAGACAACCCAATATGGGGTTATTTACACACACCCACACGCCCACACACACAAACGAATATAAATACAATTCTGTACTTAACATACTCACATGTGTATATGCATGTACGAGTATATGCATAATCATTCTGAAAATATTTGAACATTTACACTTGGCCCTTGAAGAACAAGAAATTAATTACTGTTGTATGCTGGAACATAGAAAAAATAATTTTACGAGAGAAAATACAATTGAATTTAAAACTAAAGCTGTGAACTTTGACCGTTTATGCTGTAAACGATTTCATCTTAAATATATAAGATCTATCAACAAACATACAGCAAATTTTCAATAACGCTTTTCTTGTTCATTCGGAATCAGAAATCGATTTTCGCTACTCATAAGTAGGCTGCCTTCCAAAATGTTAGTTGCTTTGTGTTTGAACAAAGTATCGTGTTTCATAATGCCGCTGTACAAAATATATACAATGTATTCTATTTCGAAACGCCGTCAATGTGTATTTTTAACGCAGTCAAAAAGCAATCAGGCATCGGATTTATAGTTGATACAGTGTTTGGTTACTTTGCATATCTACATAGTTTATATACAGTAGTAGAACTGCATACAAACTTTGTATTGATACATTTTGGAAGGCAGCCGTACTCATGAAATTTTGAGTATGAGTGAGTCAACAGTATTGAAATTCAACTACTCTGATACATTTGTACTCACATCAAACTCATAACATGCGAAATATGTTTGACTCATACGCCTACTCATTCAGATTCAAAACTTTAGAAAAATTCTTAAAATACAAATGATTTGAGTGATTAGAATCATTCATCAAAATTTAAAGTCTTAGTTATTGTTTCATTTACAAAAAAAGAAAAAAGACAGAGCAGCAAGCGGAGCAAACACAAAACCATTTAGTAAGTATTTTAGTGTTCGTACGCAAATCATACTTATTTTGTTATTCTTGTAAATGTTGAGTCATGGAGAGTCGAAATCAACAACAACATACGTATTGTTAAGTATGAGTACTTCATACTTCAAAGGATGGTACATAGCAATACTATCCAACAGGCAGGAGTGCCCATCCAAGTTAGGTTAGTTTAGAGGACGTGTACTTGTCAATTAAGACAAGTATAGCACCCGGAGGTCGAATTGACCCATTGTACAACGTCATAGTTTCTCACACCACTTATGTTGTGTGTGTTAATTTTATACATGAGTGGTGGGACCTACAGTTTAAAGTCGACTCCGAACGATTTTTTTTTTGAGAAACTTTTTCATGGCAATTTTATTTATTCTCAGAGTTTTTGCCAGAAATCTGCTGAGAGGAAGTCGCCGAAGAAATGCTTTTTGTATTTTGTCTTGATGTCTGGCCTGGGGCTCGAACCCTAGCTTTACGTCTAATAAGCTAAGACACTACCTACTAGACTACGGCGACTTCAAATCCAAGCACTCAGCTCTTATGACGTTAACTCTAAGAAAATATAGGTTTGTCTGCAAGCAGAATCAGCTAGACAGGGTTTCAAGTCAAGTGGAAATTCCCAATAATGAGCAGACAGATTTCTTTGTGAGGGACGGATCATCAACGCCGACGAGCGGAGTCAAGATATGTTTGGAAGGATATACTCAGCGTTTCTAAACTTTTGTTGGGTAAGTACTATAGGACGAGATTTGAATCATGCATCAGTGTATCCAGCAGAAACCTAAGGTTAATAATCGACTTTTTGATATCACAGTGTAGACTTAAAGAAAATTTGTTCTGTGAGTTTGAGAATCAAATATCAGAACACATACTTTTAACCTGTGCGGCGATAATGGCTGCTAATAATGCATATTAGCTACATATCAAGTGCTGGCTAGGAAATAGTTCTTGATGATATCGAACAGCATTCGTATGCAGATTGAGGGCAATATAAAGGATCGCGCGAACGCAGTACTATAGCACCTTTACATTACAATAATAATAAATATGGTTTGATGTAATTACACATTTTTCAAGAGCAAATAGAAAGTGATCGATATAATTTTGCAACTCAAGAATAAATTCACTATCGCATTGGCAAATCTGTTAATCAACGCTTTCGGTTAATTAGCTTAGAAGAACCACTAGCAGATATTTAGTATATCGATCTGAAGACTCACCGCTGTAGGAGAAAGCATTAAAGAAATAAAAATCTTGTCAGTTGGAAGGTGTTGGGAGCAACTGGGTCTCGCAGCAGATAAAAATTTTACACAAGGTTTACAAGATTTAGTTGGTAAAATAACTGGAGTCATATGATCATCGTCAGCTCAATTAAATAAATTTTATAATAATTTTGTATTCCTATTCGGCTTTCATTATGGCGTGGTACTGCTATTTGACCATTTTACGTTGAAAATACTGCGAAGAAATGCTTTCACCCTAAATCGATTATTATATTGAAGAAGATGGGGTTTATTCGTATAAGTCAGAGAGAATTGAAGATTCGAGAAATAATATTCCGCTGTGAAATTTCCGAAATAAAGATACAATTATGACGAAATGTCAGTGAAAATAGCGCGATTAGAATTTTACATTTTTTGTGGATTTAATTTCCAACGAAAGAAGAAACTCAATTGTTAAGGGAATCTGCTTCAGAAACGCGCAGAAAAACATAAAATTTGAAATTTGAGACTTTTAAAGTTACTGTGATATAATAAAGTCGCCGTAGTCTAGTAGGTAGTGTGTTGGCTTATTAGACGTAAAGCCAGGGTTCAATCCCCAGACCAGACATCAAACAAAATTCAAAAAGTATATGTATCTTCGGCGACTTCCTCTCAACAGATTTCTGGCAAAACTCTGAGAGTAAATAAAATTGCCATGAAAAGTTTCTCAAAAATCTGTCGTTCGGAGTCGACTTTAAACTGTAGGTCCCGCCACTCATGTATAAAATTAACACGTACAACATAAGTGGTGTGAGAAAACTAGGTCGTAATCCTGACTGAAGGGTTGTTATGACCAATTATGTATGTATGTATGTGATATAATAAATACATACTATTTTATCAAATTAGTTGGAATAGGCATTCTAAAAACATAACCTAAAAATAAAATAAGTATTGTTTTAATTTTGAATAAACACAATGGAATTGCAATCGAGTCTCATGTATGTACTTATGTATCTTCCCCCACTAATTTGAGTTTGTCTACAATGCATAATAATTTGTTTGTTTTTGGCTGGAGTACATTTTCTAATTTTTGTGTAATTTTCGTATAATTTACTGAGTTTTGCATATTTTTGTGGCTTCTAATTGCAGGGGTGAGTGTTTTACCGAAAATGTTCTATTCGCATAATTGTTACCCTCTGCCCAGACACAAGTCTTACGGATATGAAATCATAAAATAAATTTATATGTACATATGCATATATAGACCGAAATAATATAGAAAATGTAGAACAAAACAATTTAAAAAGTGTGGATGGATAAATTTCAAAGTAAATATCAATTAAATAATGAATGTTTAAAATACAAACAACAATTTGTTTCAAATAAATTTCAAATGATTGAGAAAAAATTTTATTACGAAATGAAGAATGCCAATGAAATTCCAAACGATAATCCAATTGTTTTTTTTTGTATGTATGTACATACTTATGCTATTAATTTTATCCAAATAGTTTTCTACTTTCTATGAAAGTTTCGTAATTTCAAAGATAAAACTTTATTTCGAACAATACATAGAGAAAAATTCTTTAAAAAAGTTTTAGAATTTGTATTAAGTGAACAACAATAATAATAAAAAAAAACACAAAATTTTAATAGTTTTTGTTCTTAAAAATATGGACAAATAATTCAAAATTCATAACATTTTTATGGGGAGTTGTTATCTATTTAAAACTCTAGGAATTGCATTCACACTTCATTTTAATTTAGACAGCATCCTGAGAGGACTACAATAGAGTAAAAAGTAATGGAAACATTTGATTAGAGTTGCCATATTAGCATCGCAAGCAGATGTCATAATGTTTATGTAGAAAGCGTATAATACTATGTTCAGATATGCACTTTTATTGAATCAATATTCGGTTAATTGAGTACAATATTTTAAGTGTACATAATATACGCATTTCATCTGCTTAATCAATATTCATTTGACAGTTGGTAAACAAAACAGCTGGTTGTTTAAACAACATTGTTTTTATTTTGTTTTTTTTTAGGTTGTAGTTGTTGACACTTAAGTTGTCAGAAATCAACAAAACTTGTTCGGTTAATTGTAATATGCTTACCAAACACAATTATGCATTTTAAGTTTTACTCAATATTATAACAATTTGCGTATTTATTGCTTTATTGATGTACATTGACATTGTTTTACTGATATTGACTTGTAAGTCAGCCTTATACGGTATTGAGATATGCACTTTTATTGTGTAAATCGTAATAAACGCCATTATTGAGCTCAATATTTCATATAAAGTTTCAATTAATTATTGCGCAATAAAAACGCAAATTGTTGTTATAATATTGAGTAAAACTTAAAATGCAGCTCTGTCATAAGTGTGTTTAGTGAGCATATATAATATTATTATTATTATCCGAACACTTTTTGTTGATATTTGACAACTGAAATGCCAACAACGACAAAAAAACAACAAAACAAAAAAAAAAACAAATAAAAACAATGTTGTTTAAACAACCAGCTGTTTTGTTTACCAGCTGTCAAATGAATATTGAATAAGCAGATGAACTGCGTAAACTATTATGTCTGAACACTTAAAAGATTGTACTGAATAAGCCGAATATTGACTCAATAAAAATGCATATCTGAACATTAGATTCACACGCAGTAAGTAGTTGGATCTTGGACTGAACGCTAGAGAAACGACTATCATTGGCGATGACCATTAAGCTGTTGATGTGGACAATGAAAAGACTTGCTTGCTTTAAAACCAGGTTTATTATATTTTTTTATTCAGTTGAGCTTCGGCTGCGATAGAGAAGTGATTGTGTGAAATGTAGACTTTGCCATGCTTAGGAGCATTTTAACCCATTAATTGGAACAATTTTGTAAAGTACAGCCCCCCATTGGGGGTTTCTTAGAGACGCTCTCCTTAAATCGTTTGAAACCTTCTTATTAATCCAGAAATGTGTTATTAGGCTTACAACAATTTGTTTAACCCTTTGCACTCCAACCTAATAAGCAATAGTAGGAACCAGTAACTCCAAACCACTTACCATTGTATAAACAAAATGCAGATTACGCACTTTGGAACGCAAACGTAAATACTTTTGTTTTTCTAAGAATTAAGTACGCTGAGTGAGATAGAGAAACGTGTTGCAAATGCGGCGACAACGGATTTATTCCTAAATACGAAATGTCACAAATGGGGCGACAAGGGAGTGCAAAGGGTTAATTACCAATAAATCTTTTGATAAAATATTATGTCTGTATGTTATTCGAACAAAAAGTACCGTGCTTAAATGAAAAGCAAAATAATATTTTCTCTTCGAGAGTTTCATGAAACGCATAATGAAATTTCAATTTGACTTTGGGATTCAATGTTTACTCTCCTAGTAAAATAAAAGAGAACATGCTACGTACCACCTGTATTTAAAACATTACAACGTTAGATCCAGAATATAATTTCCATTTGCAGTGAAAAGAATTTGAAATTTTAAAATGTTTGCATTTGAACAACGAAGCGTTCATATGGTACAATATTTGGCAACTCTCGATGTTTCGAACTGCTTGAGTACGTTTAAGTTGCTTCATTTTTTAATGTGTAACAGACCCAACATAATAACACACAGAGTCAAACAGACAAACATTCACCCATGCATATGCGATGTAACACGTTCAAACGCAGCAGCATGTGCTGCAAATGCATTTCATTTTTTTCCATCCGTCAACGCATTTGACACATTAACATGTGAATTAAAAAACCGTAAGTAAGACACTGAACTAATGCTTGTGTAACACCAGTAAAAACGTAATAAATAGAAGAAGAAGAAAATATGTTGTGCCATATATTCAGTGCATATGCATCACATACATTGTACATACAAAATCCTTTAAATATACATAAAAACAAACAAACTATCAAGTTAATCGAACCAAACAGACATACAATACAGTCTCGTTTAAAAAACTCTCTTGGTTCTCATACTGCGATTCACACACATGTTTTTAAACGCAAACATATAAACTTACTGATATACAACAGATCCTACAAATTGCTGCAGGCACATTGACATAAAAAATTTAATAGTGTGACTGGCTATCTTAACTAAAGACGAATTAATTAATTTTCTTCTTTCAGTTTCATATACATTTTTTGTTTCTTAGAAAATGTAGGCGTGGCATCAGGCAACGTATAGAACTAACGTGAGACTTTTTAACGTTTGGGTCTTGGACACTAAAAAGGTATGCTTGCCATTCGCTTTATAAAGGTTATGGCATGTAAACGTTATCAGAGTGAGCTTCCAGTTTGGTATCGTCGTTAGTCGGTATCGTACCCCTGGAGGCTGTAATATTGTATTCTACGTATCCCAGCAATAAATAGTTTAGTGTGACCAAATTCCCCTCTATTGTGTTGAAAGTTTAAGTGTCAACCAAGTCCAATTCTTTCATTTTTGGTAAAAAAAAGCTAGTAATCATCGCCCGATACTGTTCTCCACTGACTGGCGTTTTTTGTAATTCTTAGAAATGTACATTCCAAAATGTCGTCCAAACTACACCAAATCTTTTAGGATGCATTGTGAGTTCTTGAACTGCCTCTGGCCTCTTGATATTCCAATTTAACCAACAATGAGCGCCGCCACAGCACGATTATACGGCGAATAAAAATTATAATTTGAATTTCGTGAATAACAATAATAATAGGCATGCCGTATGATCGATTGGCTTGTACGATGAACAGAAATTATTGCAGTGCCTACGTAAGAGTACGAAATTGCTCGTATATATTTGAGTGGGACTTTAAGGTCCACATAAATACAAAAATAAGGAATTATTGTTGAACTCTTTCGTTATAAATTTGGATTATTTCGCCACTAAAGAACTTCTATGATATTCGAAACGATTTTTTTTTATCAATTTCACTATACAAATCATTTTTAATATTGTGTGGATTTTTTATATAGAAGTCGCAGTAGTCTAGTAGGGAGTGTCTTGGTTTATTAGACGTAAGGCCACGGTTCAAACCCCAGGTCAGACATTAAAACGAAATATGAAAAAATATTTCTTTGGCAGTTTCCTTCCAGCAGCTTTCTGTCAAAAACTCTGAGAGTAAATAAAATTGCTATGAAAGGTTTCTCAAAAATCTATTCTTCGCAGTCGACTTTAAACTGTAGGAAACGCCACTCGTGAGTAAAATTAACACACACGACATGAGTGGTGTGAGAAGCTAGGTCGTAATCCTGACTTAAGGGTTATAATGACCAATAATGTATCATACATACATGTATGTATGTATGTAACTTTTAGAATCGTTTCAAATCTATGTGATGGTTTTGTCAAATTTTTTTCTCTTCTTAATTCTGATTTTGTTTTGAATACATTTTTAAACATGTCTACACTGATTGAGCCACCATCCTACACTTGCACTATCAAGTTACAGCATTGCCTGAAGTATACAAACAGATGTTGAGATGAACGCTTCGTCAAGTGAATGTAAGCGTGTGAATAAGTTATTGCTTGCAATACATAAAACTGTTTAAAGGAGATTAAATTGAAGCAAGAAAAATCGTTTAAATTACTAAAATACGCAGCAATTTTACTGCAAGCACATATACAAATACAGTTCACATTACTGCCACAATTAATTTAATATACGTTATACGAGTAAATATTGATGCAACAATATGTGGAATGTATAAATATTTCTGTGGATGTATTTTAAGACGACTTAAGAAAATTCTTCCATTAACCTATTGATTGTAAATGTGTCCCTATCTGTCTAGACTTGATATTTCTAGGAACTGTGTCACAATATCGTTACCTTTCAAATCAAACGATTTTAGGAATTTAAAAAATTTGGCTTGAAGAAATTACTTTTTTTTTCAAATGAATTTAAGGATTTTTGACAAAAACTTGTATTTTATAATACATAGGACTCAGTGCAAATACTGCCATTTGTTTCTAACTATGAATATATGTATATATGTATGCTAAGAACTTTTTAATGTATTGGGTGATAATCATATAAAGAAACTTTTCGATATGAAAACAGATATTAAAGTCTCCCTTTTAAATACTTCAATAGTCATGTGCTGTACACTGACTCAAAAAATTTTACATACCCCATGCTATTGAAAATATATTGCAGAGTAATTTCCAAAATCCCAACTGGATTTGAGTCAACAGAAATTTTTTTCAAGAGATGAGAAAATGTGCTTTATTGTCTTTATAAAAACTAAATTGAAGCAAACAACTCAAGATATAATCTTAAATAATTAGCAAATAGGTTGATACAATTGTAATCCTCTCTAACTTAACTATTTTTTGGAATTTGTATCATGTTCGCAAAATCTAAGGATTCTACATTACATTAATTGTTAACAGCTATTCGGTTTGATGGACCATAAAAATTAACATCAAAATCAGAGCAAAAAGTAGAACAAAAATAAAATCGTATTGACGTCAAAAAGTTGATTGTTAATGTTTGTTGGAACTGCTGATAAGATTAGACCAAGATCATCAGGAAGAGTCGAGCAAAAATAAGATATGCTTCTTTGGGAAAGAAAAACGAACGTATATTCTGATTAAAATAAAGTAATGCTGTGCAGAGAGAGGGAAATATTCCAATTTATGGAAACATATTATAAAATGCATAAGTGTTAAGGCATTTTTTTTGCATATGAGAGAATGTAAGGCAAGTTTTCAATGTTACACGCCTTTTATTTATATCAGACAAGGATATTGAACTAAGTTTAGATTGTGTCACAAAATATATTCATAAGTTAAAGACTTCTTATTAAGCGTTGTATTCATTGACACGAGCAAATTTAACATTTTTGAATCATATGGCTACAGTTAAATAACATAAAAGCAACCATGAAATTTACAGGTGATTAAGTGTTGGCCATTGCGAGTGCCACAAATCTTATGTTTGTGGAAATAATAATGGGCAAATTTCATTATTTAAAAAAAAATTGTTTAAATGTTCGCTAAAAATTTGGGCATACAATAAGATTTTTGATTCGTTTTAAAAATTTAAATTTAAAATTCAAAACCCATAAAATATTTATGGGTCCTTTTGGAAACAATTTAACATCACAGAATAACGAATAAGCAAATGTTCAAATATACCAGAGATCAGCAATGAATCGTTTTTTCGGTGCTCATATGCACTCATGAAATTTTAAATATAAGTGAGTCAACAATATTCAGATTTAACTACTCTGATTCATTCATACTCACTACAACGTTGAGTTATAAGTACAGGTTGCAATGAGTATGCGTACAACGTTGACATCAAACTCATGCCATTCGCAATATGTTTTATTCATAAGTCTACTCATTTAGATTCATAACTTTAGAAAAATACTTATAATACTCATAAATGATTCGAGTGATTCGAATCATTCATCAAAATTTACAGTCTTAGTTGTTGTCGCATTTCAAAAAAAAGAAAAAGAAAAAAGACACATAAGCAAAAAAGGCAGAGCAACAAGCAGAGCAAACACACAAACTTCTAGTAAGTATTTTAGTGTTCGTACGCGATTCATACATCATACGTGTGGTTAAGTATGAATATGATGAATACTTCAAACTTTGAATATGAGTAGAGGTTCCATGATATTAAAATAAGTATGAATGCGTATAAGTATCAAAAATTATGAATATGATTTTGAAATTTGTGTAAATGTTGAGTTATGGAGAGTCGAAATCAACAACATCATGCGTGTTGTTAAGCATGAATATGATGAATACTTCAAACTTTGAATACAAATTAAATGATGAATTATGAAATTATGAGTATGATTCGATTCTACTCATCTTTTTGAACACTCATTGCTGATCTCTGAAAGATACCATAGCTGCAGAAGCCTGTAATATTGGAACAGAAATCACACAAAATCTGGCTTTTTTTTCTATTAAAATTAATTTAGAAGAAGTTTTTGTAGCCAAAAATATGTTTTATGTTGACAAACAGTCTACAAGACACTCATCCTACTTATGGTACAGAGGCATGGACCCAATTAAGAACTGATGCAACGGCCTTGAGAGTGTTCGAGAGAAAAGTCCTACGTAAGATCTTCGGTCCAGTGCGAATTGGCGATGATTTCCGTATCCGATCCAACAGTGAGCTATATGAGCTTCTCAACGATATTGACGTTGTACAGCGTATTAATATCTAGCGGTTGCGATGGCTCGGCCATGTCGTGCGAATGGAGGATGATGCTCCGGGTAGACGGGTATTTGATGCGGGAATGTGCGGAAGTCGGCGAAGAGGACGACCTTGTATCCGTTGGAAGGACCAAATCGAGGAAGCCCAGTCATCGATTGGTGTGACCAACTGGCGTAGGCCCGCAAGAAGCAGAGGCGCCTGGAAGGATGTGTTGCGGCAGGCCGAAGTCCGTTAAATAAATGGCCAATTAAATAAGTAAGTTGGCATTTTGAGTTGTTTTTTGACTTCTTTATATAAAAAGCAAAAGAAGCATTATAACTAAATGTTTTGTATACATATAATAATTATAAGTGCAAATTGATCTTTTAAAAAGATATTAAATTTACTCAATTCTGGCAAGTAGTTTCAGAAATATTATGAGAATAGTCTCAGTCTACTTGATGTACGGACAATTATATGAGATAGTGTATATAAATTTTAGCCAGATATGCACTTTAAAGCACTTTTGTATTCTATCTAACCTCACATTTGTAACAAAACAGACCATTCTCAAACTACACTCACTCTATCCATACGGAATTAATGCATTTATTGTTACTGAAGGCAACTGAATGTTTTCAGTTATTGTCCTGTGAACAGGAACAAATGTTAAGATAGACAAATGGTACACGGTAGCTTCAATATGCATCGATTGGCTTTAATTAGGTTCTCCTTATTATATATTCCCATTATAGAATTAATTTTTGTATCTAATATTAGCATTTAGTAAGAAATTCATAGTGATAATATATTTTTGTTATGTACTGTTATAGCGTTGATAATTTTCATAACTTAACTGTATACATACGAGTACATATCTCTTCATCTGCCTTGAATGCTTAGGTATGTGTGTTTGTGTTGGTGGGTGTTAATGCGTTTTTCTTTTCTTTCGAGTTCTTTATTATTGTTTACACACTGTGTGTATTAGTGTTAGTGTAATACCATTATGATTTAAGCATGTGTATGGCAATTGTGTGTGTATGTGTGACTCTGTATAAATAGAAATAAACAATAAAAAAAAGTATTTATTTTGTGTTGAATGCCACACCCACTAAACAATGAATGTAATACAACATGCAACAAACACTTCATATTCATGTACTATTTATTTAAAAGAAAAAAAAAAGAAAAAAGAACAAAAACCGTTTACAATGTAAAGTTTATTATATTCTCTCTTTCCCCTCTAACTAACTCTCTACTGCTTTTACTTTTTGGTTTCTGTTATTTTGTAAGCATGTTTATCATGTAAATATGTTAAGAAGTGCCACAAATACATTAACATACAGTCACACGTACAAACGTATACTCATCTATAGTCACGCAAAATATATTTTTATTCGCTGAATTTAAGATAAGAGCAGAAAATGAAAGGAATTCATTCATTTAGTATAAATTTATTAAAAATTCATGGTAAACATATTAATTGTTTAGCAGATATTGCTAACTCAAGGTTAGGAAAACTTTATGAGGCTCAAATAAGAAGCTAAAGAAAAAAACTATTTTTGACAAGGTTGTAATTCTTCGAGAAAATTAAGTAAAATTTTCCGCCGTTAGACCTTGTTTACGGTTTGAGAACAAATTGAGACTTTCTTATACATACACAATTGGCCATTACAACCCTTCAGTCAGGATTACGGCCTAGCTTCTCACACCATTTATGTTGTGTGTGTTAATTTTCTACATAAGTGGCGGGACCTACAGTTTAAAGTCGTCTCCGAACGACAGATCAGATTTCTGAGAAACTTTTCATGGCAATTTTATTGGCTCTCAGAGTTTTTGCCAGAAATCTGTTGAGAGGATGCCGCCTCTCATATTTACGTTTTGATGTCTCACCTGGGGTTTGAACCGTGATGTCTAATAAGCTAACACACTACCTACTATACTACGGCGACTTTCTTATGGATTATTTAAATGCAATTTGTTAAAGGTTTGATAACTATTTTGCTTATATGAAAGGTAACAATGGACGTTTTAAAAACGGAAAACTTTTATTTGAAAACTGCTTTCTTTAAGCCAGTAAACAATGCCAGTTTGAGATATGCAGTGATTTCAATATTGTTTAAAAATATTGCTTTTCCAAACAGTATGTAAGCCAATAACTTACTTAAAATTGACTACAGTATTCAACGGACATAAGCACCTCGGATAAATTAATTCCCCGCTAAGTAAAACTGAAACTGAGGCAATCTTGATGCTATTTTAACATTGTGCTTTTAAACATTCCCCTCTTATAAACGAGATAAATTCTACCTCGTATTTTAAATTTACTTTTAAAAAATCCTTTTTTATGCACCCGCTGTGTGATAACTTTCTTTCCATAAGTGCTCCTTTTCTATAGCTCACTCGTTCGTGTGATTAAACGTTTCCGAATTTTTATAGCCATTGGAAGCCTATATTCACCATTAAAGCCATTCGGCATTATTAGAAAAAGTAGTAAAAAAAATTGAACAGCGCAATGCAACTAACGCAGCGCAATCTCAGATGATTCTTGGCAGAAAACCTACAATCTCCTAATGTTCATCTTTTGTAATTTCGTAAAGGCTCTTCTTTTACTTATCTGACCTGGTGTATATCTCGGGCGAGTTACCGGCCTGATTCTCTGTACAGTTAATGCAACAATAAGACTCTTGACTATATCTATAAAGTCGCTGCGGTTCCATCCCCTTCAGATTATTTCTTTTTTGTAGTGATCCCGAAGTGAAACGACGGCCCAGCAAATTCAACTTTACTCACCACACCGAGCTGTAGAAAATGGGCAAATCCGCTTCCGACCAGCCGGCATTTCATCGAATACAAAAACATTGCTGAGACAAAT
Organism: Sarcophaga variegata; assembly: GCA_932273835.1. Lineage (NCBI taxonomy): Eukaryota > Metazoa > Arthropoda > Insecta > Diptera > Sarcophagidae > Sarcophaga > Sarcophaga variegata. The sequence continues at coordinate 48,970,272 of OW026360.1, read as the reverse complement.
ATTTTTTAAATTCTATCAGCTTGAATAATACGCGGCTATTTGCACTCGGGTGCCGGATTTCGATATAAGAATACCCCGCTTATAAGCACTGTCCTGCAAACATTTTTAAAAGTGCTTATATCCGGGAAATACTGTATTTCCAAAACTGAGTCAACGGACTTAAAGAGTACTCCTAAAGAAGTTAGTCATATTGCATACGCGTGTACGTTTTTGTAAAATGAAAGCCTAAAGAGTCAACTCTTTTAAAGTGCCCATATTTCTTTGAACATAAATTTACTTGAGTGCGTGTGTAAGCGTGTGTGTGTATCTATATAGGAAAAAGTTTCTTTTCGTACGTTTGGATCGTAAACTTATAAAAAAAAATAATAAAAATAGAAACGAATTGTCTGTTCGTTGTTGGTTGTTGGTTTTGCACATTCTAAATCCCCTTTCGAGTTTAAGGATTACAAATGCTCGTACTGACACATATATTTACACGCATTTGTACATACACATGTTTTCATACTCTCAAACACACACCAAAACATTCATTTACAATTTTGTTTAACATAATAAAATAAAAGTTTAAATAGAAAAATGTTAAAAAAAAAAAAACAAAAAAATATCAAATAAAACATTACCGGCCAAAAACGACGATAGTTTGAAATTCCACAAAATAAGGAAAAAAATAAATATTAAGCGATGCATTTCATACAATTTAAAACTGATATCATTGATCGTTAAGGACAATCTGAGATAACTTCCTGAGAGAAGTACATACATACATGATTAATCATTACAACCCTTCAGTCAGAATTACGACCTAGTTCCTCACACCACTTATGTTGAGCGTGTTAATTTTATACACGAGTGGCGGGACCTAGAGTTTAAAGTCGACTCCGAACGACAGATTTTTGGGAAGCTTTTCATGGCAATGTTATTTACTCTCAGAGTTTTTGACAGAAATCTGCTGAGAGGAAGTCGCCGAAGAAATACTTTTTGTATTTTGTCTTGATGTCTGGCCTGGGGTTTCAACCCTGCCTTTACGTCTAATAAGCCAACAAACTACCTACTAGACTACGGCGACTTCAAGAAGGGAGAAGTGGTCTATCAAATATTTCTGTGTGTTATCCTGTACAGTTTTATATTTTTCCCACTGTTCCTGCAAATGTCATTTAGACTGAAGTGATTATAGTTAATCAGCTCAGATGACAATTACTATTTACTATTCCAAGAGAGCTATAGACCCAAACCTATAAACCTATCAACACTAAATATGTACGCTGTCTGTACGATATTGTAATCAAACCAACGGGACCTTGTTTATGTCGTTGGGTTTGCAAAAAAGGAATCACAGGAGTATTTTTAGGATGGAGTGCTCCTTTTCTATAGCTCACTCGTTCGTGTGATTAAACGTTTCCGAATTTTTATAGCCATTGGAAGCCTATATTCACCATTAAAGCCATTCGGCATTATTAGAAAAAGTAGTAAAAAAAATTGAACAGCGCAATGCAACTAACGCAGCGCAATCTCAGATGATTCTTGGCAGAAAACCTACAATCTCCTAATGTTCATCTTTTGTAATTTCGTAAAGGCTCTTCTTTTACTTATCTGACCTGGTGTATATCTCGGGCGAGTTACCGGCCTGATTCTCTGTACAGTTAATGCAACAATAAGACTCTTGACTATATCTATAAAGTCGCTGCGGTTCCATCCCCTTCAGATTATTTCTTTTTTGTAGTGATCCCGAAGTGAAACGACGGCCCAGCAAATTCAACTTTACTCACCACACCGAGCTGTAGAAAATGGGCAAATCCGCTTCCGACCAGCCGGCATTTCATCGAATACAAAAACATTGCTGAGACAAATATTTTTTAAATTCTATCAGCTTGAATAATACGCGGCTATTTGCACTCGGGTGCCGGATTTCGATATAAGAATACCCCGCTTATAAGCACTGTCCTGCAAACATTTTTAAAAGTGCTTATATCCGGGAAATACTGTATTTCCAAAACTGAGTCAACGGACTTAAAGAGTACTCCTAAAGAAGTTAGTCATATTGCATACGCGTGTACGTTTTTGTAAAATGAAAGCCTAAAGAGTCAACTCTTTTAAAGTGCCCATATTTCTTTGAACATAAATTTACTTGAGTGCGTGTGTAAGCGTGTGTGTGTATCTATATAGGAAAAAGTTTCTTTTCGTACGTTTGGATCGTAAACTTATAAAAAAAAATAATAAAAATAGAAACGAATTGTCTGTTCGTTGTTGGTTGTTGGTTTTGCACATTCTAAATCCCCTTTCGAGTTTAAGGATTACAAATGCTCGTACTGACACATATATTTACACGCATTTGTACATACACATGTTTTCATACTCTCAAACACACACCAAAACATTCATTTACAATTTTGTTTAACATAATAAAATAAAAGTTTAAATAGAAAAATGTTAAAAAAAAAAAAACAAAAAAATATCAAATAAAACATTACCGGCCAAAAACGACGATAGTTTGAAATTCCACAAAATAAGGAAAAAAATAAATATTAAGCGATGCATTTCATACAATTTAAAACTGATATCATTGATCGTTAAGGACAATCTGAGATAACTTCCTGAGAGAAGTACATACATACATGATTAATCATTACAACCCTTCAGTCAGAATTACGACCTAGTTCCTCACACCACTTATGTTGAGCGTGTTAATTTTATACACGAGTGGCGGGACCTAGAGTTTAAAGTCGACTCCGAACGACAGATTTTTGGGAAGCTTTTCATGGCAATGTTATTTACTCTCAGAGTTTTTGACAGAAATCTGCTGAGAGGAAGTCGCCGAAGAAATACTTTTTGTATTTTGTCTTGATGTCTGGCCTGGGGTTTCAACCCTGCCTTTACGTCTAATAAGCCAACAAACTACCTACTAGACTACGGCGACTTCAAGAAGGGAGAAGTGGTCTATCAAATATTTCTGTGTGTTATCCTGTACAGTTTTATATTTTTCCCACTGTTCCTGCAAATGTCATTTAGACTGAAGTGATTATAGTTAATCAGCTCAGATGACAATTACTATTTACTATTCCAAGAGAGCTATAGACCCAAACCTATAAACCTATCAACACTAAATATGTACGCTGTCTGTACGATATTGTAATCAAACCAACGGGACCTTGTTTATGTCGTTGGGTTTGCAAAAAAGGAATCACAGGAGTATTTTTAGGATGGTGGTAGTCATGGAGTTTTCGGAACTGTATCATCATCTAAGGCATTTGGTACAATCTTTAATTGTCCACCACACGGCATGTTGGCAAAACTCGGCACTAACACTCAACGTCGTAAGAGCATGGAAGTATAAAAGCTATGGTTCTGCTAAAATTTTGAATATAGTTGATCTAGACTACACGAAATCTTTTATAATAACGGTTTGCACCTTCCAGAGCAGTTTAGATTTGGGATTTGAAATCTTTTCATTACAGGTTAACCTTTGACTGTCCTTGCACTACCCAATTATTTTAGCGCTATGCGAGCTGTACTTATTGCTATAAATAATACCGCTATTCGAATCCGGTATCAGAGTATATCGAATGGAGATACACGCATACTAGCGATCTAAGATTATTGATTCCATAGTGCTCAAGATTAGATCCTATTCATATATGCAGTGCTTTTAATACAGCATTCTTCTTTTCTCGTCATCATGAGATTTTAATCTATCATCAATAAGCTCGCGTGTCCAGAACGATTATGTAGGAGCCAAGTATAAATTGAGTTTTTTGAGTGCAAACAAATTTTTCGTACTTTTCTAACAAATATTGCACACTTAATCAATATCGATCCGATTACACATTTTTAACCAATCGATAAACGTTTTAATAATTATGAATGGTTCGAAAATCTAAATATGGTGCAAACCAGAGATCAGCAATGAATCGTTTTTTCGCTACTCATAAGCACTCATGAAATTTTGAATGTGAGTCAGCAATATTGAAATTTAACTTCTCTGATTCATTTGTACTCACTACAACGTTGATTTATAAGTACAGATTGCAATGAGTATGAGTACAACATTGACATCGAACTCATACCATTCTAAATATGTTTGATTCATAAGCCTACGCATTTAGATTCATAAATTTAGAAAAATACTTATAATACTCATAAATTATTCGAGTGACTCGAATCATTCATCAAAATTTACAGTCTTAGTTGTTGTTGCGTTTACAAAAAAAGAAAAAAGACACATAAGCAAAAAAGACAGAGCAGCAAGCAGAGCAAACACGTAACTATTTAATGAGTATTTTAGTGTTCATATGCGAATCATACTTATTTTGTGATTCGTGTAAATGTTGAGTCATGGAGAATCGAAATCAACAACATCATACGTATTGTTAAGTATGAATACGATGAGTACTTCAAATTTTGAATATGAGTACGATGAGTATATTATTAAAATAAGTATGAATGCGTATAAGTATCAGAAATTATGAGTATGATTCGATTCTACTCATCTTTTTGAATACTCATTGCTGATCTCTGGTGCTAACATACCATATATTGTGATTTACGGTATTCAAAATCGAGACAGCATTTTACGATCTAAAAATAATGGTATTATACGAAGCTAATGTACAATAATTTGATCGAATAGAGAATTTGCCAAGAAGAGAATAAAATGAGAAAGAAAACCAAATAAAAATTAATGTCGACTTTTTCTAAACGAAAATTTCTTGCTCAACAATGTAAAAATTAACGCATTTGCTTTGTTATCGAATTGTGAAAACCAAAAAAAAAGGAAAAAGTGATGCCATAGGACATGCTAAGAAGAAAAGTAGTATCGAAGAAATAAAACTAAGAAGAGAAAAAGAAAATGGTGTTAGTGTGCCTGTACATGTGTATGAGGAGCAATGATGTGCTATTGTTGCGAAATATGTACTGCGTGTTGAATTTCAGTTCAAATGTTAAAAATTAACACTTCTTCAGACGAGTTTCTTACAACTGTCCGGCAGAAAACTCTTTCATTTTTCCATTTTCATTTTGTTCTTTTCTTAAGTAAGTTTCTTTCACTCTTTTGCTATTTATTTATTAATTCTTTTTGTGGCATCATCACAGGAAAATTCAGAATATGTATATGATGTCTTAAGAATTAAAATACGAACGTACTGCTTGCTGCTGGATATGGAAAAATCTCTAATGAAAATATATTTGTTTATTGAAGCCGAAACAACAAAAATAAAATGGAAATAAATGAGTGAATTTATTTCCATGGCAGTTGTTCTATTTGAAGAAAACATTACAAATTAATTGCTCGGAATTCTTCTTATATTGAAATGTAAAAGAAACTCCATTCGTAACGAGTAATTATACGAGAAATAAATTTATGGCATAATAAGTATAATTTGTTACGGATGGAGCTTAATGAGAAAATCCTTTACGTTTTGGTTGGTGAATATGGAAATTATGTCTTCACAAGGCGGCACTTAATAGAGCAATTAAGTTGGCAATTGAATTCAGTCTGAGTCTAATTAATATTCGAATACTTTTAAGAGTTGATAGAGAGTTTCAAATAAAACTATTTGACATTAAAATGGCTACAATACATCTTCATAAGTGAGGTCAAGACTTTAGTTCTGTTTATCATAAATTTTTATCAGATATTTTGCTTAAATGTTTCTCTCTTGATTTTTGCTGGTTAGGAAATTTTGGACACAAAGCAAAATTCTAATGAAGATGTTGATGATTGATAAGATTAACTACTGGACGGTGTCATTGGTGCACAGCCACCACTTAGTCAGGATTACAACCAGAGATCAGCAATGAATCGTTTTTTCGCTACTCAAAGCACTCATGAAATTTTGAGTATAAGTGAGTCAACAATATTGAAATTTAACTATGTACTCTGATTCATTCATACTCACTACAAAGTTGATTTATAAGTATGGGTTGCAATGAGTATGAGTACAACGTTGACATCAAACTCATACCATTGGAAATATGTTTGATACATATGCCTACTCATTCAGATTCATAACTTTAGAAAAATACTTATAAATTATTCCAGTGAATCGAATCAGTTATCAAAATTTACAATCTTAGTTGTTGTTGTATTTACAAAAAAGATGAAAGAAATAGGCAAACACAAATCAAATCAAACACGCAACCTTCTAGTGAGTATTGTAGTGACGCGAATCATACCTATTTTGTGATTCGTGTAAATGTTGAGTCATGGAGAGTCGAAATCAATAACATCATACGTATTGTTAAGTATGAGTACGATGAGTACTTCAAACTTTGAATATGAGTACGATGAGTATAATATTAAAATAAGTAGGAATGCGTATAAATATCAGAAATTATGAGTATGATTCGATTCTACTCATCTTTTTGAATACTCATTGCTGATCTATGATTACAACCTAGCTCCTCACACCACCCGTATTATGTGTGTCAAATTTATATATGAATGGAGGCGCTTAGAGTTTAAATAAAGTTTTGAGAAACTTTTCATGGCAATCTTATTCACTTTCAGAGTTTTTGCTAAAACGCTGCTGAGAGCAAGTCGCTGAAAGAAATATTTTTTCATATTTCGTTTTGTTGCGAGATGTCTAACCTGGAATTTCTAATAAGTCAACATACTACCTACTAGACTATGACGACCAATAATAATATGTATCGCATTTTCTAAGATTACAGAAAGAGATTTGTGCGCAATATTCGTATTCCGTAGTCTAGTAGGTAGTGTGGAGGATTATTAGACGTAAGGCCATGGTTCAAACCACAAGTCAGACACCAAAACGAAAATACGAAAAATATTTCTTCGGCGACTTCCTCTCAACAGATTTCTGGAAACAACTCTGAGTAAATAAAATTCACATGAAAAGTTTTTCAAAAATCTGTCGTTCGGAGTCGACTTTAAACTGTAGGTTCCGCCACTCATTTATAAAATTAACGCACACAACATAAGTGTTGTGAGAAGCTAGATCGTAATCCTGACTGAAGGGTTGTAATGGCCAATCATGTATGTTTTCTTCATAAACATTGAATAAAAAAAAAGGAAGAGTAATGTTTTAATTTTATTCATTAACTTGGCTTGAAATGACTGTGTCGAAAAGAAACGTTACTTCAATTTGGCAAAGTAATTTCGAAAACGGCTAACAACTGAGTTCAGGCGATATTTGCAAATACTATAGAACTGAATACCAGATAGTGTTACAAGTATTTTCCCTCTTTATGGCTTTATTTCTTTGTCTAAAACGTAGCACAATAATTTTATTTTTCACGAATTTTATGATATTTACACGATAATAATTGTTTTTACTTCCTCCCCATTTAAGATGTTTTCATGTGCTTTTTTTGCTTTCGTTCATAGATTTATTTCATAATAATTGTGATTCATGATTATTTGTTTTTTTGTTTTTTTATTTTAAAAACCGCAATTATCGTTGTAATTTCCAAAAACCCTTCTAACAGGCAACAATCATTCAATTCAATTCAGTTCTAATCTGTTATTGAATTCAACGATTGGTTGTTCGCATTTATTTGAAGAGTTTTCTCCATTACCCTCTGCTCTTTATCGAGTGTGTATTCAAAACTAATTTTATTTGAATGGCAGTGTTTTCAAGTTGATTGGTATCATTATCGATAGTTTTATGTAAAGCAATCGACAATCGATAACGAAAAACTCCAAAAAAGGGAATAAGGATTTGAAAAAAAGGAAAAATACCTACATTATGATGCAGTGAATGATACTTGAGCCATTATGGTCGTTGTCGACATCATCGACGCGAGGTTATTAAAAGCGATTAATGAAACTTTACAAATCACCACTTGACACAAACGTGCTCACGTACACTCTGTGAGAGGGGGAACACAAGTGCCGTGCCATAGATTTCAATGAAGAATGCATGGCATGTGAGCATACGAGATGAAACCTCGTAGATTTTTTATTTATTGCCGCAATCGACAAATAGAATTTTTTAATTGTGCCGGATGAAACCGAGGAACGTTGAAATGTAACTGAATGAATGTCAGTGTATTTAAATTTTTGTCAAAACTGTGCACTTTCAGTTAAAATGAATTTTTTTTTTGCTTTTGTTTGCCAATATTAGTCATGTTTCCAGAAGAGTTTAATTGGCAAAAAAGTCATTTCAGCAGCATTTTGATGTGTTTCAATAGAAAAAAAAAGAAAACACTTTTCGTTGGGATGTGAGAAGATTTCATGAACTTCGAAGAACTATTATTGGCAAACGGCATTCTATCATATTCTTTGGAGACCAATTATTAAAATACGAGTGCGATAATTAATGATATGACATGACAAAATGATTCACCTTCGGTTTTAAGCTGATTAAATACACACGCCAACAGTTAAATTAAACTCAACAAGAGAGAGAGAGAGAGATAGTAAAGACTCGACAGATTGAATTACTCGTGTCAAGATAATAAACGGATGCCTTACAAAATTAGTCCAGTCTAGTGCGAAATTAATGCCATCGGACACATAACAATGGATGAATGGAGAGTATCATAATCGAATGTTGTTATACAATTACCATCTGTTAGGAGTTTCTTTATGAATAGTGAATTCCACTGAATAATAAACAAAAGAGTTCATTTTAAAAAGTACATCCAAAAAGAACTCTCACTTTAGTCAGCTTCAGAAATATCCGTAAAGAAAAAAAAAATCGAAAAATGGTCACCGAATAAGAAACGTAATCATATGACCTTTCCATTGACACGCATGTAACAAATTATGTTACTCACTAGCACTGGTAAGCACTGCACCTTAAAAGGGTTAAACTGGTGAAACAATAAATATGACACTTTCAGATAAGCATCTGACACAAAACGCGTTTATTCACACCATAACCAGCCAACAACAGCAGATGAAAAGTGCCAAAGTAGGACAATAAAACTTGTGTGATAATAATACTTTCACTGTTATCTCCTCTTACAATGGCCTTTGGCTTAGCCACCCTTTTTCACTTGTGGATAAGGAAATAAAATACTCTCTCGCTCTCTCTCTCCTCTGCTGCATGGTCTGTTAATGGTCGTTTTAAAAGTTATTAAGGACAACATAAACTGCACAATAATAACTTGCCTCAGTTAAGACTTGGGGGGTTTGAGAAAATGGTCACACCCATTTTGGCATCTAATATGAATGCGAGAAAGTGTTTTTGAAGGCATAACATAAGGATAGATACCCTCCCTTTGTTTTTTTTTTCTCACTCTTAAATATAACATATCGCCATACAGATATTGGTGTGGTATGCATATTCAAATATGATTTCAAATCAACGCAAATTGTGTCTTCAGCATAAGAATAACCAGCCCATCAGTTATTTTTAAATTTTAGGTTTACTTGTAAATCATATATGTATTGGTGTGTGGAGCATTAAGCGTGTTCAAAACCGACTTGTCTTGCCGTAACGGGAAGTCTAAAATCTACTACACGGTAATTGCACAATCCGTTAGGGCACGTGGTGTTACAGTACTGGTAAAACGTACTATAAATAGATTACGATAGGCTGCAGTATTCTGTTATCAGAAGTATTGCTGTATCAGTTTTCTTCTTCCTATCGATTTTTCTCAGCTATTTTTCGTTCTTAGCGATGTTATTAAATTTATTCACCATGAAGACCAACCCAGCTTTAGGTTCTTGACGGGACTAGCTGGTCTAGTTGTTAGGCTAGTTTAGATACCTGTACACTTAGTGAAGTAATTGTGTTGTGTGCAAGAAGAGTATCAGCTCAGGAAAATAGGTACCCACATGGAAATCTCGAACTTATTATTCCTGGTGCTGGACAGCGTAGAAGAAGCGTTTAACGATCACACGTCGTTATATCGATCAAAAGATCTTTAAATATTACTGTAGTTTAGTGTATGATCATGAAACTACCGAGGAAAGACTTTTACAAACATCTCTTTACATAGTCTATTAAGCAATTTTAGTACCTTAGTACTGTTTCGCCATTTACGAACTACGAATTTTGGGAAGTGCGGTTGATTTTGCTAATGGCGAGCCATTTACCCAATCTAATCCAAACTAAATGAACATTAAATGAAGATTTATATCTAATATTGAAATAAACGGTCTGTTTGTGAAAATATTCTTTAAGTAGGTATCGTCTAGAAACGTACAAACATCCAAATAAAAATAGAAAATTTAGGGCCATTATTACAACTTGTTGGGTTTAGTAAAAGGTAACTTTAGCTAATGTGAACTTTAACTTATTTTCGTTATTACAATCTACAGATAAAATAAAGTTAACTTTCTCAAAAATATGGCAATGCCGGAGCAATGTCCATAACACTGCTCAAATTAAACAAGTTTTATTTAAACGCAGTGGCAAGACGGGCTTCTTTTTTATATTTGCTCACGTTGTTTATATTTGAAGTTGCCATATTAAAAATAATATATATGTATGTATGGCAAGTTCAAACATAAACTTAACTTTAAAAGTTAAAGGTAAGATGATCCTCCCTTTAGCTTAACACTCACTTCTACCTTATTGTACACTTATAATAATGAAAAATAATTTACCTGCCCGTTAAATTCCTCCCTTGCCGTTAACTGCAAGTTGTAATAATTGCCCTTAATGTAATACCTTCGATTTCTGATTTTTATGCAGTTTGACTTTGACAGTTAGGGTTAGCCATATGGCCAGCCGGAATACGTTTGATATCACCGACTGTTAGAGCTTGTAGCTTCAAACTATGATATCGTTTGCTACCACAGTAATTGGCAGTAAAAGTTAGGATGTTATTTACAAACTTGAGAATTCTTTTATCTGGAAGTTTATTTTATTACAGTTTATTACCGTAATGTTTGCTGGGTTATCACATTTAAGCGATGTGTATTAGAGTGTTTTTTTTTTTGATTACAAAAATAGTTTCTCTTACTCTCTCTCTCTATCTTATGGAATATTTTTTAAAAATCGAATGACCACTTGATGTTTAAGCAAGTGGGCACCATTTACAGTCTGTGCAACAACAAATTTTGTACTCGAGCCTTTGCAACCCATTTTAGTTGCTATTGACCATATTCTTTTTCCATAAACTTTACATTTTCCCTTGCTTATGTTCTCTCTCGTTTTTTGGTCACGAATTTGAATTTGAATAGGTTTGTGTTTGAGTGCTGGTATCTGAATTCAACAATGAAGGCGAAGAGGAAATTACTATGAAATTAATTCTGTTTCGTTTGTTCGAACAATAAAAGAGAAACTACGACTACTACAGTGCAAGCAACTACAGCTACAGATACAGCTCGAACTAGTGAACAATTGAACACAGTGTATGGTTAAGAGAGTCTATGTGTGTGTGGGTATATTGTAAATCACAGTATGATGTGAAAAGGTTTGTCGGTTGCATCAGCGTCGTGGAAATAATCATTTCTGTTACGCCCAACCCTCTTGCCTTTCCCTTCCTCTACACAAAAATAAAAAAGAAAACATGATTCTTTATTATTGCAGAACGTACATATTTGTTCATTCATACTTTAGAATTCATTGATTCGGTTGAATATTTTACTGCTGCAAGAGATATTATGGTTTCAAAAGAGGATTTACATGTATATACATACATGTGTATGGGTGTGTGTGACTTGTAAAGCTATAGGTGCTGATACTTTTTGGGAATTATAAGCATAAATATTAGAGAGTCTTTGTTTAACCTGAACAAAGGATTACCCAAATTGGGGTTGGGTTGGCTGGATGGGTGTGTGTGCCTTCAATATTTATTGAGTTTTATTCAATATCACATTCACACAAGTATTTAAATAGCATTCCTTTTTGTATGTTTTTACTTCATTCTCTTCATTTTTTTTCTTTTGTGGGGAGGGAATTACATTGTCATTTAATGGGGATTAATGTTTAATTCTCCATTATATACATGTGTTTTCTCTCTTTGTGTGTGTGTGTGTCTTTTGTATGCATTTTGAAAATTGAACTCATATTGTTTCAATAAAAAGGACAATTTATTGATATCATTATTAATTGCTTAAAACTAAAGAGAGAACAAAAACATTCTTAGCTCTTTCAGATACAATGGCCTCCCTCTTAAGTGGGCATTTTGCAACCTTGTTTCTTGTAATACAAGAATAAAAAATCAAATTCTATGAGTTTTATTGAAATTCTAATGATTAATTGCCACACAAGGGTTAGATATAGAAGAGATTATGTAACCCAAAGAGCAGATACATTTTTAGTTCTTGATTTTAATGTAATTATATTGGAATAAAAAAATCATCTTTAGAATGGCCAAGGTATTGTTAGCATTGAAGTTTTTATTCAAACAATCTTTCAGAATTTAAATTTCTTATTAAATAAATCAAATATTGTTCTTATAAATGCAAGATACTTACATAACATTACAAAAAAGCGTTGATTATATCATGGTTTTAAAAAACTTACCTGTAACGAAAGAAAATTTAAAATATTTTATTAGAAATTTATTCTTTAAACTTTTCCTAAACTAATCAAAATCAAATTTTTTATCACTTGCAGGATTATTAGACATCTATTGGGTCTTCCAACAGAGAAGATCTGGGAATAGGAGTAATGTTTTAATCAATTTTAGAACGATTTACCCCACATTGAGATGACGGCTTTTATCACTTCCAGGGTTATTAGAAACTTATCGGGTCTTTCAACAGTTACTTTCAAAGTTTGACAATTTTATTCAAACTGTTTTGCAAAATCATAAACGAATATTGCATTTATTAACACGTGCAAATAATAAAATTATTTTAACAAAATCAGTGTTCAGTTCGTAAAGTGCACCGTGCCCTACCCATGTTACGATCGGCTTACCAAGAGGACTGTTTTATTAAACCTAAAGCCACGGTTCAAATACCAGGTCAGACATCAAACCGAAAATATGAATAAATATTTCTTCGGCGACTTCCTATCAGCAAAAACTCAGAGAGTAAATAAAAATTTCCATGTAAAGTATCTCAAAAATATGTAGTACGGAGTCGACTTTAAACTGTAGGTCCCTTCACACATGTATAAAATTAACACACACAACATAAGTTAGTGAGAAACTAGACCGTAATCCTGACCAGAGATCAGCAATGAGTTTTCAAAAAGATGAGTAGAATCAAATCATATTCATAATTTCTTATACTTATACGCATTCATACTTATATTCAAAGTTTGAAGTACTCATCATATTCGTAATTAACAATACGTATTATGTTTTTGATTTCGAATCTCCATAACTCAATATATACAAGAAACATCAAATGAGTATGATTCGCATACGAACACTGAAATACTCACTAAATGGTATGTGGTCTGCTGGCTGCTCTGTCTTTTTTGCTTATGTGTCTTTGGTCTTTTTTTGTAAATGCAACAACAACTAAGACTGTAAATTTTGATGAATGATTCAAATCACTCGAAACAGTTATGTGTATTATAAGTATTTTTCTAAATTTATGAATTTGAATGCGTAGGCTTATGAATCAAATATAGTTCGAATGATATGAGTTTGATGTCAACGTTGTACGCATACTCATTGTAGCCTGTACTCATAAATCAACGTTGTAGTGAGTATGAATGTATCAGAGTACATAGTTAAATTTCAATATTGTTGACTCACTTATATTCAAAATTACATGAGTACTTATGAGTAGCGAAAAAATGATTCATTGCTGATCTCTGATCCTGACTAAAGGGTTTTAATGATCAATTATGGATGTATGTAAGTATTCGCAATGTGGTGGCTGAAATCGGCCAACAACCGTAAACATCGCCACTGTTCATGAGAGTATGCAGCAGAATTCTAGGCAGTCGATATCGGGATGCTCACAAGAACTTGGCATTTCACAGAACATAAATTGAAGAATTTTGCGCCTGCAGCCATTCGAAATTCAACTGACCCAGTAATTGAAGTCAAATGAGCATAGACCATGAAGTGTGCTCGGTAAATGGACTCTGCAGTTGACACTGGCAGTAATTTTCATCGAAAAATCATCTTTAGCGATGAGGCCCATTTTTAGATGAAAGGGTAAGTGAACAAACAAAATTGTCGAATTTTTTCTGTTTGATGTGGGTTTTGGGCTGGTGGCGTCATCGAACAAAATTACTTTGAGAATGACATTGCCCGCTAGGCCATCATTATCAACGGCGAGCACTATGGGTCTAAATTGGATGATCTAGACACCAACGGCATGTGGCTTAACATGCGACACATGTTATTCTGCTCCAGAGATTTGAAAACATGGTTATCCCATTTGAAGGTGATGTAAACTGGCCCTATAAATACTACATAATCGAACTTATGCTCGATTTACTAATTGTTATTCTAAGGCGGAATATTTAGTTCAACTGCATATCACATCTGCTTAATGTGGGTGTAACGTCTTGTAAATGCAATTCTTTTCCTTTAATATGCAAATCGTAACAATTATTCAAACAATTGCCGTACAATGAAAACTGAAATTTTATGCTTGTGAAAAAATTCTTTTTAAAACAAATTTAATGCCATAATAAAGGCTTGTAAGAGAAAAGAAATGAAATAAAGTTGGAAGCAAGAGAAAGAAAAACCGAAATGTGAAAACAAGTTAACCTGGTTCATCATCATCATCATCGTCATTATCATGATGATCATCATCACCATCATCACTTTACGAATCATTCATCAACACATTTTTCAATTACTCTGCTCCATTAAATAAATTTCCGTTTATGCATTTTCTTTCTTTCATTTCTTTCTCCTCTCTGTTGTGTGTGTTTGTGTGTATGTGTGTGAGTATATATGTATGTTTGTTTGGGATAGAGACAGCTGTTTCCTTTATAGAACGGATATACAAATTTTGTGGATAAAAATGGAAATGAAGGAAAAATTATTTGTAGGATAAAAAAAAAAAACAAAAAAAAACAAGAACAAAAGAAGACAGGAAAAAGAAGTGGTTAAATAAATATTGGCTGACTTGACTACGTGTTTTACAAGGTAAAACAGTTAAAATTATTCAGCATCTAACATTCTCTCTTGATTTATGTTTTTTTCTTTTGCTTCTGCTCTCTTAAAAAAATGAAATAGAATGAAAATATTGCACAGTCGTTGTATTTGGTTAAGAAAGTAAAATAAAAAAATGGTTGCCTTAAATTGAAAATGTTTCGGTTTAAAAAATTAAAAAATTTCTTAATTTCTGAACCAAGTAGTATAAGCGAAAACCCAAGTCAGATGGCTTTAAGATTGTAAAGAACAAGCACATTCTGAAATAATAACTACGGTAATGTTTGACCGATTTGATCAAACGAAGTCTCATCTCACAAGATAGTGCACTTTCAGAATGTCATCACTTATTTTATATTTTTTAATTAAATTTTGCAATTAAGATTAGCTAAGTTGAAAAAAATTAGAAAGAAAATCATATTTTCCAAGTTTACCCGATCAACACAAAATGTTTATATATAGTATACCGTTTTAAAGGATAATCTCTCCCCTTTCTAGAAAACTTTGGATTTTTGAAATAGGTTCAAACATATTTGGGTAATCAATAACACAGCCCTGCAAATTTGGACTTTTTTGTGCAAAAAAGATGGCTCCAGATTAGAGTGGTCCAAAAAATTTTTTTTTTCGTTTTTCAGATTGGTCACCCCGTAAATTCGTAACATGTATCCATAGCAATAACATTGTAAAATTTCAGTTGGTTAACTTTACCGGAAGTGGGTGCTCAATCGAGTGCTGTTTTTGAAATTTTTGTGAAAAATTTTTGATTTTTATTTTTAAATGCTTTTATTGAACTCTCCTTATCTTTTTGTTTTTATGATTTTACCTGATTCTTCTGATCGAATTTTCCCTACCTTTCCGACTAGGTAGATAATGACAATGCATTATTCAATAATTTTTTACACGATTTGATTTAGCGGTTAACGTAAAAGCATATTTTCAATAATTATTCGATATTCTTCTTTTATTACTGGTCAAATTCAGTGAATCAGAGCAATAAAATGAAAAAAATACGATATTTTTCTTCTTGGATGTCGGGAGTCATTGGCAAGTTTTAAACAACTTCCAACTTCGTTATCATTACACATTAAATGAATCAAAGAATGTGAAAGATTCTGCGCATATGCTTATTCAAGAAGTCATAGAAGTGTGGAGCAAATCTGGTATTCCAACCAGGCAACCAATCACTGCGTTGAAAAACTTATAAAAATTCATAAGAACTGGCTGCTTTTAAAGAAAAATAAAACAAGAGATTCACAAGCTCAGAAAAATAAAGAACATTTGTTTACAGAAGACCTAGACAAACTTTTCCATATCGCCCATGCAAACGCTATGCATTTAATCAAAATTGCAGAAGACAGTGAGCGTAAGATGATCATGACATCAATTGACAAGAAACTAGAAAAAAACCAAAGAACGTTCTCTCAAACGAAAACATAGAGCTGAAGAATCAAGAAAAAATGCCGCTGAACATAATGCTTCAACTTCAGTAGTGTCAAGTCAAGAAATATAACTTGATTTAAGCTTCAGTAGCAGTTCGAGTTCAAGTACAAATATGAAGGGTAAGCAAGATGATTTTGTGTTTACTTTACCAAAAAAACACAGGCCGCTTCAAGTAAAAGTATCGTTGTGCCATCGACGAGTGGAATATTTACACAACATGTTACCAGCGCTCTGGATCGTAACAAAATAACTGACAGAGAAGCAGTGCTACTGATTATTCCATTGTCTGCTGCACTTCGTTGTAATTCTGCTTCATACTGCCAGATATAATAGGTAAGAAGAAAGTAAAACGCCTTCCCATTCTTATCTCCGGTAATGGTTGCGAAAAACTGTTAGGCGTACCCAAACTTACTGCTGGAACGGGGAAAAACACGCCTGATGCTGTTTTTGACACAATGGAACAGTGGAATGTCACAAAGAATGTCCGAGGTATGAGTTTTGATACTACTGCCTCTAACACAGGTACCAAAGAAGGAGTGTGCGCTCTCCTCGAAGTAGACTGGGCGTGATATTTTATGGCTTGCTTGTTGTCATCACGTGTTTGATATAATGCTTTCAAAAATATTTCACTGTGCTTTGGGCCATCAAACTCTCCTAAGATTCCATTATTCAAACGATTTAGCGATGTTTGGGATACATTACCAAAAGATCACTACGATTGTCTTGACTTTAATACTATCGGGAAACAGTTTGCCAAAAATACTCTTGAGAGTCTTACGACTGATATAGCTAGAAAAGAACGAGTTCGTGGTGATTACAAAGAGCTAATAGAGCTCACAATGATTGTTCTGAACAAACCACCTGCAAGGATTAGGTGGCGTACTCCGGGACCAATACATCATGCTAGATGGTGGCAAAACTGCTATATGCTATGAAAAAAATTCTCAAGCATTTAAGCTTACTAAAAAAGAAGAAAAACAAATTGTTTGATTTGTTAATTTTGGTGCACTCAGATACATATACGAAGATTTGAATCGAAACGCCTTTGGTAGCAGATGCAGCGATTAATGACCTCCAACTTTGGAAGAGATTAAAAGCATACGAAGTAATTGATCCCGAAATCAGTGCAGCAGCAAGGGTTGCCTTTGCCTTGTTTTCCGATAAGCTGTCTTATGACGAGAAAATGCAAATTTTACAAAGAATGGATGTTGACGGCGGTTCTCGTTCAGTAAGAGGTGACTCTGCCAAATTATCCACGGAAGTCACATTAGAAGTCTTTGCATCGCAAAGAACGCTGAAAACGCTCCCAGTTCTGGAAATCAAGGAATCTTTCTTGGAATTACTTCCTGTGGCTTGGGATGACAATGTTGATTACCTTCAAGGCAAAAGTTGCATAAGAAATTTGCGTGTGGTTAACGACACTGTGGAGAGGGGTGTAAAACTATTTGAAGATTACAATGCGATACTCACTAACAATGAACAGGAAAAATAATTTTTGGTTCATGTCGTTGAACAGAACAGAAAGATCATTTCTACTGAAACTTTCAAAACGATGTTAACAATTTTAGTTTTAAGTTGAAAAAAAAATTAATATTATTTTTAAGTATTTCTTTGTTTATATTATTTTGTGTGTTTTAATACTATTTTCTGAATAAAAAAAATATTTTTTATACATTCTTTACATTTTTTACTTAATCAGGATTTTTCATAAAATTCAAATATTTTAAGGTCGATGAGCACTCCCTTGTATATAAGATATGTTACTGAAATTTTGAATACATAATAAGAATAGTACGTGTAACAGAACTAGGGGGTGGCGTAACTTCTTCTTGAAGTTTTATTTTTTTCTATGTAAGCATGGACCACTCTACTCCAGGTATTTCTGAAGACATTTCGCGCTGAGCACGAATCTGGATTCAAAAACTTTCTATCAAGTCAGGTTTTCGAGAAATAGCGTTTTTGGCTATTTTTGAAAAATTGTAGAGCTAAACACTGACGTGTTAGAACCATCGCTATTGTCAGAAATTGACAAGTGCTCTTTGCTCTTTAAAATGAGTCCAAAGCTAAATTGTTTGCATGCACCTTTAAAGTAAGGGATGGGCTTATGTCAAGGGGTGCAAGAGAAAAAGAAACACATCACGGAGGTCCTTAAAAATTAATCAGATTTACTTGAAAATTTTTACACAGGGGTTTTTGGGGCCGCTGATTACAGATCTTCATTCAGATATAAAAAATTCGAAATGGCGGATCCAATATGACGGTCGAGGTTTATAAAAATTATTCAGATTTACGTGACCGCCATATTGGATCCGCCATTTTGTATTTTTTAAATCTGAATGATCTCTTTTCCTCGAAAACCTGACTTGATAGAAAGTTTTTGAATCCAGATTCGTGCTCAGCGGGCAAAATACCTTTGGAAATACATGGAGCCATTTTATTTGCAAAACCCATGCAGGGCTGTGTAATATTGTGTGAAAAGATCAAAAATACCGTTTTTATCAAATAAAATAAGTTTGAAGGGTACGAGAATTATAAAAAAATATTTTTGAGTTCTAATCAACAGAACTCACAACCTACTCTAAGTCATTAGCTGGGTGTATTTTGACTGTCGCACCGTGTTAGCATACATATGTATATCGTCGTCTGGGGCTAGAACAAGAGCGTAATTAAGGATAATTTTGTAGTCAAATTTCAACGATATGTAGACATCATAGAGTTCCACATTTAGATCACGACATGAAGAAACATTAATATGCCGCATAACAACATACACATATATAACTGGTGATTACAACCCTTCAGTCACAGTTACGCAATAGCTTCTCAGACCACTTATGTTGTGCGTGTTAATTTTGTGCATAAAACCTAAAACTACAGTTTAAAGTTTATTTCACTCTCAGATATTTTGCCAGAAGACTGCTGAATGGAAGTCGCCGAAAGAAATATTTTTTCATATTTCATTTTGTTCGAGATGTCTGGGCTTTGGTTTAAACCACAGTCTCACGTCTAATAATTCAACACACTACTACCTATTAGACTAACTAGGGCGATTTCAGATTTTAGACTTTATAATCAATAACAACAAATCCCAGCTTTGTGACGCCATAAGTATAAATTGCGGAGACTATTTAAATTAGCCTCGATTGATATCGTACAACTGACTTAAACATTGCCTGAGGATTTTTTTCTTCTTATAAATATAATTTTCTTCCCTCGCCTTAAAACAAATATGAAAAGAAAACGAGTCATTTTGTGTAAGTTAAAGACTAGAATTTTATTTTACAAATTTTTTTTATAGTATTTTTAACAAATGTTTTCTATGACACAAGGCCAAAGCAAAAAAGCTAAATTATTACGAGTGATTATTTTCTCGAGCCAATGAAAATCATAAAAAAGAAAGAAAAGAAGAAAAACTAAAAAGAAGTGTCAACTGTGAATATTTTAATAATTCAGAAGGTATAAACGTGTCCAGTAGTTGCAGCAGTTGTTGTTTCAAAGAGATTTTTTAATGGAATGCATAAAATATTTTTGAATATTCGGCTTAATGCTGCAAGTCACGTGTCAAAAAACGATTTTTGTATGTTTAGCAAATATTTTTGGATTCGTTCTGAAATACATATAAATTTCTAACATTCTTTTTGTCTTCTTTCTATATTTCCACTGCAAATGTAAATTTTTCTTTAAAGGCATACAATGAATTAAAAAAAAATGAAAACCTACAGTTTAAGGTTGTACCTACAGTGACTCATTCATGTATTCGTACACCATGCTATTGAACGTATTTTATATTGTATTGTATTTCAAGAAATGCGTGCTCGAATTGAGTCAATTAAAGTTTTTACTAGAGATGAAAAAAAAAAACAATAAATAACCATCAAGACAAATTGAACCATTAAAATATTAAACATGTACTGCAAAAACAAAACATGTAAAACCAAAAAACTCAAGTAAGTTTAAGGAATACTACGAGACCAATATCATCAGTTCAGTATCTGACAGAAAGGTACCACAAAAGTACGCATTCACTTTTAATTTGCCAAGGAATAGGTCAAGCAAAAATGAGAGATGCTTCTTTGGGAAAGAAAATCGATCGGATAGTTTGATAAAAAAGCAATGCAGTTTTTGAAAGTTCATTTGATAAGATGACATATGTATGTATGTATGTATATACGGTAATTGTTGTCCTATTTTATCAAACGAAGTGTCAATCTCCTCAAAATATAATGCACTTTCAGAATGTTGCCACTTATTTCATATTTTGTAATTAAATTTTGCATTTAAGAATGATCAAGTTTGAAAAAATCAGAAAAAAATAATATTTTCCAAGTTTACCCCATCAAAACTCGTAACATATATGTAAGTTTGAAGAAAATGTTTATGTATGTATACCGTTTTAAAGGCCAATCTCTCTCCTTTCCAAAAAACTTTGGATTTTTAAAATAGGTTCAAACATACATATGCATTTGGGTAATCAATAATTTTGTGTGAATAGATCAAAAAAAACCGATTTTGCCAAATAAAAAAAAAAAAAAAAAATTAAAAAAGAAGTTTTGAGTTCTACTCAACAACTTAGACTAGGTAGTTACTCGCGTGAATTTAATTTTTTGTATTTTGTCGCATAGTGTAATAGGCAAATTTCTTTAATTAAATATTTTAAACGAAAATTTTAAAGTGGTCACTATAAATCTCGGCCATACATACATACATACATAATTGGTCATCACAGGATTACATCAAAATTACGTCCTAGCTCTCACACCACTTACGTTGTGTGCGTTAATTTCATACATGAGTGACGGGACCTACAGTATAAAGTCGATTCATGGTAATTTTTATTTACTCTCAGAGTTTTTGGCAGAAATCTGCTGAGAGGAAGTCACCGAAGAAATATATATATATATATATATATACATACATATATATATATATGTTTTACTACAATAAAAATAATTTATTTTAAAAACCTTTCAAGTTATTTATTTATTTTTTCGTACAATTTTTTTACGATTTTAATGTACGTCTTTGATGATTCTGCCGATTTTTTTTTTAATATTTGACGATTTGTTGCTTTATTTATCTGGCAGCAATGATTTCAAACTCCATAAAATATTTGTATTCTCCAAATATATTTTGGAAAAGAAAAATTTAAAAGCAGAGAATTCCCAAAATATGGAATATTTGGACAGAAATCACACAAAATCTGGCCTTTTCTATGTAAAATCATTTCGAAGATGTTTTTGCCGTCAAAGGACATGGAACCTGTTATTAACCGTTTGAGTGCGAATCGTCGCTATAGCGTCGCTATAGTTCGTCGATTTAGCGACGATTGCGTCAGTAAGAGTTTGGCGTTCAGTTAGTGAGGACTTCTGCGACTGTTATGAATAAAAAATATTTTTTCTCAATTTCTCATAGCAATTTTCAATTAATTTATCCCAAACCCATAGCACTCAAACGGTTAAAAATAAATTTCGAATAAATCAATTTAAATGTCTATTGCTGTAATGTGCTCCGATGGTCTAGTTGGTAGGGTGCTAAACTTTAAGTGTCGAGTCCATAGGTTCGATTCCCACCAGAAACTCTGTGCCTTTCTGATTGTTTGTCTGACATTATATATGATTACCAATAATAGAAAAAAAAATGTGAGAATTATGACTACAAAGCAAGAAGTGCCGAAGACATATACACAGGTCATTAAAAAATTGTCACACTCTACCATACCCTTACTTTCCCTTATCCTATAAACTATCTTTCCCGTATTTCAACACAATGCACTGTATGAATAGGGTCAGCACCTGAGTGTTGGTCTTTTTAAACAAATGTTTTGCATAAAATAATTTGGCCAATTCACACGACTTTGTATCGTGTATGTTGTATTGAATACACTTTTTGTTTGTGAACACTCAATACTATGCTGTATTGTGTATTCCAAATTTAAAAAAACGATAAGAAGAAGAATACTAGTGTTCATAATTTGATTTTCAAGCAACAAAATTACGGAATAAAAGTAAATTAATTAATTATCTGAGAGAACAATATAATTTTGCAATGTCAATTGTTGACTCAAGTTGCATAGAAAATACTTTTGTAAAAACATTTGAAAAAAATGTGTATAAGTGTATCGGATTTTTTTAAGAAAATTATCAACAACAAGCATACAACTGTTGCATTTTCGTCCAACAATACACTTAATACAACGATACAAGGCTTGTGTGAATTGCCCAATTATAAGCACAAATTGATCTTTTAAAACGATATTAAACGTTAAAACGATATTACTTTCCTCAAATCTGGTACGTTAAGTTAGGTTAGGTTAGCAGGTAGCCGTTTACTGGCAAGTTCAGTCGGTGGCCATGTGTTACCCAGTTTGAGGTCTGCCACTTTGTCAAATCTGGTAAGTAGTTTTAGAAACATTATGAAAATAGTCTGCGCTTGCCTGATGTACGAACAATTGTTTCAGATAGTGTAGTTAAACTAAACCAAGATATGTTTTATTTTAAATGCAGTATAATAACGGGCGAGTGACAAAGTTTACTTAATTGCCTTTGCCATTGCCACTGCTATTGTTGCTGCCAGTGGATTGGCATAAAAAGATTTTCTAATGTTGCTACCGCTTAAAGTTGAAATTGCGAAAAGAATTCCTAAAATTTCTAAACATGAAATTCAAACAATTTATTGTGTTTGAACTTCTACAGAATGAAAAACAAAAAAGAAAGACGAGAAATAAAACCGAATGAAATTATGAATTTAAAATAGGAATTCTGTCAAAAATATCTGACCATAAGCATTTACAGTTATCTTTGTGCAAACCCAACCATCATAAAAATATAAAAACAACAACAATTTTTATTACATCTCCTTTGAGCGTTATATGTTGTAAAACATTTTGTTGTTTTCTTTTTTCATTTTCATTTTTTATTATTTTTTTTTTTGTTTGATGTGACATTTTTAATACATTTTGTTTCAATAAAAAAGAAAAAAGCAATTCAGACGCAGCATAAAGAAAATTTTAATTTCTACTTTTCTCCCTGCCTCACTTTTTTAAATCACTTGAGTGGTTCTCAAAGTCACACTTTAATGTTCGTGATGTGTTTTGTTTTTCTTTTCTTTTAAGCTCCACATTTTATTGTGTTTTTGAGGCATATTTATGGTCTACACTGTCCTCACTTTTTGGCTCGTATGGAGCACGTTTGTACATCCTCGTAAACCTTGTAAGCGGAATATACTACTGGTTTGAACGAATCCTTGGTTCAATGAAACATTAAAATTTATGAGTAGATTATCGTTGGCTACTGAATTTTAGCTGAGTTGTCAGCTAACAAAATAGATATTACGGGTGGCAACTGATAGCCAAGGTATTAAAATTTTCCTTCTAAAAATGATTGTTTCGATAACCAACAAATTTTGATTGCCAGCTGATAACACAATTGAGGTTCTTTTGCCATCCAGAATATCTCAAATATAATATTTTCAGAACGATATTATTGAAGGTGTTTCCTCCGAAATAAATACAAGATATTTGCGTATAATTTTCCAATTTGATGACCTTAGCCGATACACTAAAGATCAATAGTTTACGTTTGTATGCTTGGCAATATCAAGTGTATTCGCCTCTTCTGGTACTTTTTCAACCATATTTGTAGAATACAGATTCTGGACATTTCGTGAGGCCACGAAATTAAAAGCAATCTATTGTGGAAGTTAGATAAAAGTAGACCAAGAGCTCTATTTTTCATATCGCGAAGGTATTGCACAAAGTCACATTTATCTTAACAGTTGCTAAGAAATATTACCCCTAGTCGCGAATTATGTCCACGGGAAAATAGATTGAACTTTTTAAGAGTACCAAGGCAAGTCATAGAACCTAGGCCCGAACCTTTTTATGGTGGACTATCCATTGGCTTATTATTGAGCCCGTTGTTTAAGCCTCAGCAACTTTCTCTTAGAAGTTAATAAAATTGCTATGAAAAGTTTCTGGCATCTGTCATTCGGAGTCACTGTTAAATTGTAGGTCCCTCATTCTTGAAGGAAATTAATTAATTAAATCACATCATGACTAATGTGAGGTTGTAATCCTGACTAAAGTTTTAATTAAGTAATCCATCTAATCTAACGTAGAAGTCGTCGTTTTGTAGTAGGTAGTGTGTAGGCTCATTAGACGTAAGACCGTGGTTCAAACCACAGGTCAGACATCAAAACGAAAATATAAAAAAATCTTCCTCTCAGCAGATTTCTGGCAAAAACTCTGAGAGCAAATAAAATTGCCATGAAAATTTTCTCAAAAAATCCGTAGTTCGGACTGTAGGTCCCGCCACTCATGTATAAAATTAACAAACACAACATAAGTGGTGTGAGAAGCTAGGTCCATAATCCTGACTGAAGGTCATGTATGTGTGTATCTAACCCTATCGCCAGCAATAATTTCATTTTCAGAAAAGTGTAAAGTTTTTTACATTTAAGAACTGATGAGTGTGTTAAATATGATAAACACCACAGCTTTCTAATAAGCTCTTGACACGGAACAATTGAGTTTTATAGATGGCAAATAGTGTAGAAATTGTGCTTTGATGGTCTAGTGGGTAATGTACTAGACTATTAGCGTGAGGGTTGTGTTTCCGATTCCTACCAGAGCTTATGGTCTGTTATGCTACACCAGGCATCAGGTCTAAGTTACTCGGCTCGTCAATAAATAAATAAATTCCTCTATAATTCAGAAATAAAAAAAATAACAACAACATGGTTTACTGGGCTATTGTTTTCTTTGTAGCTGTAAATAGTGCAAACAGAGTAGTGTTGGTAACACAATTCGTACTCTTTGCAGCAATGCTTTGACAATCGTTCAGTTCATGTTCTCTAAATGACTCTTTCGGGTATAAGAACACACACACGAAGAACCCTCACACTTGCCCACTCCCACTCGCAATTCCAATTCACAATCCGCCATTTCCCTTCAAGCAAAAGCAGCAAAATGATAAAGAAATTCCTCTACTACGAGTCACAGGCGGGAAAGTAGTAAATAAGTAGGTGGGTGAGCGAGTGAGTGAGTGAGTGAGTGAGTGAGAGACTGAGTGTGTATTGCATTTGTATGCTTTTATGTATTCGAATGGAGTACTTGGAGGTCTATTTGTGTAAAAACAAGACAAGATTTTATACATTATGACACTTCAGTATTCAAAACAATTTTTTTCTTTTTTTTTGCCGTAAAATTTTAATGTAAATCTAGAAAAAGAATTGGATGAATGAAGCAGGGACATGTATTCACGCCGGAGTATGAAATCGCGGGTGTAGGTTGCTCCTCGGTAAGGAATAAGTGCACTAATAATAAGAAAGTAATTTTCATATACATACATACATATATACTATAAATACATACATATATAAAAATAGAAGCAAAAAAAATATGTATTTTTATGAAGAGATTTCATTTTATAATAACCCTAAAGAGACAAAAAACAGAAAAAAACGGAAGAAGAAAAATAATAATTTTGTATCTTTACATTAAGCACTAGTGTGCAGTGCTTACGTACCTCAAAGTATGCTTTACTATTTTTGCACAAACAATCTTTAGGGCGTTGTAGAAATATGAAGTAGAGTTGTTAAGGAATTTACAAAAAAACAGAGAATATTATTAAATACAATAGAATTATTACAACTTGAAACTTTTATGCACGAAAAAAAAGTACTTCGTTGCATACAGTGATAATTAAATATACACACATACATATAAATTTAAATTTTATTTAATTAAGTTTTCTTTTTTTAAATTAATTGAATGAGAGAATTTCTAACTACAGAATTAAACGTTTTCCGATTCGTTTTATTTAGTTATACCACGTTCTTATAAATTTTAAAACTTTTTATTGCAAACGGAGTGTGAATTTCTGAAGCGAATAAAAAATTTCTAATTTTTTACACTTGAACGATTATAAATACTACATTCTATAATTGTACAATCCTAATAAAAAGATGACTGTACGAGTATTTTAAGAAAGTCTCATACAGTAGGGAGAAAATTATCTTCTCAAAGATTTTAAGTTTATGTTCCAATAAAAACTTATTAAACATTTACACATGGGTTGTACGACCTACAGTTTAAAGTTGATTCCGAACGACAGATTTTTTCAAAGAAACTTTTCATGGCTGACCTGGGTCTTAAACAATTGGCCCAGGTCTAATGTGCCAACACACTGCCTACTAGACTACGGCATTCGTTTTACGCACTTATAATTCACGTATATGATAATATTCCTGATACGCTGTTTATGGTTTCCTGTTAGTACTTTTTGAGAGGATACTTTTGTTAATATTGTTTGGAAAAGTTGATCTTTATTTTAAAGGAATAAGC
The DNA here is from genome assembly GCA_932273835.1 of Sarcophaga variegata. Taxonomy (NCBI): domain Eukaryota; kingdom Metazoa; phylum Arthropoda; class Insecta; order Diptera; family Sarcophagidae; genus Sarcophaga; species Sarcophaga variegata. The sequence continues at coordinate 48,943,559 of OW026360.1, read as the reverse complement.
CAGATAAACCATATTCATGCAATCTTTACTACAGGTCTTATAGAATTCAGACTGGTTTACAATGCACAATGGTAGAAAGAATTATCTCCCAAATTACAGACTCAGTGGGAAGTAATCAGTGGCTCAAACGATGTGGCCCAAACCAAACGATAACAAAACTACAAAGAAAGAACGAATTACTATAAAAAACTGGTTAGAAAAACCACAAGCGTTAGGAAAAAGGAGAATAACAATAACAAATCGACAGTAAACTTCTAGAAGTTGACAAATAGACGTGTAATGAAAGTGATGGTGATACTGTCAGCAATACAAGTTAAATTTAAGTTGAAGAATAAAGAACTTTTTACATACATATAATAATAAACAATTTGTTGTTTCAAAATTCTAATCCTCGAAAACACAGGAAATAATCGCTTTTAAAATAGTGCACGTGTACCAATAAATGTATGAGATTTTGAAACGACAGTCATTATTGCCAGTCCTACCATCATTGTATTTATGGCAAAATTAATTTGCAATTGATAAACAATAACAGTAACAATATAATATTAATTTCAGTGAGCGACATTAAATATGTTTCGATATGAAATTCTTTATCATGCGAGGCTAGAAATTACATGCAACTTGTGTCAACAAATCTCAAATCTCTTGTAGTCATGTCGGAAATTTAATTGAATATGAATTCCAAAGAAGTGGAATATGGTTTAAGAACGAGTGTGCCAAAGTTTCTCATTTAAAAGGGTAACTTGTTGTAGCATTTGAACTTATTAGACCATTGAGTTTACCAACACATCAGAGGGAATCCGTTAGCCGCATAGCAAGAGCAAATGGACAAGACAATATTACAGGTTGCAGGCACTACTAATTGATATACAATTATAAAATGGAGAATCATCCAACATCTAACGGCTTTGAAGGTAGCGTATCTTAACTAACTATTGGGATCTATCCGACAAAGGACTGTGATACATAAACTTACAATGTTTGACAGATTTCTATCTCCCTATTTTCTTAACCCATGAAGTGTAATTGAAATTACTAGTTACATTTTGCTGTTCATCAAATAACTTCCTTAATCAATTGGCACACAATTCAATCAAATTCGTCTGGGCACATAAATCTTTTGAAAGTAAATCACAATTTCAGATACATACACATAATGTTCTACAACAATCATTATTCCGATAATTACACGGTGCGACCAAACTACACTTATGACATAGTGTAGGTTGTGAGTTCTGTTGAGTAGAACTCAAAAATATTTTTTTTATATTTCTCGAACCCTCCAAACATATCTTATTTGACAAAAACGGTATTTTTGATCTTTTGACACAAAATTATTGATTACTCACACATTTTTTTACATATTTTAAAAATCCAAAGTTTTTGAAAATGGGACAGATGAGCCTTTAAAATGGTATACATAAACATATGGTTCAAACTTACATGTTTTGGGTTTTGATCGGGTAAACTTGGAAAATATGATCTTCTTTCCAATTTTTTCAAGTTTTGCTATTCTTAATTGCAAATTTTTTTTCCATATATTTATTTGCAATCTATTTTAATACAATAATAAGCAAATTGAGTAGCAAAAATAAAAAAAAAATTAAAAAATTATTTATCTCCAATGAGACTAACAAAGAAGGATATTAAAATAATTAATAATAATAATAATTTTTTAAATAATATTTACATATTTACATTTTTTTATTTTCTAAATGGTAGGTCTAGAACATGAAACCTTTTAAGCCTTACAATTTCCTCACTTTCATCTAGTAAAGTAATCGCTAGAGTGTTACTATGGTTACTAAGTCTGTCAATATATTTCCTACTAAATTTGTTGATCTCATTTTTAGCTTTAGATATTCCTAAATCTTTATGAATATTATCGTTAGTAATAAATATAATAATTGCAAAATTTAAAATAAAAAATATAAAATAAGTGATGACACTCTGGAAGTGCATTATCTTGTGAAGAGATTGACGATTTTGTCAAATCGGACAAATATTACCGTAGTTATTATTTAAATAGTAATAACAGTCGTGTTATATTTTTTATATATGTATGCCATCTTATCAAAAGAACTTTCAGTTAAAAAATTTTTAAAACTTTTGATGGATCTTGATTGTTTATCGCCTAATGTGTGAATTTCACGTTTGCACAACTACCAGAAGTCGGCTAATATTTCATCTTATTATGTATTTCTCTTTGCGCAAACATGAAATTGACACATTTTCCGATAAACAATCAAGATACATTTAAAATTCTGAAATCTTTAGAACTAAAAGTTCATTTGAAAAAATATATATGAAAAATATAAGTCAACTGTTAGACTCTTTGAATAATAAATACGGTAATTTTTGCCCGATTTGATCAAACGAATGCAAATGATAATGCACTTTCAGAATGTCATCACTTATTTCATATTTTTTAATTAAAGTTTGATACTATGAACGGACCAAATAGAAAAAGTATGAAAAAAATTGCATTTGTCTCGTTTATCTCATCAAACCTCATAGCTTATTAAGTCAAATTATATATTGTATATGTATATCGTTTTAAAGACCCATCCCTCTCCTTTCTAATAAGGCTTGCGTAATCAATAAATGTGTGCGTAAAATCCAAAAAAAAAAACAGTTTTTGTCACACAAAACAAATTTGGAGGGTTCAAGAAATATAAAAAAATATATTTCAGTTCTAATCAACAAAACTCACAACTTACACTATATCATTAGCTGGGTGTATTTAATTTTTTTTATTTTGTCGCATAGTGTTATTTATTTATTAATTAGAATACAATTACAAATTATAACATAATTATTACGAGCTGAGTAACTTAGATCTTATGCTGGACGTAACAAACCAGATGGGAATCAAACCCACGATCCTCACATTAATGGACTAGCGTAATATCCAATAGTCTTCCAAGCTCAGATAGGAAAGAATGAAAGAATGTCTTCAAGAATATTAATACGACGTGAAATGGGCTAGATAGGCCACGGCACACTCATGCCAAAATGTTATCATAAATACAAATAATTGAAACCCATTAATGTGTATGGATGACATATGACAAATTTCTATTAAAAATTGGTGCGTTGATTTGTATTTAAAAAGCCAAGGTTCCAAAGTTGTTGAAAACTAGAAAAAATGGCCTAATTTTGAGATTACATTGTAGTTTAGACCAGGTTTGTTTCAAAATTTTATATTTTTAAATAAGGGAAGAAGACGCAACTACAGTTTTCGGATAATGGCAAAAAAATCTCAGCATTCTTGAATAGCTGCCGCCCTAATGAATAACGAGTATAAGTAATAAAATATTTTCTTTTTTTTAATTTTCGTTTTCTTCAACGATCCTGCTGTTCAAGGCAAATAAATTTTTAATACACGAAACGAAAATTTGTTGTAATGACTTACTGACCTGAATCGTAATGTTCATTTTGCAGATATAAATGTGCACATAATACACACATAAATATGTACATACGTACGTATGTATGAACACATAATACGTATGTATGTAAATTATTAAAATGCACCACAATTATCTTCATAAAGATACACACAAAATTGCTGTGATAGAAAATATGAAAAACTTTATTGGACCTGCTGCAATTGCATCACAACATGCATCTGTAGCATCCGAATTTAATTCGACTTACAAGTGTGTCACTTCCTCCAATTCTATACAATTTCTGTGTAAATCACAGCCTCAGCATTTTAAGAATTAAAATCGCTCATTAATATCGTATTCCACTGTATGATTTCAATTATAATAAGAAGGAGGAGGAGGAGGAGAGAAGAGAAAAACTTTCGACATTTATGGTCGTATTTCGTACATGGAATTAAAATCCAAATTAAATGCAGTGAAATCATCAAATGCACAGAGCGCAGGGAAATGTTCCGTTCACGGCACCATCATAAGATGAACTTACTTTAAGGAAAACTTTTTCGATTTGGCAATCGGTTGGATCTCAAGACATAAAATTCTGCTGATGATGCAGGCGGATGCAGGAAATGCTGTCAACCAAGCAACTTTTAAAAAGATAAAGAACAAGAACAAGAATTATAATTAAATTATAATTGATTTTATTAGTGTGAGTGTGTGTTGTGTGTGTGTGGCATTTCATATTGCGCCTGAGGTGTTATAAGCGGCATTGTAAAGAAGTTTGGATTTAACGCCCATACTACATACGGCAAGGCAAGGCAAGGCAGCCTACAAAGTTTTATACGAGTATATGTATGGCAACTGTGTGAATTTGTCTTCAGGGATAATTTGACATTTTATTAATGGAGACAATTGCAGACTCAAGGAAATTAATAATTTAAAGCCACATCTGGAAAACAATGAAAACACATTTAATGTGCGGTTCTGTGTGTGTGTGTGTTTGTAACAAATATTAAAATGACGTTAAAGAGCAACACAATTAAATCATTCTACACACGCAGAAGTGGAAGAAAATGGAAGTGACCGTCGGAGGCACTAAGATTGAATCGAAGAGGGCGATAAAATACCTGAGAGTGATTATCGAAGACAGGTTGAACTTCAAGGAGCACGTGAAATACATCGTCGAAAAGGCATCTGTAACTCAAGGAGAACTGACGATAGTCTAGTAAGTAGTTTGTTGGCTTATTAGACGTAAAGCCAGGGTTCGAGCCCCAGGCCAGACATCAAAACAAAATATGAAAAAATATTTCTTCGGTGACTTCCTCTCAACAGATTTCTGGCAAAAACTCTGAGAGCAAATAAAATTCCCATGAAAAGTTTCTCAAAATCTGTCGTTCGGAGTCGACTTTAAACTGTAGGTTCTGCCACTCAGGTATAAAATTAACACACACAACATAAGTGGTGTCTTGGGTCGTAATCCTGACTGAAAGGTTGTAATGGCCAATTATGTTATGTTCAATCCATTTACGAGGAGAATAATATCGAGGATTGTAACGTCGACAGTGTTATATGCTTGCATAATATGGTCGGAGGCACTCTCCGTGGGGACGACAAGAAGGAAACTAACCTCGGTGTATCGTCTAAGAACGATTAGACAGATAAGTGGCTTCAGGACAGTGTCTGATGAAGCGGTACTGGTATTGGCAGACAATACCGATGGACATATTGGCGGATGAGATGACGCGGATATACTTTCGCCGTTTCGAGTGTCCAAGACAAACAGCAACTATAAAAGCGGGGGAACGAAGGACTTCCATGCACAAATGGCAGTCACGCTGGGAGAATAGTTTAAAGGGAAGATGGACATTTCACCTTGTCCCTGATATAACCCCTTGGATGGAGAACAAACATTGCGAGCTGAACTACTACGTGACCCAGTTCCTAACTGGTCATGGATGCTTCAGGAATTACCTGCACAGATTTAGACATGACACTTCCCCCATATGCCCAAACTGTGTAGATGAGGAGGAAGATGCGAAGCATATTCTAACATGCTGCCCCAGATTAAGATGGCCCGGAGAAACGAGTTTAGGACCAAACCGGCATATGGAAGAGGTATTGAATTCTAGGATTCTATTGAGCCAATATAGTCAGAAAATGGCTGAAGTAATGCTGGAACTCTGAAGGTTGGAGGAACGAAGGCGCAATATGAGTTAACGTGATAAGGCTTTAAAGCAAACCAGTCCTCCGCGAATTAATACCTTACGACAGTCCAGCGGGGGAAAAGTGGTTGAAGAATATAGGGGGTGGGTTTAGTACGTAGGCACCAGTGATGGTAAATTGTGCACTCTTTTGTTGGAACAAAATTGTCTTTTGAAGATTCCCACCTCCGGCCCAAGGCAAAAAAAAACATTCTCAGAAGTGAAGAACGTTGGGAAATTATACGAGTGACAAAGCTATTCGAATTCGTTGTGACATGGAAAGTGCGTGGATTAAGATATCTAGCACAGCTATATAAACGATAAATTCAGAGAACACGTGTAAATATGGGCTTTTGTGTCTACTAAATGTGAGTTGTTAAAAGAGCAAATAATTTAATAAGGCAGTGGGCCACTAAGCCAATAAAAGAATTCAAGAATTTAATTTCAAATCAATACATCAGGTTTATATTTCAAAATCGATTAATTTATCGAATAAAATAATTTATTTATAAAAACCGGATTCAAGTTTAATTCAGTGATTTTTGATGCACATACTGGTTTGAAATACAAAACAGTCTTTGTAAAAGACAATGGCAACTTGAATAACAATAACAACAAACATCACATCGTTACAATAAATTAATGAATAAATGGAAGCTCTGAAAGGAGCATGAATGAATGAGTGAATGGAAGTGTTTTTATATAAAAAAAAGAAAAAATGAAAAGCTGCTGGTTGATAAATTTTTAAGGAGATTATTTTAAGAGGATTTGTGGTTGTTTTAAGTTTTACAACAAATTTAAACAAAATTTCATAGTCATACTATACTGTACTATTATTCTACAAAGAATTATTTTTATTTTTCATATTTTTCTTTTTCCATTACAATGATTTTTCTCTTTTTTTCATTTCTTTTTTTTTTCTTTTCTTGTTTTTGTTTTTATTTATGCAAGTATTGTTTTGTTTGAACATATAGAATAGAAAACAAATTTAAATTTAATTACAACAATAAATAATTGTACAGGAATAAACAATTCTTCGGAAATAAATTGGCAGAAAAACAAGAAAAAAAAAATTCATGAATTTCTTATTTTTTTATGAAAATTTATGGATATTTTTCTGGTGAAACTGAAACATATTTGTGGAAAAAAAAGAAACGAAAATTCGAACAGCAACAACAATTTCTGTGTGTAAAGTTTTCTAAACGTAAAGAAGTTTTTAAATACAAAATCTTTTTTGCCAAAAATATTTCAACATTTATATCCAGATAGTATAATAGAAACACTTAACTACGATTTCATTTCCATCAATTAGATTGAAACCGATTGAGAGAGATTTCAATGATAACAAATTCATGAATTTCATGTAACTTAACTTTAAGAACAATAATATTATTGCACTGCGTTCAAATATATAGTATTTCAGAAATCAGATAATTCAGAAATCTAATAATTTTTTTTGGATTCCATTCAGTTTTTAGACATCCTAAGCAAGTGGATATTGTCATTACGATTTAGTGTCCAAATGAATAATTATTCCAATTCCATACCTTTGTATTGTTACTCTCTCATTGTATATAAACTTGGAATAAAAGGACTGCGTACATTAACTTTACTTAACTTTACACTGAAATAAAAAATTACAAAAACTATTTTTTTATTTTATTGTCCATCAATTAGTCTATTGAAATAAAATAAAAAGTAAAACAAATTACGTTCCTGGTAGGTTATACGTTGTTCAGATATGCACCTTTAATGCGTAAATCGCAATATACGCCATTATTGAGCTCAATATTTTATATAAAGTTTCAATTAATAATTGCGCAATAAATTCGCAAATTGTTATAATATTGAATAAAACTTAAACTGCGTCACTGTCATAAGTATGTTTAGTGAGCATATTACAATTAACCGAACACTTTCTGTTGATATTTGACAACTCAAATGTCAGCAACGACAAACAAACAAAAAAAAAAACAATGTTGTTGAAACAACCAGCTGTCAAATGAATATTGAATAAGCAGCTGAATTGCGTATATTATTATGCCTGAACACTTAAAATATTGTAAATAAACCGAATATTGACTCAATAAAAGTGCATACCTGTATTAGGTAAGGTTAGATGATAAATTAGATTGCCAAAGCACACTTGAGCACGCATAGCGGCCTATTGTGGCGCCACAGGTAAGCGCAGTCCCTATACTGACTGAATTCCATCGATCACAACGACGAAGTTGGTCAGCGCAGGGACGCATTTAAAAGCACGACTACCCTATGCAGAAATGTTAAAATTACAATGTTAAAAAACACAATTCACTGTTTTCAATACAGTTTGCGTTTCAAATCCTCAGTCAATTCTTTTTTGCATACTATGAACTCATTTTTTACTGAATTCTTGCACCACATCCTTTTTGAAGTTACGTGATGGTTCCTAATTTTTCAAGAGGCATCTCAATTTAATTGAAGTCGGGTTGTTGAGGAGGCGCTACTTGTTCACTGATATAGTCAGCGGTATGTTTAGGGTCATTATCTTGCTGGGAGACCCAATTTTATGAGCCATGTGGTAAAGTAGGTAGTGTGTTGGCTTATTAGACGAAAAGCCAGGGTTCGAGCCTCAGGCCAGACATCAAAATAAAATACGAAAAGTATTTCTTCGGCGACTTTCTCTCATCAGATTTCTGGCAAAAACTCTGAGAGTAAATAAAATTGCCATGAAAAGTTTCTCAAAAATCTGTCGTTCGGAGTCGACTTTAAACTGTAGGTCCCGCCATTCATGTATAACATTAACACACACAACATAAGTGGTGTGAGAAACTAGGTCGTAGTCCTGACTGAAGGGTTGTAATGACCAATTATGTATGTATATGGTAAATTTTTTTTAATTTTTATATTTTTCTCTCATCTATCATTGTATCGCATGCTGTAATACACCTCTAAACCATCACAGCATCACCACCACGGTCACAGTGGTAGACAAATGCTCTTGGTATAGAGAAGAGTACCCCATTTTATCTACACTGTTTGTCTTCCTTTTGGCGTCGAAAGTACAATACTACTATCATCCGAAAAAAAAAAACTTTTTCTTAGAGCTCTGGAGGCTTGTTCATATGCTCCTTAATCACTTAATTAGTCAATACAACCTATTGCTCAGTATTATGATCTGGCCTTTCACATCACTCCGAACAACAGATTTTTTCCTGTAAATTTTTTCAATCTCAGAGTTTTTGCCAGAACACTGCTGAAAGGTAGTCGCCGAAAGAAATTTTTTTTTTCTTATTTCGTTATGTTCGAGATGTCTAAACCAGGGGTTGAACCAAGCGGTCTCGTCATATAAACCAACACACTACCTACTATACTGAGCTGGCTTCATGTGTATATTCTTCTTGGCAAACGTTATTCTTATTTGCTTCTTTTTGACCGAAAATTATGGATTTTTACGTGCTCCAGGGCAATAGTAACAATTTTTTCTTAGTATTTTCTGAATATTGTCGCCACAAACTGATTTTTTAAAGTTGATTTCAACATCCATTGTCGTTTTGACTTATCCTTATCCTTTTGATCCTTTTGAATCGTTTGAATAACGTGCCTCTTTTCTTCTTCAGTAAGTTTTTTTTTTGCTTTCTTCTAATTACTTATCAATTTTATATTTCAGTTTAGAAGACTGAGACGTTCCTACCATTTGACTAACAATTCTTATACATTTTGCCACAAATTTATTAAATGCTGAATTTATTTCTTTTCCTCTCTGATTCATAATTCAAAAATGGATTTAAAATATAAAAACAAACACATATGAACTCAAATTATACAACAGTTTGCAGAATATCGTTACTTTTTTATGTACGCAGTTGGAAAAGGATATATTTTCTTTTTAATATCGACAAACTTAATGTTATCTATAATTATGAATCCCACCTGCTACTAGAGATATAATATATTAGAGAAAATGATTTTTTTATTAATAAAATTAAAAACCAACTTAAAATAATTGAGATATTTTAGAATGTGTAAAGACGTATGCGAAGATTTTTTATACCCAGTATATGTATATTGATTCTTAAGGTTCTAGAGTGGAACAAAGGCCAGACGCAAAATTCATACATCGTGATCTGACATGACTCAATTCGTTCTTGTTGAGTGCTAATGGTAAAGGGTTTAAAGGCTTTCTTGCTTCGGCGACCGTCCCCCCAGGGCATACGGATGGATGTACTTAGACAACATGGGGCGCAATGTGATACCACAGTTCATGTCAATTATCCTCTAGAGCTTACAATGAAGGGATTCAAACTGTCGACTTCAATGTTCGACAAATCACTCAGATCATCGATGTAGTAGGTACCAAGATGTCCCTTTCTCTTTTGACATAATACCGGGCATGTTCCAAGTAGATGAAGAACAGTCTCTTCTTTCTCATCATCTCTGCAGCTCCTACAGAAATCATTTGCGAGATGTCCCAGACCAATGCGCCTCGCCTGCATACCCATAATGCGATGCCCCGTCACGACTACGACAACCGTTTTGAGCATGCTTCTTTGGAGCTTAAGCAGTCTTGCACTGCGCTTTCTATCCAACCTTGGCCAGAATTTGTGCGTCGTTCTGCCCGTTGTCAATTATGAGCTTACAGGTCCCCAAAAGGACTCCAATAGTCAAGAATTTGTGAGAGAGTTTTATGGTCGTGCCGTGTCTGGCCAGTTCATTCGCTCTGCAGTTACCCGGTATATCATTGTGTTTCGCAACCCAACTGTTGTGTACATTACAAATTTCCGCGAAATTATCCTGTTTAGGTATTTTCGACAGCCGTATATCGTCATGGAGTTCATCACATTGGAGACTAGAGTCCTAATAGCCGCCTGGTTATCGGAGAGTATGGTAACATTTGCATCCCAAATAATCGTACCCGTAGCCTGTATTGACAACACTTTCGTCTGGAAAACGCTGCAGTAATCCGGTAGCCATATAGATTCGGTTATACCGATTAACACCGAGTAAATTCCGCTACCAACGCTGCCAGACCTCTTTCCCCGGATTGGTCGTTCTTAATTTCATTGAGAAGTCATATCGCGGTATCATATAGTCAATGTCCCCGATAGTCTTAAATTTCCCAGTATCTGATCCACGCCATTGTCCAGTCGCCCAAAGGCGCCTGTCAATCCCAGCCGCCACGCTCTTACGATATAGATCAAACGGTGAGAGGACCAATATTATCTCCAGTGCCATTTACTTCTGTGCGAGGCATCACTAATTATCACGCAGGCAGATCTTTGCAGCCGCCCTACCAGATTCAAGTTTGTAGCCCTACCAAGGGATTTCCACCATACTAGGCATCCATAGGTCTGACCACTGCTATATTGATCCAGTGAATCATCATGGGTACACCTTATTGCAGGTGTAAAGAGCTATGGAGACCATTCTTATATTATACTCATATTTACTTATTGCAGATCCGCCAATTTTTTTTTAATTCGTGTAAGACAGAGTTCACCATGACACATACATATATATTTATTTGAATTAAATAATTGTATCGTTAGATAGTATTGATTGAAAATAAGTTTGTAAATTATTGTGGTTGATGTATGTATATAGAAATACCTATGGGATGGATACCGAATAGTTCTCATTAATTGTGGTTCATCATTTGCTTCAGTCCATAATTTAAAAATTCTAAGGTTACGCACCATAATAATCCTCCCCTGTCAGGTATAAATTTCATTAAAGAAATAATATTCACAAGCACTATCTCCATATCCATTGTAGTTTTTCTCACTTAAAAGCAAACTTAGTTTAAATCTTTATCTCGAGGTTGCGGGACGAAATAAATTTCGTTAGAAAATGTTTGTACACGCTGTTTAAAATTCTATCCCAAGGTGAATATAAAAACAAGGACAGGTAACACAGGTTACAAAAACGAAACGAATATTTATGTTTCATCTCTCTCACACCACACCACGGTGCGGTGGGTACTTGCTGTCAGTATAGACATGCTGCCGTTCGTTATTGTGACACTCACATGAATGGAGAACAATTAATAGGGCTTTTTGCTTAAGAAGAGTTGATTCACTCAGATAATGTCAATTTACGAGAGTTTTGCAAATAAAAACTTCATAACTGAGTGAAGGATATGGGATGGATGTATGAATAAATGGAAGAAAGTACAGATGGATGGATAGATGGCTGGATGGATGGATGGATGGATGGATAGTGGTTTTGTTGGTTGGCTGTTTTTGTCCGTTGTTAGTACTTCAATAGTAACGACACAACAAACTCAACGTCAGCTCCAATGAACAAGAAACAACAAAAATAATGAAAAACGGCGAAAACGGGACCCCTTTTTTTGTGCAAACAGAAGCACACAGAAAAAGGCAACAACAGCAACAGCAGCAGCAACAATAGCAACAGCAAATAGAAAGATAAGAATTAAAAATGCTGACAATTCACGAAAAATGTGAAGAAAAAAGAGGAGAAAAGAATGTGTTTGTTTTTGTTATTGTTTTGTTTTGTTTTGTTTTTAACAAACTAAACACGTTCATAACAGTGGATTTGTAAAACAACAATAATAACAACCATTTATTGTACAATCCAATGACAGTAGCATTCGAATCTCGAATGTTTAGTTAGTGTATGTACACAAGTATGTATGTTTTGTTAAATAAACAAAAACAAATCATCATTGAAATTGGGGGCGGGAACAAACTCTGTCTTTCTTTACACACACACCAACGCTAATGCAATTTATGTTACAGATGATAATGATGTTGGTTGGCTAAACTCGGCGAAAGTTGAGTTATTGCCAAAGTTCAGAACAGTTAAAAATATGTGTGAGTGTGAATGTGTGTGTGTGTATGTGTGTATGCTTTTAAAGGTACTTCATAAAGAGTTATTAGAATAGATACGATATGTTACATTTGTTTGATGCGAAAACTTTAGGAAAAAACTTATTATTCATACGAATGCCAGTGAATTAATTCCGTTGGTGTTCGCTGAAATATTTAATAATTTTATTTGAAAACATTTTGTTTCAATATATGTATGTATGTACATAGATTTTGTGCGCCACATATTTGGTATCTCTTGTTGATCATAACATTTTTAATTTTGCAAATTTAAAGACAATTCATTGCAATTTTGCTCTCATCGTTTAAGGATATTTTATCAGTTTCTAGAATGCAAAAAGCGGAGAAACGGAAATTGCCATGAAAAATTGCTCAAATCTGTAGTTCGTATTCGACTTTAAACAGTAGGACCCACCAATCATGTATAAAATTAACACACACAACATAAATGGTGTGAGAAGCTAGGTCGTAATCTTGACTAAAGGTTTGTAATGAGTCATTACTAATGACAATTAAGCATTGGTGGGATGAAAAAAGGCATCTGATTTCAAGTACATTACAAAAACCAAAACATACAAATTTCAGAAAACTTGATGAGGATAAGAGAGAACTTTTCTCATCTCCAAAATATAGTCAAATAACATCATTAGATATTGTAAGATATTTCCGGTTAATTATAATTGGTTACAATTGGAAATTGGCATAGTCTAGTAGGTAGCGTGTTGGCTTATTAAACGTAAGGCCACGGTTCAAACCTGAGGTCAGACATCAAAACGAAAAAATGGAAAAAAATATTTTTTCCGCAACTTCCTCTCAGCAGATTTCTAGCAACTACTCTGAGAGTAAAAAAAATTGCTATGAAGAGTTTCTCAAAAAATCTGTGGTTCGGAGTTGACTTTAAACTGTAGGTCCCACCACTCATGTATAAAATGAACACACACAACATAAGTGGTATGAAAAGCTAGGTCGTAATCATGACTGAAGGGCTGTAATGCCTAATTATGTATGAATGCATGTACAATTGGTTGATCATAGCGAGGATGGTAGACATATTAAACATTATGATCGCCTTTAATTTAGTTCACTACATTGAGATTTTGACGGAAGGAGATTCAACTCCTTTCGCATCTTTGAAATTACTAAAAATTATTTATAAAGATGCTGTTTGAAATTTCACGTCCAATCGATATATTTTTGAAAACGTAGTGTATGAAATAAACTGTTTTGGCTTTTGTTGCCTTTTTAATCTACCAATGGCTGTTTAAGTGAAATAATTGTTTGGATCTCACGAAATGTCACGATTCCTTTTTATACCTTTGAAGTAAACAGACGTGTGCAAAACAAAAAAAAAAAAATTAAAGATCTCAACAAACAAAAAAAAAAACAATTTGGAATATTGAGCAATAATAAATAACAGAACTGTGCCGTGTAGCAATACGTTCTAGCGTATAAATCTGATAAAGATGTGACTGCGATTAGTAACCGTAATACGTAGTAAATCGTGTTAAGATCACCATAAGTCAGCGATGAAAACTGGTATATATCAGAGATCAGCAATGAGTATTCAAAATGATGAGTGGAATCGAATCATACTCATAATTTCTGATACTTATACGCCTTCATACTTTTTTAATATCATGGAACCTCTACTCATATTCAAAGTTTGAAGAACTCATCATATTCATACTTAGCAACACGTATGATGTATGATTCGGGTACGAACACTAAAATACTTACTATAAGGTTATGTGTTTGCTCTGCTTGCTGCTCTGTGTTTTTTGCTTGTGTCTTTTTTCTTTTTCTTTTTGTAAATGCAACAACAACTAAGACTGTAAATGTTGAGTTTAAGTGGTATGAGTTTGTTAACGTTGTAGTGAGTATGAATGAATCAGAGTTGTTAAATCTCAATATTGTTGACTCACTTATATTCAAAATTTTATGAATAAGCACTCATGAAATTTTGCGATGCATGGTTGATCTCTGATAAAAATGATTCAAAAAAATATTTTGAATTGCTTTCAAATCTAAAGTGAAGTTATGGTAGTAAAATTTCGCGTCATTTATTTAGTGACGCTAATGAAAGAATTCTGAAAGATTTTTACTGTCCCTGTATAGGAAGTATATAAAAGTGAAATCAATAACTAATTCAGGACTTGACTTCAATTGCAAGTCTGTCGAATTTATCCAAGTACGCTGTGCAAAATTTTAAGCTTTTCAGTTATTGGGTATTGTCTCTGTTTCTCATACAGAAAAAAATTTAAACTCTTACGCTCGATAACACGTGCGGCGTGGTACATTTATGTATACATAATTAGAATATATTGTGTTGTTCGGAAAGTAATTTCGTTTTTTTTTTTTGTGGAAATGAAAGTATTCGTATAATAATTTGATAAACTTAACCTCAATCCGATCTAACGTGTTGTTATTAGACGATTCGCATCAACTAATGCCCTTTTTTGCGTCTTTATCAGCTTCAACCGGCCGACATCAAAATTGCCGGATCGAAATTTAGCGAACCAGTTCTGGCACTGGCATACTGTTAACACACCTTCTCCATAAACATCGGTCAATTTACGTCTGGTTTGAACAACATTTTTACCATTTCTATAGTAAAACAGTAAGATATGTATGTCGAAAATGCTGTTAATCGCTCGCCATATTTAAAAGGACACCATCCAAAAACTACTGCGTAGAATTAATTGGAGTTTTTCACACACAAGCCTTGCTATATGAGCTCTGAAAGCATATAACAATTATACGGCTTAAGTGTGAAGTTGGGTGCAAAAAAATACAATTAAATCCTCTGTCGAAAAAAAAAATTACTTTCCGAACAATCCAATACATAAGCACCTTAGTGGGTCAAAAGAACGATTCGAAAACATTCTGAGAAATATTTGAAAAAGCTGTTAATATTTGACTACCATGAACACATTGTCTCTTGGAGTAGGAAATATCTTTGTTCTAACGGGACGGCTGTCAGTTAAATCCACGGACACAAGAGGGACACTGCAGTTCTCATTTCCATACTAGTAAAAACCACTGTTAGAGCTGAATTTATTTTTAATATTGGGCCGACGTAATTATTTTTTTTATTACATTCAAGATTTGATAAGTTCAACATAAAAATTGAAGATTCAGCAAATAAATGCTGTAGAAAAAATAAAAAGAAACAATTTCAGCACAGAATATTTCCTTGATTCAGTATTTCTATCTACTAAAGATATTCATGGCCATTCTCTAAACAAATGGTGGATATCGTTTAACGAAAACGCCTTTGTGCAAGAAATATTCATCCATGACATAAAAACGATAATGGAACGCCATGAAATGTTATGTAACTCTTTATTTATGGTACTTGGAAACCTATAAACTTATTGCTTTGGATGAATTCAATTTGCTTTCAACAAAAAAAAAAAAAAAAAAAAAAAAAAAGCAAAAAACAAAAAAAAGTCATACAAAACATTAACAAGCCTTCTGCAGAGGTAAGTATTAGAGCGAGTATACTACACATGTAAGCAGGAATAATATTTTCACCATCTGGAAATAATACGGAAAACATGTTTTCGTTGCATACATGCACACACACACACATACACACATACATATAAAAAAATCCTTTTGTTCAATTTACACTTTATAAAGTAAGTTATTCAATGGAGCACATCCAACTGGCAAAAAGAGGAATACAAACTAACACAGGAGAGTAGAATACGAATACGGATACGGTTAACGGTACAATAGGAATAAAATGGAGGAAAAAACGGAAAAAAAAACTTACCTCTGTGCAAAACTGACAGCCACACTGGTGTAGAATTGTCGAATTGCTATCGTTCTCGACGTCGACAAGACACAACTTACAGGTGAACATTTCGAATGGACGTGCTGGTGTTGTTGCAGCAGATGAACAACTGGTGGGGCTGAAAGAGTCGGTGGCAGTTGAGCATTGATCCATTACTGTTGCCATTTTTGATTCCGATGTTCCCGACCCCACCCCTGACGATTCAGTTAATGTGGTTGATGTCGATGTCTTTGGATTTGTCAATAAAGTCACGTGCGCTTGTGAAATCGGTGATGAAGAGATGCTGAGTTTGTTCTTAGAGTTGGAATTGGCACCACCACTGCCATTATTTATACAAACACCATCAATCACGTCATAGTCACCATTTTTATCATCATCATCGCCAGCATTGCTATCGTCATCATGCTGTTGTTCAATGATATTCATGGTTGCACTCTTCGTTTTGTTGGTGACATTTAGCAGTGAAGTGACCGTAAGAGGAGCCGATAACGTTTTGGTTGGAAAACTTAGACTTTCTTTGAGTGAGACTGTCACTGCCGGTGCAGATGTTTGTATTACAGCCGTTTGAAAAGTGTTCGTAGCAGGAGGTGGATGGGGAAGAGGTGCTAATAGAGGTATGGACAATGAATTATCGGTGGGTGGTGCTGTAAGCTTAATGGTGGAAGCGGTAGTTGCGGCGGTGGCTGTTGTCGTTGTTGGTGAGGTCATTGATGGTGTTCGACTGCTGATTACACTATTAGAACCGGAGGTGGAGTTTCGTTGTGAACCCAAAGCTGACGTTCGACTATTGCGCTTAATGGCAAAATGAAGACCCGCCTCCGCGGATCCATCACGACTTCGACTAAATGTACTACTTATATTACTACTGCTTACATTACTAGAATGGCGTAGGTGCTGCTGGGAAGAATGAGCCATGGGATTGGGTGCATTGTTCAGTGAAAACCTTGAAGTTGAGGCAGCCAACGATAGGAGACTGGAACATCTTGAGCAAGTATTGTTCATACTGGAAATACTATTCCTCAGTCGGTTTAATGGACGTATTTGCTCTACTCCATTGGCATTAAATATACCACTGCCCGTATTCGACAAGCGGATAGCGTGGCCGTCGCTGAGGCGACCGCGTGAGTGCGATGACGAAACTCCTGCACCCATTGTGGGTGAACAAGGAGACGTCGTCTGACGAGTTAGTGCCAGTACCGTTTCACATTTCCTGAGTCCCGTATAGTGCACAATAGACTGCGATTTCTCTTGATGGAGACTTATAGCGCTTCCCTCTCTACGCACAATATTCCACAATTTCTGTTGCATTACATTAAGTGACGACGTGCTGCCCGATTGTATGACTCTGTCGTGATTGTTATTTGCTAACTTTTCTCTGCTACCATAGGCATTGTATTCACGATTGCCCGAGGGGTCGCGCATAACGACCATGTTCTGTTCGGAGGGTGTACGCGTAATGGTGATTTCAGGTGATGAAGGTACCGGTAATGTTCGTATACCTTCGCCATCTTCCGTTGCGTTCGCACCGGAAATTGAATTATTTTCACTGCTACCACCATTGCGATTGGGTATAGACGGTCGTAGACCCACCAAAGACTTGAGAAAATTACCAAAACGCATACGTCTTGGCTGTGGGCCCCCAGCAAGCCCCAATGAGCCTGCATGAGGGCCCTCCGAGTCATAGTTTGAAAATTCTTCAACTGATACAGCGTCTCCTCCGCCGTTGTGGTTAATACCTTTGTTCGTTGGATGATTCCTTTTGGTTGAGGAATTACGTGTGTGCTGGAGTGCTAGTTTGGATGAATGAATCTGCTTAGTTATCGATTCTCGCTTGAGACTATTACCGACTGGCAGATGATGACTTTGAATGTTAATGGTATGATGGGATTCTAATAATGCTTCTGTCTCGTTGTCTGTCGTTGGTGCTACTGTTGAGTTTCTAAGTTCGGGAGATCGATGGTATTGAGTGAAGTGGGGTTTCTTTGTGGCGGCCAGATTGTGTATTGGCGAGGAATCCTAAAAAAAAATTTCGAAGAATAAAAAAATTACGAAAATTTTAAAATTAATAACAAAAAAAAATTTTTTTTTTATTTGATTGACTTAAAAATTATTTATCGATAGTTAATTTGATAACTGAGTTGATTAGTTTGATTGTAACAAGGGACCAAAAAATGTGTTTTAAATTGAGTACCATTTTCTTCAACAAATATCCAAAGATCTAATGTTAAAGTATAATTTTGTTATTGACTTTGGACCTTAAGAATGATAGAAATACAAAAAGTATTTCTTCGGCAACTTCCTCTCAGCAGATTTCTGGCAAAAAATCTGAGAGTAAATAAAAATTGCCATGAAAAGTTTCTCAAAAATCTGTCGTTCAGCGTCGACTTTTAACTGTAGGTCTCATCACCCAAGTATAAAATTAACACACACAACATAAGTGGTGTGAGAAACTAGGTCGTAATCCTGATTGAAGGGTTGTAATGACCAATTATGTATGCATACATATATCGACATTACGAAATATTGAATGGGATTTTTGATCATTTTGAAGCGTCCACATTCTTTTGATATTTACGGCCTTCTGTTCCTTAAAAAATATATTTGAATGAGTGAACGCTGGATTCTTGAAGGTTAAAATTAAGATAAGATATGATATTAATGGCCTACTAGAACTAGACGACTAGAACTTCGCTACGCTGATCAATTGGGTTTCAAAAAACTGTCCTCAAGATGTTAGTGTACGTTGTATATTTTAGTTCAACAGAGAATAGTAAGAATAAATTCAAAGCGCTTGTCAATTTAATAAACTGATTCATATGTGATCTACAAACGAATAAACGAGCAAATACTTCTACGAAATTAACTCTTGTTAACTACCTTCACTATTCATACTTTTTCGGTGTAACTGTGTCTAAGTGTGCCACTGCTCACTACAGTGAGCATTTAATTTAATTGGATTTGTCCTATCCGGGAACACTTGCAATGCCGTGAGAAAGTCTGAATGGAGAATATTGATCTTATAATGATAATGATGTATGTCAATCGAAGTGTGTTGAGAGTAAAATCATCGCTTTGTACAATTCAGTACTTTTGTACTTTTTTCAGTACTTTTTCATTTCAGAAATACCGCACTACCCTCGCTATGCTTTCAGAACTTTTTTACTATTACATATTTTATGTCTTGCGCTTTTCAACTATTAATGCAATGCTAAAGTTAGCCAAATGTCCACGGAACGTACGTTCGTTTTTGGAATTCGGCAAGCATTTTCATTGCTCTTCAAACGAACGCATGTTACATTACGTTCCATCGACGTGACTAAACGGGGCTTTTACGTTTTGTTACGTTCCGAATCAGCTGTTTTTGTCCACTATGTGTATTAAATATGAATAAATAGTCTATTCAAGCCCAATGGCAGACATCTCCATCAAAACAAAATATGAAAAAATATTTCTCCGGCGACTTCCTTTTGGCAAAAACTGGAAATAAAATTGCCAAAAATCTGACGTTTGGGGCCAACTTTAAATTGCAGGTCCCGCCACTCATATATAAAATTAACACTCACAAAATGAGTGGTGAGAGAAGTTAGGTCGTATTCCTGATTGAAGGGTTATAATGACCAATTATGTATGTATGTATTGTATCTTTTACAAAAGTACTATTTGATGCAAAAGAGTACTTTTTCAGTACCATTTCCAAATTTCAGTTTTGCAACACTGATTTGTTTGCCTACAAGTCGGTTCATAACATTGTTAAATTTTGTGGCAACAGATTCAACGTTCCAAGCGATTTGTACAAAATTCTTCTAAGTTTGTACCACAAATATGTAAAGGTTCCGGATTTTTTGGAACTAATTTCTTGAAGAAACTGAGGCGAAAGAAAGGTACACAGTGAGCAGGTATGTCTAATTCGTAATATATGTCTCCCTGGTATTTCTTTTTAAATATTCAACCAGGAGTAGTTGTATTCCCAAAACCAGAAATTAAGAAATAAATAAAAGTACCATTCCTGATAGTTTAAAAACCAAAAATAAAATGTTACGGGAAAAATGCAATGAAAAAAAGAAAACGGAGAACCTATTAAATATGGGTGTAATGGTAATGGTGACGTAATTCTCTATTCTATCACTCTTATAATCCGTCATCTTTGGTCCCTTTTAAGCCCAAATACGTGCGTTCTTAATAAAATCTAAGCTGCAGTGGCGTTTGGCATTACTCACCCTAGAATCTTGTTCTAGTTCCTCCTCGAGCGCACTGTAAACGGGAGCGTACCAGGAGTACGCGTATTGTTTGCGTGTTGCAGCTGCCGTGTTGTTTGTTGTCGTACAATTCGTATTTGAATTTAAATTGCAATTCTTAAGCTGTTGTTGATAACGATTAATATGTTGTTGCTGTTGTTGTTGCTGTTGCTGCTGTAAATTATGATTGTTGTGATGGGTTTTATGCAAAACAGCTGAATTCGTATTTGTGGATGGACAACAGAGTGAATGTGTACTGCTGAGACGACTATTGCTGCCACCGCAATGGTGATTGTTATTGGCAAATGTGTTGCCACAAGTTGTTGTAGTCACTAGATTATTATTGTAATTAAGTTGTAAACTACGACGATGTTGCTGATGATATGTTGCTGGTAAATGCTTTGTAGGCTTACGTTTATAATTCTCTTCGGAAAACGAACGTAAAGTGGAATGATTTTGACGTCTTATATTTGTTGTCGCAACATTGCCTTTCGAAGCAGGCGTGGACGACGTGGATGATGACGAAGACAATAATAGTGTTGTTGCTGATGGATTTGTTCCATTAAAATTATTGTTCGCTTTTGATTGTAATTTAAATTGTTTTTGTTGTTCTTGCTGATATGCTGAAGCAGTCTTGGTTTGATAGTTATGAGCAGTTGATGCGGACAAATCTTTTCGTGTAAATATTAGCGAAGCACTATTCTTATTGAGATATATTGGACGCTGTTTATCGTTGACAGTTGCCTCAATATTTGTAAGCAACGGTTCGGTTTCGGACAGTGGCAAGCAGCAGTCACTGTGAGATGCATGCGATGGTAACGGCGATGTATCAGCTGGAAAATTTATGATGAAATTTTCAGCAGCATCATCGAATGTGCTATTGTGTGAAGCGTTATAGTTGTTGCTACTAATAACCACGTCGGCGTTACTACCGCTTGCAGTGACAGCAGTGGTGAGACTTAAGCTGCTACTATCGTCACTGGACGATGAACGTGATGAATATTGGCTGGCAAATGAGTAACGTTGCTGGCTATTGTTTGGTGTCCTGTCTTGCAACACTTCGGCTGCTGAAGTTGTTTGTGTCCTAAATACGGTTTCGTGCAATGATGGTGGCGATGTGCTGAGATCTAATAATTTGACAGAAGATCCACAATCAATGCGACGCTGTTGGTAGCAATCGTTAGTGAAATATGTTGGTATTGACTTGTGTGCAATTGTTGTTGGCTTAGTTGGCTGTAGTGTTACAGTATGTGGTTGCTGGGCTATGGGCAGCTGTTGTTGCTGTTGCTGATTGTGATGATGATGATGATGCACTTGAGCAAAACAGGCACTATTCAAGTGATTCTCAACGAGCAGTTCACGTTGTTCTAATTTCGATTTGCGTGCAATATTTTCCGTTTGATGCAAGTCACTTATATTTGTTGCTATGATATCTGTTGGCGATTGCTGTTCGTGTAGTGGTATTTGTTGTTGTTGCTGTTGTAAATGCTTATGTGTTTGTTGCTGTTGTTGTTGTTGTTGATGATGTTGCAAGCGATTTGCTTCATTCTGCTGTAATGCACTTTTCTGCACCGGTGGTCTCATCATTAAAGCGTTGAATACTTTCTAATTGAAAATCATTTAAATTCGTTGCCAATGCTGTTGACAAACATTGTTGTCTAGAACATGAAAAGACCTTCGCAGCCATCTTGTTGTCCAGTATAATGAAAGTCTGCAAGTGAAAGAAACAAGGTGGAAAGATTAATTGAATAGAGTACAAAAGAAAAGTATGTAAGAGAAGATTTTGAACTGAATTGCTTTGAAATTTTGTAAATAAAATTGTAGAGTTAAGGTAGTAAATTGCAAATTGCATTTCAAATGGTATGAGGTTATCCGGAAATCATTGTGGAATATATAATATATATATAAATATAATAATATCGTTTTTTATTTAATTTTCTTTAAAACTTAAGCTTATGAAAGCTTAGAGTATAAAAATGTTCTTATCCTCTTTGGGAGACAGAGGCCAGCGAGCTTCCTTGTTTAAAGTAAAGTTTTAAAGCGTTCGGTTTGCACAACGATATAAATCTCTATCATGCTCATAAGCATGGAAATTATTAAACCAAGATATTAAGATTCCCTTCTGAAAACTTCTTACCATTTTTAAAATTTGTTGTGCAGTGGTTGAAAACGGGAAAAAATTCACGTCGACATGTCGGTACAATAGTTTAATCTTAATAACGACCGCCACCTCCATTTATGTGTTAAGTGAGCGGCAGAGCATTTGAAAGAGTTCATTGCTTTTTGTTTAATGCTTTGCTTTCATTTAGAATTTTCGTTGGCACGTCATTAATGACTTCTAATTAACGAGTCCGTGTTAATAATGTAAACACAGAAATTATTTTAAATGAGACTTGAATTTTAAACTCCTATTGAACATTACCTTGTGAGAGGCCATCTTTCTTGAACTATTTATTTTTAATTTTTCAGTAACAGATCGTTACGTTTTTCATGCACTTAAATAAAAAGCTCTATTATAAAAGCTCTATATTTATTTACTAGCACTCAA
Source organism: Sarcophaga variegata (assembly GCA_932273835.1). Lineage (NCBI taxonomy): Eukaryota > Metazoa > Arthropoda > Insecta > Diptera > Sarcophagidae > Sarcophaga > Sarcophaga variegata. The sequence goes on along the minus strand of OW026360.1, from coordinate 48,920,557 downwards.
TCATTTTAATTTATTTTACAAATTCGATGCAAAAAATTTGTTGAACAATATTAGACAACCGCTACGGTACAGGTTTTTATTAACAAGAAAATTTAATGCCCTGTCGCCTAACCGAAAACATTGCCAGTACAAGAGAATTTTGAAGGCGATCAAAATTTATCATTTGGATGACATGCGTAATAATTATACGTATTATTTGCAACCATATGATTAGTTTTACGCAAACATTGAAATCCCGTCAACAAGATTTGAAATCTTCGTCGACATCTTTACATTTAAGGATATTAAATTATCATAACGAAACAATTTGTACTTTTTTTGTTAGTTCTTATACTATGTTCAAATATGCACTTTTATTGAGTCAATATTTGGTTAATTGAGTACAATATTTTAAGTGTTCAGGCATGATAATATACGCACGTCACCTGTTTATTCACTATTCACTTGACATCTGGTAAGCAAAACAACTGGTTATTTCAACAACATTGTTTTTATTTTTATTTTTCTCGTTGTTGACATTTGAGTTGTCAGATATCAACAAAAAGTGTTTGGTTAATTGTAATATCCGCACTAAACACACTTATGACAGTGCTGCATTTTAAGTTTTACTCAATATTATAACAATTTGCGTATTTATTGCGCAATAATTAATTGAAACTTTATATAAAATATTGTGTTCAATAATGGCGTTTATTGCGATTTACGCAATAAAGGTGCATATCTGAACACCGTATAACCTACCAGGCCACATATCTTTGTACAGAGTTTTATTTGTAGTACTAAAATTAAAAAAAACATATTTTTTAGTACAAAATCTAATTCTACTAGAATTCAACAAGTTTTCAATTGAATCTCATGTAGAAGTAGATTTTATTATGCGTATGAAATTCGTTGATACTATACATTTTTTTTCGGAATCTCGTTAATAAGATTAAACAAGCTATTAAACTGTTCAAGCTTTATTTGATGTAAGAACTGACGTATTTGATACGAATATTTGCCTGGTGGTATCGTTGGCATGTTAGACTACGAAAGAATAAATTTTCAGCGTTTATGTTAATGGCAGCCAAGACATTTTTATATTAAGCGAATTGTAAATCAAGTTCATTGCTTTAAATTACGCCTTGAAAAAAATTCAATTCTGTTTAAAAGGAATATGCATATCCTATAACACATATGTAATTGGTTATTACAACCAGGATTACGACTTAGTTTTTCACACCATCCAATTTGTGTGTGTTAATTTTATATATGAGTGGCGGAACCTTCAGTTTAAAGTCGACTCCGAACGACCGATTTTTGAGGAACTTTTACATTGCAACTTTTATTTACTCCCAGAGTTTTTGCCAGAAATCTGGTGAGAGGAAGTCTTCAAAGAAATATTTTTTCATATTTCGTTTTGTTGGAGATGCCTGACCTGGGGTTTGAGCCGAGGCCTCACGTCTAATAAGCCAACACACTACCTACTAGATCACGGCGACTTCGAGCACGGGTTTCGTTGCCCTCAAAAGCAGTGAATCCAACACTTGTGGAGACTTTCGGGGATGCATAAAAACATCCCATAACACACTACTGACAAACTAAAATTGTCCACCTATAAGGGCCGTTATTACAACTTGCCGTTAACTAAAGGGAGGATTTTAACGGGCAGATAAATTGTTGTTCATTATTATAAGCGGACAATAAGGTAGAAGTGAGCGTTAAGCTAAAGGGAGGATCATCCTACTTCTGACTTTTAAAGTTCAAATATAAACAAAATGAGGAAACAAAAAAAAGAGCCACTTCGTTGCCACTGCGTTTAAAAAAAGCTTGTTTAATTGAGCAGTATTACCGACATTGCTCCGGCACTGCCATTTTTTTTGGAAAAAGTTAACTTTATTTTATCTGTAGGTTGTAATAACGCAAATAAGTTAAAGGTAACTTTACAGTTCCCTTTAGCTAAAGATACCTTTAATTAAACCCTAAACTAAACTTAAGTTTAACGGTAAGTCGTAATAATGGCCCTAAGCCCTATAAGATCTTAATGCTACGTTTTCACGGCATACAAATAGATAGAAACATTTTATCTGGATTCAGAAAGTGAGTTTGAGTTGTAAAGTGATATGGAATCGATTTCATTACATAAATAATTCAATTCAACGACCACAAAGAACATGCTGCTTAACATCACTAGGAGCAAATCGGCCACAATTTCAACTGTGAAGACAACACCTCAGCTGCCATTGGTGACAGCTCAAGGAGAGGCAACCTACAAAGTAAACGTGGGTACTGTTTACATGAAATAACCTTTATTAGCGTGCCCCGAATAAATATGTCATTCGCTTTTGCAAATATTTTATTTTTTGCTATACTTAAATTGTTGAAAAATTACCCGTTATTTTAGAGTCGTTGCTATCGGGATAAGGAAACTGCTTTGATTCAAACGTGAATTGCTCGTGAATGATATAGTTTTTAATTCAATATGTTTTGTTTTTTTCTGTTTAATTTAAAATTTGTATGTGATTATATACAGTGGTGGCCACGAATTTAAGACACGACATGTGACTGACTTAGTTGTGATAATATTTACAATCCTGTAATATCAAAATTGATATTCTTTATTCTTCTATGTACTCTGTAATATTAAGAAAAAGTACCATTATTTTATTTTGTTTCTTTTTACATTTTGTTGCTTTTTGATCATATTATTGTAAAAACGTTTATTTGAAATTGGCCACGAATTTAAGACATTTCAGAAATATCTGGCTTTTAAGGGATTTTTTGGTGATTTTTGAAGCTAAACGTTGAGCAACGAATGTTTTATTTTATTTTATGTTGAATACATAGAAATATTTAATTATAAATGGCCAGAGATACCTGGAATTCTTAACCAAATAAAGGTAGCAAAATATTATCAATTTTTCTTCCTAATATTACTCAAATGTTAAGAAAAATATCATGGACCTAAAATATTTTTGATAAGATGTAAAAATTATCACAAATGTAGAAGTAAAATGTCGTGTCTTAAATTCGTGGCCACCACTGTATATATATATATACAGTGGGCAGCAAAAGCTTTAGTACGACAATATATTTTGACAAAAAAAGTTCTCATAGGCTTAATACTTTTGAAAAAAGTCCCGATATGACTTCCAGAGAGTATTTATGAGATCACTTGTAAGAACGGTTACGTAATCGTTAAACCTCAAACAAAAGTCAAACGAAAAACTTGCTCATGGTGCCACCTGAAAACATTAAACAAAAGTTGTAAGGTTAAGGGATATTTTACTAAATACAGGGGATAACATTTTCATATATTAGGCCTTTGAATTTTAAATTTACTCAGGGTTCTCCTTGGGGGTACCTATGTAGTCATCTGAAACTTTTCCTTATTTTTCCGTTGTTTTATGAAAAACATTAAAAAATTTGTTTGTTTTATAATAAAACAGAAATAAATGAATAAAATAAATATAAAAAGCTATACATTTTTATACAAACTTTTGGTTAAAATTCATGAAATTGTCGTACTAAGACTTTTGTTGTCCACTGTATGTATGTAGTACAAATTTTTTAAAACTTATTGTAAAGTTTTTTTTTTAAATTAATCCTGTACGGCAAATTATAAGATTTATTTCGTTGTGCAGATCGAGTATAATAAATCAAATAAATCAATAAATAATTTTAAATAAATAAATAAAAAGAAAAATATTCTATAAAAGAAGAAAATAGTTTTCGTGATTTTAGTTTCTAAAATAGAGTTGACAGCATTCGCATAAGAATGTCAATGGAATTTATTTTTATCATCATATTCATCAAACTGCCGATATTTTATTGTGATTATTTTTTTATTATTTCTCTCCATTGCTTAGTCATAATAAAAAAATTAATTTTACAACTATGTATTGTCGTTACATTATTGTTGTTATTGTAGTGGCTGTCAATAAAATTTATGTATAATATGAATATGAAAACAATACTTTTTTTTCCATTTCGAGAATGACAACAAAGCAATGTCTGGTGGGGCGTAGAGAGTATATTAAAATGGGCCCAATCTGCCAACTAAAGGCAGACAAATAATGTTTAAACATCATGTCGTTAAAAATAGTGGGTGTGTAACGGTAATTGATTACCCTAACGATAGTTACAACCCTGGCAAGAAATGTATGTTCGTGTATAAATACAGACAATATAAAATAGTATCAACAGAAAATGGAACACGTCTCTGTCTCACTTCCTCTCCCTTCCCTTCCCTTCCTTTTCTTTTCCTTACAAATTATCACATTTGTTCGGCAATTATAGATCCTGGTACGTGTTCAACATTTCTTTTATCTTTTTTTGTTGCTTTTTTCTTCTTCTATTTATTATTGCAGAGACATGTACGCAGTTATTTGCTTTCGAAGAATTGCGAGAGCGACAGTGCTGAAGAGAATATTTTTTTTATTACAATTCCTTATAGTTTATGACATTAAAATAAACTGTGTAGCATTTATTTTCGCTCATAAAATATTTCTTTATGTTCTCGTATGGGATAGGATGGACATAGGACATAGTTTAGTAATGATGATGAGGTGGTGTTGAATAAAAATTAAAAAAAAAAATGACGACAAGTTTTTTTAAATATTCTGTGATGCAGGTGATTATTTATCAACACTTCCCACAATATTGTAATAAATTTCTAAGAAAAGTTTCAATTAACAGATTCGGCAGACAAATATAACATATTTAGCGGTCACAGAGATGAATAATTTTGACGCTTATGAAAAATTAAAACTTTCTACCACTCTCGGTACATTCAATTGATCTGCACTACAGCCGACTTAGAGTTTTAACGGTTAGGGCTTTTAAAAACTTAGTGGACAATTTTTTTATTTAATTGATGTTATTGAAATCGTTGTAGTCTAGTAGGTAGTGTGGTAGCTTATTAGATGTAAAGCCAGGGTTCGAGCCCCAGGCCAGACATCAAAAAGAAATATGAAAAAAAAATATTTCTTAGGCGTATTCCTTTCAGCAGATTTCTGGCAAAAACTCCGACAGTAAATAAAAATTGCCATGTCGTTTGGAGTCGACTTTAAAACTGTAGGTCCAGCCACTCGTGTATAAAAATTTAACACACACAACATGAGTGGTGTGAGAAACTAGGTCGTAATCCTGACTGAAGGGTTGTAATGACCAATTATATATGTATGTTATGTATGATATTATTGTAACTCTGAGATTAACTAGCTATAAAGCTAGCCCAACCAGTTCAATTTCACTAAGATCGTTGACCAACTCACTGAAGCTTTCGATGTTTATAACGACAAATTCAGAAAGGCGTAGGAATTTATTTGGTTTTACGCTGAAGAATTAATCACGAAGCTTTTTAGAATCTTATTAGGTTTTCTTTCTGGGAAATTTACCAATCCGAAACACTTTAGGCAATTTCACCACTCAGAACTCCACTCTTACATCAGTTAGATGTTATTATAATAGCATCGAGTAAATGCTTTCAATATACACTAGATGGCGCTAAATCTTATATTAAAAGAATAACGATGTATATTATTATAGTGTTGCTTGCTGTCATTTAAATGCGACTTCCGAACTTTGACAGCTGATAACAGCCATTTTATGGGAGCTACATCTTGCCATTTATTCAGTCTGTTCTGTCTGCCAAGTCACGATGGAGAAATAGACATACACCATACACAACGACGTGTTTTGACTGAATAGACTCGGTAGCAGTTGGCTGCTGACCGCAATTTTCATTGGAAAAGTCATCTTCGGTGATGATAGCTATTTCTGTATTACCGTGAATAAACAAAATTGTCGAATTTGGTATGATATCCAAGGGCGTAAAACACATTTCGAAAAGTCACTGTTTAGTATGGGCTTTGGGGTTGACGGCATCAGCAATCGGTATTTCATTGAGAACGATGTTGGCCAAGCCATTACTGCCAACGAAGAACACTATAGGTTAGTGATTCTTTTAGTCTGAATTGAATGATCTGGATACCAACGACATGTGGTTTCAACAGGACGGCGCTATGTGACAAACAGCTTATTCTTCAAGAACAATTTAAGGGCATGGTCTTGTCATGTAGAGGTGATTTTAATCACTACTGTGATGATGTGGTTTGACCGTGTTAAACATTTTTCTTGTGGAATTTTATTTAAGTAGCAGGCCGAACATCATAGCGATCCTCAAAGCTAACAAAACACAGAGTCATGGAAACTTAGACATTTCAGCGAAGCCATTTCAGAGCGATATTATATTAAGCACATACAGTGGACAGCAAAAGTCTTAGTACGGCAATATATTCTGACAAAAAAAGGCCTCATAGGCTTAATACTCATGCACAAAGTCCCGATATGACATCAAGAGAGTATTTAGGAGATCATTTGTAAGAACGTTTACGTAATCGCTAAACCTCAAACAAAAGTCAACCGAAAAACTTGCTCATGGTGCTACCAGAAAACATTAAACGAAACTTGTACATTCAATTCCAAATGGGTTAAAGGGAGTGCTTGACCTTAATGGATATTCTACTAAATACAAGAGATAACATTTTCATATATTAGGCCCCTGAATTTTAAATTTACTCAGGGTTCTCCTTGGGGGTACCACCTATGGAGTCATCATTTATCATAAAACAAGATAAACATTAAAAAATTGTTTGTTTTATAATAAAGCAGAAATAAATTAATAAAATAAATATATATAAACCACAAATTTTTATACAAACTTTTGGCTAAAATTCATCAAATTGCTAAAATATATTGCCGGACTAAGACTTTTGCTGTCCACTGTATATTAAACACATTCGAACGAATAAAATTTTTAATAATATCCCGTATATATAATGTTCTCTCTACCTATTTCCAAACAATCTAACGTATAAGTTGTGAAAATTCCGAATATTCTTTAGTCCCGTATTGACAAACAGATTTAAAATCCAACTTTCAGTTCCACTAGGAAGGAAAGAGCTGTTCTCATTAGTTTTGATGTAAGCATATTTCAAACTTGCGTTAAGTAAGACCGCTGTTTACATTGAGTGGTAAAAGGCAAAATATGTTCCTATGTTTACTTGCTAATAATATGAAACCGATTTAACAAAAAAAAAAAAAATACAACTTGAAGTAGCACACAGAAGAGCTGTTAGAAGAATCGTCGAAATATTAAAGAGCCCTCTATACATAATTATTAGCAAAATCTAAGAAATATCGCTTCAAACTTGATCTCAATAAATAACAAAATGTAAAAATATCAATATGAAGTCGCCGTAGTCTAGTAGGTAGTGTGTTGGCTTATTAGACGTACGGCCACGGTTCAAACGCCAGGTCAGACATCAAACCGAAGATATGAAAAAATATTTCTTCGGCGACTTCCTCTCAGCAGATTTCTGGTAAAAACTCTGAGAGGAAATAAAATTGCCACGAAAAGTTTCTCAAAAATTTCTCGTTCGGTGTCGACTTTAAACTGTAGGACCCGCCGCTCATGTATACAGAAATTAACACATACAACATAAGTGGTATGAGAAACTAGGTATGTGTATGTAAAAATATCCATAAAAAATATAGAAAATACTGTGTCAATTTCGTATACGATAATGAATAATTACAAATACGTACTAAACGCACAGCGAAACGAAGGCACTGCTAATAATAATTTAATTCCTTTCCATTTAAACTCTGTCTAGAGAACGGATTTGATTTCATTTGATTTGCAGCATATCTATTAATATCACTTTTACAATTCTTTATCATTATTGTTGTTGTTGTTTTTGTTTTATTATAGTTTTATTGTTTCTATTTTTAATTCAATTGCAACTGTTTAACGTTTCACTCAGTCTTAGTGAGTCTTTCTTTGTTATTGACGAACTAATTCGTTCGAGAATTGTTGCTGTTGTCTGTCGAGTATTCATTCAATTGTTTACAATTCGTTACAATTTTATTATTGTAAATAGAACATAACACTATAGGGAGAGAATGGAAGAGAGAGAGAGAGAAAGGAATAAAGTCTTTGAAATTCAATTGCATTCGTTTAATCCCCCTATTTTATAAGCCGCCTTTGAAACTTGTCCTCAATACCAATAACAAGTACAACAACACAAATAATTTCAATGAATATTTTCAAAATAGTTTTTCAAAAAGAAAAAAAAAGAAGTTGCATTACTTATTGTTTTTGTTGTTGGCACTTTGTAAATACATAGTTATTTTGAATATTTGGTTGTTGTTGTTTGTCATTTTTCATTACTGTTGTATAGAAATTGAATTCCTTTTTTAGCCTCTTTAAGTGGACAATAAGATAAAATAGGAGAGGACAAGAAGATCTCATTCCAGTTCATGAATAATTGGCAAAACGAAATGAATTTTTATCAACAGGATTAAGAAGAGAGAAAACGAACAGAAATTGAAAGAGAAAATCATTTGAAATGATAAGACTTTGGAAATTGATTTCTGTCCAATCGATTTATTCTGTTTGTATGTGGAAAAACCAAAAGGAATACAATCTGACTCAAAACTTTGCAATTTCAATAAACTGAGGATAAAAGGAAAAACTTATGGGTGCTAGAGTGAAGAGTTCGATTTGGGATACCAATTCAAATCAAAAATTCAAAAATGTAAGACTTTGTAATTAATTTCCTTGATTAAATAATAATTTTAAAGTAAAAAAAAACAGAAATGAATAAAAAGTTCAACGTGCTCCTAGCAAACGAAAACTAAAAAAAAATAATAAGAGTGAATAATTTAATGTTTCCATAAATACGCAAATATCCACTGGTGTACACATTAATTTTTTAAAGACGATAGATGTTATCGGCTGAATAAGTTTAAAATTTAAATCGATCTTGAATTTTAGCACAATTTTTATACCTCCCGAGAGTTGGGATTCTTCAAACTGATTTGTTAAATATAGAGGAGAATATTGAGATACAATACGACATATAAAAATAGTTCAGCGAATTCAAATTATATTTTTTATTAATCTTTCTGCATTTAAATTTATTAAAATAGTAAGAAAACTATATTATAAGCATCATACTGAAAAAGTTAATATCGTTATAGAATCTTAATTGTTGTAAATGTTCCAACAATGCTTATCAAATTAAAAGAAATAATCTTAGATTCAACCAAAAAATAGTTCATCTCCGAATGGGGTCATATGAATGGTGACGATTTTAGTGTTTATTGACACATAAGTTCAGCAATAATATTGCGTCATCCACAGCTATGGATGGTATAAATATTAGGCGGTCGGAAGCATGAAAATTCAATATGATGTGCTCTAGAACCAGCACATTTTTCATGTGTCGGAAGAAACATTCAAGGGCCTTGATTTCTTAAGACGGTGTAAGAAGATTTCCTTATGATTTCCTGCGCAGAGACTGTTAACATAGGGAATATTTGAAGCCCGATATCTCAAGTTCAAAAATTATTTGAGATATACCACTTATTAGGTTTTATTGGGGACACCTCAGGCTACAATTTGAAAATAGTGGAATATCTGCAGCAAGTCCCATTTTTCCACAATATCCATCATCCTCTCCAGACATTCTTAAAACAAAAACATTTTTTTGTTTAAATTTTGCAACTTTTAAAAGGATTTCCGTATTACCACAGCTAGGTGATTTCTTCCTTGACTATTTTTCGTAATTTCTGTTAATCATTTAACATTGCTCTGTTAACTTTGACATTAGCTCTGCTAATATTTTTGGTTTTTGACTTTGCTAGGTAAATTTGAATTTATCTTCACACCATTTACTACAATTATATCAGTCTGACATTGGCCAATCACATACTTTTGTGGAACACATGTCTATAATGTTAAGCTACCCCTTTCGTGGTCGATTGGTCAGTGAATCGCACATTGCATAACAGAAAGAATTTTCCTAGTTCCAAAACAAAGCACTCGAGGAATAGATACACATACATAATTGGTCATTACAAACCTTCAGTCAGGATTACGACCTAGCTTCTCAAACCACTTATGTTGAGCCTATTAATTTTATACATGAGTGGCAGGACCTACAATTTATAGTCGACTCCGAACGAAACTTTTCATTGCAATTTTATTTACTCTCAGAGTTTTTTCCAGAAATCTGCTGAGAGGAAGTCGCCGAAGAAATACTTTTTGTATTTTGTTTTGATGTCTGTTCTGTGGCTCGAACCCTGACTTTACGTCTAATAAGCCAACACACTACCTACTAGACTACGGCGACTTCAAGAGTAGATATCATCATGAAATTCAGGAAATTTGTGCTTGTGCTTAACTCAGTATTGTTTGAACGCGCATAAAATATGAACACTAATAAAGTGAAATTAGGTAATATTGTATAGATTTTGAAGTAGCCGTAGTCTATTAGACAGTATTTTCGTTTTTTAGACGTGAGGCCACGGTTCAAACCCCAGGTCTTATGTCTCTGAGAGTAAATAAAATTGCTCTGAAAAGTTACTCAAAAATATGTCGTTCGGAGTCGAATTTAAGCTGTTGGTCCCGGCACTAATGTATAAAATTAACACACAACATGGGTGGTGTGAGAAACCAGGTCGTAACCTTGACTGAAGGACCAATAATGTTATGTATGTATAAATTTTTTTTTCAATAAAGTGTAATCGTAAACCAAATGGCTAAAAACATTAATTGTGTATACGGTCTAGGGATGGTAGTTTCTTAGCTTTAGATGCCAAATATGTCACACGCTGACCAAGACGAATGCAAATCATCAAATCTTTACGTAAGGTCAACGCAGCTTCAATTCATCGAAATATTAATAAAGAAAAGAAGAAAAACTCAGGGTTTCTTAAACTCTATTGTAATTGTACTTTAAAACATTGGAGGGAGGTAAAGCCTCCTAACTTAAGTTGCAGAGAATATTTAAGTGACATTTGCCGAACACAAGAGTTTTTTTTTTGTTATTTTAATCGTATAAACTGTTATAGTGGATAGAAAACAATATTTATGTGTACATTAGAATCACGTTTTTCATATGTTTTGAAAAATAAAAAAGGAGCATTTTTGAAGAGGGTTCAAGTTGACATTGACACTTTTACTGACGATTTTTAATACAAAGGAAAAAAAAAAACAAAATATAAAAGAGCACTAGATATAAACAAACATCTGATTACAATAACTACAAGGAGGAGAATAACAATAACAAATCAACAGTAAACTTCTAGAAGTTGACAGATTAACAACAAATGATGTATAAATATAGTGAAAACTAATGTTGCCAGTGAGTTGTGGCAAAAACACTCGAAGTTTATACACCATGAACATTCAAAATTGTGATCTTTGAATACTAATAATAAAAGGATCTATTGGGTTGTTCGGAAAGTAATTTTTTTTGTGGAAATGAAAGGCAGTTTTCGTACAATAGTGATCAAGTGGTCATAAACTGTTGAATTTGATAAATTTAACATCTCACGTGTTGTATTCGTCGGTTCACATCAACTAATGCCTTTATCGCATCTTTATCAGCTGCAACCGGTCTTCCCGAACGTGGTGCATCTTCGACAGCCAAATTGCCGGATCGAAATTTTGCGAACTAATTTTGGCACTGGCGTACTGTCAACCTCCTTCTCCATACACATCGGCCAATTTCTTTTTGGCTTGAACAGCATTTTTACCCTTTCTGTTGTAAGACAGCTGCTTATCGCTCTCCATATTTAAAAGGGCACCAACCAAAAACTACTGCGTAGAATTAATTGGAATATGAGCTTTCAAAGCATATATAAATTATACGGCTTAAGTGTGAAGTTGGGTGCAAAAAAATACAATTAAATTCTCTGTCGGAAAAAAACGAAATTACTTTCCGAACAACCCAATATTTGTTATTGTTTTTCAGAATTTACTTACGCCACTTTAGAATCGTTGTGTTGTCAAAAATACTATTTGATATGGACAAGTCAGAAGCCTTATTTATTGAAGTTGGGTGTGCTCTTGACACCTCTTGCTATTTTCTCTGTTTTCTATTTTATTTCTTTAGCAAAAGCAGATTGTTTTTATTTATTTTGGATGTTAGTCAGACATTATTAGCACGTACACAGAGAGTTGTTGTGAATTTTATTTCGACATGATTTAATTTGTACGACATTAAATACGCACTTTTATTCATCAGCACGATTTAATGACGACGACATCGATAAAAACAGATTTCCATGTAATCACTTGGGGTTGTATGAAAACATTTCACTGACGATGAACTTTAATTGAAGACAATTTTGTTATTGGAAAGTTATCTTTGAAGGGGAAAATTTGTATTGAATTACTTTTCCATCATTAGGCAGATAAATTATCGATAATGGCTTTTAATTAGACGAACAAAGTAAATTTTCTTATTCTTGAAACAATTAGTTCAGGCTGTGTTCGAATTAAAAGATGAAAATTAACTGAAATTATGCTAAAGTATTGGGGGTACTTTTACAAACTTGTTCGGAAAGCATTGGAGTAACTTCATTTTATAAAGTCGAAAACCATGATGATAATTTATTTGATTTCTAAGGGGTTTGAACGGGTTTTGATATGAGTTGTATGCCGAATTAAGCAAAAAAGAAACTAAACAGACTACGAGTGCTAAACATTATATTATGCTGAATACTATACTAAAAATAATTACACTGCGATCACCGTTGAGGCCCTTCTCGAATTCTATGAGCAAAAATCAGTTCATTTAACAGATTTTTTTTTTTTTTACTAAGAACCGAATAACGCAAACTGATATTAAAGATTTATTGATCATCTTTAACTTTCTTCTCATCAAATCGCCATTGAAAAGATTAGCGATCGGAACAATGCTGGAGTACTATTCGACTCAAAAGATTTATTTCTATTAAAAGAAGTAATTTGACCCGTCTTAATTTCACCATCACATAAAGAACTGTATTTAATTTTTAATATAATCGATTTGCACTTGACTACAATTCCATTATAAAGTTTTTTTATGAGTGTGAAGATAAATTCGAATTTAAAAACCAAAGGCGCAAACCCACACATTTAGCAGCGTCACTTTTTGACTTTAACAGGGTAAAATTTGCTATTAACAGAGCACCGTTAACTGCTTAACAGTAGCAATAAGTATATTACTCTTCTACTTTGCAATTATTGTAGACTATTGATATAAAATTTAATTCTCATTATGATCATCATTATTTGTGTATAAAAAAGTTGAAATGTAGAGGTGCAGGGGACAAATTTTCTCAAATCTCAAAATTATTCCAGCCATTCCACTATTACGGTTCGAAAGAGAACCCCCTGGACTATCATTGCATATAGTCGGGTAGGTGTACTATTTTCCATATGTTCCAATATGTCACACTGATGTTATAAAGAATTTTAAAGCAAAAAATTGAGTTTCAAAGCCAATTCACTTTATATGTGATATTGCTGATTATATTAAGAGGCCTTACAACCTTCCATTCAATATGGTATGCTACTCAGACCCCGTGTATATTCTAAAATTAACTCCTAAACAAATGGGCTTGTTCAGATGGATATTATTAAACAGCTAACAGTGCTCTGTTAAAAGAAAATTTTGTTCTGTTAACGCCAAATGGGGCGCTGATAAAATTTATGGATTGCGTCTTGAATTTTCAAATTCATGACATGTTTTTTCTTAAATGTATGAAATTATTTCGAAACTACCCTCTAAGAGTACATAACTTGTACTTGCATTAGTTTGTGCAAGCCCGTAAACATTTAAACTTATTTTCTAATAATTTAATCAAATTTTGTGTTCGAAACTTGTTGACAAAAAATTTGATTTTTTTTTTAATTTATTTAATTCGTGAATATTTACAAAATAACGTTGCCGTTAATTTTGTGGTCAGTTATTAATTAAACGCTTAAATTGAAATTATTATTGTTATTGGATATTCAAAAGTCAATAACTTCGGGGTTCATTACTCATAAAAACAAAAATTAAACAAATTGCCGTTCAATTTTCCATTAAACTTTCAACATAATTTTCAACAAATTGCTATTGTGAGTGTGGTTTTCTTCAACAAAAAAAAAATGAGAGTGAAGAAGAGAAATTGATTGGAAAATAAGGCAGACCTAACAAAATTTTTAATTTATAAAAATTGTTTCTTTTTCTTTTTCAAAATCGTAACATATTTTCAGAGTAAACGAAAAATGATATCCAAACTACTCTTACTTCTCCTTTCTTTTTTTTTCCTTTTCTAGAAATCTAAACATTTTTGATATTAACAGTGTCAATTACACATATGTACGTATGGACATCTTTACCTTAAACATGCTTCTTTCTGTGTGCCGTACTTACCCTACCATAACGTACGATACTATCGTACCACACCTAAAATTTTGTTTTCCTTTTTTTTTTTGTGACTGACATGCTCATTTTTCCTATTTTCCAACGAAAAAAAAAAAAAAAAAACAAATTTAGTAAAAGCATTGAGGAAATACGAAGGAAGAGTAATGAATTGAAGAAAACGACCTCAATAAGCCAGAGTAAAGCCATCAATTTTACTTACATTTTTGATAGATGGTCTATTTAAGTTTTGAACTCTTTTTACGTTTTGTTTACGCTTTAGTAAATGTCAAATTAAATGGAAACACTTGAGTTAAAATTAATGCAAATACATACACACATACACGACGCACTCTTACACTTTCCATTAAGACAGACCTACCGACCGACCGACAACAACACAGATCCAACCAACCAACCAGCCAGAAAAACAAAAGCAAGACAAAAACAAAAAAAAATTGACATGAATGTTGTTGCTAAAAAATAATCATTTACTCGTATACCTTTGCTGTTGACGTTTGTTTATGTTGTTTTTGTTTTTGTTGTTGTTGTTCTTTATTTTTTTTGGTTACTTTTCCAAATAACTCTCAAATTGTATGAAATGAGTGGAAAGTGCCTTACAAATGTATTCGCATTCATAAGAAAATCTAAAGAAGAAAACTTTATAGGAGTTGAATTCCATTTTACTAGGGATTCTCAGTGCGTTCTGCGTCCCCTAAATGTCAGTGGTGCTTAAAAACAATTGATAAGCTCTGGTTGTTAAACTCATTATCTTGTGAGCGTAAAAATATGACATCAACAAGGAGAAAATTCATCCCATTTGACAGCTTTTTGTTCCGGAAAATTTGCTTAAAAAATCTGAATTTGATGTATAAGTTATACGTGAGTTATCTGCGAATAGCTATGGGATCTTAGCGAAGTCTATTTGTTTCTAAAGCACAGGGTGAAAAGAGTTTAAAAGCTGGTTGGTGAAGTCAGGGAACAACAGTCATTGTTGAATCGTTTTAAGACGGATTTAGAAGTTAAAGATTTTGCTATGTTTTGATAAAATTAGAATGACATCATCTAATATTAGATACTCTTTTCCGGCGAAACATACATACATAATTGGTCATTACAATCCTTCAGTCAGGATTACAACCTAGCTTCTCACAGCACTTATGTTGTGAGTGTTAATTTTATACATGAGTGTCGGAACCTACAGTTTAAAGTCGATTACGAATATCAGATTTTTGATAAACTTTTCATGGCAATTTTATTTACTTTCAGAGAGAGGAAGTCGTCGAAGCAATATATTTTCATATTTCGTTTTCCTGGAGATGTCTGACCTGGGGTTTGAACCGTGGCCTCACGTCTAATTAGCCAACACATTACTAGACTACGTTGACTACGACGAAACTCTTGATTTTAATTGGCCTTCTGTTGAATGAAAGCAATCGAAACCAATGGTCAATACGACAGGTGGTGTGTTCTAGCAGAACAATACTTTGCTTTGATACCAAAGCTCACTTGCGCTGTACTGACCGAAATCCAACAAACTCAACGAAAAATTTTGTCAGCACAGGGACTCTACACTAAAAACACGACTCCGTTAAGCTAGAAACAAGCCTGAAAGTTATATAAACGATGCTTTAGCGTTCATATCAATTGATGATAACTCCTTTAAGCTGACAAGGAATGGAGAGTCAAATAACTTAAATCTGCAGCTCACAAGAGATGGGCATTGATAAAGAATGTGGATAACACTTCCCTCCTGTAATCCAGATGTCATTGCGATCAAGTTTGATTAGTTGCTTGGAACGCCATCGTGAGCCAAGTGAGCCTGGCAATGGAGCAAGATTGCTCATTGATACGATTAATGATTTTATCAATGAAAACTTTGTAGTTCTGCAGAGAAATAATAAAATAAACGGCGGTGACGAAACTGGTAATATTAAACTGAATAGAACAGGAACCTAAAGGAGGAGTGTGAAAGTATTTCATGCACACGTGGATAAACCGTTTAAAGTGTTTTTTTGCTTATATCGAGAAATTGAATTAAATGGCCATTGAAGTACTGTATCTAATCAATTTTCCGCTTCCAGATAATGAACTATCGAATTGGAAAATACCGACGTTGTTATTTTCATTATATTAAAAATATTTATAACTTCAGAAGAGTAATAAAGGCTTGTCTGAATAATGCGGAGTGGTTCTGTCGATACTTCGTCATCAAGCTAGGCATCTAGGAGCGTTATATATCTAGGACTAGGCTCCTTTAAAAAGAAACGCGTATATATTTGTACACCTGGATGACGAACGTTGTATTTACATTCTTTTGCTCTTTTAATTCATGGAAGTTTGGCTGCTTGGGACAATGACTGAACTGAAAGGATATTTGGACAATTAAAAGATCTTGGTATCCGAGATATCTTAACGTGAATGTAAAATATTTAACGACCACGTTCTGCAGAATTACTGTTCTATTGCAGAATAGCTGTTCGTTTATAAAATCAGGGTTTACGGAATATAACCGAATAATAGAATGTTTGAACAAAGTATCGTGTTTCATAATGCCGCTGTACAAAATATATACAATGTATTCTATTTCAAAACGTCGTCAATGGGTATTTTTAACACAGTCAAAAAGCAATCAGGCATCGGATTTATAGTTGATGCATTGTTTGGTTACTTTGCATACCTACATAGTTTATATACATTAGTAGAACTGCATACAAACTTTGTATTGATACATTTTCGAAGGCAGCCACTTTGTGAAGTCGAAGCATCTTCTCTGACATTGGACCGATTTTCCTAACCTCAGATTAATCACTAGTAAATCCAGTCTTTTAAAAGTGTTGCATACTCTACCACTCCATACCACCTTTTATTATCATTGGTTGAAAATTTGTTGCTTTAGTGTTCCTTTTGCAACGCACTGTATCTAAGAATGATTGATTGGTTTGAAATATGAGTGGTTTTGATAGACTAAGTGACTGTCTTTTTCTAATGGATTCCAAACAATTGAGCTAGAAATTGTAGAAACAGCAACGCAGAACAAGAACTTAAATGACTGGAAAGTGTAGAGCATTATAAAGAGAATTATTTTGATATTAACATGAAACGTTTACGGAAAACTTAACAGAGATAACTGAACTCAAAGATAACTTAGCATCGAAATCATTTAAAAAGTAAAAATAAAAAAAAAGGAAAACTATTTTCCTAACGTACAGTTTACTTTTTGAATACTCTTATGTACAGGCAAATGAAATTATTGGGAAGATAAGGTATTATTGTTTAATTCCCATTCTTGGATACAATATCACACTGGCAAATGCTGTTAAAATCTGCTACCGCCGCCACTGGCTAAATTAAGTCAGCCTCCATAAATCCAAATCAAACTCCCTACAGTGCTTGGTTTTACATTTTAATTTCCGTTATTATGACTGAATACAACACTGTAAATGATAATAAATAGCTTTGTGTACAGAGAAGTTTTTGCCATTTGCTGTCAGAGGCAAAAATTATTGCAAAAAAAAAAATGAAAAACAATGAAATAAAAGGCACACATACATACATACGATACAAGACCATACCACTGTACCTCTACGCAGTCATAATAACAATGATTGATTATGTCTAGAAAGCCAAGAGATTTTCCAATTCGAATGATTTAAACAAAGAACGAACGAAAGTGAAATTTCAACAGGCACTAGCACACAACATGAGGAAAATCAACAACAGTAGAGGATTTGGTAGCAATGGAAACAATAACAGAAGCAACAGGAGTAGGAAACAATAAAAAAAAATGAGTTGCCAACTGAAATGTTTTTAATTGAATTCCGTTTTGTGGCGTGTGGAGGGATGCTGCCGTAGAATGTTTTAAAGTCTCACATTAGGAGCTTAGCTTTTCTATTTTCTTCTTCAATTAATTTTTAAATTTTTTTATATTTCTCTTCAATTCCCGTCACAAGAAGAACTTATTAAATTGGCGGAATGCAGAAAAATGGCATAGACTTCGTTGGAGAGTAAATATTGCACATTTGGTAAAATTTTATATTTTCATTCTTGTACCAGCGCTTAATGATGAAATTCAGTTTTTTGTTTCTTTCTTAATAATTTCTTTAAAAGTATCTCATCTCAAATAATTTTGTCTTATAAAGGGTGTTTTTTGTAGAGGTATAGAACTTTAAGTTGGCATTACTTTTCAAGATGGCGACCGATTTAACAGCTGTCAAGTGCTTTATTCTCAGTTTGGTTTGGCAATTCATCATGAATTGACTCACGCCTTGCAAATAGTGCAATTTTATTTCGTCCATTTTATCGTCGACAAAATCGTCCATCAGAGCAGTTAATTCGATTAACCATGGAACGTTTTCGCACCACGTTTATTCTTATTGATAACTCGCATCCCCAGAGACGCTGTACGGTGCGTATAAGCTATTGCTGCTGTAGAGCGTAGCATTAAGGAAGACCCGAATGAGTCCATCCGCCATCGAGCACAGGAATTGGATCTGTGTCCATCCACTTTATGGAAGATTTTGCGGAAGGATCTTGGTTTACGTGCTTACAAAATCCAACTCGTGCAAGATTTGAAGCCAAACGATCATCAAGTAAGGCGTAGATTCGTCGAATGGGCCCAAAACGAGATTACCGTTGTTCCCGATTTCCATAAGTGAATTTTGTTTAGCGATGAAGCGCACTTCTGGTTGAATGGCTACGTCAACAAACAAAACTGCCGCATTTGGAGTGAAGGTAATCTTCAAGTGTATGTGGAAACACCGTTACATCCAGAAAAACTGACTGTTTGGTGCGCTTTATGGGCTGGTGGAATCATTGGTCCGTACTTTTTCAAAAACGATGGTGGCCAGAACGTTACAGTCAATGTTGATCGGTATAGAGCCATGATTACTAACTTTTTCATTCCTGAATTGAATAACCATGATGTCCAGGAGATGTGGTTTCAACAAGACGGCGCAACATGTCACACAGCTCATGCCACAATAGATTTATTGAAAGACACGTTTGGTGACCGCCTAATTTCACGTTTTGGACCTGTGAATTGGCCTCCAAGATCTTGTGATTTAACACCGCTAGACTACTTTCTGTGGGGCTATGTAAAGTCATTGGTCTATGCGGTAAAGCCACAAACGCTTGACCATTTGGAAGACAACATTCGCCGTATTATTGCCGATATACGGCCACAAATGTTGGAAAAAGTCATCGAAAATTGGACGTCTAGATTGGACTACATCCGCGCCAACCGTGGCGGTCATATGCCAGAAATCATATTTAAAATGTAATGCCACAAGATTATCTTTCGGATAAATAAAATTCATGTCCATCGAATAATCCATCGTTGTTTTATTGCAACTTAAAGATCTATACCTCTATAAAAAACACCCTTTAGATTGCAGCAACACACAATTAATTTCCATCATTACTATGTCACTCCTCTAAGGGCCAATGGAACAAAGACAAGTCTATTAAGTTCACAATCTAATCGGCGAATTGGTGAGAACCAATCGCCAAACACGCAAAACACTTGTCTTATTTAAGGTCATACTGTGAATATACAGTGGTGGCCTTATAATTAGAAACGATGTTTCTGGAACAGAGTTCTCTGGAGTGACGGATCTAAGTTTAATTTGTCCCAATCGGATGGAAAAACGTATTTAAGACGTCCTCCAAACAAAGCCTTTGATACACAATGAAAACTGTAAAATAAATTAACAAACATACATGTTGCTAAGTCGTTTTTAATTATAAGGCCACCACTGTATGTTCGAGGCGATTGTACCAACAAAAGAAAAAAATTATTAAATGCCGCCTGTACGTAGCCCGTAAAAATTCACCTTGCTTTTTGAACACACCTCGTATACATGAACATTAGAAGAAGTCAACAGGTCAGCGATTTGTGTAGTTAGGAAAAAGACAGTGCGCCCACCCAACCTCGAATATTTTTTTACCATTTTATGGTGAAAAACCATTTTTTTGAAACGCTATGTTTGCATTCTCCGTAGTCGAGTAGGTAGTGTGTTGGCTTATTAGACACGAAGCCTCGGTTCAAACCCCAGTTCAGACATCTCCAATAAAAGGAAATATGAAAAAAAACTCTAAGAGCAAATAATATTGATATGAAATCGGATTCGTGTATATATATTCGTAATTCTGACTGCAGGGTTGTAATGACCAATTATGTTATGTATGTATGTTTTCGAGTGGATACTACGGGTAGTCTAGTAGGTAGTGTGTTGCCTTATAAGACGTAAAGCCAGGGTTCAAACCCCAGGTCAGACATCAAAACGAAATATAAATAAGCAGTTTTCTGGCAATAACTCTGAGAGTAAATAAAACTGCCATGAAAAGTTTCTCAAAAATCTGTCGTTCGGAGTGGACTTTAAACTGTAGGTCCCGCTACTCATGTATAAAATTAACACACAACATGAGTGGTGTGTGGAGCTAGGTCGTAATGACCAATTATGTATGTATGTATGTTTTCGAGTGGATACTATATCGTGAATAAATTTTTTTCTAAAATCTTTAAGCTGCATCTGAAAATATTAATCTTAATATGTCTACAAAAACTTCTTTAAATATTTGTTTTCTTTCTGGTTTTGTCTTGTTGAATGAACATTACATAGTAATTCATCATTATTTTGATAAGATTTGAATAAGCCCCTTCAAAGTACACTACTGCGAGACAAAAGAAGATAATGCAAGAATGTATTGCCCGATTTCTAGGTTAAAAATGACATCGCCTTGTGTTATCATTTCAAGACAGCCAATTACAAAATTTTTTTTTGTTTATTTCATCACTTCCATCTCTGTTTTGGAATTATTTTTGATTTCACATTAAGAATTTGATTACAATGGTCAACATCAATAAGTTATCTTTTACAATTCACTCACTCTCCCTCTCATTCACAAAAATACTGACACGATTTCTTAATCATCATTAAATTGTCTGTGAATGTTTTTGATTTTCTTTTGTTCTTCTTCGCCCCATAAGATTTGAATAATTTAAAGAGTGGAATCATTGGATTTATCAGAACATCGTTTGCTGTCGCTTATTTAAGTGCAAGTGGAGGGAAAAGAGAGAGAGAGAGAGAGAGAGAGAGAGAAACAACATAAGAAAATCCTTTAAAATAAATTGTTACTGTTTAGAGCTTTTAATGGCGGGTTTGGTACTTTTCTTTTTGTTGTTGGAATTGTTTAGTGGTTTTATTTGATAACGGGACTTATGAGACGACAACAATTTAAAATTCAAATTTAATGTGAGAAGCCATAATGGAAACATTTATAACCAACCTTTACTTGTTTGGTATTTGCTGAGTGAGCATGGCAAAAAGAGCGTGAGTAAAAGTGATTGAGCAGGTTCCCTGCACCAAAACAAAACCAAGACAAAAAATTTAGAATTTAATGACTGCTGAGTGTTAATGTTGAAGTGCTTCATGTTTTTATTATTAATGTTTCTCGGCTTTATGGCTGCTGGATTTATCTTTTTTTTCAGCATTTTTTCTTTTGGTTTTTTGTGCGATAAAAAATTAACTTGAAAAGTGGGCCAATTTAATTTGAAAATGCTGTCGTTAGCTAAAATTTCTTAAGAACTTTAAAATGCCTATTAAGGACTACGAAAAAAAGAGGGAATGAAAGTAAATCACATTAAAAGTAACAATCGTTAGCATCAGTACTGAAATTATAACACTTGAAAGATTCAATACAAAAAATATGTAAGCAAATACGTTGAATATTTAAATTCAAAGTTCAGTGAAATTTTAAAAGTTTGAGTTCTAAAATAGATTCGAAAAAAAAATATAATAAAACTTAGTTCTACACGAATATGGAAAGTAGGCAACTTTATCGTTATTGAGGAAAATATGAACAAAATAGATGATTTAAATATTTTGGAAATTAATTTCGATTTCCTCAGAAAATGGGTTTAGGAGATGGCTTTGTGGTGGTAAGAGACAAGGCTCTAAAGCGGTTGGCCCCTGTAGTCAAAGGATGGGTACTTTATAATACACAACAAACGAGATTCAATCAACACGAGATTTAAGAGCGTCCAATGTATTCCAAAAAAGTCGCTGTTTGGAGAGGATTTTAGGTCGGCGACGTTATCGGTCCTTATTTCTTTGAGAACGACGTTGGCCAGGCCAACAAAGAGCACTATAGGTCATTGACTACCAACTTCTTTAGGAAAGAATAACAGCGTTACGTGGGCCCCATTTCTCATGATTGTTATTCTATACGTTCAATTTGAGGACATGTGAAGTTGACATCGAAATTGTGCGATTTGTGAGGTTTTCTTAGGTCACAGGCGTATGCGAAAAATCCAAAAACCACTGTAGTTTTCAAAGCCAATATAATCCATGCAATAGATGAAATTCGGATGCAGTGGCGGACATTTGACCGGTGTAATATACCGCACATAATAGGCCTGAGTTTCAAACGAATAAAACATTTCAATGATATCTCGCATACTTTTTGATTGACTTAAATTTCAAGAAGAAATTTTAGGAAGCGCTTAGAAAAGTATCCTATAAGAACAGATAAAGCAAAGAGAAGAGAATGCGAACATATAAGTTTTGGGGCAACTAATGGTAAGTAAATAAAAACATTACATACATACATACAGAATTGGTCATTACAAGCCTTTAGTCAGGATTACGACCTAGTTTCTCACACCACTTATGTTGTGTGCGTTAATTTTTATACACGAGTGGTGGGACCTACAGTTTAAAGTCGACTCCGAACGACACATTTTTGAGAAACTTTTCATGACAATTTTATTTACTCTCAGTGTTTTTGCCAGAAATCTGCTGAGAGGAAGTCGCCGAAGAAATATTTTGTCACATTTCATTTAGTTGGAGATGCCTGACCTGGGGTTCTAATAAGCTACACTACCTACTAGACCACGGCGACTTCATTAAATAAAAACATTAATACTCTTAATTTCGTCAGTGCTTTAAGTCAAATTCGATGATAATTTTAAGAATTAAGCATAAATAGTAGGAAATTATTTTTACACCGAAGAAAAAAAAATTCAGTGTTTCCTTATCGGTAATGCAAATAATTATCAGTTGTCTTTGAGAGACGATATTCACCTAAGCTCGACCACAACAACACTGAAAAAAATTTATCTGTCATTACACTCTGAAAGAAATCCGGTTGTAATCCATATTGTATGTATGGTACAATCGCTGTTGATGGATTACAATTATCCTTCTTTTCTCTCTTTATTTCTGTGTCGTTTTTTTCATTTTATTTGTTATAGTTATTGTTACATTCATTCATTAATTTTCATTAATTGACAGTTGTCAGTTGGCCTTTTAATTAGTGTGTTCAATTCGATGTTTGATTTCCAAGTAAAATCATTTTCATACACATACATGCATACATACTAACAACAACAACAATACACAGATATTAAAATAAATACAACCGTTATTTAAATGACAAAGAAAAAATACGAATTAAAACGAAATGAAATGAAACGTATATGTAACGGGAATTTGATTCGTAATCAGTGGCTCCAATTTCAATTTTCCTTAACGGAGTCAATATTTGTGTTTTTCTTTTTCTGTTTATAAAAAGAAAATAAACAAAAGAGAAGAAAGGGAGAGAGATAATTGATGACTTACCGTAATTTAAGATAATCCTCCGTTGAAAACTATTAATTTTAATTAAAATTATTGTGAGTCTGTAATTGAAAGAAAAGAAAAAAAACGGAAAATTAAACATACACTTCAACAAAGTTTTAATTTCTTTCATTTTAATGGAAAAAATAATGAAAAATTCAAACAATATTTTAATATTTATTTAAACGTAAAGCACAAGATTGTGCAAAGGGAGGCACTAATGCCACAGCAGATGCTGAATAATATCGGTAGGCGGAAAATCATTTTCTCTAATTTCAATGTTAATACGTGGTCTTATATTGCTATTGGTATTTATATATATCTAGAAACCTTCCGTTTTTAACTTTTAATCCCATCTACTCTTTTATAGATGCTAACAATATTAATCATTCGAATTCCCTTAATCGTATTGTTACGTTTTTACAATTTAAAAACGTTGAAAATATGAGCTCGTAGATTGCAAATAAAATAAAAATAAATTTGTGTTTAGTTTTAATTAAATTTCTTTATTGTTCACACAATTCTGCGTGCCACTGTTCACAACTTAATGTAAACAACAACAATTGCTTTGTTTGTTATTCCTCTGTTTACAAACTTTGCATAAACACTAACAATTACTAGACAATTATTCGACAGATCTTTGTAACGGAGATCTTCAAAGCACGAATACTCTCTTCAAACACACCACGTCTTCACACAAGACTGACTGAACTTCACTAACTCGCTTGTCTGCTTTGCCTTGTCTTTTATACGGCAGGGTAAACAGTCTGATGAATGTTCTTGAAGTCCAATGTTCGTGGCTTCTCGAAATCTCTATAAATGTAAACATCGTTGTTTACATTCATTATTGTTGTTTGTGTAATTTGTTTACATTTATTCTTGTAGTGCTGTTTGTGGATTTTTGTTTACTTGTTTACCATTTTTATGATGATGGTGCTTGATGCATTGTTCTGTTTTTGTAGCTTTTGTTTTAATTTTAATGTAAAGCGATGTAAAAGCAAAACACCACTATCTAGATTTTTAATTTTCGTAATCATAAGTGGAATTGGCTTATAGTGATAGAAAATGATAGAAAAGGACAGTCATTTCCATTGTTCATCGAATATGTATGGTTGAAAGTATAATGTGGCCTAACAATCAGTATAAATTTGAATCATCAGTTTTTTCGATTCTGGCAATACTAATGTCATTCTATTCTGTTACAAAATTCAGTATATTATCTCCACTGAATGTCATGAATCGATTTACGTTTGAGCAACGATGGCATTTATTAGGCTAACGAGAAACTGCACGATGATGTCGATTTTGCAAAAAAAAAAATCACATTTTCGGATGAAGCTCATTTTCATCTTGGTGGGTGCGCTTTAATTGGCCTCCAAGAAGCTGCGATATCACACCGTTGGACTATTTTCTGTGGTGCGCCGTTAAAGAAAAGTGTTATGCCAACAAACCAGAGACAATTGAGGATTTGAAGGCCAACATTCGTGATGTCATTGTCGAGGTACAACCCCATAAACTCGAATAAGTGCATGAAAACTGATCCAATAGAATAAAGTACCAGGAGGCCAGCTGCGGGAGCAATATGAATTAAATAATATTCCATTTCAAACAAAAATTTTTTTTTGCAGAATTTCAAACCGTTTTCCTTTTATTGCATTTTTAAATCTAAACTTTTAAATCACCCACCCTATATATTTCAGATTTCGAAAGATGAATTGGAT
The DNA here is from genome assembly GCA_932273835.1 of Sarcophaga variegata. Classification (NCBI taxonomy): domain Eukaryota; kingdom Metazoa; phylum Arthropoda; class Insecta; order Diptera; family Sarcophagidae; genus Sarcophaga; species Sarcophaga variegata. The sequence goes on along the minus strand of OW026360.1, from coordinate 48,894,988 downwards.
TGCTATTATCACGTGCATACACACATACACACATAATTGGCCATTACAACCCTTCAGTCAGGATTACAGGATTACCATTTTCGTAATTTTTGAAGAAGTTTATTTTAATGACGCATTTGGCTTACAAACCACACCAAACAGTGCATCTTTCAGAGGCTTCCCTTCACATCAAATTGAACAGTTCTGTTTGCTAATATGCTGATTGAAAATTAACGTTTTCACAGAAGGTGATTTTACGGTAGAAGCACTTTCTCACATCTTTGTAAAACATAGCGAGATTTGTCAGAACGGGCCCCACTATGCGTGTTCAAGTGTACTACTTCTACCTGACCATTGCGAGATATTCTAGCGTCATGTAACGGAAACCAAATGTTGACAAAAGCATCTAAAAATTTATCGTTTTTGGTTTTAGGCGTACTCAGATTACTTGTTTGGAAAGGGCGTTGGGCTCACTCGCGTCCATTTCAAAAAAGATTTGGGCTTCTATACAGATAATATTCTTAAAGGGTCTGATACTATCCTAAAAAGCATTAACCCTGGTAGAGTGATTTTCAAAATTCAAATCGAAAAAAAATGTTTTTTTTTGTTTCCGTAAGAACAAGAATTTTTGTTTTAAATTTTACGAAAATTAAAATTGTTTCACACACATTTGCGTTTTAAATATTCTTATGATTTCATATTCTGAGGAAATGCGAAATCCTTTTAATGGAAAGACAGTCATTTTAAAATTTCCCAGTAGACTCGTTACGCCTCAGAACACCAGCACTGTTGCCATGCATTAGTTTTAGATCTCAAAAGAGGTTTCTTATTCGTTGAAATTAAAATAATTTCTGGACATGATTTTAATGTACATATTCGGGTGATTTCAAAAAAAAAAAAATTGTGTTACATTTTGTAGTTGTATTCGTTATTTCTTCTAGAAACTGTCACATACAATACAACATTTTATATGTAAGAATGTAAGACATTATGTAGCACAGTATAGACCATGTATGGTCGTAATTTTTCTCTATTGAAATATGTGGGTCAACGTTTATGTGACAGCTTGTGATGAGTGATGGCATAAAAACGAGAGACAAAAGAGAAAAAAACGACCAGAATAAAAAGGAAAGAAACCTCAAATCCCACATACGTACACATACACACATACGTAGTCATTCATAAATACTTTTATATGCAGATACATACGCCTTTAATATTTCATTTATCATTTGCCCTCCCCCACTCCCCTCGATGTTGTTTCACACCATGTATCGTATTTTTTTAAATTAAAAAAAAGGAGGAAAATTCGTTAAAATAAATTGTAACCGCAGAATACAAGTAAAATGAAGTGAGTGAGTGAGTGAGTGAGTGAGTTTATGAAAGCATTCGTAACTAAAATGAAATGAAAAGGATTTGAGGAGAAAAAAAAATGTTTTATTGTTTTGAATCATTTTAAAACCAACAACAATAAAACAAAAAAAAGGAGAAAAAAAGAAATCTCATGTTTTCCAACTCATCTACGATTGTGTGAAATGGTCGATTGAACGTCATCCGACCCACTGACTGCGGGTACTGGGATGGGATTTTCTCGAAAAGGAATTCCATATGATGACATTTTTGTATTTTGTTGTACAGAATTGCAATGAAATCGTTTTTAAGAACGTTCATAGCATTTTTTTTATTTCCATTGAAACGTTATTAAAATGTTTTGGTAAAAAAAAAATCATATTTTTTAAAACAGCGTAGTACAACCAAATATTTCTATGTCACCTCAAACTCTACTTTAATTTTCATTTCAATTACATTGCAATCTTACCGAAAGAAGTAAAGTAAAAAAGTAAAGTATGGCCGGTAATTCTCTAAGGGCCATTATTACAACTTGCCGTTAACTAAAGGCAGGATTTTAACGGGCAGATAAATTGTTTTTCGTTATTATGAGTACCCAATAAGATAGAAGTGATCGTTAAGCCAAAGGGAGGATCGGCCTACCTTTACCATTTAAAGGTCACTTTATGTTTGAACTTGCCATATTATATATTATTTTCAATATGGCAACTTCAAATTTAAACAAAATGAGAACATACAACAAAAAAAAAACGAAGCCCGCGGTTGCCACTGCGTTAAAAAAAAACTTCTTTAATTGAGCAGTTTTATCGACATTGCTCCGCCACTGCCATATTTTTGAAAAAGTTAACTTTATTTTATCATTAGGTTGTAATAACGAAAATAAGTTAAAGGTAACTTTAAAGTCCACTTTAGCTAAAGTTACCTTTAACTAAACCCAACTTTAACGGCAAGTTGTAATAATGGCCATAAAGGACACTCTTTTTAACGACATTCTTGGCAGCCTTATTTGACTTATATTCCAGCATCATCAAATGCTTAATAAGCATACACCTTCATTCTAGAGTAGTTGCGTTGGAATAAGTTGGGTACCTTTAAGTTCAAATAAACACTTTACCCTGTCCTATATGCTGACAAAGTTCTGTTCAAATTTACATTAACACGCACGTAATAAGCCGCCGTAGTCTAGTAGGTAGTGTGTTGGCTTATTAGACGTGAGGCCTTGGTTCAAACCCCAGGTCAGACATCTCCAACAAAATGAAATATAAAAGAAATATTTCTTCGGCGACTTCCTCTCAGCAGATTTCTGACAAAAACTCTGACAGTTAATAAAAATTGTCATGTAAAGTTTCTCAAAAATATGTCGTTCGGAGTGGACTTTAAACTGTAGGGCCCGCAACTTATGTATAAAATTAACACACACAACATAAGTGGTGTGAGAAGCTATGCCATAATCCTGACTGAAGGGTTGTATTGGCCAATTATGTGTGTATGTGTGTATGCACGTGATAATAGCAATCAAATTCATCTTTCGAAATCTGAAATATATAGGGTGGGTGATTTAAAAGTTTAAATTTAAAATTACGAATGGAACAGGGTACCATGTCGTTATTAATACCTTTTTTTTGCCAAAACAGCAGAATTCGAGTTGGTTGACATATGATTTCAACACGCGATAGCATTAAACTATTGAGAGGACATTAATCTTATGTTTTGAAACAGTCAAGTTCTATCCTCTCAATATAATCCATCTATTAAGCTTCCCGCAGCGGGTATTGTAGGAAGGTCAGACAGCGCCACCTCTTGAGATAAATTGGTACTAAAGCAGTAACAGTTCCTAACTTTTACACCCAATACATGACCATAGAAAGCTTTATTATTATAATTTGCTCAGAAGAATTTGATGAATGAAATTGAATTAAAGGCAGTGAATAGAAGTAATAAGAATAGGAGAATGGGAAATATTTTGTTACGAGACAAAGAAACAAAAGGGTATTGAAAAATAATTATAATATAGGACTCTGTCACAAAAGCACTGTGTTGTGTTTAAAGTGGGTACGAATGAAATTAATTTTTGATACTCAGCGAGAACGCTCTGCATCGTTCTGTAAAGGGCTGTAAGAACATTACAAGGGGGTTCCAAACGAATTATATCCCCTGTGATCGTCTTTTGCAAATTTTCAGTAGCACATAATATTGGGTCTTTCATTAAGCGTTTCGAATCTCTAAATTAAAAAGGAATAATAAAAAAACAACGTGTAAGATATCACCGAATTTTTTTTTTATTTTATTTGAAAGATCTTTTTTTTAATGGCATTATGTGTGGAATATTCAACAGACGAAATGTGTAATTTTTCATAACTCTGGCGAATAAGTCATGTTGACTTTTTCCGCCGGCATGTGTTATGTTGAATTTGAGGAACACTGTGGTTAGTGGCTTATACGCATACAGCTGGGACTTACGAAAACCCCACAAAAAAGGCGAAGGGACGCCCTCAAATCGCTTGTGCAGAATATGCAATGTAGCATGAGCTGTGTCACACGCAGGACCATCCTGTTAATACCAAATCTCGTTGGTGTCCAGCTTGTACTATGGAGACAAAAGGAAGATGGTAATCATATACACATAGTGTTTGTCATTGACATTGTTGGTCTGGCTAAAATCGTGTATAGAAAAGGTTGGACCAAGGATGCCGCCAGCTCAAAATCCACACCAAACAGTGACTTTTTCAGTATGCGTTTATCACTTTTGGATACCATGTAGAGTGGTATTGTCCCAAATTCCACGAATTTATTTGTTCATCTACCCATACATCCACCAGTGGCCCTCATCATTGATGATGATTTTCCGCGCACTACATTATGAGAACATACAAATACATACATACATAATTGGTCATTACAACCCCATAGTCCAGATTACGACCTAGTTTCTCACACCACTTAGGTTGTGTGTGTTAATTTTTATACATGAGTGGTGGGACCTACAGTTCACAGTCGACTCTGAACGATAGAGTTTTTGCCAGAGATCTGCTGAGAGGAAGTCGCCGAGGAAATATTTTGTCATATTTCGTTTGGTTGGAGATGCCTGATCTGAGGTTTGAACCCTAGCCTCACTTCTAATAAGCCAACACCCTACCTACTAGACCACGGCGACTTCGCCTGGAACAGAAAACGCATTTTGATAAAACAATTTCATTATTTGCAAGTGTTGCTAAATGTTATATACGACAATAGCGATTTGGCAAAACCGATCAAATAAATTACAACTAATTTGAAAGACGAAGAACTCGAATTTGTACCGTTAACAATTTGACAAACTTCGAACAGCAGAAGGAAAACGTCCGACGTGAAGTAATTAACTTTCCTCTCAAAAAATCTGTGATCAAAATTAGATGATATTATTATTAATATTATCTACAGTAACTTTGTCTTTGACTATTTGTCATGTCAATCATCCCCTAGTCTTGGAACGACTTAGAGTTTCCAATGAAGCGACTCAAACTGCTGATGTCAATGTTCGACAAATCACCCAGATCATCGATGTAGTAGGCACCAAGATGTTTCGTTCTCCTTTGACATAGCGACCGGCATGTTCCCAGTAGGTGAAGAACAGTCTCTTCCTCCTTCTCGCTCCTGCAGCTTCTGCAGAAATCATTTGCGAGGTGTCCCAGACCAATGCACCTTGACGTAAGCAGTTCTACTTGCAACAACTCTTATCACATCGGGTTTTCTATAGATTGTTGTAAATTTAATTCAAGTTCCATGTAAATATCTTACACATCCTGAAACATCCCGCAAAATATTGTCTACAAACAATTGAGGATTCACAACTGGCTAACACGATTAGCTGTGGCACAATTCTTACAAAATTCTTAAAAAAATAAATTTCGTGTTCGTAAATGGTTTTAAAAATTTAGCCGCTTGAATGGATGCATAAGAACGACATGGAAAAGTTTCATTCAGAACATTCAGAACATCGGTATTCTAAAAATAAATAATTTATGTGGAGGCATCTGTTTCATTATTTTTTTTTTCTTAATTTCGATTTCAGCCAATTAAATTCAATTTTTGTTTCCTTACTCAGTATCTAATGTGTTCTGTTAAGCAAAAAACATTGTCATTTCGCAATACGTTCACATTAAATGAAAAATTCTCCTGAAATTACATACATATACGGAATTTAAGTTTTTCTTTAAAAATGTCGTTGATATTAAATTCCTTTCAAAGTAAAGCAAAAAAAAAAAACAAAAAAAAACTACGACAAAAAAATTTTCGCAATTTTGTTGCATTGATAGCAGCTGACATATTGTCACGTTGCCATAAGTAAAGTAACACAATCTACAATAAAACTCGAATAATATTTTCTTCTGGAGGTGTAAACACACACATGCACACATACATACGCATGAAATTCAATGCAATTCCGTTCTACTCGCACACTGCTCGTATAATCCACATTTTACTTTTCCATGTACCCGTTGGTTGCATGCCCTTAAACAAACATGCATCTAAAGACGGCTACGAGACAAGGCAAAGCCATATGTTATGGAACATAACATAACATATATAATATTTTTAATATTGTTATCATACATACAGTTGTGCTTGAAATATGAGCACATTTCTTTTTTTAATAAATTTCAACAATAAAATTGAATAAACGTATATGCAACGTACTACTCGTAGTAGTGTTGGAAAACGTCACATTGTATCGCGTGAATTTGAAAATTTTCAAATTTGTCTTGAACATTTGATAACACATAACGCGTGTAAAAATCTTTCTCAAATAGTTTTTGATCAACATTTTTGAAGTGTTTATTTATAATGACACCCTTGCACATACATATATACACGAACATTAACTCAAATATGAACAAGTGTTCATTGTATCGTCATTCAACAAACTTTCAAGTGCAATTTGCTCTTTCATCTTGAAAATAAAGTTTGTTGTTGCTCAGTTTTTTCTTGTTCTTCTTCTCAAATATGCTTTTATCCACTAAAACGTATGTCGTTTTTGTTTTTCCCGCTTCATGAAATATTTAAATTAAGTTATAAAAGCATGTTCCTACCATGACAACAAAAACGGTGAACAGTTGTTGGACAAGGAAGAATGTTATCTTTTCTCTTCGATGCCAAGAAAAACAAGAAGTTGCCTAGGAGCTGCGAAATATAATTTGATGAATTAAGGAAAATTTTCATCAAACTAATCTTATTAACATATCCAAACAATTTTTATTTATCTCGTGGAATCTACTCTGTACACTGAATACCATGTTGTGTGAAAAGAGAGTTTTCAACTCAAGTAGTCTAACACCTTAAACAGTTTTTTTTCCTTTATTTAATTTAATTTTATTTTGTTATAAGGCAAGAGCACGTAGTTCAAACTCCAGTTAAGACATCTCGAACAAAAATTTAAAAAAAATTTCTTTCGATGTCTTCCTCTCAGCATTTTTTTTTGGCAAAAACTCTGAGGCTAAATAGAATTGCCATGAAAAGTTTCTAAAATTTGTCATTCGGAGTAGACTTTAAATTGTAGGTCCCGTCACTCGCGGGCCATAGTCGCCATAGTCTAGTAGGTAGTGTGTTAACTTATTAGATGTAAGGCCACAATTCAATCCTCAAGTCAGACATCTCCAACAAAATGAAATATAAAAGAAATATTTCTTCGGCACATTCCTCTCAGCAGATTTCTGGCAAAAGCTCTGAGAGTAAATAAAATTGCCATGAATAGTTTCTTAAATCTCTATCGTTCGGAATTGACTTTAAACTGTAAGTCCCGCCACTCATGTATACAATTTAACACACACAACATAAGTGATGTGATTAAAGGGTTGTAGTGACCAATAACGCATGTACTTAGAACCTGTGCGGTTTTAATAGACTTTAGCAAGAATATCCTGGGGGTGAGGCTGAAAAAATTATTCTTACCAAATAAAGATTGATACAGAAAAGCGCGAGGGGTACTCGCTAGTGAAAGAAGGATAAACCAATTATATTGAATGTGTGTGAAGATAAATACGAATTTGAAAATCCAAGACGCAAACCATAAATGTTAGCAGCGGCACATTTGGCGTTAACAAAGCAAAATTTGCTCTTAGCAGGACAAAATTTGCCCTTAACAGAGCACTGTTAGCAAGCCCATTTGTTTAGAAGCTAATTGTAGGACAAATACGAGATCTATGAGTACCATACTATATGCAAATGAAGATTCCAAGACCTCTTAATATAATCAGCAATATAGTCACATATAAAGTGATATGGTATTGAGAAAATTGGCTTTGAAAATATCAATTTTTTGTTTGAAAATTCTCTAGAAGATCAGTGGCCATTTTTGAGCATAAAAGAAATAGTACACCATACAGACTATATGCAAATGGTAGTCCAGAGGGTCCTCTTTCCGACCGTGGTAGGATAGCTAGAATAATTCCGTCCTGCATTCCCACCAACCATCCTTCACATTTCAACACTTTTTTTCACAAATAGTAATGATAATAAAGAGAATTATATTTTATGTCAAGAGTCTGCAATAATATATAAAATATAGTCGTCATTATGGGCACTGTGCTCTTGGGAGCAATAATATTTAATATTTTTACAATGAAATACAATTAAATGGCCTTTTAAAGCGACAGCAATCGACGTCACTGTCAGTATAAAAGTTTAACAGTGCATCAGCAGGCATGAGTAATTTTTTTATTTCCAAAATATTACTCATACGTGTCGGTCACATACATTATCATTAAAGTATGTACTGCAGTACTATGCAATAATCGAATAAAATTTCTTAAACAGATTTGACTGATTGATACAAAAAAAAAAAAAAAAATTAAACAACAATTATTGGTTGGTGACGCTTTGTTGGCGTTTTTAATGAATTCGTGTACCGTGTCATAATTTTTCTTATATGGCTGCTTAAACCTACAGAATTTCATCTGGATTCCACATTCATTCCATATTTTTTAATCGCGATATTCATTTGGTGACTTCCACAGCATCTTATAGAACATACATACGACGATAATTCCTGCAGTGGCATCAATCATCTCCGAAAATATAATCTGATGTCTACTATATATTCTTAAGCAGATTGATCTAAAAATATATATTGAGTCACTCCTGACAATCCATTTTGCTTATCTCCGGTATTCCCACGCTAAACACATAACACTGTACTGCATGGTCATAACACTGTGTGCTGTTTTAGTTGTAATGTGTGACTAACCACATACAGAAACGTACAACTATTGCAGAGATAGTCGGATCTAATCTGTTTCTCTGGTATTTTATTTCTAAATTGAAGCCTTCACGATAGCTTTAATGAAATTAGTGCAGCCAAGGAGTTATGTCGCTCATCGTAAATATTATGGCCTGGTAGTCGCAATGAGTATGTTGCTTACTAACTTCCCATCGATGCTAATACACATCCCTTCAAGGAAGTATTTATGAAGTAAAAAATAAATCAAAGGCTGCTCGATGTCAAACTTTGAGAAAATGATCAGAATGAGTTTTCTTTAGATTAAACTGGGATTAATTGGTATGCTTTCCATTGTATAACAACCACAAATGTTTGATTTTTTAATGATCTTGAATAACGTCTTCATGTTCTCTACCTTTTTTTTTTGTTAGGATCTTTACACTGTTAACTTGCAGCGTCCTCTAATTTCATTATGCAGGAGAGTATATTTCAAACATCAGAGTATATTTATTTCCCATCTTCTGATTTCTGTCCTCAATGTATTATTTCACAAGCAGCATCCTATCCATGTGAGTGCGTGTGAAAAACGTAAACATTCAAGACATTTTACATCATCATTCGCATGCTCTTCTACACTTTGATTTTTGAAAAGTGGGTGTGCGAGTGATAACATCTTCAAATCACACACTTTATTAGCGAAAAAAATCAAGAGAGCCCAGATTACTCTTTAACAGTGGCTGTCGTTCTCGCTATATTATCTATTTATTCCTTTATTCCCAAAATGAATATATCATCTCGAACATCATGGCCCTGATCTATAGACATCAGTCGACCACAAACGATTACAAAAATAAACGAAGATTTCGTTTAAGGAGTATAATTTTAGAAAACAGAATAATCAACAGCAACCAAGGCCTATCCTGCCAGTTTTAGTGACCATCACTCAACTGCTGTTCGTTTGCCACTATGCTGGAGAAGATAACGCTTATGTAGCCAGATATTACGCTATTCTAAATATGGTTAGGACACGTCTTAAGGAAGGTCCGGTTGTTTTTCTTTGAACGGGTGTAAACCTCGTCCGCGTGCGATTCGACCCTTGTGCAGCTTCCATTTGACGACTTCTACCGTGGGTGCAGATCCACTGAGGAAGAGGAGACGGTTATCCACTTTCTTTGTCAATGCCCATCTCTTGCGAGGTGCAGATATAGGTTATTTCGCTCTCCAACGCTTATCAGCTTGACGGAGCTATCGTCCATTGATGTGAAGGATATAGCCTCGTTTATCAAGCTTTCTGGCTGGTTCTCCAGCGTGGGGTAGCCGTGCTTTGAAATGTGCAGCCCTTGTGCTGACCAACTTCTCTCTTCTTGGTTCGGAGGAATTTCAGTACAGGAACTGCGTTCACCTGTGGTGTCACAACGGGCCGCTATACGTGCTCAAGTGAGCTTTTGGTATGAAAGCTACTACACCAACCTAACCTAACCTAACCTCGTCCCCGAATTTAGAAAAATTTAAGACAAAAAAAATTATTTTTTAAATACTCTTAGCAGATGGTCGCAGTAGTATATTAAGTAGTGCGTTGGCTTATTAGACGTAAGGCCGCGGTTCAAACCCCAGGTCAGCCATCAAAACGAAATTTGAAAGAATATTTCTTCAGCGACTTCCTCTCAGTACATTTCTGTCAAAAACTCTGAGAGTAAATAAAATTGCAATGAAAAGTTTCTCAAAAATCTTTCGTTCGGAATCGACTTTAAACTGTAGGTCCCGGTGCTAAAATTAACACAAACAACATGAGTGGTGTGAGAAGCTAGGCCGCAATCCTGGCTGCAGGGTTGTAATTACCAATTATGTTATGTATTCATAGCAGATGATCATGCAGCTTAACTTGAATAAAATATTACTTTAACGTTCCTTATAGCATGTGAATGAATAAAACTGTACATGAGAATGGCAAAGACGCCACTTAGTTGTCATCACTAGTAAGGGAGAGTGTGACTGTAACAAAAGCAGCAGATGGAAATGTTCAATTAACTTTCCTCGTCTAGACAAGTATCAGCAGTTTTCAGTTGATTTTTCAATACTTTACTTCCGTTCAAAAACATTAATTTCGCACGTTTTACTCACACTCTCACAAGCAAGAAATTACAAAAAAAGAAAATGATTTTTTGAAAATGTCGCCTTTTCTAGTTATTGGGTATCATTCATCACAAGATGAAACTTATTTCCGGTTTGTGAACATTTTTTTTATTTTACATACATACATACGTATTAATTTACAACACAATACCAATAAGAACATCATAAATTAACCAGTAAGTGGTGGCAACACTGTTGCATAATGAAAAAGAACCACAAATGTCTTGAAGTTATCATTTATTGTTCAACGTTACCGGATGATGTTAAGGCAACAACTTTCAAATACTACCACACACCTACAAACAAAACAACAACAAACAATGAAATTAATATGATTTTAAAATGAAATGAAATACAAAACAATTGCAACCAAGGAGTCAATTTAAATTGCTTAAAGTAATATCAACGATCAAACCATCAAGTCAATGGGAGGGAAATAACTTGCAACACATAAAATAATAATGAGGCCACTAAGTAATCAAACCATGTACAATATTCCACTCCTCTGCAATGGTACACTAGACAAGGGTAGGTTAAAACAAAGAATACACAGCAGTAAATACAATGTGATGGTGCAGTAGTAGTTGTGGCAATAGAAGTTGTAGCAAAATGGTTACAACAAATTACACTGGCATGTTGAAGGAGCATGTTTGTTGAGTTATGAAGTTAGAAAGTGGCAACATCAGAATTAATGAATAGGTTTCTTTTGTAGCACTTACGATACCATTTTTTAAGGGGTGCATATGATGTTGCAAGTAAATTTATTATGGAATAAAATATTCCGTTTTTGGAAATAAAAAAGTAAGAAATTCTGTCTTTATATTATTATTTTAGTTTTTTTAAAACTCCATACAATTTTCATTCTTTAGCAGTGTAGGCGAAGAATAAGAATAGTGTAGCATAATACGGTGTGCAGATACGCAGCTTTATTGCGTAAATCGCAATAAATGTTCATTACTGAGCTCAATATTTCATATAAAGTTTCAATTAATTATTGCGCAATAAATACACAAATTGTTATTATATTGAGTACAACTTAAACTGCAGTACTGTCATAATTAGTATGTTCAGTGCACATATTACAATTATACGAACACTTTTTGTTGATATTTGACAACTCAAATGTCAACAATGATAAACAAAACAAAAACAATGTTGTTGAAACAACGACCTGCTTTGTTTACTATTATGTTTATTTATGTTTATTATTATGTCTGAACACATAAAAAATTTTGTATTCAATACACCGAATGTTGACTCAATAAAAGTGCATATCTGAACATAGTATAACACCTCAAATAGTATTTCCCTTATCATATAGCCATCGTAGGTCAAACGAAGGCTCGTGGTTCAAATCCCATCGAACAAAACGAAATATGTGAGACGACAGCGTTCAAGCAAAAACCCTGAAAGTAAATTGGTTTGCCATGAAAAGTTTCTCAAATATCCACTCTTTGATAAAATTAAAAAGCACAACATGGGTGGTATGAGAGGCTAGGTTGTAATCATGACTACCTACAGAGTTGTAAGTAAGTTGTTCACGTATATATTTTAATTAGGATTACGGCCCAGCTTTTCACACGATGTATGACTTATTAGTTTACCATCGACTCCAAGCAATGTATTTGAGAAGACTTTTGATAGCAATTATATACTTTCAGAACCAATGTAAGTAATCCTCTTACATAAGGAAATATTTCTTATCTTTCTCTCCTTTTACCTATAGAGCTGTGCTTTTAGCTATCAGAGATGAGACACTATTCAACAATATGAACTCGATACAAACTAGTTAGAATATTAGGTTTTTTATCTTTTTAAAAATTATTATATCCTGTGGATTATGGGATTTCAATCTGAAATAAAAATATTGTTTGCCTTTATTGTTTCTTTTTTAATTCATAACACCGCGCTATAAATTTTATTATCCAAATCTCTTGCTACAAAGATCAAACTTTATAGTATGTATATAATATGACGGGGTGTATACGTTTCACTTTTACAGTTGTTTCAATTATGCTACAAACACATATGAAACTCCAGGTGCCGCTCATTAATTTTTTAATTGCCGGTTATGTACGACGCAAGTTGAAGTTTCGCTGACAGTTATTAAGCCAGGATTAGAACCAATAGAGGTAATGAATGTTGTATGTCTGATGGAATTGGAAGAACATTATTAACCATGAGGTTCTATAATCTGATCAAAGGATGCTTCTGATATCTACTGCTAATTATCGAGGTGGAAAAAGGCAATTTAATAAAATCGAACAGCAGCGATGAACAGACAGAGTGTTGTGTTTTATCAAAACAACGTCAGACTTCGCACATCTTTTATGACATGCCAGAAACTGATAGTTTTACTTTGAAGTTTTGGTGTACCCATTATATAGCTTCATTGCTGCGCCTTCAGATTATCATTTGTTTTGATCTTTGCAGAACTCTCTTAATTTATATGTACATACATATGTATTTTTATATTCCGTAGAGATACGCAATTGGATCAGTTTTTCGCTCAGAAAGCTCAAAGGTTTCACATGACACATTTTTGGTTTAATAAATCTTGTTTCAAATGCAATCAAATAATGTTTAATTTCTACTTCTTTTTCGACTACATAATAAGAACCCAACATTCATCACAAATTAATATAGAATCATTTTCTAAACAAATTTTTTTTTAATTTTTTCAAACCTCATTTCATATACGCCAAACAAGCAAATAATATGGGCAATCAATATTCCAAAGAGTTGAACTAATTTTCCATTAAAAAGAGGATCGAGTCTATTAATAGACGCTGCAATAATTCCAAAATGTTTCATATTCAAATGCATTTGATTTTTAAAAGCAAAAAAAAATGTTTTTCTTCGATTTTTATTGATTTTCTTTTAATTTCAAAGTTATGAACAATTTAAGGTGCATGCATGTGTGCATGCAATTGATTGTGCGTTCATGTTTGTATTTGTGAGTTCATAATGGAAACAAAAATACACTCTCGCATAACAAATGCACACATGTTGTTATGGTAATATATTCTACGTGTAACAGAATTCCGAGGAAGGACGGAATACTATAAATAACGGTATATATTACCATGGTATGTTTACTTTTTGGTTTTTTTTTTGTTATTGTGTTTTATTATTTTTAATATTCATGCTCAATATACATGCATACAAGTGTTGGTTGGTTTGTTTATTTATTTACTTGTTCTAATTGCTGAACTTGTTGAAGTAGTTGTAACATTAATTGTTATTGTTGCTGTTGCTGCTACTGTTACTGGTACTGCTTGCGTTGGTTGTAATTTTGTAGCAAGAGAGCGAACGCAAGCGAAGGTAAGTTAAAATATGCGAAAGTAATTGTAATATTTATAGACTCGCCCACTTCCAACAAATATGGTAGTCTCGTTGTGTACACAATTTTCATACAACCCGGTGTGTCGGTGCGAGTATGTTTATTAAAATGTACAATAAATAAATACACCTACGGTACTGCAACAACAACAACAACAACAACAACAACAACAACCACACGAACCAACAAGAAACGGCAATGGTACAACACCTGTAGAATTTTATGAAATCCTGTCTTGCGTTTCCTTCCTGAGTTCTTTCGGTTTGGAACAAGTTTAGCAGGATATTTATTTAGAAATTGTGAGTTGTGTTATACAACAATATATAACAGCAACAAAAACAACAATAATAGTATTAATAATAATACTCCTGATTCTGTTTTTACGCGAATTTTATTTACGCGAAAATAATTTAACGAAGTTCCGAAATATATGTATCATTTTGTGACTTGATTTAACTTAACGCAATCAAAAAATATATTTATTGTTGCAATAAAAGCGTTCTTCGCAATGGATTTGGAGGATTTTAAATTAAACACACAGTTGGTAGCACTATAAATCGTGTGGGACGAAAAATAATACAAATTGCAAGGGTTTCCCTTGTTCATTACAAACAAATTTAGTTGAAATAAATTTTAGTTCTTATGGACTCTGCTACGAAAGACAAAATCGAAATTTTAGATCATGTAACCGATTGAGAAAACATTTTGTTTGAGCGAATCTACCGTAAGTATGATGAAAAAATTAAGAATTTCTTACGAAATCTGCGCCTGCTGGAAGAAAATTAAGTGCTCATACATTATCATACACAAGAAAAATCGTATAAGAGAAAAAGAGGAAGTTTACTGGATATTTATGAAGCCGCCGTAGCCTACGAGGTAGTTTGTTGGCTTATTAGACGAAAGGCCACGGTTCAAACTCCAGGCCAGACATCAAAACAAAATACAAAAAGTATTTCTTCGGCGACTTCTCTCAGCAGATTTCTGGCAAAAATTGCCATGAAAAGTTTCTCAAAAAAATCTGTCGTTCGGAGTCGACTTCAAACTGTAGGTCCCGCCACTCATGTACAAAATTAACGAACACTACATAAGTGATGTGAGAAACTAGGCCGTAATCCTGACTGAAGGGTTGTACTGACCAATTATGTATGTTACCTGATATTCACTTATGAAACAAATCGTCTCATTCAATATGTATACTCTATCTTTTTTTATGCGGTTTCTGTTGTGCGAATTTTGCAAAGAACTCATCCATCACGTAAAAACAGAATTGGTTGTATAAAAAATTAACATTAAAAATTGCTACCAAAAACAAATTTTACAATTACAATTGAGATTATAGCCGTTACCCTAATATTACTTCAACTATCTATGAAACTTAGCTCACAATCCATCCGCAGTTTTTCCAATAGTTTTATTACGATTCATTTCATTTAATTTAAATTATACTTTTTTATTCAAGCACTTTGTTGTAAGTAAGACCAGAGTTTACTATGAAGTGGAAAAGTCAATAACACCGTAACTGCGATAGTGAAATAATATCACAATATTTCCCATAAAGTAATCATATTTTAAATGTCCAGCTGATGATGTTGAGATCACCGAAATGTTTGCTGGGTACATTAGCAAGAGAAAGTATTGATCTTATGGTCTATGTATCTTATGGTATAGTCATGCAATTGAATGAATTTTAACAAAAACCGTAACATTGTTAGGATTTTTACGTAATTTTTGTCCAGTCTCATAGATTTCTAAAAAATTTAGAAGAAAATTTCTGCTTCAAGGTGGTAAATTCTATGTAAATACTCGGTTTGTACAGGGTTAGGGTTTTGTAAGCAATATACGCCGATAAATAACGGAATGTTTTTACTTTTTAAGGATTATTTCATACAAATGTAAACTGCGGCAACGATAATGTGTCTTCCAGGGCTGAACATAAGAAAATTAAAGTGAAATCTTAAATCTTACGAATATCGCGTGCCTTGTGGAATATGAAATCGAATATTCAAATCGAATGTCTATCAAATCTACTATAAATACTTAATTTGAACAAATTCTGTTACGATATTGTTACGAAAATGAAAACATCATTTAACATTAACATGATTAACAATAGCTACGCTAACAAATACAACGAACATGTTACAAGTAAAGCAACAACATCGGTATAGGCAAGTTAGAGAGAATGCAACAACAAACAATGTGAACAAAGTTTACAAACAATAATGAAGTCGCTATAGAGGTCTTAAGAAGGCGAAACCCTGAACGTTCTGCTTCAAGAACTTTCATCAGACTGATTGCGTGTGCATATAAAAAGGCAAGGCAGATCAGGCAACGAGCAGTAGTAAAAATTCAGTCAGTCCTGTGTGAAGACGCATTGCGTGTGAAGAAAACAGTGGTGGTTAGAAGATCGCCGTTGAAAAGATCTGCGTTGTAAGTAAGCAATTATTATTGTATTCGTCAAGTGTGAACAGTGGCGCAAAAGTAGTGAGAACAATAAAGAATTTATCGAAAACTAAACACAAATTTATTTTTATTTTGTTTGCAATCAACGAACTCATATTCTAAATGTTTTTTGAAAAGGTAAAAACGTAACAATATGATAGAGAAGAGGGACTTTTTTGAGGACAACGCTCAGGAGATGACGGTTATTGATGCAGTGCATTGTGTTGGAATACAGGAATGTTAGTTTATAGGATAAAGGAAAGAGAGGGTGTGGTAGTGTGCGACAATTTTTTTTTGCTAACTGACCAGAGTATAAGACTTCGTTACTTTTTTTTAGAGGATTGCTTTCTAGTAATAATTCCCACTTTCTTTTTTATATTGTTAGTATTCATTTATAATGTCAAACACGCAGAATCTCTGATGGGAATCTAATCCACGGCCCCAAACCCAAATATTTTGATCTAAAAATGCAATGCCTAAGGATCAAACAAAAGCAAAATGTTTAATTAAACAATACCAAATAGGAATTGCAAAATTAAAAAAAACTGAAAATATGATTTCGTACTGTAGTCGTGTATGCACTGAATTGTTTATTTTTATGAAAAAATCCCAAAAATCATTTTAATTGCATTTTGGCCATGAGTTTGTATTGTTCATTTTTGGGGTTTTCAATTATTATTGTTGTTGTCGGGGTATTTTGAATCATTCGCTTCAATATCTATTTCTAATTGTTGCTTAAACAATTATTTATAGACTCCAAACTGATAACGATTTTTTGTTTTCGATATCATTTTTGTTGTTGTGCCATTTGAAATTTATAGAAAATTATGTACATAACCACGAGAGCGGATTGATGTGTTGCATAATTAGAAATGAATGAGTTTTGAAAAACTATAAACAGTTGGGCAAATCATATTTCATCCGTCCATACAAATTGTATTCCATTGGATATTCAATGCGATGAACAAATGAAAAAAATTATGCAAATGAAATGATTTGTTGTACAAAATTACGTTCTTCGATTTTTTTTAATGAAATTGCAATGCATCAGTAAAAGAAAAGAAAATGAAAATATAGTAGATTAAATTAATTGTTCTCTTTTTATTTGTAGTCGCCATAGTCTAGTAGGTTGTGTGTCGGCTTATTAGACGCAAGGCCACGGTTCATATCCCAGGTCAGACATCAAAACGAAATATGAAAAAATATTTCTTCGGCGACTTCCTCTCAGCAGATTTCTGGCAAAAAATCTGAGAGTAAATAAAATTGCCATGAAGAGTTTCTTAAAAATCTGTCGTTCGGAGTCGACTTTAAACTGTTGGTCCCGCCACTCATGTATAAAATTAACACACACAACATAAGTGGTGTTAGAAGCTAGGTCGTAATCCTAGCTGAAGGGTTTATAATTGTAATTGTAATTGTAATGACCAATTATGTATGTATTATTACTTAAAATTAAATCTGTATGTCTTGTAGCGCTGATACGAATACTCGATTAATTAAAACTGTTGGTTTTTTCATTAATTTGATCGCAGTCTATGTTTCAAATTACATGCAACAGTCCGATAATTAAACTCTTCAAAATTGTTAAAATTTAATGCGTTTAAAATACATACAGCTGTGTTCAATAATAATATTTTCAAAGTTAAAATTTTTTATTCTTCCAATTTGCAAAACATGATATATTTTAATGGTAATTACAACGATATGTAAGAAATAAAATACAAAAAAGATTCTCGTAATAACTTTAATATTTACGATGAAATTGATTCATTTCTGTGTTTGCCCCTGAATTCAGTTGATCAAAAAAATAGGAGTGTGAGTGTTCTTTTAAAAATAAAAATATAACAGCACATAATTTAAAGAAAAAAGTGAAAAATAAGTACGGAAAAATGTAGTTAAAATTTTTTCTAGAGTTATTCAAATAAATTTTTGTAATAGTGGGACGAGAAAAAAGCACTGTACTGGACTAATTAAAAATTTTCGAAATAAAGGTAAAACTTACAAAGAAACTAAGGAAATCTTAAGTTACTCCGATCAAATGATCACAAATACATTAAAATATAAAAAAAGCCCGAAACGCGTGGGCTCAAGACCAAAACATCTACTGTCGATGACCGCCGAATTGTGCGATACAGCAAAATAAATCCTCCAGCGTCTTCAAATAAAATTCAAAAGGATCTGCATCTTGCCGTAAGTGTCCCTACTATTCGTAGGCGTCTGATGGACAACAATTTATTCGCAAGAAGTTCACAAAAGGTGCCATTGTTGACATACAAAACTGGCAGCAGCACGCTTAAAGTTTGCCCAAGAACATATCAAATATCCGAAAGAAAAATGGAGAACTTATTGTGGACCGACGAAAGCAAAATTGTTTTATTTGGTGGCACTGGGTCTAGACAGCATGTTAGACGTCCGCCCAACACAAAATATAAAGCTCAGTAACACAAAAGACAGTTAAACATAGTGGTGCAAAACTAATGATATGGGGAAGCTTTTCATATAATGGTTTAGGCCCAATACATTGAATTAGAGACATAATGGATAGGAACGTCTATGTCAGCATTTTGAGAGAAGTGATGTTACCATATTCCACACCTCTAAAATGGATATTCCAACAAGACAATGACCCGAAACACACCAGTAAATTAGCAAATGAGTGGTTTCGGGTTAATGGGGTAAAGGTTATGGCGTGGCCAGCTCAGTCTCCTGACCTTAATTCCATAGAACATCTATGACGGATGTTAAAAAATATGTTGCCGAGAGAAAACCGTCAAATGCAATTGAGTTGTGGTCTGTAGTGCAAGATGGGTGGAATAAAATTCCACTAAAACAATGTCAGGATTTAGTTGACTCCATGCCTCGTAGATGTGCTGCTGTAATAAAAAGTAAAGGCTATTCTACCAAATACTAATCGTATTTAAAGTTTCTGATAATAGTCATAAGCATTTTTAACTTTTGTAATAGTAAATTTTTATGAAAACTGAAATACTCCTATTATTTTGAACAGCACTTTTTAAGATATTTTTTTTAAACTTCCTGTTACTTACTTGTTGAAAGCTTTATTTAATTAATGAATAACTTAAATATTTTAGTATTGAATCAACATTACATTACACCAAAAATTTGAATTAAACCATGTTTTTTATTTGTTAAAATTTAAGCTTTTGTTTTTCAATAGGCTCACTCCTATTTTTATGAACACAACTGTACATGTTGATGTATTCTTTGAAAATCTATGAAAATTAACGTTGTCTACCATATTTTACTGAAAACAAAAGTATTTCCATACAATTCGGCCAAAGGAACATTTGAAAAATGTGCGGCAGCACATTGTAATCACATTCAAACAGATGAGCGACGTCGAAGAGTAACAAATTTTATTTTGAAACTTGAATCGCTAAGGTTTTAAATTCCGGAATAAAAACGTACAAAGTTTCAGCACCTTTCATAACATTTGACAACACTTAGAGAGCCGAACATTCTGGGTAATAAAATTTTGAAGAAAAAAAATTTTTTTAAATGAATCCTTGTGGAATTCCATTAGCTCGAGAGGTGTTACCAATACGATTACCGTAATCTCACATCCCATGGTATGGGCCAACGAAATAGGTACCATATAAACCTTCTGCTGATCGCATATAAGGTTCGAGTTCTTGCCGCATGGTCTAAGCAGATTGAAGTTGAGCAACTCCGTGAAAATAGGAAGGGACGTCTCCGAATCTTTTGATGCCGTTCAACGTTTCGATCCCTTATCATGTGATGACCTCTTTAACTTCATCATGAAGAGTGTTCTGCGGAAGATGAGTAGGTATCACAATGGCACGTTTTGTTGTAAAAGTGTTCAGTTTCTCGCTTATGCTGACCACATTAACATCATTGGGCATACCAGGCGAGGCGTTATTGCAGCCTTTAGGACTATTGAACGGGAGTCTAGTAGGATGGGTTTGGCAGTCAATGACGGCAAAACAAAGTATGTGTTGCTAACAAGTAGCGGACATACGACATATGGGACCCAGATTACGGCCGATAACTTCATTTTCGACCTTGTCAGTGAATTTGTTAATCTTGGGTCGGTCCTCCGTTACCACGAAAATAATGTCAGTCTGGAGATCAAGTTTAGGATCACTCAGGGGGAAGACAATAATACCCGAATTCTAAATCTCTGCCTCTTTGATGGATTTTGCAATTAATGTCAATTATACGAGCATCACATCAACGTTGGTAAAATTTAAACAAAACAGTTTAGACATCAGAAATTGTTTACAAATACTTCTCCAACTGTTTTCTAAGGTCGTCATAAATTAAATTCGATTTCGATTGAACAATTATTTTGATTTTATTTGACGTCAATTAGTTTCATCCAGTGGGAAAAGAGGTAGGAATCAACAATCAACAAGATTTCCCACCACTACACCAAATACTCGAAGGGCGTTGTTTTTAGGCAACGATAGTTGACAGTCCCTTTATCCCAGGACTTACAACAGCTAACCGATCATCTGCTTATCTGGACTAACAAAAATATATTAAAGAACCGGAAACAAGGTAGAAATGCTTTGTGGAAGCCATATGACCCCAAGAGGGGTTCTGGAAATAAATTTCATGAAATTAGAAAAACAAGAAAGTTTAAAAAAAAATACTGATTCCAAAGATCTTAAGAGAATACGTATCAGCAAATGTATATATCATACGCGATAAAAGCGTTTTCAACGCTATTACCATATTTATTAATTTAAGAATAATTGAATTGATTTCAGAAGCGTTTTTTGTCGAGTTGTCACTTCATAACAATAAAGTCATAAAAACATAACAATAACAACAACAACAACAGAGTTTATCCCATGATTAAAATTTTAATTTCAATTATTTGCCATACCTGTGTAACGATTTATGTACACATACAAGTACAAGTCTTTTGTTTTAAATCCTATACAATTTGAATGTTTATTTCATTTTTTTATACAATATTTATTATTTATTTATTTGTTTGTTTACCTGTAATGACAGCAGAGAGGGAGTGAGAGAAACAAATAAATAAATAAAAATAAAACGAATAAAAAAAAGATTAATAAATATATAAAAAATCAATTGCGATTGTATTTTTAAAGCTGCACGTTTTAAATAAAAAACAAGAAGTAACAAAAAAAAATGGAGATAAAATATGTATAAAATAAATAAAAATAAAAAATAATAAAAAGTGGAAACAAATACTTTTAAAAAGTAACAAATTTAAATAAAGTGTAGTGCTTCATAATAAATTTAAATAAAAATAAATGTTAATAAAAAATTAAAAAAAAACTTTATAATGTACAATAAAAATATATGTATGTATAAATTTTTATATTTTATTTTATTATATAAAATAAATAGAAACAACTAGAGGTGTCATGAGAACACCCAGTTATTTCGATTGATTATAATCGAAATGAATTTGTAATTTTGATTACCTTTCATGAGATATAATTAATACGAAGATCATATTCAAAAAATATGTAATAATGTCGTATACATACATACATACAGTATGCGAAAAAAATAACTTTCCAAAAGTAAAAATAAAAAATGTAATTTTTTTTGCATTTCATTTTAACATATTTGGGCAATTCACACAAGCGCTTGTATCATTGTATTCGTTGTATTGTTGGACGAATGTACAACTTATACACATACACTTATACGCATTTATTTCATATGTTTTTGGAAGTTGTATTGGTTTCGTGCTATCAGTTTATGTAATAGCCACTAATCAAGAAGAAGAATAAAAATACAAAATATTGTCTATGTAACTTGAGTCAACAATTAACATTTCAAAATGATAATTGTTCGCTTAGATAATTAATTAATTTAGTTTTTTCCATAATATTTTTCATTTTGTTGCTTGAAAATCAAATTATGAACACTGGTATTCTTCTTCTTATCGTTTTTTTGACGTTTGGAATACGAAATACACAATACAACATAGCATTGAGCGTTCACAAACAAAAAGCGTATTCAATACAACATACACGATACAAAGTCGTGTGAATTGGAAAATTGTTTGCATTTCCTAATTTTGTTTAATAAGTTCAAAATTAAAATATTATTAATAACAAATGTGTTTCATAGTTAAACCGGGAAGAAGCATAAATTAACTGAAAAAAATATGTTGAAAATAATAAGTTTCCACTCGTTTAAATAGCCGGATTGTCAACCACATTTGAGGGAGATTTTTAGAAAGTCTGTCTTGCAATGCACATCCACTAATTTTAAACACATATTTGTAGTGATTTTATTCTAATTTGTATTGAAACACGCTCTCATTTGGAGTACGTTTTCTATCATTGCCTCAGTAACCTAGCCTAAGCAGTGGCTACAGTAAAATTATTAAATTTTGACTACAAGGATTTCCGTATCTTTTTTGGCTGTATAACTAGAAGCATTGTCCTATTGGAATACGAATTGATTACTTATTAACCGATTTTCCTCAGGTTGAAGTACAAATAGGAATTAATTGTTCCTTCTAATGCCACGCATGAACAATGCCATGAAAGTATTTCAATCTTGTAATTGATATGTCTGTCTTTATATTAAATATCGGACTAAAGCTAACGGGACTTTCGCCATTAATCGGAATCCTAACCTAACTTAAGTTTGCGACAGCGACAAAAGTGGTCATATAAACGTGTGTATTGTAGTTTGTTGCATGTGTCGTCTAGGTGGGTAATGGATTACGCTATAAACACAATAGACGCAACGCAGCAAGTACAACAATTTTGCAGTTGCAGCCTGACCTAAGCTGCATGTGCATTAATTATAATAAAAGCGGCAGCGGCAAAGCATAAGCAAAACAAATACAAAATAAACAATTCATTCACTCGTTATCAATGGTGATTAAGGTGCTTTTTCCCCTTAATATTATTTCATACATTGAGTTTTTTCATGCATGTTACTTCATTGCACAGCACAAGTTCTCTCACTCGAGGTACTAATTCTCTTATTGCTGCGAATAAAAATATAAATTAGCTTCAAAACAAGGCAGCATAATCGTTGTTTGCTTTAAAAATAATTATTTCCATATACACCCATGTATTCTATTTTTGCGAGATTGATGTGATGCGTCTATTCTGCTTATAACATTACAAGTTTTCATAATAAAATTCAATTGGCCAATTCACACGACTTTGTATTGTGTACATACATACATAATTGGCCATTACAACCCTTCAGTCAGGATTACGGCCTAGCTTCTCACACCACTCATGTTGTGTGCGTTAATTTTATACGTGAGTGGCGGGACCTACAGTTTAACGTCGACTCCGAACGACAGAATTTTGAGAAACTTGTTCATGGCAGGTTTATTTTACACTCAGAGTTTTTGCCAGAAATCTGCTGAGAGGAAGTCGCCGAAGAAATATTTTTTTTTCATATTTCATTTTTGATGTCTGACCTGGGATACGAACCCGGGCTTTACGAATAGTAAGCCAACACACTACCTACTACACCACGGCGACTTCAGTATTGTATTGTGTATGTTGTATTGAATACTCTTGGTTGTTTGTGAACGCTCAATGCTATGCTGTATTGTGTATGTCGTATTCTTTTTCATAATTTTTGGCATTCAAACAATTTGATAGTACGAAATCAACTCAACTTATTAAAAACATATGAAAAAATGTATTTTTACATGAAAATTATCAACAACAAGCATACATTGTTATATAGTCGTCCAACAATACACTCAATACAACGATACAACGGCTTGTGTGAATTGGCCAAATGATTTGTAAGCGTTGTTAGGCAGTTAATTTATTAATGGTGAAATGGCAAACCTTACTGAGTACTTGTGGCATTGCCACATGTCAAGAAACACTTTTTTTGCAACCGAATATTCAAAAATAATAATTACTTATTATAAACCGAAATTTAAAAACAGAAAAATAGGTGGCATGGACAAAAAACTATTGGGCAATTCACACGGCTTTGTATCGTGTATGTTGTATTGAATACATTTGTTTGTTTGTGAACGCTCAATGCTATGCTGTATTGTGTATCTCGTGGCATTCAAACAATTTGATAGCCCGAACCCAACACAACTTTTTAAGAACATATGCACATTTTTTTCATTCACACAATTTGATAGCACGAAACCAATACAACTTTTAAAAACACATGGAAAAAATGTGTATAAGTGTATCGGATTTTTGTATGAAAAATATCAACAACAATCATATGAAATTGATTTCAGAATTCAAATTCTTCCAACAATACAATGAATACAACGATACAACGGCTTGTGTGAATTGACCATATGTGTGTGAAAGTAAACCCGAATTTGAAAATCCAAGACACAATCAATAAATTTTAGCAGCGCCACATTTGGCCTTAACAGAGCAAAATTTCTTCTTAACAGAACAAAATTTGCCCTTAACAGATCACTGCTAGCTATTTAACAGTATCTATCTGAACAAGCCTACTAGTTTAGGAGCTTTTTTGGGAAATACTCTGGGTCTATGAGTACCATACTATATGTAAAGGAAGGTTCAAAGGCCTCTTAATATAATCAGCAACATTGTCTCATATAAAGTGATATGGTATTGAGAAAATTGGCTTTGAAAATGTCAATTTTTTGCTTGAAAATTCTCTGGAAGATCAGTGGCCATTTTGGAACATAGAAAAAATAGTACACCATACAGACTATATGCAAATGGTAGTCCAGAGGGTCCTCTTTCCGGCCGTGATAGGATAGCTAGAATAATTCCGTCCTGCATTCCCACCAACCATCCTTCACATTTGAACACTTTTGTTCACAAATAATAATGATCATAATGAGAATTATGTTTTATGTCACTAAACTGCAATAATTGCAAAGTAGTAGAATAATCCACTATTGTCACTGTTAAACAATGCTCTGTTAATAGCAAGAAGTGGCGCTGCTAAAAGTGTGGGTTTGCGTCTTTGGTTTTTAAATTCGAATTTATCTTCACACACATTAAAAATATCCTTATGATTTCGTTTTATTGGACAATTAATGTCATTTGCACTTAGAATTTCTAGCCCCCAACCTACGAATGATAAGTATCTTCGTTTCAATAGAAAAAATAAAAATAAAAAATAATGTTTAATAACGATATTGTATTGGATAATCGAATGACGTCAAAACAAGATTTAAATAAATAGCACAGCCAGTGAGTGCAATGTTATTAAAAGGTTAAGTAACACAAAAAAAAAGAAAAAAAAATATTTATAAATAACATAAAAATAATATCGTTGTACGGAAAAAAAAGAGAGCACAACGTTATCTAAGAGGTGTTAATTGTTAGAAATAAAGAAATAAAATAAAAATAAAAATTTAAAACAGATTAGATTTGAATGAAAATATCACAAATATTTCTATAAATCCTATAAGATGACATTGTATAGACTTTCAAGGTCAACAAAATTTTATATTTTTATTCAACTTTAAACACAACATTGCTTCTACTTAAAATTAGTTTAAAATCTTTAAAACGATTATTAACCTATTGTTGTAACGCCATTAAAAGGCACAAATTGCTGTAAAATTTCTTTTGCTACGATCTTTAGCTAATGATTAAGATCCTGGTTGACAGACCACATCGTTGGTGTTTTTTAATTACAGTTTCTTCTCTGTAAAATCTACAAATTTTTACAGCAGGCAACGACACATTCTTATACGGTGTTCAGATATGCACCTTTATTGCGTAAATCGCAATAAACGCTATTATTGAGTACAATATTTCATATAAAGTTTCAATTAATAATTGCGCAATAAATACGAAAATTGTTGTTGTAATATTGAGTAAAACTTAAAATGAAGCACTGCACATAAGTAGGTGCAGTGAGTATATTACAATTAACCAAACACTTTCTGTTGATATTTGACAACTCAAATGTCAACAACGACAAAAAAAATGTTGAAACAACCAGCTGTTTTGTTTACCACCTGTCAAATTAATATCGAATAAGCAACTGAACTGTGTATATTATTATGCCTGAACACTTAAAATATTGTACTCAATTAACCGAATATTAACTCAATAAAAGTGCATATCTGAACATAGTATTATTTTATTCTATAATAGAAAAACGAGAAACAACGGTAAAGTTATGAATATTCACACATTTGTAAACGCAGATAACTTTTCACAGCATAATGTGACTTAGAGTAGGCCTTCTAACAGAGTGAAATGTTATCTTTCAAACAAGCTATACTGTTGTCTGCTGTCGTTATTACGACCAGTGTTATTGCATTTTAGTCAGAAACTGGTTGCCGAATGCCAAATATTACCAGCTACAAAACGGTACATATTTGCAGAGATCTTATTATCAAATCAGAGTTTCGGTTAAGCTAAGTAAAAGACTTTATTTTAAAGAGGGCACATATAAATGTTCCTTTTACTCCTTTAGGGAGCATGGGGCCGCATGGCTTCGGTAATAATAGTTATTTAAGAGGTATAGCTTATTAGGTTATAGCGTCCGACCCTGGTGTTGGGGTTGCCAACATCGCCACCAGGCATGCAAAGTGCCGGGATTTAGCTGTGCAAGTATCAAGGTTATACCGCCCATGGTCGGTCGTCAAAGCCTCGTCAGCGAGACAGGAGACACCAAGCCCTTGAAGGATAGTGGGTGAGTTGACTTTTGGAAAGGCTGTGTGATAAGATAACGTATTTTTTGCTCCGCAAGCAGCCGAGTTTTTCGTGATGAAACTGTGTCTTATCCTGATCATTCACTTTTGTAAGAGTTGGAGGACAGTGTGTCAGGTTGACTTTTGCAAAGGATTGGCTGTGTGAAAAAGTACGTGTCTTTTGAACGCTTCACTTTCCCATTAGTCCCCCCCCCATCCAGAAAACGTATTATTTACAACGCAAAGCAGCCGCTTTTTTCGTGATGAAACTGTTTCTTATCCTGATCATTCACTTTTGTAAGAATTGGATTCCTTACAAAGTGATAACGCATCTTCTAGGAAGTTGATAATAATAGTCTTTCAACTGGGTCACATGTACGCAATTTTTAAGTGTCGGAAAGCGGTCAACCAAATGCTGCTATTAGGAAGGATTTCGATATTTATTTTTACTTTCACATTTTAACACATTTAAAATGGGTCTAACCTATCTAAACCAGTACTTGTCTTAATGCAGTGTTTTAGAATCGCAGTTTTTGTTTGTGAATAGCACCATTTTCCATCAGGTTGGGACAGGACATTTCAAAGAATTTATCGAATGAAAGGATGTATGGCAACGGTTTGTTAGTTTTAGAACTCATTGCATTGGAAGTCGCCGTAGTCTAGTAGGTAGTGTGTTGGCTTATTAGACGTAAGGCCACGGTTCAAACCCCAGGTCAGACATCAAAACGAAAATATGAAAAAATATTTCTTCAGCGACTTCCTCACAGTAGACTTTTGGCAAAAACTCTGAGAGTAATTAAAATTGCCATGAAAAGTTTCTCATAAATCTGTCGTTCGGAGTCGACTTTAAACTATAGGTCCCGCTACTCATGCGTAAAATTAACGCACTCAACATAAGTGGTGTGAGAAGCTAGGCCGTAATCCTGACTGAAGGGTTGTAATTGCCAATTATGTATGTATGTATGTATGAACTCATTGCATTTCTATCGTACGCTAGTTCCCTCGCTTTATGTTGAAATTTCGCAGGCGTAGCACTCTGCGTGTTGTCAGATGAGTTCGGCTTAAATTCATGATAATTATTTAATTCCATTTTAAATCAATTTTAGGATAACAACCCAGCTCCTCATATCACCCATGCCGTGTGTATTAATTTGATTTAATTTTTTATGGCGGGAACTGCAGTTAAAAACGTAGACTACGAGCGATAGATTTAAGAAACTTGACATGGTAATTTTATATACTCGGCGAATAAAAAATATATTTTTGTTTCATTTTCCGCTTTGTTCTAAATGTCTGATTTACGGGCTTTCGTCTAATAAACCAACGCCCTACCAATTAGACTACGAAACCTTCTTATTCATATTACTTTTGGTCCATCTTTAGCTATTGCACATGGTGCAATATTGGCGTTTAAGAAACTGGGCAAGAGAATCCAATCCAAAGTTTGTTGTAAGCATCGTATTTTTCAAGTAACGAAGTAAGCATTGAACTAACAAAATGGCGAAAGAAATATTTTACTCCACATCCGACTAAAAACGGAAACCAATCCTCATGTATTAGGTCAGAGAATTAAAGTTTATTTCGAGAGTATACAACAGCATACATATAAAACTGGACAAGACATTTTTGTTCGAAAAATCAAGCCTTAATTGACTTTATTTTGAAATCATTCAGAGATCAGAGACGGAATTGTTAATTAATTGCTGGCCGAATAACATTTATTTCAAAATGATTTAAAAAAAAAACTGATTTTTTGTTTTTTATCTCTTTTCAGAAGTTAAAGAATTTATTCTGAATAAAATCGGAAATAAAATATTTACTCCGAGCAGCAAATAAAATGATTGCGTATATGAAAGCTTCTCTCAGTCCTTTTTTAAATCGTCTGCATTGTTTATATTCTATTTTTAACGTTTTCATACAATAAAACAAAAATTAGCAAGAATAATGGCGAGGGAAAAATAACTTTCAACAAAAAAATAAAAAATAAAAAAATTCAACGAAATAAATGTTTCCAATTGAAATATAGGTGGGTGGATGTATTTATTTTACCGTTGTATGTTTTGTACATGTATACAGTGGTAGATAAAAAAGGTGGAAAAAATTTTGAACAATTTTTTTTGTATCGCTCGCGAAACAATTACGATCGATTGACAATCAGAGGTTTTACTGCGAAACGTTAATACATACATGCCAGAGATCAGCAAGGAATCGTTTTTTCGCTACTCACAAGCACTCATAGAATTTTGAATATAAGTGAGTCAACAATATTGAAATTTAAATACTCTGATTCGTACTCACTACAACATTGATTTATAAGTACAGGTTGTAGTGAGTATGCGTACAGCGTTAACATCAAACTCATAACATTCGAAATATGTTTGATTCATACGTCTACTCATTCAGATTCATAACTTTAGAAAAATACTTATAATACTCATAAATGACTCGAGCGATTCGAATCATTCGTCTAAAATTACAGTCCTAGTTGTTGCATTTCCAAAAAAAAAGAAAAAGACAAAGTCAGCAAGCAAAGCAAACACACAACCTTCAAGTGAGTATTGTAGTGTTCGTACGCGAACACTATAATTCGTGTATATTTTGAGTCATGGAGAGTCAAAATCAACAACATCATACGTATTGTTCAGTATGAGTATGATGAGTACTTCAAACTTTGAATATGCTTAGTATGAGTATAAGTATCAGAAATTATGAGTATGATTCGATTCTACTCATCTTTTTGAATACTCATTGCTGATCTCTGATACATAGATACATACATAATCGGCCATTACAAACCTTCAGCCAGGATTACTACCCAGAGTCTCATACCACTTATGTTGTGTGTGTTAATTTTATACATGAGTGGCGGGACCTAGAGTTTAAATTCGACTCCCAAGGACAGATTTTTGGGAAACTTTTTATGACAATTTTATTTAGAAAGTCGCCGAGAGATTTTTTTCAAATTTTATTTTGTTGGAGATCTCTGAGCTGTGGTTTGAACCGTGGCCTCACGTCTAATAAGCCAACGCACTGCCTACTAGACTTCGGCGACTTCAACGTTAAGATGTCGGTAAATTAAAATAATAATAACAGAACGGAATTGAAACCAAACGTAAGAAGCAGTCGGCATGATGACATAGTATAAAGAATATATTCTGTATTACGATACGTATAGTTATTGCAGTATCCTACTGTCTTACTGTTTATTCCCAGAACAAAATGTTGTTTAAATTATTTCTGTCGACACTGTATATTTTGATTTCCGCTTCCTTATAAAGTAGTATGTGTATGGTATGTGCATTACTACATATTCATACAGCATCCGTCTTGAGCGCACAAACAAACCATCATTCCTGTAATTCGTTCCCAACGGTTGCAACATTCGAATTATTGAGAATGGTTTTTTCTTTTGAATTCTTTCCCGATTTCATGTTCAGCAAACTGGAAATAAAAATGAAATCAGCTGTATCGGCATTGCAACCGTATTTTTATTTTTTTTATTCCTTTTCCGTTGTTTTGTCTCGTATTTGTTTATTTTTAAGTTGTTTTGGCTTAAAGGCGGTTCTCTTTTTATTTTATTTTTCCGAATGATCTGCTCTTGTTCTGCCCTCCAAATTGCCCACAATACCATTGTCTGACATTTTTCTTTCTACACCAACTGGTCATTTCGTAATTGACCGGTAAGCAATGAATATTGAACAATGGCTAGGGTGGTAAGCACAAAACACAAAAAGACCAAAGAAAATAGTCTTCAATAAATTTTTGTTTAAATTTAAATATTTTTAAAAATATGCTGTATTTTAAATATAGGGTCTTTCATTAAGCATTTCCTGTCTTTAAAGTAAAATAAAACAAAGAATTTGCAACATTTTTTATTCGTTTGAAAGATCAATTGATTCCATTATATATGGAATATAACATCGTTTAAATGTCCGCCCCGTCTTTTCTTTGTGGAGTGCATACGAAGTGTCCGATTTTCCATGACTGGGCTTATGTGCCCATTCCGAATTTGAGAGAAAGCATGGGTTATGTTGCCTCTGATGACCGCTGTAGTCTGCAGGCCTCGATTAAGGAAAACCCTACATGGAATAAATCTAACTTCTCACACCACTTGTGTTGTGTGTGTTATTTTTACACATGAGTGGCCGACTCCGAACGACAGATTTTTTTGAGAAACTTTTCATGGCAGTTTTTTGCCGAATTTTTCGGAACAATCCTGTCGTCCTGGTCACCGCTATTGAGCGAATTTACAAGTGACATGACTTTCACATTTAACATCAAAGAAGAAGACACAAATAGCGTTGTTTACCGACAACAACCTTTTATTTACTTTCAGAGTTTTTGCCAGAAATCGGTTGTGAGGAAGTCGCCAAAGAAATATTTTTTATGTTTCGTTTCGTTGGAGATGTTTAACATGGGGTTTGAACCGTGGCCTTATGTCTAATAAGCTAACACACTACCTACTAAGCTGCGACGACTCCAAACACGCTCGTGAAAAATAATCACAGTGACAAGTATTGTGTGGAACGTAGCGCGCCTTGTTGGAACCACATGTCGTCGGTGCCCAGACCGTTTAATTCAGGCAAAAAAAGTTGAAGTGAATGTAGGGCCTAATTTTATTTACGAGCTTTTGTTAACAAAAACATTAATTTAATAGCATCTGAAAGCACCGCAGTTATTCTAAATTTTGACAAAACTGGGCGATTGTTTATACGTAGGCGTAAACCAAAAATAAGAGGAATATAAAGCGGAAAACTTCAAAGATTCTAAGATTTTAATATGCAGATATGAATATTACTATGGAGGTATGTATGGTAAGACATATTTCTTACTAAAAGTTTTTTAATGGTGCTACACTCTTAGAAAAAATCTATGCTCTGCCAGACAACTGAAGAAATTTGTATCGAAATGTCAACAAAAATTAGTAGAACTTCTACAGACTTCCCTCTGCATAGCGGCCGTAGTACCAATGCTATAAATCTTTAATACAAGGAAAAAAGAGAAATTTCCAAATGGATGTACAAGAGTTGATTATTTTAAAATAGAAAAGCCGTCAAGCCTTTGAATTAATGGATTACACCAGAAATGTTATTCACCAAGCTAAAGTGACAATTCACTTTATTATACCACACCCTGTGTAATACAATATTTTTTGTGTAACGCCTAATAGCTAGGTTTTACGCCTTTTAACAAATTGAATGAAATGAAAAAAGTAACGTTTTTATTGATCGTAACAAAAAATATTCGTTTTTTAATTTAGTGAACACAAAATGTTTTCATATTCCATTTGAAGGGCACTTCATATTAAATTCTGTGCAATTTGCAATGTGGCAACACATTCCTTTTGTTCGTTCGTATTCATGCAGATTTCAACGCACTCCATTGATAATGGCAGGGGATGCAATTTGCATCGAAAATGTTATGTCGAGTTTGCACACATTCGTTAACCAACGATTGTTTTTGTTTTAAAATGTTATTTTATTACAAAATTTTGATAAAAAAAGAAGAAAAACAAAGGATTATTGAAACATACATAAATTCTTGTAATTGATGGTTAAACATTAAATATTCAATTTCGTACATATCGGGTGGGCCTATCTTTTAATTTAAACCGATAAATTTGAACCATCGGTTATTTCGAATCTGACAATACTTATGTCATTCTATTCCATCACAAAATACAGTATTTTATCTCCACTGAATGTAATGAATCGATTTACGCTTGAGCAACATTGAGGTTTATTGGACCTACGAAAAACTGAACGAAAAAAAACATATTTTTGGATGTAGTCCAATTTCATCTTGGTGTCTACGTTAATAAGCAAAATTGCCGTATTTGTGGCTCATAAATCCCAAACGTGGTCTTACAGAAGCCAATGCACCCATTATGAGTGACTGTTTAGTGTGGTTTGTGGAGGAGAGGCATCATTGACCCATATTTCTTTGAAAATGAAGACGGTGCATCCATTACATTCAAGGGAGACACCTATTGCACCATGATTACAGATTTTTTTGTACTCGCTCTTCATGGTATTGATGTGAACGAGGTGCAACTTGCCACGCCACAATCGGTTTATTGCGCCAAAAGTTTGATGGCCGTTTAATTAGTGGAAGTGTTAATGTCAATGGGCCGCCAAGAAGCTATGATTTGACACCGTTGGATTATTTTCTGTGAAGCACCGTTAACGAAAAAACAAAGGCAATGGAGCACTTGAAGGCCAACATCCGTGGTGCCTTTGCCGAGATACGATCCCATACACTCGAAAAAGCGCACGTAAATTGGTCCGATTGAATAAGGTACTGTGAGGCCAGCCATATGAATTAAATAATATTCCATTTCTAACCGAAACAACTGTACTTCACAACCAAAAAATTAATTTGGCAATTTATTTTTTCATTTTTAAATTGAAACTTTAAAATGGCCCATCCTTTAGAGGCTCCTTAATGGTTTTCATTGTGTGAAGTCGCCGTAGTCTAGTAGGTAGTGTGTTGGCTTATTAGACGTAAAGCCACTGTTCAAACCCCAGGTCAGACATCAAAACGAATATGAAAAAATATTTCTTCGGCGACTTCTTCTCAGTAGACTTTTGGCAAAAACTCTGAGAGCAAATAAAATTGCCATGAAAAGTTTCTGAAAAATCTGTCGTTCGGCGTCGACTTTAAACTGTAGGTCCTGCCACTCATGTACAAAATTAACACACACAACGTAAGTGGTGCGAGAAGCTATGTAGGTCGTAATCCTGACTGAAAGGTATGTTACGTACGTATGTAAGAAAGTTACCAAATTAGTTGGCTATGAGGAAATATTTTAGGACGTAATGCAAATGCAACAAATCCTCTAAAAAAAATTGTATTAAAATGTCTGTAAAACACAACTAAAAATAAATTTAAAATCAAGGTGAAGGCTATGGGGGAAACATATTCTCAATGGAAAACAAAATCGTACAAAAACGTACAAAAACAAAATGTCACTTAAGCAATGTCATTCATTCATTCATTCATTCATTCTTAATTTCTTATGCACTGCCAACGTTGTTCGTGAATTGATTTCATGAACCCCCTGCAGTATGCACTACAAAAAACTTTATTTTCAGCTGATATTTAGTTAATAAAGTCTCTCTTATAATGTTTACCACACCGCAATACAGTAACAAAAAAAAAAAAAGAAATGAAAGAAAAAAAAAATGAAAGAAAAAGAAGAGGAAAAAGAAAACAAACAACTACAAAAGTATTTGCATGCTTACACCCATACAATACATAATAAAAGACAAAAAACATAAAAGCGTCATTGAGTTCGCCTGTGTATATGCTGTGTACATTTAGGAGAAATGGAGTGGAGGAGTAAGAGATTTGAATGCATTTTTCTAAGGTTTATTTTGTAAAGGCTAAAGAGTAGAAAAAAAATAAAATAAACAAATGAAAAGTAAAAAAAGGAGATAAAAATCGTTAAAAAAACCCCAAAGGAAACAAGTTGAAAATGCCGTGTATAGGCAAGCATGTGTGTGGGTGAGTGAAATTTGTTTTTCTTGTTACGCTTCAATAGTTTCAATCGTCGTGCATAAGAAAACAATGTTTGTGTATAAAAACGGCGTATAGAAGGAAGTTAAACAAACTCATGCTAAGGCTCTAAAGCACACGTAGCCATGTAAGTGTATTAACTCGCAACGCACACACACACATACTTGTTAAATTAAAACAACAAACTTGACAGACTCACGAACCGATATACATACGTTTTAAGGCTTTAGAACAATTTTAATGAAGAAGAAGTTTACACTCACACACACACGATGCTCACCATTCCCAAAGCCCACAAAATACATGGCAGGTGGAATTTGTGTGTTGCTCAATTGGCTGTATTAAGTTCGTTCGTTCATTGATTGTTTATACAGCTGTTAACGGTTAATTAGAATTGATTACACTTCATTTTACCGTATAATGTGGCAATTGTTGTTTCTGTGTTTACTTAACGTTATTAATTATTCTTTTGTTTTTATTTATTATTACTTCTAAATTATTTCTTTATTGTAATTGTAATTGTGTATGGTAATTGCAATTTACAGGCTTAATGCTACATTAAGTCGGATTGATTATACAAATTTGATTAAGGTTTTTAGTCGTAAATATTGAATTAATCAAGGTATTTAAATAGAAAATTAAAATAATTGTCATTAAATATTTCGCTAAACTTAATCTGGATGGTCTTTTTTCTTTGAAAAGGATTGGAGTTTTTTAATTTTTATAATTTTAAAAATCTTGATGAACATGTTGTTCCTCTCCTGATTCGTATTTTGACTGCTCTAGGTTGTATGAATGCATGTTTCAAAGCGTTTAATCAAATTAAAATTTAAAATTTCTACTAATTAGTTGACACAGGCAAGGAACATCATATGCATATCGACATGTAAGACAAACAAAAAAAATGGAGTCCATAAAGGAAAACAATATGCAACGTTTTATGTTTTTCTATTTTTTTTATTATTGACGTCATAAAATATTCAAAAACCATAAGCGGAAGTAAAGTAGTCGTATTCTCTAAAGGATTCAATGAATGGCTGGCTGACTGAATGAATGGCTAAAGAGAGGTACGAATAGAAAAAAAAGAAAACAACAAACTACAATAGAAGCAAGCAAGAAAAATACAAACCAAATGTCACCCACGTCTGCAAATGTAAAAGTATTCACAGACATCAATCCATCTATCATATGTGATACAATAATATGTAGACATTTATGAATACAGACGCATAAAAACACATGTACAATGTAGCATAAGCAGTTGTTTTTAAAATTATAGCATCACGTTGCAACATTTGAAAGTCGGCCAGACTTAATGGATTTTTATCTTATCAGACGAGTCAACTCGTTTTATAACGTTACACGGCATAAAAAAATTTAACCAGTTTGTATCCAAATAGGTCTTAGTTGATCCCGGATGCTATAAAACGTTTTGGATGGAGACTAGCCGCATTAGAAAATCTATTATCAATTTAAATTTATTTATTTGTCTGTTTACAATTTAAGCGAAATAAGTCTTTTGCAAACTGCTGCTATTTCCATTCACACAACTATTGTTCATTGCTTAAAAACACATTCACCGTTCATATACAGTGTGACGACAAACTTTTCCATTTGCTTTTGAAACTTCTGACAGTCAATAGAAAAAATTTAAATATTTTTTTGTTTGTATGTGTAAGCGGGTACAGTTGCTGATAAGGTAATAGAATCACCCACACAAAAACTGTAGAAAAATATTCATTTACTGGCAATATTTCCATTTCAATAGCCATTTATTGTTTTTTTTTTTTACTATTTGTGAATGTCTGCCTGCCTGATTGTTGCACGTTTAAATGGAAGTCATTGTAAATTTGATTTTCTATCGATTTTATTTGCCTCCTTTTCTTCTTATTTTACTTACGTAATAAGAGAAATAGCTTTTTTTAAAGCAGAATTTAAAGTTTAATTAATACTTAAATTAATAATAATAATTGTCGGAGAAAAAATAATCATGAATGAAAACCCACAGATCTGTTAAAGCAAATTTCATATATTTTTTGTAATTTATTTGATAATTTATTTTGTTCCTAATACAATGTTCAGACATGCACTTATATTGAGTAAATCGCAATAAACGTCATTATTGAGCTCAATATTTCATTTAAAGTTTCAATTAATTATTGCGCAATAAATACGCAAATTGTTATAATATTGAGTAAAACTTAAAATACAGCACTGTCATAAGTGTGTTCAGTGTGCATATTACAATTATCCGAACACTTACTGTTGATATTTGGCAACTCAAATGTCAACAACGACAAACAAAAAAAAAAATACAAAACAATGTTGTTGAAACCACCAGCTGTCAAATGAATATTGAATAAACAGCTGAACTGCGTATATTATTATGTCTGAACACTTAAAATATTGTACTCAATGAACCGAATATTGACTCATCAAAAGTGCATGTCTGAACATAGTATAACAGAGAAACAAACAAGATTTGTCCGTTTAAAAAATAGAATAAAAAAATGAATAAGGAGCGAAGGAAAACCTGTCCTGTGCTGAAGGTTTGATTAAATTTAGCTGCGAAAATAATGAAAAAATCCTTGTATACTATCTGGATAGTTCAGTTATATGCTTTTCCTGCATAAAACTATGAACGGTTTATTCATTTTATTTTATTATTTTCTATTTAAATTAAGAATTCATTTTAATTGAGAATGACTGGTGGCACTTCAAAAATTATTCAGAATTACTTTCCGAGCTCCTGTGGCGTCGCAATGGGCCGCTATATGTGCTCAAATGAGCTTTGGTAATCAAAGCTACCATTCGAACCCAACTACCTATCTACTTCCGAGCGCTGTTGAACTAAAACGATATAAACGGCCTAAGCATCTCGATAAGAAATTACTTCCTTAAAAATTATGCCACATACGTTCCTGAGTGAAACAGTATGTCTGCTAATTCTTCCGAATTCTTTTGAAAAACTTAGATAAAAACAATTTATTTGATTCAACAGTGTCGGGCTTAAAAAAATCATACGATGATCGACTGTTAACAATATCAATCATCCTACCTAGACACTGTTAACAGAGTGAATTTTTCCAGACCGATTTCTCAAGTTCTAAAATTATTTGGGATATACCCCTAATAGGGTTTTATTAGGGACACCTTGGGCTACAATTTGTATATAGTGGGTTAACTGCAGCAAGTCCCATTTTTTCACAATATCGAACATCCTCCCCAGACACTGTTGAAACAAAGAAAATTTTTTGCCTAAGTTTTTCAAAACAATTTTCGAATTACCAGATAAGTTGTTCCACTCAGGAAAGTGTGGGACACAACATTTTTAAGAAATGGAACAGAGATTCCATTGTTCGATATCGTATATTAGGGTGATTTCTTTCTTGACAATTTTTTGTATTTTCTTTTAACAACTTAACATTGATCGGTTAACTTTAACATTATTTCTGTTAACATTTTCGGTTTTTGTCTTTGCTAATTAAATCGAATTCGAATGGAAAACATATTGTTGGAATTGAGGTCTTTTTGCAACATTGACTTTTTAGGAATGCTTTGGACGCTCTTAGATCTAATGGGAATTCCAAATTCGACCATTCTGTTCGTTCACGTACCTATTCATACAGAAATGGGCATCACCACTCCACACAATTTATCGATGAAAATTAGCGAACACTCGTCGTTGTCTGTAATCCATGGTGATTTGGTAAAACAGAGTGAAGAAATGACTGCCAAACTTTGGAGGCCCCATTCTCTTTTATTACGGTTCTTGTTTTCTATTCATTTGCAAAAGTAAAGTTGCAATAAGATAATCAACTTCATGTTGATACTTTTCTGAACGCATGTAAATAACTTAAAATGTTCGTATTTCAATAAAAATCGAAGAAAAACTCAATATATTCAAGAATAATATTAAAAATGAATAATTTTAAGAAGCTTAAAATAATTTTTAATGTTTTCTTCATTCTATAGTTCAGTTTGCTTTGTCTGTTTGTTGTTTTATTTTTCTCTTTTATAAATAAGTTCCTTCCATTTGATGGCCTTTGGTATGATAACAATACGATATCAATTACCGAAAATATGAAAACTTTTAACATTAAACGGTTGAACTGAATGCTACAGTTTCAATATTTTTGCTTTCAACCCTTTCTTACCTTTCCCTGTCCCCCTGGCGATGACTTCTACAGACAACAAAAGAAGTTCAATAACTTTTAAAGCGTTTTTCTTTTTCCAATTTTCGACTTGGGCCTGCATTGGACTTTTTATATCCATTAGTGACATATGGTGGCGCCACAATTGTTTTTTTAGGACTTTTGAACAGAAGTTGTATTTTTCATTGTTTTATCTGCAATTCATTAAATCTAATGATTGTTGTAATAAAGATTTTATTGAAGTTGCTGATAGAAAAGTTGAGTGAAATTTTACAAAAAAATGAATCAAAAAAGAAGACGAAGATAAAAATATTTCAAATTTTATCTTTTCTCTGTGAATAATAAAAGAAAACTTAATTTTCTTTTTATTATTTTTTTTTTTTTTTAAGGAAGAACACAACTTTTTTAGCACATAACAATGCTTTAAAGGTTTATACCAGCATAATTAAATAAAAATCATTTAAAATTCCAAAATACTGTGACGTTTTGCCTTTAAAAAACGAGCATTTGATGTGGATTCAAAAATTGTAGTTTTGAAATAAAAATAAATCGTTTACGTTATTTGATTTTTATTATTTCTTTGGGAAAATTGATTTAAATTCAATATTTTATGTGTGTAAAGATAAATACGAATTTGAAAATCCAAGACGCAATCCAAAAATTTTAGCAGCGCCACATTTGTCGTTAACAGAGCAAAATTTTCTCTTAACAATACAAAATTAGCCTTTAACAGAGCACTGTTAGCTGTATAACAGAATCCAACTGAACAAGCCCATTTGTTTGGCAGCTAATTTTAGAGTATATACTGGGCCTATGAGTAAGATACCATATTCAAAGGAAGGTTCTAAGGCCTTTTAATATAATCAGCAATATAGTCACATATAATGTGATATGATATTGAGAAAATTGGCTTTGAAACTATCAATTTTTTGCTTGAATATTCTCTATAAAACCAGTGGCCTTTTGGAACAGAGTGCTCTTTCGAACCGTGGTAGTGGAATAGCTTGAAATTTATGGGAGAATTAAATTTCATGTGAATAGGTGGCGCTGTTAAAAGTGTAGGTTTGCGTCTTTGGTTTTTAAATTCGAATTTATCTTTACACACATTTTGCATTTTTACACTGTGTTATACAACAGTGTTTAAATATCCCACTGTTCATCACAATGTTACCTTTCGCTCTATTTACTTACTTACTTACTAAATTGGTCATTACAACTCTTTAGCTAGCAAACATCACTCGTATTATTTTTATCCATGACAGACGAGACCTACTATTTAATGTCGCCTCTGAACAATGGATTTGTAAGAAACTGTTCATGGCAATTTTATTTTACTCCCAGAGTTTTTGCCAGAAAACTGATGAAAAGAGGAAATATTTTTCGTATTTTGATTTGTTTGAAATGTTTGAGTCAGGCATGAGCCTGATTTGTCAATTTCTAGAACCTTACTGTTGTTTTGTTTTTGTTATTGTTTTCTATCTTATAAGGTCTTTCTATACAGTTTTCTTATTGTATTGTTGCTCAATTCTTATTTGTTTTTCTGGCTCCTTTTTCTACTCTGTATTAAGAAATGTTAAACAGTTTTAAAGTTACATAACTAGTCATTACAACCCTTCAGACAGGATTACGACCTACATTTTCGATGTCTGACTTGCGGTTTGAACCATGGTCCCACGTGTAATAAGTTAACACACTACCAATTAGACTACGGCGACTTCAAACGAAAGTTAGTATGAGGAATACCAGGGAATTTCATATTTGATTGGATCGCCGAATTGTTTAAATACTCGGCATAAAAAGGTGGCAAACCTGGCAAACAATCTTGCCTAAATGCATTCGATTGCGACATCAAACGAAAATTAGTACGATGAATACCAGTGAATTTCTTATTCGATCAGATCGCCCAACTGTATGAATATATGCCATAACAAGGTGGCGAAACTGGCAAGCGATCTTGCCCTGAATGCAATCGGTTGCATTCTTTTAGCGAATTGCTAAATATCTAATAATAAAGAGGCAAGTAGTGGTAGGACTACTTACTATCATTCATATAAAATAATAGATTCACGAATGTTCTGGGGTTACTTACTTAACCTAACATAACCTAATTTATTTGGTTAGCGTAACTTATTTGGATTCACTATTTGCCCTCACTGATTTGAACATTAAAAAATTAATTCGTTGCTGTGTTTGGCTTAGTGGCTTAGCTAAAATTAATAACAATTTGTAATGGTTTCGAATGACAATTCCGGCGAATGAAAAAAAATATGTTAAAAAGCTTTTAAAGAGAATTGAATAAAAACATTGCTTTTCTTCTTTGACAGATAAAAATGAATGAATAGAATTAAAATAAGAATTTTTAATACATACATACATACATACATATGTTAGATTTTTTATTTGTTGAAAAATCTTTGTTTTGATAAAAAAAAAACGAAGGATTTGTGTGCTGAAACTGAAATTATTGCATTTTACTAGAAAGGATTTTAGAAAAGGACGAGAAAACAAATTTCAAATAAATAAACAAAAAATCTAGCTCAACTTTATATTTGTGCAGTTTGCGTAAAAAATTTGATTTTACGCGTTGCATTTAAATAAATTGGAAAAGAATATTTGTAAACGAAATATGAAAATATTAAAAAAAAATATGCAAATCTTTTTTTCCATGCTTTAAAATAAACCAAAAAAAATAAAAAATGAATGAATAAAAAATATAAAACAAGGAATAAAAAATAAATAAAAAAAATATAATAAAAGAGACAGAGAAGAGAGCAATTTTGTGAAAAGTAAAAGATTTAAACAGAAACCATAGCAATGGAAGTAACCATTTAAAGAGAACGTAAGTTTTGTTAAAAGTGATAAAAATGGTTTTATATAAAAAAACTCATTAATTTTAGAAAATACGGAAAGGTCGTAATTAGTGAAAATACAGAAAAAAAAATTTTGTAATTTGCCCGTGTTAAATTTTTTAAACAAATGTCACTGGTCCAAAACATGCAGCATAATTCTACATACATATAAGCAGCTTCGTCAAAATGTGGTTTTGCTTCTAATGCTTTAGCAGACATCAATATTTGCCCAGCACATCAGCACATCCTTTAATTTTTGTATTGAATGGGTCTGGCACAAATTCAAAAGTCAAAATTCATTAAAACAATAAACAACCAACTCTTGGACACATCTGCTAATAACGGCTATTTCCCACACCGACCTTGGGAGTAAAATCTTAAAGTCAACGGCAATTCTTTTATATTCCACTCGACTCGTGTACATTAAATTAGAGAAATTGTGTTTTACACATACATATATTGCAGAATGTGTGTGAAGATTTAAAAACCAAAGACGCACACCCACACTTTTAGCAGCGCCACTTCTTGTCTCTAACAGGGTAAACTCTGCTATTAACAGAGCACTGTTAACTATTTAACAGTTGCAATAGTGGATTATTCTACTACTTTGCAATTATTCTACAACTATGCAGACTCTTAACATAAAATATGATTTTCATTATGATCATTATTATTTGTGAACAAAAGTGTTGAAATGTAAAGAATGGTTGGCGGGGATGAAGGACGAATATTTACTCAACTCTCAAAATTATTCCAGCTATCCCACTGCTACGGTTCGAAAGAGGACACTCTGGTCTACCATTTGCATATAGTCTGTATGGTGAACTATTTCTTATATGCTCCAAAAATGGCCACTGATCTTTTAGAGAATTTTAATATATTTTTGGCCAAAAATCGAAATTTCGAATTTAAAATCTCAACTCTCAAAGTTATTCCAGCTATCCCACTACCACGGTTGGAAAGAGGACCCTCTGGACTACCATTTGCATATAGTCTGTATGGTGTACTATTTCTCAAGATGGCCACTGATCTTCCAGAGAATTTTCAAGGAAAATTTTGCACTGTTAACGCTAAATGAGGCGTTGCTATAATTTATGAATTGTGTCCTGGATTTTCAAATTCGAATTAATCTTCACACACATTATTTCAGAACGTATTTGTTCCATGTTATAAACCTAAATCACATTGAAAGCTTTGGAATTCAGTTACAAATCCATTTCTATATCATAATGAATGAAAGAATCACAAATTGTCACTTATTATCCATAAATCCCCGTGGAACATAGTTTCCCAACCATATTCTTATACCGGATTCTAGTTCGAGACATTTGGCTTAATTCCAAGAACAGATTATAGGCAAGCGTCAATCTACATACATACATAATTGGTCAACGGGCCCTTCAGTCAGGATTATGACCTAGCTTCTCACATCGCTTATATTGTGTGTGTTAATTTTATACATGAGTGGCGGAACCTACAGTTTAAAGTCGACTCCGATTGGCAGATTTTTGAAGAACTTATCATGGTAATTTTATTTAGAGTTTTTGCCAGAAAGAAAAAGGAATACTTGTCTTATTTCTCGAGTTTGAAACGTTTCCTTAAGTCTACTAAGCCAACATACTACCTTCTACATTTCGTCAATCTACGTCTTCCATATTCTATCAGGTGTACCAACATTCCGACTTCTTTCGTATTGTGTAATGTGGTCAGTTGGTCTTGGGTAGGCATATCTCCAGATGCCTTGAGCAGAAATTTGAATTGTCGCGAACAGCACATTAACGTTCCGTATGCAATTTCATATCATAGAATGTAGGAATTTATTCCGTTGGCTTAACAACCGTAAAAGAAAATATAATTGAACAGAATATTATGGAAACGTAGAATGGTAGTCGCTAATTACCATTCTTTTATTATGAACAGTCCAACAGAACGAGACTTAAACTAATTGGCGT
Organism: Sarcophaga variegata; assembly: GCA_932273835.1. Classification (NCBI taxonomy): domain Eukaryota; kingdom Metazoa; phylum Arthropoda; class Insecta; order Diptera; family Sarcophagidae; genus Sarcophaga; species Sarcophaga variegata. The sequence continues at coordinate 48,851,455 of OW026360.1, read as the reverse complement.
TAATGTCTTCTTGCCGATGCCTTGAAACTTATAACGTTATAACGAAGAACATATAACGTTAGATTCCAAATTTCGCAACCGTTTGAAGATTGGATTTAATGTCCGTACACGGCCCACATAATGTTTTTTGTGGCACTTAAGTAAGATTATCTAGTATTTTCCGCAGACCAAGGCTGCTGACACTATCGAAGACTTTCACAACATCGATAAACGCCAAGTAAGTAGGGCTTGCCCTAAAACCATTCTCACTCGGTTGATATTTTTTCTTTGGAATAAAATTGTTCCTTTCGGATCGTGTGATATTCGGGTCAATATAATACGATTTAACATTTTTCTCAGTATCGAAAGTACTGTTATTCCATTGTCGTTGTCGCAGAGTTCCCGTTTTCTCTCATGATAAGCAGGACACAACTCCAGTTCTGTCTGAACTAAGCCGTAAAAAGGGAAAGCCATTGATTTATTTATAGCCTCAAACGAATATTTCATTCACATTTGCAAATTTTCTGTGTTTTTTTTGTGCTTAATTTTCAAATCCCAAACAATTAAAAATCTCCTGTAATTATTATTTTTTTTGTTATTGTTTTTTATTTGTTAATTTGTGAATTAAGAACCACAGAGCTTACATACCATGTTTAATCAAATTGTTAAATTTGTTTGTTTGTTTGTTTGGTTGTTTGTTTAATAGCACAGATCTCATGATGGAAACAAAAAGACATTAAAAATACGAATACAAACAATGAATGTATTATTAATAAATTACATTTTAATCACGTGATTTATTGTTACAAATAATTTTTCCCTGCATATTTGTCCGCTTTTTCCCTACCATTTCTTACGTGTCATCAGTATGGAGATTATAATAGAATACAATTAAAATTATATCTCCTGACAATAATTTAATTTCAGTATATAAATAAGAGCAACAGCAACCGAACAATCGACCCCCAAAGCTCTCGACACGCTCTTTAACAATTAATGGCGATTTTATGTTGAAATTAAATTCTCTCCGTTTTTGTTTTTTTTGCAATATTTTCATTTAATTTTTCATAAAACTTTTCAGTATTTCGATTCGTGGAACTACATATCCATTTAAGCATTAATTTTTTTTATTTTGTTTTTCACTTGAACTCGTTGTGAAAGTATTTCTCATTTATTTTTTAACAACAAATACGTCAATATGTGAATGCAGGTCAAAAGCAAGTTAAAGGTCATGTATGAAGAATTAAGCAGGGTAACCGTTGCTTAAAAATTAAATATTGTCAAATGTTAACTACCATATATAGTAATGAGAATTTATGTCTTCTTAGCTCTTTCTACGCGTGAATATTTGCTCAATTAATGTGCTCAATTAGTGTCATAATTCAAAGTGAACTACAACTCATGTACAATGGGTCAATTCGACCTCCGGGTACTGTACTTGTCTTAATTGACAAGTACACGTCCTCTAACCTAACAACTCATGTGTGTGAAGATAACTTCGAATTTGAAAATCCAAGACGCAATCCATAAATTTTAGCAGCGCCACATTTGGCATTAACAGAGAAAAGTTTCCCCTTAACAGAGCACTGTTAGCTGTTTAACAGCATCCAACTGAACAAGCCCACTTGTTTAGGAGCTAATTTTGGGAAATACCCTATGAGAACCATACTATATGCGAAGGAAGGTTCTCAATATAGTCCCATATAAACTGATATGGTATTGAGAAAATTGGCTGTGAAAATATCAATTTTTTGCTTGAAAATTCTTTAGAAAATCAGTGGCCATTTTGGAAAATATAAGATATAGTTCACCATACAGACTATATGCAAATGGTAGTCCAGAGTGTCCTTTTTCGAACCGTAGTAGTGGGTTAGCTGGAATAATTTTGAGAGTTGAGTAAATATCCATCCTTCATCCCCACCAAACATCCTTTACATTTCAACACTTTTGTTCACAAATAATAATGATCATAATGAGAAGTATTTTTTATGCAAAGTAGAAGAATAATCTACTATTGCCACTGTCAAACAGTTAACAGTGCTCTGTTAATAGCAAAGTTTACCTTGTTGCTGGCAAAAAGTGTGGGTTTGTGTCTTTGATACAGGGCAGTAGTATACATATCTGTATATTGTATTTTTGGTAGCACAACTGTTAATAAAATTACAATAAAATTTGACTTTAATTGTCGTGCTTTCTGACAGCCAAGTTGATGAATTGAACTTGAATGAAACTTTTGAAATACGTCCAGTTTAACAGAAGCAGATGGAAAATCTTCATAATTTCAGAATCAGTATTGAATGATTGCACAGGTTTTTTTTAATTTGTTCGTATTTTTTTTATTGTGTTTTTTATTGTTCCCAGTGGAAAAAAACATATTTTTTTATTGTACATGCCTGTGTTTGCATAAATATGTTGTTGGCTTTTGGTTATTGTATTATTTCAGGGTTTTTTGCTTTATTTGTTTAACAACAAAAAAACCTCAACTACAACTGTAATAATATTGTACTTCATACAAACATAAAGATGAAAATTTTATTCCATAATAATAATTACATTTAAAATTCTGTTGGCATTTTACAAACAAAAAACATGTTCTAGCAAGTTCGAAAACGTTCGAATACAAATTTCCGGCAGATGGCTCTAAAATGTAATATCTTTGTTAACATTAAGTGCTTCTGACAACACTACACTAATCCCTCGATTTACGTCGACAGATTTTTTGTTAGTTTTTATTCCTCACTAAATTTACATACGTCGTCTTAGGAGTTTATTCAATTTCTGCAGTGACGCCAGTATAGGATTGTTAGGATGATTTTAAGTCGTAGGTAGTGTGTTGGCTTATTAGACGTGAGGCCACGGTTCAAACCCCAAGTCAGACATCTCCAACAAAACGAAATTTGAAAAAATATTGCTTCGGTGACTTTCTCTCAAAAAAATCTGTCGTTCGGAGTCGATTTTAAACTGTAGGTCCCGCCACTCTTGTATAGAAATTATCACACACTACATAAGAGGTGTGAGAAGCTAGATCGTAATCTTAACCGAAGTTTTGTTATGTATATATGTACGCATAAGATGGTTAAAGAGGAAAAGCACAACTTCAGGACATAATAAATTGAATTGACGATTGTGGATATTCTACTCATCAAGTTTTTAATGTCGACTAGATTATATTGTGTTGGAAATGAGTGCCCTAATGGATATTACGTCAGAAAAGGGAATAAAAAGAATAAAAAAAGAATAAAGACTTACTCTTCTGTTTGGTGGAAATGTCGATGAAGATTTAAAAAATAAGCTTTTGTAAGCCTTCGAAAGACAAATGTCATAACATTTAACAAAAAAGCTTGAACTACTTCCAAGTTATTTAACGACTGTTTCATGAAAACTTGTTTCAGGATATTGTAAAACCAAGAAATTGTTCAAGCCTACTACATCAAAAGACGTTAATCGTTAACTGAAGTGTCAACAGAAGTGTCGGCAATTTAACTTGTTAACAGGGGAATAAACTTTTGTTCAACTCCTTTCACAAGTGATTTTTTTTCTGCATGATTTGAAGTAATGTCATCTCACCGCAAGTAATAAAAGGATGTGGTTTTTCAATTAGTGATTTTATTTATTTTGACAAAATATTTCTTAATATATTGTTACGTTTTTACCTTTTTAAGAACTTTTAAAATATGAGTTCGATGATTGCAAACAAAATAAAATAAAAATAAGTTTGTGTTCAGTTTTAGATAAATTCTATATTCTTCGCACTATTTTTATGTGTCAGTGTTCACAACTTGATGATACAACAACAATTTGTTTAGTTCGCTGTTCTTCTTTGCACTTCTGTTCGCGTAAGCACTAACAACTGTTCGATAGAAATTTACAACGGCGATCTTCAAACCACGATTGTTCTTTTCACACGCAACGCGTCTTCACACAAGACTGACTGAATTCTTGCAACTCGTTGCCTGCTTTGTCTTGCCTTTTTATATGTCGACGTAATCAGTCTGATTAAGGTTCTTTACGTCTAACGTTCGGGGTTTCGCCTTCTCGAGAATTCTATTGCGACTTCATTGTTGTTTGTGTACTTTGTTCACATTGCTTGTTGTGGCGTTCACGCTTACTTGTCTATCTCATTTTCTTTCATACTGATGTTGTTGGTTTACTTGTAACAAGTTCGACGTATTTGTTTGTGTAGCTTTTGCTCGTTTTAATGTTAAACGATGTACACCGTTTGCATTTTCGTAACAATATTAATTTATAAATCAAACAACTTCAATACAGAAAAAATGATGTGAATGAATTGAAATAATTATTTCGTAGTATGATATTCCTTGAAGCAATGCGGAATACACAAAGTAACACCACACAAGTCAGAACACAAGAACCTCGTTTCTGTCCTAAAGTTTTTTGAACAATTTGCTGCCCGCTTCGATATTTTTTGACATCCTATTCAACAATTTCAATGAGAAACTTAAGCTCATCTACTGATATGTTCTCATCAAGTGAAATATTTCTCTAATAGTTAGAATCTTTTCTCTGACATAGTTTTATAAAAAAATAGTCTTCTGACTTTCTCGCTTTGTGCAATACAGCTCATATGAAAGTTTTCCTATTATTCCGTGCAAAATTCGTAGGGAAATAAACTCTCTCATTTCGTGGTTATCAATGTTAAACCATGCAAGATTTCTAGGATGAATTTATCAAAAAATTGTTCGGCGTACTAGTTTGAATTTTCTGCATAAATCTTACAAAATTCTCATCTATAAAATACTGAAAATAAAAAAGAAAATCTTTATGGGTTCGGGTTCCTCAAATGTAAATCCAGGCTGAGATAAAAACGGAAGAAACGGAATCATCTAATACTGATTGAACAAATCTATTATATTGTTATTGAAATGAAGAATCTAGATACTGGTATTTTGCTTTTACATCGGTTAACATTAAAATTATAAACAAAAACTACAAAAAAAAAAAACAATACAGTAAACAAACCTGTTTACAAATTATCGTACCGCTTAATATAACAACAAACACCAGCATACAAAAAAATGGTGAATAAGTAAACAAAAATCCACAAACACCGCTACAAGAATAAATATAAACAAAACACACAAACAACAATAATGAATGTAAACAACGATGTTTACATTTATAGATGCGAAGTCACGAACGTTCGCCTTCAAGAACATTCATCAGACTGTTTACTCTGCCATATAAAAGTCAAGACAAAGCAGGCGAGTAAGTTAGTGAAGTTCAGTCAGTCTTGTGTGAAGACGTGGTGCTTTGGCAGAGAGTAACCGTGGTTTAAAGATCTCCATTACAAAGATCTGTCGAATAATTGTCTAGTAATTATTATTGTTTATGCTAAGGGTATAAACATAGGAATAACAAAAAAGGCAATTGTTGTTGTTTACATCAAGTTGTGAACAGTGGCACACAGAATTGTGCGAATAATAAAGAATTTTAATTAAAAATAAACACAAATTTATTTTTATTTTATTTCCAATCTACGAGAGAGCTCATATTTTAAACGATTTTAAAAGTTAAAAACATATCAATATAGTCATCATCTGATTGCATAACATCTGGCCCATTGCCATAAAAGTCATTATCGATTTCTTCTGAACTGCTACTGCTGTTTGTAATTCGCCATAGTTTATCTATTCTCCCGGGCAGTAATTCAAAAATATTTTCTTTGAGAAAAATTAACACACTCTCAAGTAAGCATATAATATATTACTAATGCGTAAAAAACGTGACTGATTGCGAAAATGTAAACAATAGGCTCTCGCATCTTAGCATGGGCTAGGATTCAATAGATAAGAACGGCATTAAAGAAATTACCGCAAATTTCGATTACGAAAAATGTTTTCGTATACACTGTAGAAGTACTTCATGTATGACGAAATATGTATTTCGATTTTTAAGTTATACTACAATAATACAAATTTGCTGTTTATTTCAAGCTGTTTGATAAATCCGCTCAAATTCAAGTCAAATACGTACAATATCCAGTGAAAGTAAATACAGAAGTTTTTTTATTTCTTTTTATTTGACATTCTTAAATATGTTTTTTATTTTTGTATTTATTGTTCATGTTTTTCTTTTAACTTTTCCTTACTGCAACTTCCGCTGTCACAATTAAGAATTAAAATGTTAGTTTATGCAAATGGATTCCAAAGTGATGACATTTTCCATTTAATTTATGAAAACGATTTACATTTTATTTTTGGAATTCTTTATTTATACGTTTGTTTTTATTTTTTTGGTTTTTATTTTTATTAAATTCATTAAGGAAATTAGTTTGAAAATAACATTGAAGAAGAGGAAGAAAAAAGAAATGAATTTTTATTTTCTTTTGGCTTAAAGCCAATTTATAAATTTATTACCAAAATTCCAAATGCAACTGCAACTGCAACAACAATTAAAGTTTTTAATTTTTTTAATCTCTTAATGGATTTTGGGCAATAAACTCTCTTTGTGCTGATTAAACTAACATCTTATGATTCGTGGCAATTATGTTAGTAAAACAGAAAAAAATATACGAAATGAGATAAGTATGACACGAGACATGACAATGATGTATGAAACGATCACTTCTCTTTTAAAGAGGCAACCGCAATAAAAAAAATCAAATCCCGATACGAAACATTACAATGAGGCAAACCATATGCAAAGTAAGAGTTAGTTATCGTCAACATCTGGTAACTGCTGTTATGCATTTCTAATTTTAATTTCTTCATATATTTTTACTATAAAAGTATTGTGCAGTGTGTTCTAATATTTAAAATTATTTGTACACTTTGTAGTTGCTCTTGTTTTCTATTTTCATTCCATTCACTGTCAGTGTATTAAAATTTAATAAAAACCACAGAATATTTTTGTAATATTTTCCACTTGATACAGGAAGAAAATAAAAACTTTTGGCAAAAAATTTAAAATTAAAAAAAGATTAAAAGAATTTAATTTACAAAATAAAAGTATACGATTCAAAAACACTTTTTTATCTTAAAATTAGACTTTGCCACCAATTGTTGGTACAATTTATAATTTAGCAACTGAAGCTATCGGACTCAATCAATAATTTTTTTATTATTTCTACAAATTTGATATGCAGGTCATGGTGTATCCTTTCACCGAAACAGAATCGAAAATACCGAAACTGTACTTAAATCGCTACAGCATTATCAGCCGTCTGAGTTATTTTTTATTTAATACGAACACTCAGGGAATGGCCTCGATTGGGAAGGAGGAAAGAGGGAAAAGTGTTTGTAGACATCAGATCTGAATCTATTTGCGTTATAAGTTACAGGAAAGACCTTTTGCTAAAATGGAATTCCATAAACGGACAGTTTTGGCTAACGAACGAATTCTGTTTGTAATCCAGTGTTTGATTCACTGGCTAAGCAACTAAAAACGAATGTGCTCTGCAAGAAAGACGAATTGTAGGTACGAATATATGATTTTAGGGGACAAGTCCCTTTAGAGAAAAATGCTTTTGGTAGAGATAGAATAGTCAAACACAAGCCACTTAACGACGGAGCTCTAATGAATCAATAAAGTAAGATACCTAACCTTTAGGTACACTCTCCTATGTGCTGTCGAGAGACCTCAAAATAATCTTCAAAGCATCGGCCCATATGTGACAGTTGTGTTCCATTTTCGGTCAGATAAAGTAAGTGGTGTAAATAGTAAGTGAAGTAAATTGGTCATTAGAACTCTTCAGTTAATATTACAATCAAGCTTCTCGTACCACTTATGTTGTGTGTGTTAATTCAATATACACTGAGCGCCAAAAGTGAGTAAACACCACTGAAATAATTCAAAATAATTCTTAGGATAGCGAGAAAAAATAAAAAAATAAAAACGTTTATTTATTACTTATAAAATGTTAAAACAAAAACAACAATTCATGATAAAGGAACTTTTTTTATACTTAAGAACAAAAGGCGCTCAGTGTATATGTGGCGGGACCTAAAGTTTAAAGTCGACTCATTACGCCATATTTTTGAGAAACTCTTCATGGCATTTTATTTACTCTCAGAGTTTTTGCCAGAAATCTGATGAGGGAAAGTCACCGAAGAAATATTTTTTTTTCATATTTTCGTTTTTTTTTTAAACGTCTGGACCTGGAGTTTGAACCTTACGTCTAATAAGCCAACACACTACCCCCTAGACTACGGCGACTACTACATATCTGTATGTATTCGTTTAATTTTCGTTTCTAATTTTCTGTAATATTTGTAACTAATCAAAGTTAACTATGCAACCAATGAAGTAAAAAGTGCTGTACAGTACATAGGTCAGACTATAGTACAAACTTGTCTCGTCTTAAATAGCAATTTTTGAAATTTTCTAAATAGAAATTAAATTTAAGAAGTGATCCATATAAAATTAATAATACGACCCATTCTGGTCGCTGAAATAAATTCTTTGCGTTTTTTATATTGAAATTAATCGACACAAAAAATTTAAATTTAATTTAAAATTGACGTAACAAATATTGGTTTGCATACTTAGAAAAGTTAGCAAATCTATGAGTTATTATTCGATATTATTTCATAAGTCACTGGGCTTTAATTTTTGTTTCTATCCAATAACACTTGCTTTGTAAAGTTTATGAGAGATTTGAAAGTAGAGTTAAAGGAAAAACAACAACACGCCAACAGTGGTTTCTTTGTGGCAAATTGATTCTAATAGTCATATGTTATAAAATAAAAAAGTACAAAAAAAGGTAAAAAAAATATAAGACTGTATTATCATACCTGACACCTTTATCTTTTACGATAATAACGCGTACATTATATGCACACTCACTCGCTTATACTCTCTTGTTCGCTAGTATATGGCCATTTGATAAGAAGTGCGAAAAATTATTTTGCCAAATAAAAATTGTTATTGACTCTTAAATTTTATTTGCTTTGAAGTGAATGCGAATGCAGTGTATATGAATATTAGATTTGAAACTGTTTAGACTGTAAGTAACAAGAAAATGTTCGCATACGAATAATGCGTCAAAAGAAATAATTCTCTGTGTAATGTCAACCATGTTTTGTAAAATGTTCATTCATCGATAATTGCAAGTAAAGTAGAAGAAATTATTTACATCTTCTGTTCACTATTTGTTCCTTTATTTAAATAATTAATTTATTTATATTTATAAATCCTTTATTTATTTAAATAAGAACACTCTTCAACTGATAACGCTGTGTTTATCAATTTTTTCACGATTTCTGTGCTTAACTCGCTCTTTTGAATACAACTCTCGGTTATTAATCACATAACGTCTTATCTATGACTGGCAGCACCGTTTTCCGCTCTATTTAAACTTCTTTAATTTATGCCTGGCAACTATATGATATTTTTTTGATTCTTTGTTTTGGTCCCTTCTCGTAACTTCCTACGTATTTGTTTGTGTAACTCTGTATACCGTACAATATGTGTATTTTTTTGTTTACTTATATTCGTTTAATTTGTTTTTGTCTGCATAACAATCCCTAATAAAATTAGAGTTCAATATGACGGAGTTTAAGTCGCCGGAGTCTAGCAGGTAGTGTGCTGACTTAAAAGAAATGAGGCCAAGGTTCAAAATCCAGCCGAAGACATCTCAAACAAAACAAAATATGAAAAAATATTTCTTGGGCGGCTGCCTCTCTGTAGATGGCTGGCAAAAACTCTGAGAGTAAATAAATAAAATTGCCATGAAAAGTTTCTCAAACAATCTGTCGTTCGGAGTCGACTTTAAACTGTAGGTCCCGTTACTCATGTATAAAATTAACACACACAACATAAGGGGTGTAAGAAGCTAGGTCATAATCCTGACTGAAGGATTGTAATGATCAATTATGTATGTATTTATGTATGTACATTACAACGATACCATGACTTAATTTTAAAGAGTTTCTGGAATCGGTAAAATCAGCAGCTAAAGGTTAAGGAGATGCCTCGTACTTTCAACGTAAGTTTACGTTGATTGAATTTAGAAAGGAAATTGTCATTTCAATATCAATTTGCAAAAAATAACTTTTGTTTTAATATCGACCGAATTACAATCGATTAATGAATAAGTTCGATAACGATAACGTACGTTAATTAAGAATTCGATGTGATAAGAATTTATTTATTTAAATAAATAAAAACAATAATAATTTAAAAAATTTTATAGTATTTTGCTATACTTATATATGTATGATATTTTGTAATACTTACAATTAAGAAATGAATTTTAACAATTATTCTCATTTAAGGTCTTTCAAAAACTTACCTAGAAAAAAGAAAAATAAAAATAAAATAATTTAATTAATGATCATATATGTATATGACTACGTAGTATAGTATGTAAATTATAAAACAAAAATGTAAACATTTTAACTCATAAGTTGTATTCTAATGTTTAAACATTTATTTCAAATGGTCACTCTTAGCAAAGTCATTATCATTAAAATGGCAATAAAATTTTTAGACTCTTTAAGTGACCATCATTTAGGAGCATAAAACTGGAATAATTTTAAGAAATAACTACAACAGGAAGTAATTCCCAAATGAATCCGGTCATTGTTTATTTAATTTAATTTAAAAATAAGTAAAAAAAAGTAAACAAAGGTAAATATGTTACAATTAAACAATTTTTGAGATAAACTATTGCAAATACAATATTATTTTGCAAAGGCCAAATAAACATTACGGGTTTATTCTGGAAAAATGAGGACGTGGAAAACAAGCCATATTAAAACAACAAGAATTTATGAGAATAGAGGTCAAAAATAGATCAAATTACAGCAAATAAAAATGATCGAAAATGATTGATAATTGCAACGATTTAGTTTATACAAAAACAATAGGTCATTACAACCCTTTAGTCAGGATTACGACCTAATTTCTTACACCACTTATGTTGTGTGTGTTAATTTTATACATGAGTGGTGGGACCTACAGTTTAAAGTCGACTCCGAACGACAGATTGTTTGAGAAACTTTTCATGGCAATTTTATTTATTTACTCTCAGAGCTTTTACCAGAATTCTGCTGAGAGAAAGTCGCTGAAGAAATATTTTTCCAAATTTTCGTTTTGATGTCTGACCTGGGGTTTGAACCGTATCCTTACGTCTAATAAACCAACACACTACCTACTAGACCTCGTTTTATTTATTTTGCTTTATTTGTACTCTCTTATTATAGGACAGGCAACTTCGAGACTTTCCTGTGTAGAATTGTTCTTGTATCTTAATCTTTGTTTTGTTTCTCGTACTTTCTTGTGTATTTGTTCCTATAACTATCTGTTCTGTAGGATTTCTGTTGTTTTGTTTTTGGCGTGGTTCTTCGATTTGGAACAGAGTGATGTTAGTTTGATAGTAGGTGTACATTTACGTATATTATATACACAATGTCATCAATATCTAGGGGACGAAAATTTTCCAGAAAAATTATTTCTAAGGCCTCAGAAGCTGGTTAGATAATTGGTCACACAAAAAAAGATAGCTTTTGTCAAGTAATAATATTATCAACTGTTGAAGATAAGCTCATTTCTAGCGCACAAACGGCTTAAATTGCGATAACACGTTAAGAATATAAAGGTTCTTTACATATTTGAGTGGATATACATACGTCTGTTCTTTAAGGCAATAAAGATGGGTTAACTTCAATTATTGTACTACATTAAGCACATAGTACAGTGTTCAGATATGCACCTTTATTTCGTAAATTGCAATAAACGTCATGATTGCGCTCAATATTTCATATAAAGTTTCAATTAATTAATGCGCAATAAATACGCAAATTGTTATAATATTGAGTAATACATAAAATGCAGCACTGTCATAGGTGTGTTCAGTGCGCATATTACAATTAACCGAACATTTTTTATTGATATTTGACAACTCAAATTTCAACAACGACAAACAAAAAAAAAAGAAAAAGAAAAAAATGAACACAATGTTGTTGAAACAACCAGCTGTTTTGTTTACCAGCTGTCAAATGAATATTGAATAAGCAGCTAAACTGCGTATATTATTATGTATGAACACTTAAAATATTGTACTCAATTAACCGAATATTGACTCAATAAAAGTGCATATTATAAGTCTTGGGATGCTCATTAGTCTCAGTGTCATTCTGTGGTTGCAGATGAAAGCTTCTATCACCTTTTATGTCTCATTTCTTATTACAGTCACAGCTGAACGATTATGACAAAAGAATATACATATATCTTTTCGAAATCCATCAGATATCAATGTTCTTCATCTTTTTCGGGGTTTTAAGCAGAGATTGTCTGCGTATGTATTTTTAAACTGCGTTGGATATTGAAATTTTAGTTCCTTTTATTGGCATCTCAAGTGCTGAACAAATTTTCTAACACATTTTACCATTTCTACTGGATTTAGGTTAGGTTAGGTTAGGTTAGAGGACGTGTACTTGTCAATTAAGATAAGTACAGTACCCGGAGGTCGAATTGACCCATTGTACAACGGCCTAGTTTCTCACACCACTTATGTTGTGTGTGTTAATTTTTATATATGAGTGGTGGGACTTACAGTTTAAAGTCGACTCCGAACGACAGATTTTTGAGAAACTTTTTCATGGCAATTTTATTTACTCTCAGAGTTTTTGCCAGAAATCTGCTGAGAGGAGGTCGCCGAAGAAATATTTTTTTATATTTTCGTTTTGATGCCTGACGTGGGGCTCGAACCCTGGCTTTGCGTCTAATAAGCCAACACCTTACCTACTAGACTACGGCGACTTCGAAACTGGATTTAAGATAAGCAATAAAAAAATTAAAAATAAACTGAAAACTAAACTCGAACCCTAAAGACCCTTTAGTTGAAATGAAAACAGTGGTACAGACATATATTAATACGTTATGTAAATACATATTGTTAGAATACAAATTCGCTTTTTTTTATATTACAGTCGATATGATTGTATAACAGTTTGTTTTTTTTTTTGTTAAAAAATTAAAATAAGTAACGACTAAACCAAGTTCTTAAATTAAAACCAGTTTAAAGCAAATAAAACCAAAACAGATTTGGAAATACACACGCTAATACAACATCAAAAAAACTAAAATTTAAACTAGAAAAATAATAAAAAAACAAAATCAAAATAAAACCATGCGAGTTAAATGTAAACGAAAAGAAAACGTAGTAAATTTTTATAAGAAAAAAAAAGAGAAAAAATAAACAGAAAATATTCGATAACAAAACAAAATCAAAATAAAATTTGCATTCAATGTAAATTATTATATTTAAAAATAAAAACTAAAAAAATAAAATAAAATAAAATAAATAAAAACATACAACCCATAAAACTAACAAACAACAACAACAACAACAATAATTGTTTTGTTAAAAACGCAATCTGAATAGGAATCTGAATCTTAAACTGACTGTGACTGCGTCAGAATTCAGAATTATTTTTTTTGAGAAGCGCACATCGTTTTCTAGATCGTTTTTCTTCTTGCCTCCATTTGCGTTTTTTTTTTATTTTTCATTGTCTAGAAATCAACATTTACGTTTGCATTAATGGACATGACATTTACATGCGGGCCTGTTACTTTTCATGTCCATCGGTTCGGTTTTTGTTTTTTTGTAGCGAGTTGTGTGCAGTATTTGTATATCATTTGCATTAATTTTGTGCATTTTTACACTCCATTATATTTAATTTTATTTTATTTTTAAAATAATTTCATTTCATTATCAGAAACAAGTCTTTAATGAAATTTTTAAAATATAATTTAAAAAAAAAATCAACAAAAAAACAAAAAACTTTAACTGTTTGAGCGTGTATACATAAATTGATACGCTGATATTTATTGCAAATAACTAAAGATAAAATTAAAAAAAAAAAAAACAAAAAATGTAAAAAAATTATATGCGACTTGATCATGAAATTATTTTTAATACTTTAATCAAATAAATAAAATAAAACGTGTAGATTCAGGTAAATAACACAGTGCGAGATATTTAATTAGGAGCCAGCGGCAACACAAAAATAAAAATAAAATTGTTTTCTCGCCACTGAAAACTTCTTCCTTACTTCTACAGGGGCATTATAACTTAAATATGTGTGTGAAGATAGATTTTAAAAACAACTAGCCGAGACACAAAGACTTGGTTAACAGAGCACGGTTATGTTACTAACAGTAGTATGTTATATTATTAACAGTACTTTTGTTAAACAATGAATTAAGTCTCAATAAAGGCAAACTAAAAAAAATTCCCTTTAATTCTAATATTTTGTCGAGTTTTATTGCGTTTATATTTCGAATCGTGGTTATAAACACTAATTCCAGTTGTGTTCAGTGCCATCTATTTTGAAAAAAGATTGAAAAATTGTGGGTGATGACAAGGAATGGAAGGGCCCACTCTGTTAAATATTCTGAATTTTGATTTAGTTAATTGGGCCTAATTTACATTGAAAATAATCTGATTGGGCCACCTTTGTTGTCCTGTCCTCCCACAAAAACGAAATTTAATGGATTTTAAGATCCTACTATCAAAACTAGCTCTGTTAGGTGTTCTGATTAGTTAGTTAGTTGGACGTAATATACATTACGTTATCTCATGTTGCCGCGATTAGTCACCATATTGATTTATGTAACAATTTAAACTAGCATTTGAAAATGTATGATCATCCGTTCATTGTAGTTCTTAATACATTTATTCCACCAGATTGCGCTTCTTTGCCTAATTTTATGCAGGAATCTATTGCTTTTTCCCGTTTTTATTTCCATGTCTTAAATTTATTGTTTAACAAAGCTATGCTAACTGAATGGGTTTGTGTCTGGGGTAATTTGATTTTAAAATCTATTTTCATACGTCACTTAAATGCAGAAACTATCAGACTTATGTGGATGTGTACGACTTTATTTAAGAGTTTTTAACTTTTGGTTTACATTTCAAAATTGTTTTATTTGTTTTACCATATTTTTTAATATGATTTCTTCTAGAATCTACCAGACCAGTGGGTCAGTAAAAATAACATTTCGTTTTAGGTCGTTTTAAACGTCCAATAAGGAAATTTGATCCAACATTAGTAGCTCGGTGCAAGACACAAAAGCCCAATCATATCCATTACATGTATGTACTTGGAACACTTGTTCAACTAAAAAGACTTCCACTGTAATAGAGAGCTTAAAAAGTTATAATTTGTCAATTGGGGAGAGCTTATCACAATATAGTTTGCCTGCAACTACGACATGACGACTTTCAAGTCAGGATTTTATACTTTAATTTTCTACAGGTCAGTTGATGCAAGAATGTTGGTCAATCAAGCCTGTCTAACTTGATTGAAGAATGAACGGCTGTTTTTATGAAAAACAATCGCATTTGATTCCATTCACTTTCATTTTTTTGAAACTTTACCCCTGATCTCCTCTAAAAATTTCATTCAAAAATGGTTTTTTTCAAAGCCAGGTTTCTCGAATATTACGATTATATGAGATGTACCATTAATAGGGATTTGAAGTAGACTTTTGTATTACCATTTGTGATAAGTGGGATATTTTTAATATAATCTCCAAAGTCAATTTTCGCACTAAGTATTCCTTTACATGAAGCTATTTTGTTAATGTTATATTAAATGGACTTTGAGACTTCCGTTAAGGTGTGGAATGGCACTCTTTTAGACTTGGTATATATTCTATAATTAGCTTCTAAAATTAAAGGCTTTTATTAATTCGTTCTGTTAACCAGTTAACAGTGGTCTGTTAATCGTAAATTTTGCTCTGTTAATGCCTAATGTGGCTCCACTAATACTCTGTAGGTTTGCGCTTTTGGTTTTTAAATTTGACTTAATTTTCTCACACACATTTCTCTCACTCGTTACTGTAAGGTGAGTATTGTGATGAGATAGTATATTTGGATGATGTTTTCTTTAAACATTTAACTGACACCGTATTTTCCGACAACTCAACAATAGTGTTGGCAAATGGTTTATAAGACATAAACAGTTACACTGGTAATGCAATAATTACACCGAATACACGTGGGCAGTTCAATGTGTGAATTGGATTCATATTTCAAAAAGACACTGGAATATGAGAAACCCTTTTGTAAATGAAATATAGGTACATACATATGTATGTATTGTACTACTCATACAATACATACATTTGTATTCATTCCTTATTAACTAATATTCAAACAATTGTTTTTCATTCACTAGACATTATCGACAATCCTATTCGATTGTTGTGTAGTGTGAGTGTTTATAATTTTTTTTTTGTGATTTTTCAGCCTTTTAAACATTGTTAATCAATTTTAATTAATAAAAAGGCGCAAAAAACACGATAAAACACCAACAACAACAACATAAACAATAAAGCAACAACAACAAAAAATCAAAATTAAAACGTGTACAACAGCAATAGCTATGCGACTACAAAACATATACAAAATATGAAACCAGTTATTGCCTTTAACAAAGACTTTCACATTAAAACTTACATTTGGAGAAAACAAACAAAACGAGAAGACAAATAACAACAACAACAGCAATAACAACAAAAAGAACAGCTTTTAACTAAACTGGTCAATATCATCATCATCATCATCGCCAAAAATCAAAAATAAAACAAATAAAAATTCAAAACGCCAACGTAGAAACGGTATAAAATTTCTCCTGAAGCTAATTTCACGAATTTATTGACCTTACGAGAGAGACCTACGAAAACGACACCCAACAACCACAAGAACATCAGCAACAGTGAGAACGGCACTAACAACAAAGTAAACTACTTGCAGTCTCCTCTTAAACAAAAGGGGAAAATTTTTAAGGAAAATTCACAACATAAACAATACGAAACAAAGAAAGCAATGGACTGCATTATGAGACAAACACTCCTCAATGCCACGACAACAATACAACAACTTTAGTGACATCGCCTTCAACATCAAGATCAGCGGTAATGCCATCAACATCATCATCGTCGGCGTCGCCGCCGTCATCTTCATCAGTCAGTCACTCACTCACTCAGCCACTTACTCATTCGCTTACAATTGTATTCAGCATTTTCATTTTTAGTTTTTTTTCTCCTCTCATTGCAACGCCTATTTTATGTTTATTTTTTTTGCGTTTTTGTTTCAGACACATTTGCACGAGCAAATTTTATTTCAAAGTAATTGTTGGTGTTGTTGCACTGTTACACTGTCGACAACAATATACCGTAAAGGTGAATGTACGCGCAACAGAAAAATAAAATAGTAAAAAAAAATAAATCATTGTTTTATTTTTTAATAATAAACTGAAAGAAAATTATAAAAAAAGAAAAAAAAATATTTTAAAAACAAAACAAAACATTTACAAAAGTGGATCCCTATTTTTATTTATCAAATCTGGCAATGTCAACAACAATAACAACAACCAAAGCAATGCAAGTTTTTAGTATTTTAAGTACCTACGGCAACATTATAAAGTTTACATTTGAATATTTTAGAACGTAGTCATGTTTCAAACCAGGTTCCAGTGCTAAGCGTTAGCATGATGACAGAGTGCGCAATACAACGTTGAGCTTGAGATTGCACATCGTGGCTTGTGGGCAAATATCTTAAAGTTTTTCAAATGGTATTGACTTTGGAGTGTGAAAAAATATGTCCGGAAATTAATTCCATAATTCGGGGTGCTCTAGATTTGTCTTCGGACTATTCACAATTTGAAATGCTGATGAACGCAATAGTCATAAGGATGAGTAAAAGTATTAAGTACTGAACAGAAAATGTACGATTGTTACAGAATTTTCTTTGTAGATGTGGAAAGAACGGTTACTGAAACAAGAAGAGATTGAAGAGAGTGGCAACAACATTGACTTTCTCAACAAAAAGTCGCAAAAAACACTTGCCCTAACAAAATATTTGAATCGTATTTACCATATGCTACGCCAGAGTCAAAGTTCAATCAGGAATCTTAAAATACCTATTATTTTTAAACCAAATTTACGAAAATTATACAACCCAACGAAATAGTTTGCTGACCACTTGAAATTCGCGTTTGCCCCGAAAATATCTGCAATAATAGTACAGGTTTACCATCTGCTGATTGAGTCTTAAGAGATTCTAAAAACTTTTGTTCACCTCACCCCAAAGAAAGCTCCATAATAAAAGTGCCTCGTGGAGCTATAAGAAAACTTATTTTTATTTTTAACTCAGTTTTACTTCAAAATTATTCTCAAAAACGGCTGATTGTATTAGTTATAATGAGAGGAGTCGTCGTACAGGCCTATAAGTTCTATTAAGAAAAAATTTTTAAGAAAAACTGTTTGAAAAACTAATGATGTCTGAAGAAATGGCAAGAAGTGCTTTAAAAAACAAGAGATACGGCTCTGTTCTCTTTATAGACATTTTCCAAAGAGTCACAAGTACGCAAGTTGATTCAAAACTTTCCTATTAGTATTGAGAGATTGCTGATAAGCAATATTATCGATAGAAATTTTTTTCATATCAGCAGCTTTTCTATAGGGAAATGTATATGAGAACCGGCTTTATGTTAATATATACTTCAGGCATGCCATTTAAGTCATACACAGACTTATTCCTCCTCCGAAACCAGAATCCGGCAAAGTGATATTCATGTTGCGGCGGAAAACTAGCCTTTCTTTTCGAATAAATAACTTTAAGAATCGTATATTAAATGCCTCTTATCGCTACAAGGCGGCTCTACAGTGTTATCAACCTTTTTCAGTTTCCCATCTCTATAAAACAAATCAACAGCAATGACAACTACTTATTAATTTTAAGAATAGTTGTAGTAAAATTAATGAAGTGTCCACATACATACAGCAAATTTATAGTTTATATATTTATTTTATTAATTTATTTCTGTTTTATTATAAAACAAACAT
The DNA here is from genome assembly GCA_932273835.1 of Sarcophaga variegata. Lineage (NCBI taxonomy): Eukaryota > Metazoa > Arthropoda > Insecta > Diptera > Sarcophagidae > Sarcophaga > Sarcophaga variegata. Next base: position 48,832,657 of record OW026360.1, on the reverse strand, counting down.
TTTTTAATGTTTTTTTTTTATAAAACAAGAGAAAAAATAAGGAAAAGTTTCAGATGACTCCAAAGGTATCCCCAAGGAGAACCCTGAGTAAATTTAAAATCCAAAGGCCTAATATATGAAAATGTTATCCCTTGAAGTCGCCGTAGTCTAGTAGGTAGTGTGTTGGCTTATTAGACGTAAAGCCAGGGTTCGTGCCACAGGCCAGACATCAAAACAAAATACAAAAAATATTTGTTCGTCGACTTCCCCTCAGCAGATTTCTGGCAAAAGCTCTGAGAGTAAATAAAATTGCCATGAAAATTTTCTCAAAAATCTGTCGTTCGGAGTCGACTCTAAACTGTAGGTCCCACCACTCATGTGTAAAATTAAGACACACAATATAAGTGGTGTGAGAAACTAGGTCGTAATCCTGACTGAAGGGTTGTAATGACCAATTATGTTTGTTTAAAGTCACATTTAACTTATTTTATTTATTCCAACCTACAGATAAAATAAAGTTAACTTTTTCAAAAATATGGCAGTGACAGAGCAATGTCGATAACACTGCTCAAATTAAACAAGTTTTATTTAGGCGCAGTGGCAACGACAGGCTTCTTTTTTATTGTATTTACTTATTTTGTTTATATTTGAAGTTGCCATATTGAAAATAATATATAATATAGCAGGTTCTAACATAAACTTAACTTTAAAAGTTACAAGTAGGATGATCCTCCCTTTAGCTTAACGCTCACTTCTATCTTATCGTCCACTTATAATAATGAAAAACAATTTATCTGCCCGTTAAACCCTTCCTTTAGTTAACGGTATGTTGTAATAATGGCCCTAAGATATATACGTTTAAAAATTTGTTAATGAACACGTTCCACAAATAATTGTCATTTATGGATTGAAATTATTTTCTGCAACATATTAAAAGATGAAAAGATAGATGAAAAAATACTGTTTTTACATTTAATAGTTAAAAAAAGAACGAGATAATCATTTTAAATAAAATTATGATTAAAAATTTAACTGTTTACACCATATACGTCGACACAACACCCGCCGCCTCTACTGGATTCCGGGACACTGTGGCAAAAAGGCAAACGAAAAGGCGTACGAACTGGCACGGAAGGTATCAAAGATGTCCAAGGAAGAGACGATAGAGGAGATATATGCGCCTCTACAGGAATACTTTTCCAAAATGGAAAAAGCAGAATGGAATTAACAAGCCGTGGGTGGTCCGACGTACCTGGTTACCGAATTTCAAAACGGCTGTGTCTAGCAGAGGACAGTGGGAGAACCAGGAAATTTGTTGAATTCGACAAGAAACCGGTTGGCATTCTAACGGGACACTGCGTTCTTGGCAGTTTTGCTGACAAACTCGGTCTGCCCATCAGGATTACTGCTGAAGCTGCCATGATGTGGAGGAAATCGAATGGGTGCAACACTTCTTATGTGAGTGCCGACATCATCGGAACGTTTGAAGATCTGGCCATGGTGGCGAACATGTCACTAAGGGAACTGATCAACATAACACAGAAATTGCAAACATTATTTACTACATGCTCACGTGCTAATTATTGTATATTCAGGACAGACACCGTCCGAAACGAAGACAAAATAGACCGGGCAGATGGCCTATAATTTTGATTCGTTTTGCTTTAGATGACCTGAAACCACCCAATCATATGTGGCCAATAGGTAAAAAAATTAGAATCTAATAAAATTCGTCTAGGACTTTAAGTCAACTTCAGCACAAAATAGTTGTTATCTACGTTATCTACCACATTCTGCAGTAGAAGTAGAAATAAATGAAATGTTAAAAGTCGCGATATTAGAAGAATATTCCATCAAAGACTGTACACAACAGCCAAAGTCAACGTCCATATTTCCATATTTCTAAAATGCTCGATTGTTTTTTGTATGCATATGGACATTGCGTTTCTGTTATAAATAAATTAACTTTTAAATAAAAATCTTTAAATATAAAATACAAAAATAAGTTTTTGTTTCATTTCCAAAAATAAATTCTGTTCTGATTCCTTCATTTAACAAAATTTCAAATGCAATGTGTGGTGCATGACACAAAGTCCAAAGTTTATCACCCGATGGAAAGTTATAGCAAATGTGTGTGCAACGATACGATTTTTAATTAAAAATTATACAACTTTATATGGTAACAACAGAACAAAACAAATATAATTCGGAAAATTTGTGTAAAAATACACCTACAAACAGCAGTGGATAATTGATTAGAAACAAGTGGACATTTACCATAAAAATGTATTCATGTATCAATATCAATTGATCGTCAAAACGATGTGGAAGTTGATTAAAGTCACTGTAGTCTAGTAGGTAGTATATTGGATCATTAGACGTGAGGTCGTAGTTCTAATTCTATGTCAAACATATCGGAAAAAATATTTCTTCGCGACTTCTTCTCAACAGTCTTCTGGCAAAAACTTTAAAAAATCTATTTTTCGGAATCGACTTTAAACTGTAGGTCCACACACACACAACATGGTTGGTGTGAGAAACTTGATCGTAGTCCTGAATAAAGGATTGTAATGACCAATTAAGTAAGTTAAATAGAGAAGTAGATTTTGAATTTATTTATCCACAATGAAATCTTTTACTCTTTAGCTTGAATCAGAAAAAAGACATCCGGAAGACTCTGTTATTTCCTTAAGGTCAACGATGTTATTATAGTAATGGATATGTATGTGGTAGTAGATCATTTATTTCTTGTGCTAATTAGTTAACAATGGCTGTACTTTCATATGACTTGAATTTTCAAATTAAATATTTTCTTTGTTCTTGTTGTAATGTTTGTTTTTTATTTCTCTCTTTTCTCTATTTTTATTAAAAACAAAAGACAACAAAAACAGGAGGGGTTTTCATGGCTACAAACAGACCGAAATGCATACATTTCAAAAGCATTTCTTTTGTTTTAAAATACGACACGAGAAATAACACGTTGACCTATTTATTTACCACTACTTTTACATGCATGTGCCACACACAGAAAAACTCAAGTATTTATGAAGAAGGAGACCAATAAACAATACAACATGTGTGTGTATGTGTGTATTTGTATTTCCGCATGAATTATTTTTAAAAAAGTTGTAACACACGCACATTCTGTCTTTCGCTCTCTCTGCGTATGCTTACGTAGATAAATTAGTTTAAACTTTGACGAAAACCAAAGACAGATAAATGTGACAGTGTGGAGAGAGAGAGTGAGAATGAAACTGTGTGTGTGCGTGTATTTAAAGAGTTTTTATTATACAATATAATGTCTACTGGCTGGCATTGTCATTCTGTATGTAAAAAAGAAAAACAAAAGCAAAAACTATAGAATGTTTTATGATTTATTATCAAATAACGCACTCACTTTACAAATACATACACACATACGCGTATAAACAAATTTATACAAGTCAGGGTCATTAAATTGGGTCACTCTGTTAATATTCCTCGTAATACAGTCTGAGGAAAGGGAAGTGTCAAGTAGAAGAAACGTAATCATCAATTATATTTCCCTGTTGAGTTTTATTTCTGGCCTCAATTATAGATGCAAAGGCAACGTACAAATACAATAAATTCTTTAAAGATCACACCATAATTTCCACCATTAATGGAAAGGAGAGAGTGTCAATAGAATTCTGTTTTGAAAAGATTTAAAAAAAATTAAAATGTGTTCTTACAGTTCAAGAAACTTCAAATTGGATGCACGGATATCACGGAAGTAAGAATTTATTTTCATTCAATGTTTATTTACAATTGAAGTAAAAATACCTTTCCTTTTCGGTTTTTTTTCATTAATATTGTCTGGTTAATGGACGAAAAAAATCATTATTCGTGCATAAAAAAAACACTTAAAAATGCAATTAATTTATTTATACCGAGTGATTCATTGAAATGTATTACAAAACAAATGTTAAGAAACTTTTTAAGGGTTCAAAAAAAAAACATTCTTTTTTTAAATTTAAATCATTTGCAAATAACATTAACATTCAGGAGGTTAAATGACTCAGTTTGTATAGAAAGAAAAAATAAAATTACAATCCCTAACCCATACACACTGCAAAAGTTGGCAGAAAGTAAAGCCCGCTTTCATACTTAATCCTGGTAAAGAAAGTTGCGCTATTCCAAAGGACAATGGAGCAGGTTGTTGAGACTGCGGTAAAAAGTACGATATCAAATAGGAGGCTGGCATTCACGCAACACGCATACATCAATAACGGCAGATATTTTTTGAAACTTTTCATGACGGTAATCTGCCGAGAGGAAGTCGCCGAAGAAAAATTTTTCATATTTTGTTTTGTAGTAGATGTCTGACCTGGGGTTTGAACCGTGGCCGCACATCTAATAAGCCAACTCCCTACCTATTAGACTACGGCAACTACTAGTTGGTTATAGTGCGAACATGAAATTAAAAGACAATGTACATCGAGATACATCAGACAGAGCAGTGGGTTAGCACAACACCTAGTCTCCTAGGGAGATTAATCCAAGGCTTGAGCCAGTCTGTTTTGAGTGAACGATATTGTAATACCTTAGAGAGAAAATACTCAAGATCAATTATGTACAACAAAAGAAGATGCTTTGAAAGTAGCACTAATCAGGGCACGTCCAAGAGGCTTAATATGAATACGTTTACAATGAAGATCTGGTTGCTTACGAAGGAAATGAAAATTACTCGTTACGATTACCTGTGCTTCCTTAGCAAACAAAATATAATAAATAGCTATTGTAGTAGACCGAAAACTGGAATGGAAACAAGTCCAAGAGTGTAGTTCATATCTGTTGGTGTTGGTCGATATGTAAGCAGAAAAATAATAGATTCTAAATAGGGCGTCTATCTCGGATATGGGAATCCTAATTAATTCTTTAGGATGTGTGTCCTGGTAGTCTAGAAGGTAGTCTGCTAGACTATTAACTATTCCGATCAGAACTGCTGGCCTTTGAACTACATGTAGCATATGGCCAAAGTTACTCAGATCGTATATAATTTGTAATTTTATTGGAATTAATAAATAAATAAATAAAAAATTCCTTAGGAATAGCACGATATGCATCATTTAGATACATCATCAATATGGGGTGGTCAGAAATGAAGCAGCAAGGGCTTACAAAGTTAAGGGACTATAAGAGGTAAAATTCAAAAATCCAGAGCCTGAAGTGTAACAGACTCTGACATAACGAAAGCAGGATGATGAGTGTTCTTATGGGCAACTCAATTTTAAGCATGAACTGAAACCGCATAGGTTGAACAACAAACACTTTCTGTATCATACCATAGCATTTACATAAACGGACGAGATTACAATATTTTATGGATGATATTCTATAAATTAACCGAAATAAAATATTTGATGTGTGTGAAGATAAATTCGAATTTGAAAATTCAAGACGCAATCCATAAATTTTAGCAGTGCCACATTTAGCGTTAACAGTACAAAATTTTCTCTTAACAGAGGAAAATTTGTCCTTAACAGAGCACTGTTAACTGTTTAACAGCATCCATCTGAACAAGATCACTTGTTTAGGAGCGAATTTCAGGACATATACTAGGTCTATGAGTACCATATCATACTCAAAGGCAGGTTCCAAGGCCTCTTAATACAATCAGCAATACCGTACCATATATAACGCTAAATGTGGCGCTGGATTGCGTCTTGGATTTTCAAATTCGATTTTTTTTTCTCCAAACACGTCAAATATTTAATATTCAGCAAAATATTGAAAGCATAGTACATTGTTTCAAATTTCATTGAGTTTACTTCTTATTATTAAGACTACACATCTTGCATCCGCAAAAATGTTCCTTTTTTAAATAAATTATTCTGTTTGCATAAATTACCAGCAAATAATTTGGCACTAATTTTTCCACAACAAATTTTGAAATGCGTACAAAAGAATTGCACAAGAAATAATTAAAATGAAAACGCCAACTAAAGAAATTGGAATTATTTCTAACCTTTTTTTATTAATGTTCTCCAATAAACCGGAACGAAGGCATTATATCAAATGAAAGATAAGGAAAAGGCAACGAACAAAGCGAAACCAACATAAAAGTGAGAAGTTATACTTCGACTAGAAGATACTCTACTATATACTGAAATATCCATTCTACCTCTCGTGAAGACATACCTTAGGTATGGCATTCAAGACTACAAATTACAATATGAATTGAACCTGCTAAAATACACTCATACCTTGATTTAACGTGACTGATGTCTCAAGGGAAAGGAAAACCAAAGATTCACTTCATTTAGGTATTCGATGCTAACCCTTCTTCTACATTTTTCGCTCCTACATTTATAGGGTGTTAAAACCCCTCGAAGATGGGAACAAAGAAAAAATGTCAGAAATGTTTTCTGTGTTTAATAGCGGCAACCAAATGGAAGAAATAAATTTTCACAGATGCCTGCACAAAGCTATAGTATTTGTGGACTGCGTAAGAAGATTAAGAAAAAGAAAGCATACGAACAACCAAAACCCAAAACGAATAGACAATCGTTCAAAGAGCGAAATCATAAATAAAACATCAACTAAAGATGGGGGCAACATGCACAACAGAATCTGCATAAAAACATACCCTTGCCCACATGGTAAAAAAAATTAAAGTATTTCACCAAAAAAAAACAAAAACTGGCAACTGCATTCACAAGATACATTTAAAGAAATAAGAAGAGATTCATTTTTTATTCCAGAACTTTTCCACGGTGAAAATAGTCAATTTATGTTGCCTCTTGCCGTACAACAGTACATTTCGATTTCCAGCGTTAAAGACACACATTATTGGAAAGCAAATGAATGTTGGCGAATGCCTTGGCAATTGGAGTCTGTTTACGTGGCGATAATAAAGAATGGACATCCAGTTACCACAAAAAAAAAAAAAATTGAAAAGAAAAAATGAAAAAAGAAAAACCAGAGGCGAGAAACAATAATTAAAAAGAAGAAAAAAAGAGAATAAAAGAATACCAATGCAAAGGCCAAAGACTAAAAGCGGCAAGCGAATGCAAAGTTGGAACTACAAATTAAACCTTCAGGTTTTCAAAAGACTTCATTCGGATTGTAATTGAGTATTTCATTTCAAGACTCGAAATTGGTTGGTGGTTTTTGTTAACGGACGATTTTCTTTTTGCATGACTTTGGTGGCTAATACACGTGGTCACGCCCAAAAAATTTTTAAATTTAAAGAGAAGTCTTTTAAGATTAAATTAAAATTTACAACGGAATTGCTGTGTAGTTTTCATTTAAATTTAAAATAAACTTTTATGTCCCTTCATTTATTTAAAGAACATTTTGAGGAGTTCAGGTAAGTGCAACGTTAACGTCATAATTTATTAAGCGCTTCCTATCTTTAAATTCAAATGAAAAAATTTCTGTGTGAGAAATTTTGTATTCATTTGAAAGACATATTGATGACATTATTTGACGCTTAAATCAGGCTGAATTTGACGGGCTTTTGGGTTTATGGCTTATTCGTATTCACCTGGGACTTAGGAAAACCCAACAAGAATCAAACGCTGAACAGAGTCAAACCACACAATCCCAGTGACCTGTTTACATCACTTCCATGTGAGATGATCATGCCTTCAACTCGCTTCTGCGGAATAAACAATGAGGCATTAGCTGTGGCATGTAGTACCGTCTTATTTAAACCACATGTCGGTGGTGTACATACATACATAATTGGTCATTACAAACCTTCAGTCAGGATTACGACCTAGTTTCTCACACCACTTATGTTGTGTGCGTTAATTTTTATACATGAGTGGCGCGACCTACAGTTTAAAGTCGTCTCCGAACGACAGATTTTTGAGAAACTTTTCATGGCAATTTTATTTACTTTCAGAGTTTTAGCCAGAAATCTGCTGAGAGGAAGTCGCCAAAGAAATATTTTTTCACATTTCTTTCAGGCCTCACGTCTAATAAGCCAACACACTACCTACTAGACGTCGGTGGTGTACAGTTCGTTCAATTCAAGCCAAAAGATCAAAGTTGATAATCATCCTGTAGTGCTTGCTACTGACAGTGATGGCCTGGCCAACGTCATTCTCAAATAAATTTTGGATGGAAAACTTTGTCAGCCATGCATTGCATGGAGGCATTGGATGGATTGGTGTCATCCCAAATTCATTCAGAAATGGTCCTCTATGCGGAAATAATTTTTCAATGAAATAGGGAAATTAGAGTCAGTTACCGACAGCTCCAGAGCCCATTCAGCGAACACACGCTATTGTCTTTGGTCGCTTACCTTCAGTTCCTGGGTCAGTTGAATTCTGTACTGATACAGACCCAATTCCCAATGCAAAATTCCTCAAGTTGTGATCTGCGTAAGGCTTTGTTCTTGTGAGAAATGCGAAATCGTCTTCTTGAAAATATCCTGCACACTTTTACGGACAAAGACGATGTTTTCGTCTACGTACGGGTGCTTGCCCATTGTTCTCTTAGTAGCACAATTAGGGCGATACTGAAATGGACGCAGTGCACGCTACTGTGACCGAACAGAATTAAAAAAAATGCCAGTCTTGTTGACTGAATACATAATTTGATCCTTGTTAACTGGCAAAGTCCGGAAGCAATTGTTGGAAGAACTGGTACAATAAAAAAAATTGCACGTAATACGGTGTTCAGATATGCACCTTTATTGCGTAAATCGCAATAAACGCCATTATTGAGCTCAATATTTCATATAAAGTTTCAATTAATTGTTGCGCAATAAATACGGAAATTGTTGTTGTAATATTGAGTAAAACTTAAAATGCAGCACTGTCATAAGTGTGTTTAGTGAGCATATTACAATTATTCGAACGGTTTTTGTTGATATTTGACAACTCAAACAAAAAAGAAATCAAAACAAAAAACAAACAAAAAATAAAAACAAAGTCGTTGAAACAACCAGCTGTTTTGTTTACCAACTGTCAAATAAATATTGAATAAGCAGCTAAACTTAATTAAATCAATTATTATTATTAATCAATTAACCGAATATTGACTCTGAACATAGTATAACTGTACTATAATTCTCACAATAATGAACCGCATTCATAAGCAATCTTTCCTTCAATTAAAATTTGCAAACGAATTCGAACGAATCCTTTTCAAAATAAAACAAACGAAAACCAAAAATATTTGAACTTTTTAACTGAGAGGGATAAAGAGAAAATTTTCATGTTTATTAAAGCAACAAAAATTTGTTTTAATTTCAACCACAATAAATGGAAATTTACTCAAACCACTCATAGCAACCAACAGCGAGTCAGTCAGTCTACCAACCAATAAAAAAATTATGGCGACAACTCGCCACTTGTGGAGATCACAGAAATTTCTATGGAATTGGGGTCAAAATTATAGTTTTTCCCCATTTTATATGTAATTGTTGGAGCTATTGGAATTATTGTAAAAGATTTCAATAGAAAAACATTTTATTTCTGTATTCTTGAATACAAATTTAATAAATTAAATTTAATAATTAAATTAATTAAATGTTATTAGCAACTCCATGGCAACACGAGAAAAAATTTGTCATGATATTCCGTTCATCTTTTGTCGTTGTTGTTGTAATATTTTATAAAATAATGACATCCACAATCGCAAGTACTATGTCCCTGTGTGTGGCTGTGCAACGTGCTGCACAATTGATATTGTTGTTGTACTAATTAAACAACTAAAATAAAAACAACAAAAAAAAAAAGAATTGTAGTAGACGAAGTGCATTCTTACGAAGACTTCAGCAGTTGTTGCAGCATATACTGGCAACAAATACAGTGGGTCTTAACATTCTTAGTTACGCCTTAAGAATAGTGACAAACAATATTAAAATGTAGCTGCCGTCAGACAATTTCAGATTAGACAATATTTTAAAGGCCAATCAGCTTGGCACATGTACAGTTACAAATAACAAAATCGATGGAACTGAATGCTGTGATGAATTACTCAACGGTTTCTTTATAACTTATCATCAAAATGGATGGTTCATAATGTAATCTCAATCCCTAAAAAGGTAGGGGCCTTAAAACAATACATATGGTTTCCATCAGAACCCGTTGACCTTAGCCTCCGGAAAATTAAGCCAGTTCATCATCAACTATTTTAAGAGAATAAGATTGCAAACATTTTGCTAAGTTTGGCGCAGTGTAGCTTTGAAACATCGCTTGTGATATCGTTATTTCTCAGCATACAGATTAAATTCAAGTGAGATACCACATGGCTGTTGTAAAAGTTCTTGAAGTACTGGGTATAAAATTTCAGTGCAATGCCGCTGGAATCTGCATATTTTTCAAGTGTCGAAAGAAGCATTCAGGCAACTTGATTACTTAAGACGACAAAATAATGGACCACCCAACTGATCTTATTTCCATTTACATCATTTATATCAAAGGTAAGGAATGCAACTCTCATTCTTGAGTCGGTTCTACCAAGTTTATTTCGAGGCATTCCGTTCAGGAGAGGACGTTACGACTGTCGCAATGAGGTTTCTATTTATATGTTCTACAGGATTGTGATCTGGTGAAATAACTTAATCACAAAAATTACTCATATTCACGTAGTACATGTGCACCTTTGTCCGCGAACGTCCAGTGTATAGCACAATGCATTTAAGAGAAAATTCCTTCTACTGTCGCACTATCCATATATGAAACGCTCTTTCTGCACAAGTTTTTTTTTTTTGACGTATATACTCATATCTTATATTCACAAACACTATTTTCTCTTTCCTCCTTTTCACCATTCATTTACTTGTGTCCAAGAAAAGGTAATGGATGTGCAGGCGCCCTACCCCGAGATTTTGTTGTTACTCAGATTTTATCCAAATTTTAGTTAAGAGGGTCATAGGGTTTGTGCAAATATTTTGCGGTTAATATGAAATGAATTTTGAGTCGATCACCATCAATAAAGTGAAACCAACACTTCGAATGGTAATGTCGCAAAAGTGTCTCAAAAAAACTTAAAAAGGCCTTAAAATTCCCTCTCATTATACTCCACTTATTTAGTTTAACATTCGAAAATTTGTTGAAATATTTTTAAATTTTAGGGGGTAGTGTGCTAAACTATTAGCGTGAGGGTTGTGGGTTCGATTTCCACCAGAGACTCTGGTCTGTGACACTATACCGAGCATATGGTCGAAGTTACTTAATTTGTAATTGTATTGTAATTAATAAATAAAATAAATAAATAAATTTTTAAAAAAATTATTATTCAAAATTTTTAACCAAAACTTTAACTATTTGCTTCAGTGTAGCGAGTGTAAATATTGAAAAAGTACTGCAAAAGTAGCAGACAACTACTAATTACGAATACGAATTGTTCTAAAAGTACTTTTCCCTCATTTACCTGTAGAGGGCTCAACTTACCCACATACTTTATACAATTGAAACCACCAAATACACACAAACAAAACGACACATACTCACGGTAAATATATTACAGTTGAGTTCATAACTGGAATCATCATTGTTTGAAATTTATTACACTGTTGCTGAACATAAATATTAAAAAAAATGTTTTTAAATTTTGCTTCGATAAATAGTTTATAAAGCCTAAAGATTGTTTCCATTAAAAAGAATGCAGATGTAATCCTCCTCAATAAACGAAAATCGTGCCCCAATAAACGATTTAAATTTGAATCATCAGTTATCTCCAATCTGGCAATACTTATGTCATTCTATTCTATTCTGTCACAAAATTCAGTATATTATCTCAACTGAACGTAATGAATCTATTTACGCTGGAGCAACGTTGATATTTATTGGACCAACGAGAAACTGCACGATGATGTCGATTTTGCAAAAAAATCATATTTTCGGATGAAGCTCATTTTCATCCTGGTGGGTACGTTAATAAGCAAAATTGTTGTATTTGGGGGTCAGAAAACCCACACGTGGTGTTACAGAAGCCAATGCACCCATTATGAGTGACTGTTTAGTACGACTTGTGGAGCGAAGCGAAATGTTTGATTGCCGTTTAATTAGCGGAAATGGTGATGTCAATTGGCCGCCAGGAAACTGAAATTTGACGCCGTAGGACTATTTTCTGTGGGTCGCCGTTAAAGAAAAGTGTTATGTCGACAAACCGAAAACAATGGAGCATTTGAAGGACAACAAATCAAAAAGTGCACGAAAATTTATCGGATCGAATGGGGTGCTGGGAGGCCAGCCGCAAGAAAATAATATTCTATTTCTAACCGGAAAAATTTTACTTCATAACGAAATAATAAATTTGGCAAAATTTCAAAACGTTTTTGTTTTATTGCATTTTTAAATTTAAACTTTTATATGGCCCACCCTTTACAAAGCGAATCATAATTTCGGGGAAAAGTTTTTTTACGTTATGTTGAGTTTTTAGAAGTCGCCGTAGTCTAGTAGGTAGTGTGTTGGCTTATTAGACATAAAGCCAGGATTCGAGCCCCAGGCCAAACATCAAGACAAAATATATGGAACTTATTGAGCTAACGAAAGGTAGAAAATCCCAGACGTTTTAGACTTTGAAAAAGTTGAGAAGATTGTCAACGCTACATAGCATAAAATCCGACTTCTGGAATATGGAAAAACGGTACCTCTTACAATATATTTGGCATGTCTTTATGCTACACGCGTTTCAAACTATGCATTGCGGCGAACAACCAGTAATCTTTATCAAACTCTCAGTTCTACTTCTGTTGATAACACTGCTTTTATGAGTTCGTATAGTACATCGACATCTACAATAACAAATATTCCAACTATAGAACTGGTTAAAATATTTTATGAATTATGGAAGTTATGGGACGGAAATTCTCGCACATAAAATATACTAACACGACCAAAGATCTTACTTACATGTTATTATAACTGCACCCAGGTACATTAAACACTGGAACACACTAATTATCTCATGTAATGTCAGGCAAAACAGATATTGAATAACATTCTAAGAAACCTCCTATCCTTCTATTCCACAATAATAGATTGACTTGCAATCACTTGATTATGTGGTCGTATAATATTAAAATAAGTATGAATGCGTATAAGTATCAGAAGTTATGAGTATGATTCGAATCTACTCATCTTTTTGAATACTCATTGGTGATCTCTGATCTGTACATTTGATAAAAGGTTACTACGAAAGTCAAATTGATTCCTGGTATAGACCGGGCACAATTAATATTTAAAAAATTTTCGATTAAGATTTGAGACCTTATTGCCGTTTCATTTGAAATTGAAGACTAACTATGTGAATATATGTATGGTGATGAGGTGGTTGTAGGGTACAAATTATCACGGCCTTAGCATTTAAATTTTGCAAACTTTATAAGCCTCTTCTATAGTCTTTCGTATCAACAGCTGCTTTCAAGGGCTTAAATTTGTTGAATTGTGAGATTTTGTTAAATTATTAAAAAAAACAAAACAAAAGAGAATAAGTTTTATTTAAGCCTATTGGAATTGGTGTAATGAAATGTTTTTTTTTTTTTTTTTTGGAAAAAAAGTCTGTTTAAAACAAAGTCTAAGTCTACGTTTAATACTTATGTTAAGTGGCATAATAATTAAAAACTTTCTTGTTGGTTTTCCTCCTACTTTCTGTCATACGTTTTTGTTGCTTTCTTTTGTTAAAATTTTTTATTTAAGAATATAAAAAGCAACAACAACAAACACAGTTACAGTTGTCTTTCCTAAAACACATTTAGTTTCCATTTGTCCCTTTTTTTTCTCCTCCTAACAACTCAGTAAATACGTTTCTCTCTCTTCATTGTTGGAGTGTATAGCGTAACCTAAAGGCATAAAAAAAATTTCTTTTTTACTGCATACTTTTAAGCTGGTTGTCTCTCTCTTTTACGTGTGTGTTTGCTGAATGAACTTGTATAGGTGTGTGACATGTACTTTAATGGGAGTAGATTTTTATCTAATTTTGTTTTCTTATTTTTGTTTATTTTTCGTTCTTTCTTTTAACACAACATACTCTCTCATACACAGGCACACACACACATACACGTGTAAAGAAATGTCATTAAAAGAATTTCATTATATGCTGACGATGTTCATCTAAATATGTGTACCAAGACACTAAAAAAATAAGAAAAAACATTAAAAACGCTGAAACAAATTTAGAAGTGAACCAACAGAGAATGAGGAGAATAAGAATGGAGAGGAATGAATGGAAAAAACTCCTGGCATTTTTCTTCTTCACATATTTGCTTGCCGTACATTGTTGTCGGTAGAAATTATTTCCTATTTTTATGCGTCCATGTGTGGTTTTGTATGTATGTATGTACATTGTACATGTGCGAGAGGAGAGCGGTTTGTGTATGAGTAAAAAATTTATTTCAGATTATTTTTCTAGATTTCCTCCTTTTTTTAATATTTTTTATAATTTGATTGCCTTTGTTGTTGTTATTATTCTTATTCTTATTATTTTTATTTTATTCTCCATATACATACATATATGTACATGTATGATGGTATATAGTATGTGTGTATATGTTTTATTGTTGTTTTACAACATCTGTATGGAATATGGGTAAACAAAGTGATGTGCATTAAATTGCATTTTAATGGAAGTAAATGTCGCCTATTCCTTCAGCTACTTAGTAGAGGAGAGCAAGTAGTGGAGCCCATGTTATGATGATGATGATGATGACGACGATAAGAAAGATGATTTTCTGCGACATACTGCAGTGGAGACAAGAATTCATAAGGAGAATTTCGTAAATTTATAAAAATTATAGAATGTTCCTACACTACGACAAAAATTATTAAAACATTCTTCACATTAGAAGTGAATTTTTTTATTGTTTTCAACAAAGTTAGTCTTATTATAGCGTGTGGCGCTTACGTATGATGTACGGCTTTACGGCTGAAGACGTGCAGGACATGGGGAAAGTGGATTGTGGATATGTGAAGATAAACTCGAATTTAAGCACCAAAGACGCAAACCCACATTTTTAGCAGTGCCACATTCGACATCAACAAAGCAAAATTTGTTTTTGAAAGGATGAAATTTGCTATTGACAGACCACTGTTAACTGATTACCTGAACCAATCTGAAAATGTCGTTTGATTTAGCAATTAGTTACAATATATACATATGTACACAAGGTGCATTATTCCATCTCAAAACAAAGGCCCCAAGGTCTATTAATAATAATTAATATTGACATTGACAAAATTGTTGTGAGTAAAATGATATTTACTGAGCAAATAGACTATGAAAAATATTTGTGTCTACACGACTACATACAAATGGTTGTTCGAAGAGTCCTCTTTCGAATGAGGATAGTGGGACTTGACAAATAATTTTGGGATTTAAGAAAAATGATTTAAAAAAATTTAATGGACATGAAAATTCTTCAGAAGATTAATGGCCATTATTATATGGTATGGGACATAGTACACCTACCCTGGCTCAGTCTATTCAAAGGTTTGCTGTCTATAATGATAAATCTTTCAATATTTCATCTGTGATTAGTGTAAGTGGGTGTGACAAATTAAATTTCAATTCCAATTTTGCTGGAACGTACGCACAAACTGTCGAAAATCCTTTGATTTTTTTTTACATAACAAAAAAAAAAACTTGCTTAGATCTCCGGCCAGAAATATAATACAACTTTGACATTTAGGAAGATACATTGAGGCGTATTTTATGTGGTCATTAATAACAACAGGATAGGACGCCAAAAAATTAAAGCATGCTTATGTTAGTGAGCGAACGACAAATCCACTGTAAGAAAAGCTATCTGATTTACAATTTCTTAAAAATATACCTCCTGTTGATTTTTAATAACTCCCATGTTTCCCCGCAAAAGGACACATAGTGGGTTTTAAGATCTGATATGTCGGAAAATTTCAGCGTCTACTATCAAAATTCGCTCTGTTAAAGGTTCTGGCGATTAATTTAGTTAAAGGTAGTTTAGTTAAAAACGATTTTTTGTTCGCCTAAGTTGTCCTGCTTTATCCCTATATTGATTTATTTACCAGATTACAATACATTTCGGAAATGTGTGATTATCTGTTTATGGTAGTTCTTATTACGCAATATTTTGTTACAGTGATTAACTATACGACTTATTTTTACCAACTTGTGCTTTTTTATCTAATTTTACGCAAGAATTTTAATTCTTTTTGCTGGTTTTCTTGCTAAGCCTTAAATTAATTGCTTAACAGAGTTCTGTTAGCAACATAACAGAGCTCTGCTAGTTAAATTGGTTTGCGTCTAGGGTAATAGATTTTAAAATCTTTCTTCACACACTTCGGTGCAAGCTATGTAGGTACCAACTACTAAATAAAATATCGTTAGAATGCATGTGAATCCTCTCAACACGATTGTGATAGAGCGTATCATCGCTACAGTACGACATCCAATTCTATTGGGTCTTTAAACTATCGATACTGTTTGTATTTTTAACCAGTAAATCAAAAAGTTGTAACACAGGCAGCTATAGGAATACTGCGGCAAAACGTGTTCAATAAGGGGACCAGATTCCCTAAAATTGCATGCACTAAGGTAGTGTTTCTACCATTACATATGACCGGCTTTCAAAACAAATTAATCTGATGGAAGTTCCTTTATTTTTTATCTGATTTTAAAATCTATTATTGTAAGGAAATATTTTTGCAGAAAGTATTTCAAAAACTCAACAATTCATGCATTATATTGCAAAGTAAACATATTTTTTTTAGAAAATTAATTCTGAATAAAACTTACATTGTCTCCCTAGCAAAATAAAACGTTTAGCACTTGTTTTTAATAAAAAGTTTTCAACTGCATTTGAAAAACATTTAAAATGTGTAAGAAAAATTTCCTTATTACGGTACGGAACTGAATTCAATTTGAAATAAACCACAGACAGAGTATAAAAAATAAAGAAAAATACATTTTTGTATGTCTTTTCTAAAAATGCCTGTACAATTGTGGTTCAATGTCCTTTTTTCTGTTGGCTCTGTTGGCAATGCAAGTGCAATTATAATCCTTATGGCATCTCCTCCACGAACATACAGTGCGGTCTGTCTTAAATACAAGAGATTTTTTTGAATGATAAATTCCATTAAAGTCATACGAAATGAAAAGAAGGCGTAAGAAAAGAAGAATCAAGACAGAATGCAGTAATAAGTTTTATAAAACAAAAACAAAAACAAACAAAAATACTGTACATGAGTTATGATTAAAACAAAAAATAAGAATAAAAATTAAAAAAATAAAGTTTTGTAAACTTCAAAAACACATTAAAACAGTGAACACAAGAAATGGATACGGGTTTAGACTTGAAGTTATAATGACATTTTTTTTTTATTTTTTACATTGTAAGTTTTGGCTTTAATTATAAAAGAAAATAAAAAAGTTTTCTATTTTCTTCTGTTTAAATATAATAATAATAATAAATTAAAGATTAAACAAACATGATTTATTTGTATGTGACAGAATAAAAGTTAGTTACGTTTAAAACTAAGCCGTTAATGGTTTTCAATGTTTTGTTAATTTATTTTTTTGTTTTATTTTTTTTTTTTGGCTTATTAAGAACTATGTTTTTATTAGCCATCATAACTTTTTCCATAAATAATGGCAGTTTAAATGAAAACGCTTTCGGGACAATAAAACTTTTTATCTCTCACTTTTTGGAAATTCCGTTTTTTAATACAGAAATAATTTATTATCGATTAACTTTGTTATCGAAAAACGTGCAAATATTCTGGTCAACGATTTGTACACTTAAATGGAATATTTGTAGGGGGCGAGAAGTTAATGCCTTTTTAAAGATTATTCCAAGTAAATGTTGGTTAAGAGGACGCCATTGTAGAGCTCCAATTTTGGCATACCAAATCGAAGTAAGAATAAATGTTTCTTCAGCGCCTGCCTCTAAACAGATCTCTGGCATAAGCTCTGAGAGTAAATAAAATTACCATGAAAAGTTTCTCAAATACCTGTCGTTCGGTCTTTAGGTTCTGCCACTCACGGATAAAATTATCACACACATCATTGGTGGTGTAAGAAGATAGGCCGTAATCCAGACTGACCAATTATTCTTTGACTTTTGACAAAAAAAAATCGTCGAAACGTGATCTGTTGACTGTAATGTTACAATTTTCAACGTTCTTGAAGGCTTACGGCTTAAGGGTGCGGTTCCGCAGCACATTAAAACGAATCAAACAGTGGTTCCCTCAGTGTGCATTGGTGTTCTTGGACTACCATTTGTATATAGTGGCATATGTGTACCCTACCATATTTTTGAGAAATAGCCACTCCTGATTCCCACGAGAAATTTTTTAAAATTGAACAAGAAATTATGTCACTTCTACATGAAACTATTCTGTCAATGTCATATTGACAGGCCTTGGAACCTTCGTTTGAATGTGGTATTGTGATCATGCTCTATCGGAAGCAATACGATTAATATGGTTTCGACGGTTCAGAGCTAAGAATTTTGGTGGGAGAAATGAAGAACGTGAAAGACTACCAAAACAGCTTGAAGACGCTGAATTGCAAACAATATTGCTTGAAGATGACACTTTGAGTCAGAGATAAATGGCAGAAATGTTAAATGTTGCACAACAAACAATTTCTAACCGTTTAAAAGCTATGGGAAAATGGAAAACGAACTAAATGACTGACGGATGTAAAATACTGATTCCAAGACACGATAGAAATTGTTACAGACAATAAAAAAATTTAAGAATCATAAACGGAAAAAATCGTAGGCTAACCTGAGACAAGTACAATGGGTCAATTCGACCTCCGGGTACTGTACTTGTCTTAATTGACAAGTACACGTCCTCTAACCTGAGACAAGGATCAACTTGGGTTGTAAAAGCGGAACGATTTGGCAGGAAAACAATGCTGTGTGCCTGGTGGGACCAGAAAGATCTAAGATGTACGCTCATAAAATTTGGTGAATCCGTTAATACAAATCGCTACAGACAACAAATGATCCATTTGAACCAGGCATTGAGAGAAAAACGATCAGAATGGGCCATAAGACACGGCAAGATGTAACATGACAATGCACCTGCTCCAAGGCAAAACCGTTTTAGGATATATTCACAGCAGCCACCCCATCCGCCCTATTCACCAGACTCAACTCCTTCAGACTACTATTTATTTCCATTGATGGGACAGCATTTCGATCTCTACGACGATGTCGAATTTGTATGACTAATTTTGGTGTGGAGTACTGAAAAATGGAATAGACAATATTTTGAATAAAATCTTCTTTCCTTTAACATTTAAAAAAGCTCATTTCATACCGGTACACCTGGTATATAGCAAATGCATAAGTAAATACGGTTAATATATTGAGTTGAATAAATCGCCAGTTTTAAATTCGATTTATATTTTTACCTGTTTGAAGTACTCAAAATAAAAGTGGATCCTCTACTTTGGATGTCAATTGCACCAAACGAATAGAAATAAATCTTCTGAAAGAAGAAGTCAGTGGCAAAAAATGAACTGAAAACAATGTCTAGGGATGGTACTGTATAATCTACAACGTGGTTTTGAGTGAAGTGAATCTGCGAATATTTGTCATCTAAAGAAACAAGATCTGTTCGGGATTACATTTTACGCATTTTAAGCTTGACATTTCAATCGCTTTAGAAATAAATTCAGGCGAATTAATCTATTTTTCGTTTGATCCAGATTTTATTAGATTCATTCATCGATCTGTGTAATCATCTGTCGTGATATTCAATTTCGTGCCTTTGCCACATTTAATAGATTTAGGAACGTTTAAGAACTTGTTTGCTTTCAAAACTTATTTAATTTTCTATCGTTCTTGATTTCTATAAGGAAAATGTATTGAAAAATGAAAATTGTTTTTATTTCTAACACATCCACACACTAGTAAGTAGGACGTAGTAATACACGAAGATATTTGCAACAACATTGTTGATTAGAATTTTATCCGCTGCCTGATCTGTCGTATTATACGTTGGCCAGAAAGTAGAAAAAAAAAGTTAAACAAGTTGCAAGAAAAACGCGATGAACTAAATTCATTCTGGTAGGATTTTCGAAAAGACATGACATTTAGAAAGTTTTTCTTTGTTGTTTGTTTTTGCTCCTAAAAACATGCAACACTATACCAACGATGCACATTAATTATCTTATTTGTATGCGTGTAGATGGTATATTAATAAAAACAAAAACAAAGTTTAGCGCGTGCATATACATGCTGCTGCATGTTTACCTGTTAATGGATCTGCTTTAGTATACTCATTTGTTTAGTGTTGAGCGACAGCATATTTGGCACATTGTATTGTATTTCTCAGAATTTCTTTTGAAAACTTCTTTCTTTTCAAAGTTAATTACCCGTTATTATTAACAAGTCTACAGAAACATATTGTTATACGGATAAAAATAATCTAATAATCGAAAATAGCAAATAAGACAAACAGACAACAACAAAGTACACACATCATACGGTAAACAGGTGGGCAATTCACACAAGCCCTTGTATCGTTGTATACAT
The DNA here is from genome assembly GCA_932273835.1 of Sarcophaga variegata. NCBI lineage: Eukaryota > Metazoa > Arthropoda > Insecta > Diptera > Sarcophagidae > Sarcophaga > Sarcophaga variegata. The sequence continues at coordinate 48,812,229 of OW026360.1, read as the reverse complement.
TGTACTGTTGGACGAAAATACAATAGTCCAATATAATAAAATACCTGTTGACAATTTTCATATAAAAATCCGATACATTTATACACATTTATTTCATATGTTTTTGGAAGTTGTATTGGTTTCGTGCTATCAGTTTATGTAAAAGCCAGTAATCAAGAAGAAGAATACAAATATAAAATATTTTCTATGTAACTTGAGTTAACAATTAACATTTCAAAATAATTGTTCGCACAGATAATTAATTAATTTACTTTTTCCTGTAATATTTTTCATTTTGTTGCTTGAAAATCAAATTATGGATAGTGGTATTCTTCTTCTTATCGTTTTTTGACGTTTGGAATACGAAATACACAATACAGCATAACACTGAGCGTTCACAAACAAAATGTGTATTCAATACAACATACACGGTACAAAGTCGTGTGAATTGGCCAATTCACAAACAAGTGCAAGAAATTTACGAGCATTTAAGAGAAAGGAATAGAACAAAGATCAAAAATTCAACAACAACAGTTTCAAAGAAAGATTGTGAAATTACTAGACGTAGTAAGACTGAACCTTTTGCAATCTTGATTTTTGCTTTAAAATGTACTGAAACTACTTCGACAAATAAATCCAACTTTTAATCACTCCTCGCTTAAAAACCGAAAAATCTCATTTATATGCATCCGCTTTGTGACAACTTTCTTTCCGAAATTGGATCTGTTCACTAGCTCCCTCATTCGTTCGATTAAACGTTTCTGGATTTCTTTTTATGAAGATATGTTAAGTCACGCGGTTATGCTGATAAAATAGCAGCTCTCAAGCCATTGGAAGCCAATATTCATAATTAATACGATACGGTAGATGTATTGGAAGAAGTAGTAAGAAGTTGAACAGCACAATGTAGTTGCACAGAATGTTCTTTACAGTTTCCTTCTTTTAGAGACAGAAGACGTAACCAAATAAAACAACGTAATCTCAAATAATTGATTCCTGATAGAAAACCTACAATCCACCAGTTTTTTAATTTGTAACGCTCTTCTTTTACTAATCTGGCCTGGTGCAGCTCTCGAGTAAGTCAACGACCTGACTCTCCCACTATTCAATGGTACAATAGGACTCTCGACTATGTCTGTAAAGTCTAGTTCGGATCCATTTCCTTAAAGAAATTTCTCCGCAGTGATCTCAAAATGACACGAGAGCCCAGCAAATTAAAACTTTTTTTACCACACCGAATTGTAGAAAATTATCAAGATGATCTAGCAGGCAGTGTGTTGGCTTATTAGACGTGAGGCCTCGGTTCAAATCCCAGATAAAGCGTCTCCAACTAAACGAAATATGAAAAAATATTTCTTCGGAGACTTCCTTCCAGCAGATTTCTGGCAAAAACTCTGTAAGTCGACTTTAAACTGTAAGTCCCGCCACTCATGTATAAAAATTAACGCACACAACATACGTGGTGTGCTAAACTAGGCCGTAGTCCTGACTAAAGGGTTGTAATGGCCAATTATGTATGTATGTATGTATGTATGTATGATTAAGACGGCATTCCATCGAATACGAAGCCAATGTTGTCAATGAGACAAATAGTATTCTACTAGCTTGAATGACACGTGGCTGTTTGCCGTCAGGTGTATGAATTCCCCACTTGTATGCACTATCTTGCAAGCATTTTTGTAAGTGCTAGTATCTGGGGAATACTGTATATATAAAACTTATAGAAGAGAAATTTACCTATGTGATCATACAAAAATAGCACCATCGAAAGATGTAATTTGACAAAGAAGGTCAGAATTCATCGTAATATCTGACAAGGCCCAGTTTAATTTATCCTTAACTTATGAAACATCTGCCCAGAAACAGAATTCTCAAAGTTTATTAAGCAACAGCAGTTAAAGGAACAAAAGTATTTAACTTTCTTATTTGAAAAACAAAGTATACCATTGTAGGGTATTGCACCTTCAACTTCACCACTTTGGTTCACATGTTCACAAGGTGCGTGTGTACGGTTTGTATAAAGATAACGAAAATGATAATTTTTATTATTACTGTAGAGATAGACTAAGAGAGAGAGAGAGAGAGCAAGAGGGGAAGAAAGAAATTGAGTGATTTGCAAAAATCATTTTAAAATGTTATTGTACGACAGACAATGACAAATTTCCACTTTCTTCAGCAAACTTCGTATCGTAAATGGAAATATTGAAACAAAGAATTTCAAACAAAGAAACATTTTTCTGTGATTGTAAGCAAATAAAGAAAATAAGTGCAACTGAGTATTGTATTTATAAATAAAAATATGAAGTATTGTACTGCGGTTGTTTCATTTTATCATTCCATTCTTATTCATATTTATTTTTATTTTTCTTGTTTATGGTGGAAAATATTTTCTACCCCAAGATTCTTTCTTACACATCAAAATGAATACGAAATTAAAGTAAGAAGATTACAATAAGTCAAGACAATAGTTTCCAATAGATCGGAATCCAGTTTTGCATCAACCACTATAAACACCCAGCATAGAGCGTCTGCCTTGTCTTTAATCGAGTATACTTTTCGGAACTCATTTTTCCACTCTACAGAGATGTACTGATCTCATGACTTCCTGCCAAGCTCCTCTGCCTGCTCATTTTCCTTAATTCTCACATAAACTGGGTTTCAGCAACGACTGACTCTATTTCACACTGTATGACTGATGCAACATGTCCAGACAGACCGTGCTAAACTAAATTTCATTTGAAAAACCAGCTGATGGCATTATGCGTGCAATTGTACACAACAGCTTATATGGATGGACTGCAACCGAAATGTCAAATTTCCCATGATCCTAGCACATCAAATAGGCTGAATATGACCGATAACATGAGTTATGTTGGCTTTGAGGACTGCTATGGTTTGAAGCTTATTCGCATACTTCTGCAACTTAGGAAAATGCTACAAGAAGGGGGCCAAATCGCACATTACCTCCAAATGAGATAACTGCTACCAAATCGCTTAGCCACTCATGTATAATATTAACACACATTACATGAGAAGCTAGGTTGTCATTCTGAGTAAAGGGTTATTATGCCCAATTAAGTCTTCTTTTCCTATTAAAGCTCTTTCCGTGGTCTAGTAGGTAGTATGTTGGCTTAGTAGACGTTAGGCCGTAGTGCAAACCCCAACCCAGACGTTTCAAACAAAACGAAATACGATCAAATATTTCTTCGACGACTTCGTCTCACCAGATTTCTGGCCAAAACTCTGAGTGTAGATAAAATTGTCATGAATTTTTTTTTCAAAAACAAGTCGATCGGCGACGACTCTAAACTTAAGGTACCGCCACTCATGAATAAATTTAACACGCACAACATGGACGATATGAGAAGCTAGGTCGTAATCCTAACTGATGGGTTGTTAGTTAGTAAGTAAGCAAGTAAGAACGCCAACGGTACGGCGCTATGTGCCAATCATTCCACATATGATACTCTGCACGAGCGATTTAGGGGCATGACCACCACGTGGAGGTGATATTTGATCCCGATAGCCTTTTTCTTGTGGGGTTTCCTTAAACCATAAGTGCATGCGAACAAGCCACAGCGGTACTGAAATCCAACATAGCCCATGTCATCAATAAGACTTAGTCTGATTTATAAGACAGACTTGGTAATGCCGTGGAGGACATTTGAACGATATTATATTCCACACGTTATAAACCTTTGTAATGAATGAAAAATTCTGATGATATCTCACAGTAAGCAGCTCTTATGAAGGATCCGATGTAGCCTCTGAGAAGCTTAAGTCTAAATTTTCAATTTTCAAAAGGATTTTCGAATTACCAGAGAAAATGTTCCACACAAGAACGTGTGGGCCATAATTTTTAAGGAATGAAATAGAGATTCGCATATACTTCCGTGACAAGTTTTTGTATTTTTTATTAACCATTGTTGCTCTGTTAACTTTAACATTAGCCCTGTTGAAATGTTTGGTTTTTGTCTTTGCTAGTTGAATTCGAAATTATCTCCACACACACAGATGCGTAACACCGCACCAATCACGAATATATTCGTGATTGTTAGCTAATGCCTTAAAAAAATAGAACAAAGGCGATGGAAACATACCACAAACCTACAAATATTTCATAATTTAAAGCATAAAGTATTTAAAGCGTCAAATGAATTATATTTCTTATTTTTGGAGATGCGCTTCTTCTGGCGTGTCATTAAAAATTTATCTGAAACAATATCATTCATTATCTTTCATGCCAAACCATAAATACTTTATTGCAATATAAAAAATTAAAAAAAATCATTTTTTGGGATGAAATCAATGCTTTTATTGTCGTTTAACCAGTAACAACCTTAAAAGCTCAACAACAATTTTATGACTCGTAAAACCTCAAAATGTGCAATACAATGTTAAGAAGTGCAAATAAAAAAACAGTCATAAACAATATTAATAACAATTTTAATAATAAATAAATAAATAATAAAATGTTATACTATGTATGTGTGTACTATTGATTGATAAATAAAAAAATATATTAAAAGAGTGTACGAGTATTTAATATTTAATAAGTATGTACTTACAAATCAAGATTTTTGTTTTCTTTTTAAATTGTATACGTACCTAAAAAAGAGAGAGAAAATAAAGAGAAAATTTTAATGGCATTAATGAAAATGTAATAAAAATAAAAAAAAATAAAAATTAAAAAAAATGTTCAAATAAAATCATTCAATTAAATTGAAAGCGTACATTTGCTAGCTTGCATTTAAACTACTTTAGTTTCACACGACCAATCGATGTTTTAAACATAACACGAATTAAAATCCACCTTTTGAAAACGATGTTTGTGAAGATAAATTCGCAATCCATAAATTTGGCGTTAACAGAGCAAAATTTTCTCTTAACAAAGCCAAATTTGCCTTAACAGAGCACTGTTAAATGTTTAACAGCATCCATCTGAATAAAGTTACTTGTTTAGGAGCTAATTCTAGGGCATATACTAGGTCTATGAGTACCATATCATACTCAAAGGAAGGTTCCAAGGCCGCTTAATAAAATCAGCAAAAAAAGTCCAATATATAGTGATATGGTATTGTGAGAATTGGCTTTGAAAATATCAATTTTTTGATTGAAAATTCTCTAGAATATCAGTCGCCATTTGGGAACATATAAGAAATAGTACACCATACAGACTATATGCAAATGGTAGTCCAGAGGTAGTCCTCCGTCCACACCAATCATCCTTTGCATTTCAACACTTTTGTTCACTAATAATAATGATTACAATGAGAATTATATTTTATGTCAATAGTCTGCAATAATTGCAAAGTAGTAGAATAATCCATTATTGCCACTGTTAAACACTTAACAGTGGTCTGTTAACAGCAAAGTTTACCCTGTTAGAGACAAGATGTGGCGCTGCTAAACCCATTGAAAAAGATATTTTTTTATTTTTTTAACTCAGTATAATTCGACAAACTCGGGTTATGCGCCACCTTTCACAAAATTTGACGTTCTGGTCTGACCACATTCGTTTATAACACCTCCAATTTCTTCAAATTATTTTATAATTCTGGCTATACCCTGCACAGTAGGTCGTGAGGATCATAATGCTTAAAAAGTGGTCACGTTTCAATCAGCACTTTTGTATGATTATGGCTATTTAAACAAGTTTGCAGTCGCCGCAGTCTAGTAGGTAGTGTGCTGGCTTATTAGACGAGGTTCAAACCCCCAGATCTCAGACACCTCCAACAAAAAATGAAATATAAAAAAATATTCGGCAACTGCCTCTTAGCAAAAACTCTGAGAGTAAAGAAAAAATTACCATGAAAACTTTTTATAAAAAATTTCTCGTTAATACTCGACTTTAAAATTAACACTCACAACATGAGTGGTAGTAATCCTGGCTGAAGGGTTGAAATGGTCAACTATATACAGTGGATAGCAAAAGTCTTAGTACGGCAATATATTTTGACAAAAAAAAGTCCCCATAGGCTTAATACTCTTGCACAAAGTCCCAATATGACTTCAAGAGAGCATTTAGGAGATCATTTGAAGGAACGGTTACGTAATCGCTAAACCTCAAACAAAAGTCAACCGAAAAACATGTCCATGGTGACACCAGAAAACAAACAAAACTTTTGCATTCAATTTCAAATGGGTTAAATGGAGTGCTTGACCTTAAGAGATTTTCTACTAAATACAAGGGAATAACATTTTCATATATTAGGCCTTTGAATTTTAAATTTACACAGGGTTCTCTTTGGGGGTACATATGGAATCATCTGAACATTTTTCTTTATTTTTCTCTTGTCTTATAAAAAAAAACATTAAAAAGTTGTTTGTTTTATAATAAAACAGAAATAAATTAATAAAATAAATATATAAAGTATAAATGTTTATACAAACTTTTGACTAAAAATCATGAAATTGCTAAAATATATTGTCGTACTAAGAATTTTGCTGTCCACTGTATCTATCAGAGATCAGCAAATGAGTATTCAAAAAGATGAGTAGATTCGAAGTATACTCATAATTTCTGATACTTATACGCATTCATACTTATTTTAATATCATACTCATACTACTCATATTCAAAGTTTAAAGTACTCATCGTACCCATACTGAACAATACGCATGATGTTGTTGATTTCGACTCTCCTTTACTCAACATTTACAAAAATCACAAAATAAGTATGAGTCGGGTACGTACACTACAATACTCACTAGAAGGTTGTGTTTTTGCTTTGCTTGCTGTCTTAGTCTTTTTCTTTCTTCTGTTTTTGTAAATGCAACAACACTGACTGTAAATTTTGATGAATGATTCGAATCACTCGAATCATTTATGAGTATTATAAGTATTTTTCTTAAGTTATGAATCTGAATGAATAGGCGTATGAATCAAACATATTTCGAATGTTATGAGTTTGATGTCAACGTTGTACTCATACTTATTGCAACCTGTACTTATAAATCAATGTTGTAGTGAGTACGAATGAATCAGAGTAGTTGCATTTCAATACTGTTGACTCACTCATACTCAAAATTTCATGAGTAATTATGAGTAGCGAAAAAGCAATTCATTGCTGCAGCAATGATGATCATGATCTGTGATATGTATGTATATAACTAATTTTTAGGTTGTTAAACGATCCTTATTCATAAATAACAAACCTTTCGCTTAATAAATGAAACTTGAAATGTTAACGTGTGTAGCAAAGGCAAAAACTAATCATTTTAACAGAAACTGAAAAGTTAAATTTTCACCCAAATTCAAAAAAATTGCGCAATTGAATGCACGTCCCACTACATGGAAAATGTACTCCAGACTTTCCTGAATGAAACAGATCCGATAATATTACCGAAAAGGTTTTAAAAATTAAGAAAAAAAATTACTTTAAAACCTCACTAGAACTCAAGAGGATAATGGAAATTGTGGAAAATTGGAACGTTAGTCTCTAATAAACCTCAAAACTACTAGGGATATACCATTAAATAGACATGCCTGTACGATGAATTCGTCCTGTGGTGTTTGCATAAAGGCATTATTGCTAAGAATGCTGTACAATATATTAATTTTGATGTTCTTCAATGCTTTCCCTTGAAGCGTCGACAGTTTCAGCAGCAATATATAGGGAGGAATACTTTATAATTTTATCCTGGAATGGTGATTATCACAAATAAAAATATGCAGAATTTAGTGGAATGTAATTTTCACACATCCACCAGTTTCATGAATTGACAGTATTTTCGTATGATTCTTGTGTAAAATTGAGCACATGTTAGCATATTGTACATTTTCGACCTACAGACTGCGCAAAGCAAAACCTAGCTAAAGAAAGTCAGTCATTACAAAAGCATCTTGAAATTGAAAAACTTTATATCAAATGCTGGTACAAATATTACTGATCCTTGCATACTTCTTATCTAAAAGCTTCCTGGGAATAATTTAACAATTATTATTTACAAATTCTGAAAATATTTCTGTCCATTTAATTGAAGAAAGGACCTTCGCAGGATATTATGGTGGTGTCTACTACTCTGATATGCGCAACGTGGAGTAGAGTCCTAAAATCAAAATAACAGTTTCTACAATCTGGTAATGTTATATGTTTTCAGAGATATTGTCAAAACGAAGTATTTATTTTTTTTTTATTAAAGAATAGTAAACTCTTTTGGCTCGATACCGGAATTACACAACATTACCCTATGTTAACTTGTTTAGCACGCTGACTTAAAATTGTACCATGTTTGTAGCTGAAACATATTCACAAATTATTTGATTGTGATAATTATATTCGATTAACTAGTTTAGCGTTAGAATAATTAGATTCCAAAAATCAAATTTTATATCTCATATATTTGAACGTCAATATTTCTAAATTGTTCGGCTATCATTTTACCAATAATTCAATGAATTTTTAATTGTTTCAATTGTTCAAACCGGTTGAACAAATATCTTCTAAAAAGTACGTCAAATTTCAAATGCAACAGGATTTCAAAACACACAAATTTTAATTCTAATTGCCAAAGAATATTATGGCCAATTAATTATTATATTTCGTGATGTTTTTAATCCAAAAAAAAATATTCGTTAACTTGATTTCTCATCGAAAACACCATCAATTTTGATTATAATGGCGATTATTTTAATTTAATTTATTTTAATTTGAAATTAATTTATGGTTTTATGATATTAATGAACTTTCGAGAATGTTGCTATAGAATATATGTTAGAAATCAAAATTAAAATCATATTAAAAAATATCTTATTTGAATGTCGTTGTTAAATGGAATTTAATAAATTCAAAGTTATTGTGGAACAAATTTACTTTATCGGCATGGACTAAGACGTTTGAAGTTTTGAAGTTGGTACTCATAAACAACAATAGCATTTTATCATTTAGGGCCATTATTACATCTTGCCGTTAAACTTGGGTTTAGTTAAAGGTACCTTTAGCTAAAATTAACTTTAAATCACCTTTAACTTCATTTCTTTAACACAACCTACAGATAAAATAAATGTAACTTTTTTAAAATTATGGCAATGTCGGAGCAATGTCGACGATTAAACCAGTTGTTTTTTAAACGCAGTGGCAACGACGGGCTCCTTTATTATTGTAAAGGGTATTTTTTATAGAGGTATAGAACTTCAAATTGCAATAAAACAACGATGGATTATTCGATTGACATGAATTTTATTTATCCGAAAGATAATCTTGTGGCATTACATTTTAAATATGATTTCTGGCATATGACCGCCACGGCTGGTGCGGATGTAGTCCAATTTGGACGTCCAATTCTCGATGACTTTTTTCAACATTTGTGGCCGTATATCGGCAATAATACGGCGAATGTTGTCTTCCAAATGGTCAAGCGTTGGTGGCTTTACCGCATAGACCAATGACTTTACATAGCCCCACAGAAAGTAGTCTAGCGGTGTTAAATCACAAGATCTGGGAGGCCAATTCACAGGTCCAAAACGTGAAATTAGGCGGTCACCAAACGTGTCTTTCAATAAATCTATTGTGGCACGAGCTGTGTGACATGTTGCGCCGTCTTGTTGAAACCACATCTCCTGGACATCATGGTTATTCAATTCAGGAATGAAAAAGTTAGTAATCATGACTCTATGCCGATCACCATTGACTGTAACGTTCTGGCCACCATCGTTTTTGAAAAAGTACGGAACAATGATTCCACCAGCCCATAAAGCGCACCAAACAGTCAGTTTTTCTGGATGTAACGGTGTTTCCACATACACTTGAAGATTACCTTCACTTCAAATGCGGCAGTTTTGTTTGTTGACGTAGCCATTCAACCAGAAGTGCGCTTCATCGCTAAACAAAATTCGCTTATGGAAATCGGGAACAACGGTAATCTCGTTTTGGGCCCATTCGACGAATCTACGCCTTACTTGATGATCGTTTGGCTTCAAATCTTGCACGAGTTGGATTTTGTAAGCACGCAAACCAAGATCCTTCCGCAAAATCTTCCATAAAGTGGATGGACACAATTCCTGTGCTCAATGGCGGATGGACTCATTCGGGTCTTCCTCAATGCTACGCTCCACAGCAGCAATAGCTTCTTCTGTACGCACCGTACAGCGTCTCTGGGGATGCGAGTTATCAATAAGAGTAAATGTGGTGCGAAAACGTTCCATGGTTAATCGAATTAACTGCTCTGATGGCCGATTTTGTCGACGATAAAATGGACGTAGTGCGCGATACGTTTTCCGCACAGAACCATTATTTTCGAAATAAAATTGCACTATTTGCAAGCGTTGTTCAGGCGTGAGTCTATTCATGATGAATTGCCAAAAAAAAACTAAGAATAAATCACTTGACAGCTGAAAAGTAATGCCAACTTAAAGTTCTATACCTCTATAAGAAACACCCTTATATCCTCATTTTGTTTATGTTTGAAGAACGCCATATTAAAAATAAGATATAATAAACTTAACTTTAAAAGTTAGCAGTAGGGTGATCTTCCAGTTTCACGAACCTTAGCAATAAACTTGTTCTTTGTTTTGGAAATAAATTTCCAATAAATCCCAACGTTGCTCAAGTGTAAATCGATTCATTACGTTCAGTGGAGATAATATACGGAATTTTGTGACAGATTAGAATGACATAAGTATTGCCAGATCAAATGGTTCAAATTTAAACCGGTAGATGGCCCAATTAGACCAATTAGTAGCGGTACGATCCAAGAAAATAACTTCAAAAAAATATTTTTTTCTTCATGCATATAAGTTATTCAGGATGTGAAAATATTTGCAATTGCGCCTCCTTGGTTCTACGCCTGCTTAAGTATAACAGTCTATATTTAAAATTAACACACAAAGTGTAATAAAACTCACCTCAAATTGAAAACATAACAGAGATAATAGAAAGTCATGACACTTTTATTAGCAAAAACACACGTTGATTTTTTTTTATTTGACTTTTCTCACCTGAAGCTAAGAGAAAAAACTTTTTAATATTTTATACTATAAAAAGAATAAAAAAAACCAAACGAATTTTAATAACGCCGCACTAATAATTCTATGGGAAATGAAAAGATAAAGAAACTTACTAATAAACTACGATGATAATAATGAAAACAAATAATAAAATACGAAATAAAGAGGTGTTCACAGGTATTACGATCAATCATAATAATTTACTTGTGATCATTTGTTTTTCTTTCCTTCAGGCTTGATTATCAAACAGAAATTTAAATAAAGCAACTGATATTAAAAGTAGAATAAGAAATAAAAAACCCCCCATAAAAAATATTTCACTATTTTGTTGTAGTTTTATACATTTTTATCAATCTTATTATTGCCATTTAATTGTTACTAAGTAAAGTCTATAAATAACTTTTTCTGTTAATAATTTAAAGCCAAATCGCAAAAAAAGAAAAATAATAATCAAATGAAAAATATAAACAATATGGATTGAAATAAAAAAAAGCAAAAAAATTAAATATTCTGCATGTGTGCCATTTGAATGCCAAAGGAAAAAAAATAATTACCCACCCTCGCTCGCTTGTTTGCTATTACAGGTAACTCCCCATCAACGTGGCATATATCATCAGACAAAAATCAGAGCATGAGTTCAGCATGAATTGAGTCTCTCTCTCGAGTTTTTCTAGCTTCTCACACCACTTATGTTGTGTGTGTTAATTTTATACATGAGTGGCGGGACCTACAGTTTAAAGTCGACCCCGGATGATATATTTTTGAGAAACTTTTCATGGCAATTTTTTATTTACCCTCAGAGTTTTTGCCAGAAATCTGCTGAGAGGAAGTCACCGAATAAATACTTTTTGTATTTCGTTTTGATGTCTGCCCTAGGGTTTGAACCGTGGCCTTACGTCTAATAAGCCAACACACTACATGTTGAAATAGGTAGGCTTTAGTCAGTCCATCAGCTTCACAATTACCCGAGGTAAACTTATCAAGACTATATTAGATGGACACAAAACTGCCACGAGAGGTTGTCAAAGAAATTTTGTCGGTTTACATGATGCTATTTTGTCATTGTTATGTTAATAGACGTTGGAGCTATCGTTTGGATGTGGAATGGCATTCCTGCACCTTGTATATATCCTATAATTGGCTCCTAAATTTATGGGCTTATTGAGATTGGTTCTATTAAACACTACGTTAAATGCTAAAAACCGTCGCTGCAAAATTTGTGGGTTCGCGTCTTTGGTTTTAAAAATTTTAATTTATCTTCGCACACATAAAATAATAAGGGCCATTATTACAACTTTCCGTTAACTAAAGAGAGGGTTTTAACAGGAAGATAAATTGTTTTTCATTATTATAAGTGGACAGTAAGGTAGAAGTGAGCGTTAAGCCAAAGGGAGGATCATCCTACTGGTAAGTTTTAAAGTTAAGTTTATTTCTGAACTTGCCATATTGTTTTTATATTCAATAGGGCAACTAAGTGAGCAACTACAAAAAAAAGCCCCTGTCACTGCGTTTAAATAAAACTGGTTTAATCGTCAACATTGCTCCGACACTGCCACATTTTTGAAAAAGTTAACTTTATTTTATCTGTAGGTTGTAATAATGAAATGAAGTTAAAGGTGACTTTAAAGCTCACTTTAGCTAAAGTTACCTTTAACTAAATCCAACTTTTAAGTTATAATAATGGCCTTAAATGTTTAAAATAAATTTTGTTTTATAAGAATTTATAGGAAAATCGTATATAAAAAGGGAAAGGAGAGTTTCCGCATTTTGGAAATCATATTGTGGCGAAAGAATACCATGTTGTCGATGGGTTGCCTGTACAATTGGTATGTTTGTAATGCCAATAATTTGCTTATGATAGCAATAGTTTTTTTTATTATTATTATTATTACTTATTTATTTATTTATTTTAATTTTTGTTTTCTTTTTTTTTTTTTTTTAATGGATTGACAGCAATGTTTGCGTCCTTCAAATATTAATATTTCATTATAACCGAAATTATATTGTATACTTTATTTAAGGGGATTTTTCGATTATCCAAAACAAAAACAGAATGAATATAAATCCAATATAATACGAGTGTAACAGAATTAATTGGATACGAAATCACGGGAATATAAAAGTCATTTTGGAAATATGTATCATAATAAAATATATTGTAGAATGACATAATATTTTTAAAAATCGAAATTTTATGATTTTACGCAGTGAAAGCACAGGAAGGAATTAAAATTCTTAGCCTAGCTATTGAAAACGTGAAATTAAAAAATTTAGTGAAAGAAATTTTGATGGATAACCAATGTTAACTTTAGTTTTTCTATCTTATATTGTTACATCTTTCATAAATATTGGATTATAATTTGTACTAAAATTCGGATTTAATTCTATTATATGTACATTTTTTGTATTTGATATGCTCAGGAATTGCTTTTAACTAGAAATATTGAAATGTGAATAGCGTGAGACGTTGTCAAAATATCCTCAGATTTATAAAAGCAGGAATGTAAGTTAAATCTCTATTCTAACTATTATCACTTTGACAATATTGTGGCTTATATTATGCATTCAAATCAAAAATCTCGTAGCTGCTGTCAAATCGCGGCAATATGGGCATAATCCATGCCTAGTCATCAAACTGAAAGAGTTCAGAGAAGTCCATACAAAAAAGAAAAACAGGTCAAGATCCAAGATTCATTTACGGCAATAATAAAATAGTTCAGAACTTTTGGATCGCGATAATGGTCTTGTATTACTCATCGTTGTAGTCGCCGTGTAGTCTAGGAGGTACTGTGTTGGCTTTTATTAGAGGTGAGGCCACGACTCAAACAGCAGGTCAGACAACAAAACGAAACATAAGAAAATATTTCTTCGACGACTTCCTCTCTGCAGATTTCTGACAAAAACTCTGAGAGTGAATAAAATTGCCATGAGAAGTTTTTCAAAATTCTTTCTTTCAAAATTCCTTTCGGAATCGACTTTAAACTGTAGGTCATGGCTGGTATGAGATGCTAAGTCGTAATCCTGACTAAAGACTTATAATGACCAATTATGAATGTACATATGTATACTCTTCTTATTATTTAGATCTTAATATTCGACAAAAAGCCTCTTGAATTCGTATTCCAAACGTCAAAAAGCGACAATCTGATTTTTAAGCAACAAAATGAAAAATATTACGGAAAAAAGTAAATTAATTAATTATCTGTGCGAACAATTATAATTTTGAAATGTTAATTGTTGACTCAATTACTGGCATTTACATAATTTGATAACACGAAACCAATACAACTTTTAAAAACATATGAAAAAAATGTTCATAAATGTATCGGATTTTTATATGAAAATTATCAACAACAAGCATACAATGTTGCATATTCGTCCAACTATACACAATACAACGATACAAGGGCTTGTGTGAATTGCCCAATTGTATCTACAATATCCTGTATAATATTGCGATGTGCAGAATTTATTTTAACTTTCACATTGTGCTGTAGAGTAGAGATTCAATGTTGATTTCTCTTTATTTTTCTAGTTTAGAATTTCTTCAATTATAGGACATTCAAATACATGAAGATGTACTCAATTATTTAAAACAAAATCGTAATTTAAAACTGTCAATTAGATTTTTGACATGACAGTTATTGCTGGAGACTTTATATATGGGCTAATTAGCATTTATTTCGGCGCAAAAAACTAAGCCAACAACAATACAAATCGAAAACAAATCACAAAAATTTTTATTTTATTTTCACAAAAATTTTATACAATAAATAAGAATACAAACACAATTTAAATACAAATTAAATTACGCCTCCGACAATGAATGGAATCACATGCTATCGAAAATCAACAAACAAACAAAAACGTAAATTAAATGCAATTCAAAATATGCGGTTTCATTTCAAATGATGATGACATTACATTCAATTATTTAAAAAAAATATTCTGTTTTGCGGAATTCTATTAAAATTTTAAATTATAAAAAAAATGAATTAATATTTTGCGAAAATGAATAAAAATAAAAGATAATGCAGATATACTGTGTAATGTAAATATATTTCCTTCTGATAATTCACATACTTAGTTACGTTAATTATAATTGAAACTATCACATACAATTTAAATGCCACGTGGAATGCAGGTCAGCAGCGAATAGTAATGAAACATAAGTTTGAAACAAGGATTTGTAGTTAATTGATCTTAAATTCTTTGAAAACTTCTTGAAAGAAGAAGTTATAATTCCATTCATATCTAATAACACAATGCGACAAAATAATAAAAAAAAATTAATATGCACCCAGCTAATGACATAGTGTAGCTTTTGTTATGCAGAATTAAAAAATATTTTTTTTATATTTTGAGAGCCCTCCACACTTGTTTTATTTGACAAAAACGCTATTTTATCTTTTCACACAAAATTATTGTTTTTTTAAATTATTTTTAAAATCCAAAGTTTTTTGAAAAGAAGAGAGATGAGTCTTTAAAACGAAATATATAAATATATGGTCCAAACTAACATGTTATAACTTTTGATGCGGTAAACTTGGAAAATAATATTTTTGTCCTATTTTTTAAAGTTTTGCCATTCTTAATTGCAAAATTTAATTAAAAAATATGAAATAAGTGGTGACATTCTGAAAGTGCATTATCTTGTGAAGAGGTTGACACTTCGTTTGATCAAATCGGACAAAAATTACCGTAGTTATTATTTAAATAATATAACAGTCGTGTTATACAAAAATCTTTTTTTTTTGGACTTTACGCAAACATTTATTGATTACACAAACGTTTTTGAATCAATGTCTTAGAAAGGGGAGGGATGGACCTTTAGAACGGTATACATACCAGAGATCAGCAATGAATCGCTACTCCTAAGTACTTATGAAATTTTGAGTATGAGTGAGTGAACAGTATTGAAATTCAACTACTCTGATTCATTCGTTCGTACTCACTATAACGTTGATTTATAAGTACAGGTTGCAATGAATATGCGCACAACGTTGACATCAAACTCATAACATTCAAAATATGTTTGATTCATAAGCCTACTCATTTAGATTCATAAGTTTAGAAAAGTACTTATAATACTCATAAATGATTCGAATGATTCGAATGATTCGAATCATTCATCAAAATATACAGTCTTAGATGTTGTTGCATTTACAAAAACAGAAGAAAGAAAAAGACAAAGACAGCAAGCAAAGCAAAAACACAACCTTCTAGTGAGTATTGTAGTGTTCGTACGTGAATCATACTTATTTTGTGATTGCAAATGTTGAGTCATGGAGAGCCGAAATCAACAACATCATACGGAGTGTTTTTTATAGAGGTATAGAACTTTAAGTTATCATTACTTTTCAAGATGGCGACCGATTTAACAGCTGTCAAGTGATTTATTCTCAGTTTCGTTTGGCAATTCATCATGAATAGACTCACGCCTGAACAACGCTTGCAAATAGTCATTTAGAGCAAATCGTCCATTTAGAGCAGTTAATTCGATTAACCGTGGAACGTTTTCGCACCACGTTTACTCTATTTGATAACTCGCATCCCCAGAGACGCTGTACGGTGCGTACAGAAGAAGCTATTGCTGCTGTAGAGCGTAGCATTGAGGAAGACCCGAATGAGTCCATCCGCCATCGAGCACAGGAATTGGTTCTGTGTCCATCCACTTTATGGAAGATTTTGCGGAAGGATCTTGGTTTACGTGCTTACAAAATCCAACTCGTGCAAGAATTGAAGCGTTGATCGTTCATCAAGTAAGGCGTAGATTCGTCGAATGGGCCCAAAACGAGATTACCGTTGTTCCCGATTTTCATAAGCGAATTTTGTTTAGCGATGAAGCGCACTTCTGGTTGAATGGCTACGTCAACAAACAAAACTGCCGCATTTGGAGTGAAGGTAATTCTCAAGTGTATGTGGAAACACCGTTACATCCAGAAAAACTGACTGTTTGGTGCGCTTTATGGGCTGGTGGAATCATTGGTCAGTACTTTTTCAAAAACGATGGTGGCCAGAACGTTACAGTCAATGGTGATCGGTATAGAGCCATGATTACTAACTTTTTCATTCCTGAATTGAATAAATATAACACGACTGTTATACTATTTAAATAATAACTACGGTGATTTTTGTCCGATTTTATCAAACGGAATATCAATCTCTTCACAAGATAATGCACTTTCAGAATGTCGTCACTTATTTCATATTTTTTAATTAAATTTTGCAATCAAGAATGGCTAAACTATAAAAAATAAGAAAAAAAATCATTTTTTCCAAGTTTACCCGATCAAAACTCATAACATCTAAATTGGAACCATCTCCCCTTTTCAAAAACTTTGGATTTCAAAAATAAGTTAAAAAAGATTTGGGTAATCAAACATTTTGTGTGAAAAGATTAAAAATAGCGTTTTTGTCCACTAAAAGAACTTTGGAGGGTTCAAGAAATATAAAAAAAATATTTTTGAGTTCTACTCAACAAAACATACAACCTACACTATATTATTAGCTGGGTGTATTTTGACTGTCGTACCGTGTAATCGCAAAGGATAATTGTAGAACGAATATTGTTGAAAATTTTTCAATAAACAAAATCGAAACAGAGATTAGTTATCCCGCTAAACATTCATTCATTCATTCATATAAAAAAAAAAGAAATCTTTAAACGATTGCGCGTTATAATCTAAAACAAAAACAACAAATGATAAGAGAATGCATAATTTTAATTTAAAATTCATTTTTATGTGCATTAGTTCTCGTGTAAGTTTGTTAACTAAAATAATCGTATGTCAATAGATGCATACATACATACATCCATACATAATTGCTCAGGACACCCTTACTACACATTGTGGCGGGACCCAAATACTTTAATGTTAACTCCGATAGATTTGCGCATTTATTTGCTCGCAGAGCTTTTACCAAAAAACTACTAAGAACGTTGTCATCAAGAGAAATATTTTTTTCTCGATGTCAACGTTAAGATTTGAACTTGATTGTGTTGTATACATAGTAACACTATCCACTAGGTTACGACGATCCCGTATATAAGTACATACAATAGTACATACATAAATACATTTATTTTAAAAATCAACAACAATACGAGTGTATTAATTCACACGTTCATCTGTTAATCATGGAATTCTCATACACTGTATATATTTTGAATGAAGACACGAAAGGTGTTGTTTAATGGCTATCCAAGTACTAAAAAGACTCGGGCTGCTATATTTTCCGATGAAATTTATTTCGTGTAATTTCTTCCAAATGTTTTGTATCCTTTGAGATCCATATCTGCTGTAAATGACATTTTTTTCTTCAAACCCTTATATATTAAGCTTGATTTCTAAGTGTCGAAACTAATCCACCAAAACCTAAAGAGTGGAAGAACAACTCTGTTGGTGTTGGGTCTTTTACAAGCGCTTCCTATTTTCAACTTTAAATAAAACAAAGTCTGTGCAAGATATCATCGAAATTTTATATTCGTTTCTTAAGCCTGTAACATAACATCGTTCAAATGTCCGCTACGGCTCTGGATGGAACCCACTGTAGTGTGTTGGTCACACTTATCCACTGTTGTGTGTTGGTTACGTTTGCGCATTTTGATACATTCCTCAATAATATAAACAAAACTGTCAATGACCAATGGCACGAGGTATCAAATTGCATTATGCAAATTTTCTATACGTAATAATTGTAAAGTAACAAAATGCTGACCATGCACACTCTATGTTAAGTAAAACTTAAATTAGGTCATAAGTATTAATATGTAAGAAATTAGACTTAAGAAATTTATATAAATAGCTGTAAGTTGATTGATATAATTTAGAATAAAATTGATGATCATAACGGCTCTTTAGCTGATAAAGATTTGATTTTTTATTCTCATTTAAACTGCGGCTTTTTAGCCATAACTAAGCGGCGTGCTCGCCTTAATAATAAGCAAACCAGGACAGACATAAAACTGACCGACAATTCAAATACACAAACATTACTTTCATTATAGCACATCAAGTGTCTACTTTTCCAAGACTCTGGCGCATGAGTCAGTCTGAATTTGACTGATGGCACGGGTTATGTTGACTTTGAAGACCACTGTGTATTTGCGTATATCTGTGACTTAAGAAAACCCCACAATAAAGAGACTAACTGGATAAAATCGCATGACTTCGTTGGCCAGTTCACATAATCCTTACGTGAGGTGACCATGCCCTCAAATTACTTGTGCACAATGTCCAATGTGGCATGAACCATCCTGTTAAAACCACATGTCAAGATCGTTTAATTTAGGCCGAAAAAAATGGTAATCATCGACCTGTAGTGTTCGTGTTTTAACAGTGATAGACTGACCATTCTCAAAAGAATATTACCCGATAATGTCACCAGTCCAAAATCTACATCAAACCACACTTTTCGGATGACATTGTGGATTGGAGTCGTACCAAATTCGGCAACTATGTTTGTTGACATGTAGTCGCCGTGGTCTAGTGTATATTGTTTTGATTTATTAGACGTAAGACCGCGGTTCAAACCCCAGATCAGTCATCTCCAACAAAATGTGAAATATGAAAAAATATTTTCTTTGGTGACTTCCTCTCAGCAGATTTCTGGGAAAAACTCAGAGAGTAACATAAGATTGCGATGAAAAGCTTCTCAAAAATCTGTAGTTCGGGGACGACTTTAAACTGTAGGTCCCACCACTCATGTGTAACATAAGTGGCTGCGAGAAGCAACTTATAAGATATTGGTTGCATACTTTTTTAAAAATTTACTGCATGTACACTGAAATATACGGAAGGGGTTTACGGATAGCCTAGCTAAAGGCCTTAGATCGTGCTGACGCGAAATCTATGCCGAAAATCTATTAACGAGCGGTCACGAGACGATAGAGCCAAGCTGATGCAGTTACAACAACAGGCCTTCTGTTATGATTAGAATATATTGTAGATGCAGTTTGTACATAATTTTTATTCCGAAACAATTTTTTTTTTATATGTAGTTTGACGTTTATCTTTTTGAGAGACAGAGCGAAAGAGAGTAAACTTGCTTCGGAACAATTTCAGCTCGAATTGGTTTAATTTTAATTTTTGTTCCAAAACAATCGAACTGTGCTGTGCTGCCAACTACTTTAATTTTTTAAGTAAAATTGAACTGAGCTGCCACATCATAACCAGCTTTCTTCAACTCAATGGCTATTAAAAGAAGCACTTTACGTTTAACCATTTTTTAATAAGATTTGTTTTAATTTGCAATTTCTTTGTAACACAATAACAAATGTGATCACATTCAAGCCAAGAAAACAAACGAATTGCAATCATCTGCTGCAGTGGTGCCTAATTGTAAAACTAACATTGTTTGCAAATATATTTCATATGGTAACCTTGTTTTTACAGAACAATTGTTCGAAGTGGGTGCATCGTTTTGGAACAAAGTCTCAAAAAACGGAACTTGAAAAAGCATGGATGTTCCGAAACAATGGGTGAATCCAGCTGAACGGTTAGTTTTCTACTACGTCATACGGGTAATATAGTGGACTCTTATCTTTAGACCTAAATGAGGATGGAGATTTCCTGCCTTTCGGACCTAACCTAACCTAACCCTCATGATATTGTAATGCAAGTCTAGCTGTGTATCACGTTTTCTACATTTTGTTTTAATTACTTTGTTACGAATCGATCGGAAATAAAAAAATTATATTCTTCATTAGATGTGTTGGTTAACTGTATGTTTTGTGTGAGAGTGTGAGAGAAAAAGAAAGATGGAGAGAGAGAGAGAGTGAGTAAAAACACCGGTTTAACGATAAATAATAAAAATGTATACAATAAAACGTTTAAGACTAAATTAAGTTTTATTTCTTTTTTTGTTGTAGTTGTTGTTGTTGTTTTATTTTGTATTGTTTAATACGCATTTTTAATGAATATTAATGTGAACGTTAACAATTATTTGTAGTACAATTATAATTTATGTTTTTTTTTTATTTGTTTTTGTTTGTTTTTATTTTTTTAATGTATTTGTTGTGTTTTGTTGTTATTTTGATCTTAATACACAAGGTCAGTAAAAAATAATTCACGTTTTTTTGTTGAATTCTCAAAAAACAAAAAAAAGAGTTATTTGCCTTAGAAATGTTAAGTCGAATACGCGCTACTATGAAAGCCGCTAGAGAGTGGGAAAGTAAAGGCAAAACGGTTTTTTATTTTTGCGGTTGAACACACTTCTTCAAATCTTAAAATTTTAAGATACAAATGATTGCTTAATAATTTTCAATTAATAATTGCTTAATAATTCTTAATAATTTTTAACTAAAATAGAAATCCTCAAACAAGCCTAAAAAAATGTGTGAAAGCCGCAAACCGATTGATGAAAACACAAATTTGCTAGTCTTTGGAAACTTTCTATAAGAAAGTTCAGATAGTGTGAGAATTGTAAGCGAAACGATGTAAATGTAACGTAGAGAACTTATTTTAATTTCATTAAAGACAAACCGGATGGTTGGCATTAGGTAATCCAGATCTCTCTCTTAATCTTTGATGCAAACTTTGGCCTGATGATGTATGTTACATTGAAAGCTTTAATATGGATGAAGTAAGTATTGAGTGGTCGCCGTAGTCTAGTAGGTAGTGTGTTGGCTTATTAGATGAAAGGCCAAGGTTCAAACTCCAGGTCAGACATCAAAACGAAAATATGAAAAAATATTTCTTCGGCGACTTCCTCTCAGCAGATTTCTGGCAAAAATTCTGCGAATAAATAAATCTGCCATGAAAAGTTTCTAAAAAATCTGTCATTCGGAATCGACTTTAAACTTTAGGTCCCGCCACTCATGTATAAAATTAACACACACAACATGAGTGGTGTCAGAAGCTAGGCCGTAATCCTGACTGAAGGGCTGTAATGACCAATTATGTATGTAATCCAGAATAATATATGGAGCAGTATTGGCTTTGCTCTCTCTTAATCTTTGATGAAGTAAGTCTTAAATATGGATGAAGTAAGCATGGAGTGTATTTTGGCTACAGAGTGTATTTTTAATCATTTTGAGTGGTTTTGCCGAGATTCATGTCCATGATTTCGGAGCATCAATTTTCTTTATCAGCTGCATGACCGTTACACCAATTTATTCAAGGTTGTACATACGAAGACCGTAAACTGTCAGTGATAAAATGCTGGTACGGCATTAAAATGACTGATGATGCTATAAACACAATAAACGCAACGCAGCAAAGACAAAATTTTCATAAAAATACATGGATGTATATGAAAATAATTTTAAATGCAATGCTCGAAAAATTGCTGTGTTTCACAGATAAGCACTCATGAAATTTTGAATATAAGTGAGTCAACAATATTCAAATTTTTCTACTCTGATTCATTCGTACTCAATACAACATTGATTTATAAGTACAGGTTGCAATAAGTATGAGTACAACATTGACATCAAACTCATAACATTCGAAATATTTTTGATTCATACGCCTACTCATTCAGATTCATCAATTCAAAAAAAAAAAATACTTATAATACTCATAAATGATTCGAGTGACTCGAATCATCCATCAAAATGTACAGTCTTAGTTGTTGTTGTAAAGGAGAAAGAGAAAGACAAAGGCAGCAGACAAAGCAAACACACAGCCTTCTAGTGAGTATTGTAGTGTTCGTATGGGAATCATACCTATTTATTGATTCTTGTAAATGTTGAGCAAAGGGGAGTCGAAATCAACAGCATCATACGTATTGTTAAGTATGAGTACGATGAGTACTTCAAACTTTGAATATGAGTAGTATGAGTATGATATTAAAATAGGAATAAGAATGCGTATAAGTATCAGAAATTATGAGTATGATTTGATTCTATTCATATTTTTGAATACTCATTGCTGATCTCTGCTGTGTTTGCTATGTTGCGTTTATTGTGTTTATAGCATAAGTTTCACGAAACTCTTGTTTTGATGAATAAAAATTCAGGCCTTGTTCTGGAATGATTCTTCTCTTTCAAAACACCATAATGCAACAGTTCGTTGCAAATTGATTGCCAAGCTACAGTGTTGTCAACTCAAGCATGTGACATGTGTGCTATAAAGATGGCACACATAAAACACAAATTTGACATGAATTTTATTGGCAAGTGCTTTGATAATGTCATTATAAACGATTCGATTGTCAGACAATAACAAGATTTTCAATCGAACTAAATATGCAGCCAATAATCGCGCAATTGTTTGTTTGTTTAACGATTGATTTCTTTACAATTCGTTGTAATTTTTGGCCTTTGCCAAGTTGGTAACACTTTTTTTACTACAACAACAACAACTACAATATTAATGATAGAAAATTAAAAAAATAGGCAGTGAGAGCAAAAGCAAAAGCAAAACCAAAAAACTGCTAAATTCATAACAAAAAACAAAATAGACAGAGTCTAAGGCATAGAGCAACTAATATTGTAACAATAGCAGCAGCTACAACAATAATTTGCTATTCGCTATTGCTAGTTAACTTGGTTAAGATACCAAGGCAGTGAAGCAATAAAAAGAGCTTAAAAAGAATCGTAAAAAAGCAACAAATCGAAGACGTATTTGTAAATGTAAAAACAAAACAAAAATTGAAACGAAATTTCGAATATTTTTGTAACTCCTCTGATGGAACGAATGAGAAAAAAAATTGAAAACAAAAACAACAAAAATTAAATCAAAACAACAAAAACAAAACGAAAACAAAACAAATTTCTTGCCAAAATACAGTAACAAACAGCATAACAAAGCAGCACAAAAGAAAAAACGCTATGAAAACTACGCGATGAGTAAACATTTTAAATTTTACGTTCTTTGACATGAATTTGTTGTATTTTTCATTTTTATTTTCTCATACAATTGTTAGGCTTGAAAATAAAACTAAAAATAGAAATAATAAAGAAATAAAAAAATTAAATACAATGAAGAGAATTTATTTTTAAAATTGAATTTTAATTATACCCGCAGCATTCGTATTCGTATACTCTTAAGTGTACCTGTACACTTCCACTATGATTTAATAAAAGTTTAACAATATTTTTTCAGTATTTAATTACAATACAATTAAACATTGTTTAACATTTTCTACTTTGTTTAAAGGGTAAGTAGTAGTAGTAGTGGTAGTGCTAGTTTTGATTGTCAACTATTCTAGTTTTAATGTTGTATGAAAATTGAATCTGTTTGATCTTATTGTAATTCTTCTTTGATTGGAATTTCAAACAAAATTTTTGTGGTAGGATGGTAATATGATGTTCAGATATGAACCTTTATTGAGTAAATCGCAATAGATGTCATTACTGAGCACAATATTACATATAAAGTTGAATTATTGCGCAATAAATACGCAAATTGTTATGTATATGAGCACTGTCATAAGTATGTTCAGTGAGCATTGTACAATTAACCGAACACTTTCTGTTGATATTTGACAACTCAAATGTCAACAACGAAAAAGAAAAAAACAATGTTTTTGAAACAACCAGCTGTTTTGTTTACCAGCTGTCAAATGAATATTGAATAAATAGCTGAACTGCGTATATTATTATGCCTGAACACTTAAAATATTGTACTCAATAAATCGAATATTGACTCAATAAAAGTGCATATCTGAACATAGTATAAGTAAGGACGAAACATCAACGATTTAACTCAAGCATCCGAAGGTTTTTTAGACATTTAATTCCTAAACGGGATAGCAGACATCATGTTGTGTCATTGGTTCTTGGATAAGTGTTTAGTCCTCTGACAGCGTTCATGCTACTATCAGAGTATCGACCTTGCTCAATTTATTTTTCATGGCATCATCGATTTTTTTGTCTACCACAGTGCGGTGCCGCATCCTATATATCAAACTTAGCAAACAATTTTGCTTTTTTTGTTTTAGTTATAGCATCAACTCCGTAAAAATATATGACAGTAATATTCCGAATTTCTATTCGTATGCACACGTAGATAACTTTTCAATTTATCTTTAACTATTTGTACAAAACGCATTGAAGCAGAGCATGTAATAAAACGTTGCTGAAATTTGTAAAACTATTACGTACAAAACGAAATAAATACCGTTTAATTTTAAAAAGTTATCGCTCCCGTCTGGTGGCTAGTCTATTGAGTTCGTAGACGAAAACTCGAGAGTTTAAATTTCAGCTCAAAAAAAATATGAAAAAATATTACTTTCCTCAGTAAACTACTAATAAAAGCTATAAAAGCAAATAAAACTGCCAGTTGTTCAAAGTCGGTGTTAAACTGTTGGTCCTGTCACTCATGGATGAGAGATTTCTGACAATAGAGCGCCACTTATCTTGTTGTCCATCTTATTTAAATAAAGTTTTATTTTAAAAGAAGATTCTCAAATAATTTGCCATAAATTTATATTAATTGCGGATTGTTTACGAAATTGATCAGAACAGAATCCATAATAATGGAAAGATGTAAAGGCCGAACAAACCGATTTAGAGGTTGTGTAACAAGACGAAAAATCTTAAGCTTATCAGTAAATTTATCGTGATTTAATTAATACAAAATGGAGTTTGCAAAAGATTTAAAAATGTGTAATATTTTATGGAGGTAGGACTCGAAATCTCATGTCTATCGTAATAGACCTTAGCCATCAAGTAGAATTGTCGTGCGCTCAACATTATGGGATATCAATCATTCTTTCTACTGGAACTCTTAAATTTACAAACTTCCTCAACTTTTTATAGTCCTCTGTACCAAGACTAGTTAAGTTTAATATAGTGCCTGCACTAAGCTATTCGGATCTTAAGCTTTCGAAGACCTGATCGCACGTACCATCGTTTGAAAAACCATGTTATGATCCATTGTGTTGTATCGGAATTATAGTTAGATTTCTGGATCCTTTGTATAGAGGCCTAGTCTTGACCTACCGTTTTGTTTAAAGCCTTGGATTCGTTTGGCCAATAAAGTCGATCGAGAGAGTCATATGAGAGTCATGCAATTTGTTGAGGTAGATATGTTTGAATTCGCGGTGGTCTAGTAGGTAGTGTGTTGGCTTATTAGCCGTGAGGCCTCGGTTCAAGCCCCAGGTCAGGCATCTCCAACTAAACGAAATATGACAAAATATTTCTTAGGCGACATAATAATACTATTGCTTTGAAACTTCATTTTGATAAATTTTTTGAAATGCAACTTAAAACGATGTGAACAATATTGCAGTGAGCCCATGCTATATCATGACTATGATATGATATGATAATAGTAATGCTATAAACACTTTGACTAGCGATAAACAGTTGATCTTTAATGTTGGCATTTTAAAACATAATCCAATTAGTGTTATACATCATACATCGCGTTATTAAAACTTCTATTTCATACATCTTATTATTATTTTGACAACACTAATAAGTTCATTTACGCCAACAAAAGTAGAAATAAACCAAAGTTGGCCGCAGGTACATCAATGTTCGTGTAGCCATGTACCGTGGTTAACTGTGAAAATAATTATTTACATATGCACACATTTAATCTATTTTTGACAGGTTGTAGTCGGCAGCCTGTAGCCTTGAATCTGTTTATAGCATAACACTTCAAGAGTAGAAATAATTACAAAATTTCTTCAAAACTTTAAAAGGCACAATGTTTGCTGATGCCATTCTCTTTTTAGCATCCAATTGTCCTTCATAAAACGTAATTAAATTGTCTGAATAACTGTAGAACGTGCAATTAATCACAGTTCGAAGTTTGATTTGACTTTTCAAGCAGACATTTTAATTGTACAATATTTTTGCCTTATTTAAGCCGAAAATTAATATAAAAATATAATAAATTTTAGTGGAAAGATAGCTTGTCGACATTAACAGTGATATTTTAATGAAATTCACAAAACATAATACTGAAGCTATTCTTAAATAAAAGTTGCATACGATAAAAATTAAATTCTTTTCGTTAAACAAGATTTTTATTTTCTCATTAAACAAGAGGATTTTTTATTTTAAAAAACAATTTTAGTTGAGCGTGAATAAATATTTTATAATGCAATTAATTATTTACAGGCTATGGAAGGGACTATGGTTAGTTTTCTAAAAGTCAAAAGAAAAATTTAATAATTGATTGGAGAATAAATTATTGCCAAAGTGTTAAGTTGTGAGTTACAAGTTCATTATCAGAACGATGAAGAATCGTTTGAAGTTTGAATTCTTGCAAGTTGTCTCAACTAATTTAAATACAATGAACTAAAATTGACATTTAAAAACAAAAAAAAAAAAACTCACTTTTAACTCGTTCAGAGGCCGGTTATCAACTTATTGGAATAAATTACAAGAATTAATAGTATTCTTAACAAAATATGGTAATTAGAAAAAAAACTCAATTGAGATTAGACTACAATTGAAATTGCAAATGTCAAAACAGCAGCAGCTGATCAAATGCAACATTTGACATTTCGTTACAAATTTAAATAAATAATCAATGTCTGGATCAATATAGGTATGGAATATATTTTGTGCTGTACGCTTAACAATATTCCATTATACAGCGGCAGATTAACATTTATAAGTTTATTATCAATGGTGTACTGGTTAAACAAAATAAATTATTTTAATTTCTGTACTTAATTGATCATTACAACCCTTTAGTAAGGGTTACGACTTAGCTTCTCACACCCACCATGTTCTCTGTGATTTATCTATAATTTAATACTATGTTATGTACTTTTATTGAGTCAATATTCGGTTTATTGAGTACAATATTTTAAGTGTTCAGGCAATATACGCATTTCAGCTGCTTATTCAATATTCATTTGACAGCTGGTAAACAAAACAACTGGTTGTTTCAACAACATTGTTTTTTTTTTGTTTTGTTGTTTTGTTGTTTTGTTTTTTTTTTTGTTTGTCCTTGTTTACATTTGAGTTGTCAAATATCAACAAAACGTGTTCGGTTAATTGTAATATGCTCACTAAACACCGTTATGACAGTTTTACTCAATATCATAACAATTTGCGTATTTATTGCGCAATAATTGATTGAAACTTTATATGAAATATTGAGCTCAATAATGGTGTTTATTGCGATTCACGCAATAAAGATGCATATCTGAACAATGTATAACGCCGAAAGAAATATCTCGTATTAATAAGCCAACATACTACCTACTAGACTACGGTGACTTTGTTTGATTATACAATTAAGAAAAAACGTTTCTTTATCATCATGTTTCTATATGACAAAGTGATCTATCCGGAAATAAAAAAATAATTTAAAATGAACGAGTCTGCCACTATTAGTGATTCGAAATCTCTTGCCTTTAATGTTGTTCTTGAGGTGATTTGCTTCACTGAAAGTAAAATTAAGAGACCAGAAGGACGAATCTATTATTAGTCAAAGAAGAGTAATCATTTAAATTCATTGCACATTAAATAAAAAGGTAAACAGTATGGCGTCAGCTCTCTAACGATTTAAGAGTGTATTACATCCAACAGAGTTGGAAAGAGGATTCGTTCTATACTCGGATTCATAATCTTTCAGATGAAATAGCGCAGTGTATACATAGAATCGTTTTTCAACATAAGAATGACCTCAAACTTACAATAGTAACTGTAAAAGACAGCCTGGTTAGCCAAACCTTGATTTCGGAAAAACGAAACTTACGTAAATGTATGGAGGACGTCATTGAAAACATGTTCAAAATATTTTAAAATTAAAATTTCTTTGCCTTATCCTTTACTTTTATATTTTTAGATTCTTCGTTAAGCGAAAGAACATGATCGATAATAGACAATCACACGATCAAAGAAGTTTTTTATAATTTAAGGAATCAACAAAAGAAAGTCTATAAATTGGTGCATGAAACCTTTATTTAGCATTATAAGAGGCCAGAAAGTATTAGAATTGCAGCATAGCCACCTATGTTGTGTGTGTTAATTACTCATTAGTGGCAGTATCTATTGTTTAACGCCAACTCCCAACGTCAGTCTTTTGTCAGAAGACTGCTGAGAGCATGTCGCTAAAAAAAACTCCTTTTATAGGTTTGAACTATCAAGCTCTCTTCTAGTAAGCCAACGATTGGTTAAAAATATACAGTTTTCATCAATAAGTTGCTCCCATCTTGAAGATATTGAAGGCTCTGTTGACTGAAAATTATTGCGAAAATTTTTTTCACTCAAATTATTTACCATGGAAAGGAATTTATAGGAATCAGTAATTGCGTACTAAAAAATTATTGCAAAATAAATATCTTGGCCTGTGCGCCTAGTTACATTAAACGGACCACTTGTTGAAGACATGGGTTTGAACTGTGATTCTCTAGTAATTCTATTATTAACAGATATTTAGCTAAGACAGTCAATATTAATTTAATTCGTACATACATACATAATTGGTCATTACAATTCTTCAGTCAGGATTACGGCCTACAAGAGTGGTGGGACCTAGAGTTTAAAGTCGACTCCGAACGACAGATGTTTGGGAAACTTTGCATGTCAATTTTATTTCAATATCAGAGTTTTTGCCAGAATTCTGCTGAGAGGAAGAAGTCGCCGAAGAAATATTCTTTCAAATTTCGTTTTGATGGCTGACCTGGGGTTTGAACCGCGGCCTTACGTCTAATAAGCCAACACACTACCTACTAGACTACGGCGACATTAATTTAATTCAAATCAATTACAAATTCTACATTCAATCTGGAAAAAGATTACCAATTAAGTTCTCAATTCAAATTAAAAGCGACAACATTGCAGGAACTTTTATTAGAAAAATAAAAGATGCCTCCCTCGTTAAAATCTCATAAATGAACGATTTCCCCAAAAAGAAATAAATGACACACCGGTATGCCTACCCAATCAAATTCAAATTCATTTCAAATCAATAATAAATTCGTAATACAAGGGTGTTTCATTGTTTTTTCCTTCGATTTTTCGATTCGAATTAAATAAAATAATGTTTTTAATTATATTTCTTGTTTATAAAAGTAATTAAAATTTGTTAAATGTATGGCCAAAGTACTACGGAATGAATGATTCATTATAAAAACAATTGCTTTCAAATAAATTTCAATTTTAATGAGAATACAACAAATAAATTCGAACAAATTTTTTTATGATCATTTTAAGAACTGGGAAATATGAATAATATTTGATTACTTAAATTTATTTAGAAATGGATTATATGTATGTGTATATATTCCATATATGCTATATAGGTGCATACATATGTATATTTGTGATTCATATAGATTTCAGACATTTCTTTTAAATTTTGTTTTAATAAAATTAACTTTAAAATTAGAAAATTCAAGAAAAGTGGCAGATTCTGTAGACTTATTAGTAATCGATTTAAAAAAAAAGTTATTCGCCTGTATAACAGTTAGAGATGTCAACATAATATATGCACATATGTAAGTACAATTAATAAAACAAATATATCAGCACTAAATATAACATGGCATTAAGAGTTAATATACGAGTATGGTATACATCAGAGATCAGCAATGAATCGTTTTTCCGCTACTCATAAGCACTCAGGAAATTTTGAATATAAGTGAGTCAACAACATTGAAATTTAATTAGTCTGATTCATTCGTACTCACTACAACGTTGATTTATAAGTACATGTTGCAAAGAGTATGCGTACAACGTTGACATCAAACCCATACCATTCGAAATATGTTTGATTCATACGCCTACTCATTCAGATTCATAACTTTAGAAAAATACTTAGGGCCATTATTACAACTTGCCGTTAACTAAAGGGAGGATTTCAACTGGCAGATAAATTGTTTTTCATTATTATAAGTGGACAATAAGGCAGAAGTGAACGTTAAGCTAAAGTGAAGATCATCCTACTGGTAACTTTTAAAATTAAGTTTATGTTTGAATTTGTCATATTATATATGTATTATTTTCAATATGGTAAGTTTAAATATAAACAAAATGAGCAAATACAACAAAAAAAGAAGCTAGTCGTTGGCACTGCGTTTAAAAGGAACTTGTTTAAGTGAACAGCTTTATCGACATTGCTCCGGCACTGTCATATTTTTGAAAAAGTTAACTTTATTTTAGCTGTAAGTTATAATAACGAAAAGAAGTTAAAGCTGACTTTAAAGTTCACTTTGGCTAAAGTTACCTTTAACGGCAAGTTGTAATATTCGAGTGGCTCGAATCATGCATTAAAATTTACAGTCTTAGTTTTTAGGTATTTACAACAAAATAAAAAAGTCACATAAGCAAAAAAAGGCAGAGCAGCAAGCACAGCAAACACCCAACCTTATAGTGAGTATTGTAGTGTTCATACGCGAATCATACTTATTTGGTGATTCGTGTATATGTTGAGTCATGGAGAGTCGAAATCAACAATATCAGAGGTGTTGTTAAGTATGAATATGATGAGTACTCCAAACTTTAAATGTGAGCAGAGGTTCCATTATATTAAAAGAAGTATGAATGCGTATAAGTATCAGAAATTATGAGTATGATTCGATTTGACTCATCTTTTTTAATACTTATTGCTGATCTCTGATACACATCCATATATACATATGTATGTCCACAACCGGTAAAATTACTGGTTTTTAGAAAAAGGACTTTATTTTTCCTGATTGAATAAAGAATTTAATTAACTTTAGTTGGAAAACCTTAAATCCAGTAATAATAAACAACTTTAATTAAAATTAAATTAAATATCAAACAAAATTGTATTTTACCATCATTATAAAAAAACAAGAAACATTTTTCAAGCAAATTCATGGAGCTCCGCATTTTTTCAAACTTATTTCTCCACTTTCGAATAGATTTTTGTGGTTTTATTTGTCTGTACAAAACCTTATTTCGATATGTTTTGAATTTATTAGAGACTGTCACAGAACTAGTAGATATTATTTCCGTATTTGTTATGAGTATTTTTTGTTGTTTCGCTCTAGCTTCTCTATAATTAACAACAAGTTCTACTGCTAACCGGATTAAAAATCATAACATATCTGGATATTATTTCTGCTGTCGTTTCCTTAAATAATATTCAATAATTTAAGCTTGCTCGCCTTAGTCTAGTAAAGTAAAGTATTGGCTCATTAGATCAAACCCCGCGATTCAAACTTAAGCTCAGACATCTCGAACAAAACGAAATACGAAAAAAGTAAGTAAAATTGCCATAAAAAAATTTAAATCTGTTGCCGGCGTTAAAGCTATAGATATCGGCTCTCATGGATAAAATGAATACACACAAAATGGGTGGTGTCAATGCGTCAATTCGACCTCCGGGTACTGTACTTGTCTTAATTGACAAGTACCACGTCCTCTAGGTGGTGTGAGAATCTGGGTTGTGAACCTGACTAAGCGATTGTAGTGACCAATTGAGTATGTATTTATGCGCACTAAATCAAGAATATTAAAAAATACTTGGAGAGACCATCTGTGAGATATTGATTTTGTACTACATGGTTGTCTAACAGGGGCTTCCAAACTTTGACGTCATCTACATATTTTGTGCAGACAGCGTGGACGACAGTAGACAACGATGTGTGTTCGCTGAATGGGCTCTGGATAACAATGACGCAAATTACCAATGACATAAACAAACAAAATTGTCAAATTTGGAGCGATTGCAACCCACATGAGATAAGGTTTCTAGCATCAGAAGCCCATACTATTTTCTTTTAGAACGACGTTACACAGACCATTGGTGTCAACGGCGAAGATTAGCAACTTCTTTATACTGAATAGATTGATCAGAATGTGGCTTCAACCGGATAGCATTACTTGTCACATTGGATATTCTCCACCAGTGGTGATATGTTCATCTCACATTGAGTTGACGTTAAGGAGTCACCGAAATCGTCAAATCGATTAAATTCAGCTTTATATATTTGCCAAAGTAATGGAAACTTGAATATTTCTAATGTGCTCCGCGCGGAGAATCCATAACGGATACACCTGCGGACGATGTTATATTCCACACATTATAACCTCAAATGAATTAAACATTTCAAACGAATAAATCGAATGATATCTCACACACACAAATTGTTTTATTAAAATTCAAAGATAGCAAGCGCCTAATGAAAGACCCGATACAATATGTTACTAATTTTATTTGCGTGATAAACTTTTAATTGTTTCAACAATTTTCTTAAACGTGACTAATGGCAACTCTATTTCTATTTCTAAAAGTGTTTCACGTTTTCACAAGATTTTATGACGACATGCAAAAATAATTTGTAATGAATAAACAAACAAACAAGCAAACAAACAAACGTTCTCTTAGTTTTAGGAGCACCACGAGTATTAAACATAACGCGACTTCAAACGTAAATTATCGCATACAAATTAACTGGAAACTAGTTTTCGAACAAAAAAAAAACAAATTTTTTAATAAATTCTGAAATAACAATACGTAGACAGACACAGCAGCATTAATAATAAAATAATAGTAAAAAACAATAATATTTACTTACTTCGTTGATGCGATACAGCGTAAAAAATGTTGACGTTTTTGTTAAGGTTTTTAAATACAAAAAACACTGATTTAAACGAGATGAGCACAATAATACACTGGCACAATACAATTTTGTTTGTTATTTTTTTTTTTTTTGATTTTCTGTTATTGCGTTTGTTTATTATCTCAGGTAAAATATGACAAAATTTTAAAATAAAATTGCGTTAAAACAATGACAAAAAAATATTAAAAATTTCTATAAGAAAGCAACAAAAGCACAATATTGTACTGCTATTTTGCCAAGGTTGATGGAGTAGTAAAATTATGTCAACAGCTGTTTGGATTTATTAGGTTTTTTGTTTTGTTTTCTGTTTTCGCAGTTTTCTCTCGAGGTTTCTTTCTGTCGTTTCTGTTATTGTTTATAAAGTACATACCATGGCATATTTATATCAGGTAGGAGTAATTCAACAGCTGACGAGTCTTAGAATGTCAAAATTTTGTTGTTTTTTTAGTGTTTTGTAACCATTTTTATAAATTTTTTTAACATTTCTCTTTCTATTGTTATTCGTCAGTCAGTTATGAAGCTGTTTTTGACATTCCGTGTACTCTTTAACAAAAACAAAATGCCTGTTGTTTTTGCATTGTTGTACTTGTTGTATTCTTGCGGTTACCTCTTATGAATATGCCATGGTACATACAGAGAGCGAGAGCGAAGAGAGAGATAATTTAACGCGCACACTTTTCTTACATAGAGAACAATAAACAGAGTAATAAAAACAAAAAGAAAGAGAGGGCTTGGTTGAGAAATTGTTTTGAAAAAGAACTCTCTTATTATGAAATAAAACAACAAAATGTTTGCAACATTTATTTTGCTGCTGCTGCTGCTCCTATTGTTGCTAGTGTTGCTTCTTCCACCACTTGTGTTGTTATTATTATTTTTTTTCTGCTTCTTTTTATTTGTTTCTTTAATTTTTATTTTTTGTATTTTGTTTTCTCATTTTGCTTCGTATTTTGCTTTAGCTTTCACTCAATATACTTTGTGTATTTTTGTTTTTCTCATTTAACTTTTAACGTAAGAAACTATAGATTTTCCTCTGAATTTGATTTGAAAACATTTCATGTAAATTATTTTAAATTTATTATTAAAATCAAAGGAGCACTTGTAAAGTATACAAAAAAAATATGCCACTAACTAATCACTATTATTGAGCAACAATATTTCACATTCGTATTCTTTTGTTGTTGTTGGTATTGCTTATTTTTCTTTAAAATCAAATACACACACTTTAATGCACACGCACGCACTGGTTGGATTTGTAATGAACAAAAATGATTTTTTTCTCTTATTATTGATTTTACATATTTTTCAGATTTTCATTAAATTTTTAAACTTATTTTGATGAAATATGATTTATTGATTAAAAATATTTCCACATTTCTATGGAATTTGTACAAGAAAAATGTCTTTTTTTGCACTCTCCACTACGGATTTGTATAGATTTTTCTTCTTATTAGAATGCAAAAAATAATACACTTGCGCTCACATACTTCTTGCTTTTTTCATATACTCTCACACTAATGCACTGTTATACACTCTCTTATAATCAATCGTGCATGTGTGTGGCAACACTCTCTACTGGCATACGAGCAACGATTATTGCCTATTTCTTCATCACCGACCAACACGATTATTAATATTTTTATTTTTGGTTTTCTTTCTTTATTTTTCCGATTAAATTTTTTTCTTTTCTGAATATTTATTTATAAATTCACACTTATTTGTTAATGATTATTATTATTATTATTTCAATTTGTTGTTGTTGCTGTTATTGTGTTATAGATAAAATACGAAACAATCACTTCATAAGCAAAATTCTCATGAATTCTTCTTTCTCGTTATTATAGGTATGTATTTAACTTTTTCGATTTTTATTTGTATTTATTTTTTGATTTTCTTTGATATTTGCACAAATATTAATCAGCTGTGTGCTGATGGTGAGTGACGGTCGGTCGGTCGCACCAACAGAGTAAACGGAACGATAAAAACAATTGAGCGATTTTTAAATGGTCATCTGTGTAACCTTTTCAGTATAAAAATACAGCCCGTACTCCAAAAGAGTATTTTCTCGACTGAATTTTATAGTTTCGCATACGTTTTATTTTGCCGCATTTTGTAGTCGTCAGTCAGTCAGTTACAAACGCAATATATTTAGCCAGTATATTTTATTAATTGTGTTTTTTTTTTTGCCATCCATATATTTTTATTCATCTGTCTGCCGTTTTTCTTTATTCGCTTCTGTTTCGTGTTTTCTGCTTTATTTCTATACTCAACTGTTCACATTTACGTTTATTTGGAGGTTTTTTTTTGTTTAAAGTATGTACCTTGTTGGTGTTTTTGGTGTTTTTTTTTTGTTTTCAGGTTTTTATTTTCAACATCTCTTCAGTTTTATACCAGTTTAATGGAAGCAACAACAAATTAAACAGGAAGAGTATAAAAATATGTAAAACGAAAATAAAATGAAATTTTTTTTCTCTTTAAAACTAAAACATTTTATTTTGTTTGTTTCATTCGTTTGTATTCCTTCCAGAAATTTTGTTTATTCATATTAATTTCACCTTATCTTTCTCTGTTTTTCCAATCAGATATTTATTTTGTGTTTTGATTTCCAAACTTGAATTGTTTTTTTTATATTTTCTCATCTTACTTTTCTCTTCTTGTTTGATATTTCTTATTAGAGTGCTATTTACTCAAACTGTTATACACGAGCAGCATGTTGGTAAGAGCGTTTTCTACAATGTTTAAAATTTTAAATTGTTGCTCCTTAAAGTTTATCAACATTTTTTAGGTACAAGCTTTATAAACATAAATATTTTTTTATCAACATTTTTTAATTGAAGTCCAATGTTGCCAGGAAATCAAAAATTTTGTAACCGAAAAGAAATCACCAAAGAAGGAAAATTAAATCCAAATTTATTTAGTTTTATTAAAAAATTAATTTTAATTAAAAAATTCTAAAGTATTTCGACAAAGATGATATGCAAATGTGAAAGCACAAACAGTATGTAAATACATTATTATATTTGTATGTTTGTTATTATTTTTTTATTATATTTAGATATATCATATCTTTGATATTAAAAATTTTGAGTTTTGTTAGTCGATAGGAAAATTTCTGTTTTCATCCCCTAATTAATTTATCCACAAACTCTGTCTTTGAGGTTTAAAACAGAAAAAAAATTATTTAAAAATTTAATTCCGAAATAATTTAAATTTTATTTTTTATGCATATTACACAAAGAGATGAGTAATAAATTAAATAATAATTACTGACATAATGGCATCCCTGTTTCACACCACGATTTATGTGTGGTGTGTTTGTTTTAACCCAATGGCTCCGCTAATGAAGGTGAACATTACTTATTCTAGACATACATACATATCTGATTAACTCGCCACTGATAGTACAGTGATCTAAGATTACACAGTACCTATTTCAAATAACGGCACTTTTGTGAATTTTGATCTTATTCCCCACATCGGAGAAATTCATCACACTTCGCAAAAACTAACCCGAATAAATTCACCACACGTTCCAAAAATTCACCACGATAAAAACACACCACACTTAAAAAGGTAAACAACCTCTCTCTAGAGTCTCTCTCGTCCGTTCGTCAAATGCGTGTAGTTACTTATGTACCGAATAATTTTTGGCCCAACTTTCCAATCACTTGGCTGATCTATTATTGCATGGGTCCCAATTTTATCAAAAGCGAGTAAAATAATAGAATGAGATGTCTATTCTCGGAAAGACTATTGGCAATCTAATAGTCTACATACATAAAGTAGAGCGTCGATTATTGTTGATTTGTCTTTCAAAAATCCAAACTGATGGCTATCAAGCAGCTGTATGTTTTGACAAACTACCACAGTCGATTTGATACAATTTTGTCTAGGACTTTAGGTAGATATGAATTGATCGATATTGTGCGGTACGAATTTGGAAATGTCCTCTGCTTTTGGTTTTCGTATAGAAACTATCAATCTTGTCTTAAATTGTTGCGGGATAATGGTGGTGAAAACCTTATTCCAAAAATGATAAGCCTTTCTTCCTTTCCTTGATATTTTCAGGTGCACGTTTTATTTACCATTGTATATGAAATCGTATCTAGTGCTGGGGTTTTAGGTTTTTTATTATTGGGGACTAGTTTAAGTTCGGAAAGAAGAATCTTATCATCAATTACATTTCAGGCAGATGATATATTTGATTCTAGACCTAATGGTTGCTTATATTTGTGATATAGGAATTCTTTAGAAAATTTAGAGTCTAAGTCTCTCAGTTTTCCACGTGTGTTATTTTTCGGTGAGTCCTAGGACCTGTGCCAGGCATTGAAGTCACCCGTAGTTAAAGTTGGCCTAATAAAGTTGTAAAAACATTATTTAGGCTTTTAGCTAGAAAACTTGTTTTTGTTTCTACGCATAACGAATCAAAATCTTTTGGAAATGGATGAAATTGTATATCAGAATACGACACCATCATATCGGGTATTTGATGCGTTCGACAAGTATTGTTTGTAACTAATTGAGATGGGGATATGGGATGGGCTATAGATATGAGTTTCCTGTACTGCTACTTGCGTATGACTGCATTTTACAAAAGATGGAGAACAAAGCGCTAAATGCAAATATTGTAATCGTTGAGCATTTCTGAGAGGCTTTAATTTAGACAGGCATTTAAAAAGGAGACATTATTCTCTAACGCCAACAATTATAGGTAGGCAAGCAATTGAACAAAGTGTTAAAAATGGTGGCAAAGGGACATCACGTTTTGAGGATTGTAGAAGAACCGGAATTAAAAAAATCTTATTGAGGATGTTTTGCATTGTTCAGGATACAAATCACCATCTGGTAAGACATTGTCTGTAAACCATCATTGTCTGTAGTCATCGTGAAATTTAATTAAGTTAAACGTTTCTTCTGCTACAGCGGTGTGTCTAAAAACTGTTATCGCTTACTATATTTATGTTGATCTGTCATCTGTCAGTATGAAGATAGATACCCCGTAGAGAACTTGACAAATATTCCAAAAAGGAGATCACAAATTTTGAATTACAAAATATGGTTACAGGGGTAGTGAGTGTTAATGCCGCCAAGAATAATTACTGCAGCTATCCGCCAAGGTCAGTGACGAGGAATAAAATGTTTTTCACATTCGTTTTATACCAACATCGCTTTCTTCCAATGCGAACCGTTTTTTGAAATGAAAACTACTAAACCGTTTTGGGCTATTGGAAAGAAATTGTCTCTACTCAGCAAGTACAATTCTTGCTTGATCCCCGTTTTAAAAGGAAGGGATTAAAGAATCGTGTTGCTATGAAAAATGCACTATAAATTCTAAGGATGTGAGATATTCCAAATTGGGTTAGCCACCATAGTCGAGTAGGTGGTGTGTTGGTGACCTCACGTCTAGTCACGATTCAAACCCCAGGTCGAACATTTCGAACAATACGAAATACAAAAAAGTAAATAAAATTGCCATAAAATTTCTTCAAATCTGTTGTTCGGAGACGGAGTGCAGATCATATATAAGTTCCTTCACAGATTAGAAACCAAAAATGATCGATTGAACTCGATGAACTATGTAGCTAGGTGACTAGTTCACTGGAGTGAATTGAATTAAAACAATCGCTAATTCAATTTAACTAAAATTCTCAAAAGACTGGCCATTGAAGAAGATTGAAATTTATGAAATTGAGATAATTGTTGAGTATTACAAGCATACAAGTTAATTGACTCGTCAACGACAGCAACTCAAATTTCATTTAAGAACAACTGGATTGCCGAGTTTGGACATTTACAAAACCATCGCAATTGTAATAGAGAAACGCCTCTTCTATTCGAAACTTATTTTGATCTGGCGATGTCAATGGGCAATAATTTTTTTTAAATCTGCTTAACCCACGACATATTACAGCATTTTAGTCGACAAGATCTTCAATTTTAATGTCTGTAGACTGTATTTTGAAGGTAAAGTTAATTTGGATAAACCAAAAACAATTCGAATTTTTGATCATAATATTGTGTTCAAAACTACTGGAATCTCATTCCTAATTTTACCAGGTAGAGATACATTGAAATCGCTGTAAGTACACACTGTAGGTAGTGTGTTGGCTTATTAGACGTAAAGGCCACGGTTTAAAATATGAAAATATTTCTTCGGCGACTTCCTCTCAGCAGATTTCTGGTAAAAACTATGAGAGCAAACAAAATTGCCATGTAAAGTTTCTCAAAAAATCTGTCGTTCGGAGTCGACTTTAAATTGTAGGCCCCGCGACTCATGTATACAATTAAAACACATAACATAAGTGGTGTGAGAAGCTAGGTGATAATCCTGACTGAAAGGTTGTAATGACTAATTATGTATATATGTAGTTAGGTTAAAGGACAGGCGACAAACCAGACAGACAGTATCTTGTACGAAATTTTTTGGATTCTTGCAATCTTTCCAATCAAACGAGTCGTGTCCATAGCTGCCAGATATATACATAAATCATCAAATCGTCAAATAATAGAAGAAAATCGTCAAAATCGTCAAAGATTTTCATGGGAATCGTAAAAAAAATCGTCAGAAAAAATAAACAAAAACTTAAACTTTTAATATAATAAGGTTTCTAAGGCATTTAGTTTAATTTAAATTAACTTGGCTTAATACTCTCTCTACATTAGCTGAAGAATGTGATAGTACTAATCCCAGTGTAGTTTATTAACACCTATATAAATCTATGGATGGTGTAAATATGTATTAGAGATTCAGAAGCTCTTGATGTTCTGTGCCTGAAAATTCATTGTGATGTTCGCTGGAACCGACGCATTTTTCAGTGCCTTAGCTTTTTAAGACGAGGCAAAAAATACTTCACTTCATCTGATCTTCTTACTATTTACAGCACTTATATCCGAAAGAGAATGGAATTCAACCCTCATATATAGGCCGGTTCCCCATCGTCTATTTTGAGACTTCTCGACCGCATACAGGAGAGGGCGAAGTTGCTACTTAATAACGATAGGGTATAGAAATCCATTGATTCATTGGATCATCGTTGCAATGTGGCTTCTATCGCTACTACAACGGAAATTGCTCAAGCGAAATAAGAGGACTTGTTCATGAGAATCATTTATTCCTACGTAACGCTTGTCTTTCTCGATTGGCCACTGGATTGCACGCTGTATTACAAACAAAATTCGTTCTTTAGTCGAACTATTTTACACTATTTATATAACACCTATATAAATCTATGGCTGGTGTAAATATTATAGATTCAAAAGCTCTTGACGTTCTGCGCCTGAAAATTCATTGTGATGTTAGCTGGAACCGACACATTTTTCACTGCCTTAGCTTCTTAAGACGATGCAAGAAATACTTTGCCTCAGCTGATCTTCTTACTATTTACACCACTTATATCCAAAAGAGAATGGAATACAATGTATACATACAATCATGTATAGGCCGGTGCCTCATCGTCATCATCTTGTGATTACTAACCTAAATTTGCAATAGTACTAATTGTAAAGCAAATACTAGGCTTAAAGTGGCTTTACTGAATACTACTAAAATACTTACTATAATAAAGAATATGATGTAAATTTTTGATTTCCAAACATCGTCAAAATAAGGGCATAAATCGTAATTTCGTCAATATGATATTTTTTTGACCACAAAATCGTCAAAATGACGATAAATCGCCAAATCTGGCAGCTATGGCCCGCTATAGTATTTTCCTCAAAATATTAAGGCCTAAATCTTTCAAAGGTCCATCGTTTCGATTCCTTCAACACAAGCCCTCCATTCAATGTCATCCACCGCACCTAAGCACCGCACTTGACGCGTCGAATATGTTTCAAGCATTATGATTCAAATTAATGAATATTAAATCAGAATTTCAACAAATTTTACAGTTCCCACCACATACATACACCATAATAATAAATCCACATTAAACTGTAATTGTGTCTTCTTAATTTCTGCATTCAAAATTTAATTAAAACAACAAATTGTCGCATTTCTTTTTTAATATTTATTCCTTGTGCTGTGTTAGAGGTAATTGTGATGATGTCTGCTTTAGTGTGTGTGCATTTATGGCACAATATGTGTATGACATGAAGTGGTTATTTTCATACAAGTAACGCATACAAAATCAATATTGACCATTCAATGGTTAAACACTTACACACAACGAGAGAGAGAGAGATAGACTTTCACATACTCATACACTGTAAGAAAAATACAGTTAATTAATATTAAAAGCCGTTTAACACACGCAAATATTTAATATGGCTTCGTAATAATGAAGATAAAAAAAAACTGAATTGAAATGAAAACCTTGAAATATTGCTAAACGTGTGAGAAAGAATATAATACAGTGGCAAGCAAAATATGTTTTCATATTTATTTATAAATTGTTAAATATCACAGATTTCAAATAATAAAAATAAAAACAAATACTTTTAATACGTACTGTATCATCTGTACTGTATAGTTTATAAATATTTTATAATTCCTTTTATGTCCATGAGGAAGGAGGATTCAAGAGTGCATGAGGGCATGTAAAATATACTTACGTCCGGTTGATTACACTCTTTATTAAAATAAATTCTTTCAATTGACAGAAATTCAGAAAATTTATTGTTTTCAACTACAGCAAAGAAGACAGGCGCCCTTACCTGGAAAAAAGTTGAAAAAATATAAAAAAATTCATTTTAAATTCAATTAAACGTAATAAGAAGCTTTAGTTTGATATTCCAAGAAAATCTAGGCAAAAATTCACAAATCATTGAACAATTTGGAGTTTAAACAAAATGTCTGAAGTTCGGTTTTCTTTTTAAATCAAACATTCCGCATTTCAGTCGATAGACTAGACTAAAAGTACAACATCCATCATCGAGGCGACTAAAAACGTTATGAACGTTATATGCAAGACCTGTGGAAAGTGGTTCAAGTGTTATGGAATGACATACAATATGCAAGATCTCGGAGAATTTTTGAAAGTCTTCCTGGAAATTTATAACTGGTTATTAAAGAGAAGGAGTGCCATCACAAAATATTAAAAAGAATTAAGTGCAATGATGATTTTGTCCACCTTGAGCGTGGGTGTGCTAATTACGTGACCAAAGAAACTTTGCCAACCGATGAAAACATTGAAACAGTGAAGAAAATGTTTTTGGATAATCGTCGAATCACTATTAGAGAGGTTGCTGATGATGTTGGCATATCGTTCGGCTCATGCCAAGCAATTTTTACGGATGTTTTAGGCATGAAACGTGCGACAGCGAAGATTTTCCAAAATTGCTAAATTTTGAACAAAAACAACGTAGCATAGACATCGCTCAGGAGATGTTGAACGTCTTCAACGACGATCCAGATTTGCTCAAAAAGGTCATAACTGGTGACGAAACATGGGTGTACGGCTATGGCATCGAAACCAAAGCCCAATCATCCCAATGGAAGCGTCCAGAAGAGCCAAGACCGAAAAAAGTACGCCAAGTTCGGTCAAATGTGAAAGTTTTGCTGACTGTTTTCTTCGATTACAATGGCGTAATGCATCATTCTTGCCACAAGGTCGTACGGTCAATAAGGAATACTACCTTGAAGTTATGCGCCGATTGCGAGAAGCAATTCGTCAGAAACGCATAGAATTGTGCAAAAACCAATCATGGATTTTGCACCATGATAACGCACCAGATCACACATCAATGCTTGAGCGTGAGTTTTTCGTCAATAAAGAAACCGTAATCATGCCTCAACCACCGTATTCACCGGACTTGGCACCCGCTGACCT
This sequence comes from Sarcophaga variegata, assembly GCA_932273835.1. Taxonomy (NCBI): domain Eukaryota; kingdom Metazoa; phylum Arthropoda; class Insecta; order Diptera; family Sarcophagidae; genus Sarcophaga; species Sarcophaga variegata. The sequence goes on along the minus strand of OW026360.1, from coordinate 48,769,080 downwards.
TTTCCTCTTCCCAAAACTGAAGATACCGATGAAAGGAAAGCGTTTTGCTACGATTGAGGAGATAAAAGAAAAATGGAAACAGGAGCTGTTGGCGATACCAAAAATCGCGTTTCAGAAGTGTTTCGAGGATTGGAAAAAACGCTGGCATAAGTGGGGGGTTACTTTGAAGGGGACAAGATAATTATTGATAAATAAATAAATACTTTTTGAAAAAATTTAAAATAACGGTTATTTTTTGATCACACCACGTACATCGCTTAAGTATACCCCATAGAAGACAACAGCAAAATTCTACCTCAACATAGGGAAGTAAAATATATTGGAATTCATTGATTAACCGTCTTAATGCAAAGCTAATGTAAACCAAATTAACAAAAACAAAACATCGGTTTTGTAGGCTGAAACTCAATATTAAGTGTAAAGAGTGCGGATAGGGAATCTCTTGAGCTTCTTGCAGCAAATATATTCCATCAAGCCACAATTTGTGGACACTCAGTCCAGAATACACATCCGTTATGTCTACAAGCATAAACGAGTGGACAATTGTTAGTTTTGAAACGTTTATGTCCCCGGCGACGGATGAAATATATTCATTTCTTCTATAACATCTGAGACTGGAATATCTACAGCCCCTTAAGGAAACATCTTACACCACTCCTAAGGATTATATGTATGCCCATCAAATTTTAGTGCATTTTGTAAAGACAATGCAGGGACTCATTGATAACAATCTACGTCAGAACTTTAGAAGTAAATTTCTGTCAAGGGAACAACATGCTTTTAACAAAGGAAAGTTCGTTGGTTTCATTGCGTAACATACACGAATAAAAACTAGATGAAATACATAATTGATCATTACAACCCTTCAGTCAGGATTATTGACCTAGTTTCTCACACCACTTATGTTATGTGTGTTAATTTTATACATGAGTGGCGGGACCTACAATTTAAAGACGACACCGAACGACAGATTTTTGGAGAAACTTTTCATGGCAATTTTATTTGCTCTCTGAGTTTTTGCCAGAAATCTGCTGAGAGGAAATCGCCGAAGAAATACTTTTTGTATTTTATTTTGCTGTCTGGGCTGGGGCTCGAACCCTGGCTTTACGTCTAATAAGCCTAGTGTGTTGGCCTACTAGAATACGGCGAGAAAAACTCGCTGACACATAAGGAATATTTCCTGTTTATCTTCTTGGGTATAGAAGGAGCTTCCAATAGTGGTGAATCCTTCTTAGGCCCATTATGGTAACACAGTCAATATTCAGTCCGGGAATCAAACATTCACCAGAGGAAACCAACACGAGTCTAATTTATATGTTGGAGAGCTCAGTCAAGAGTATGAGAAAGTGATAGATTAATATCCTACATCTTTTTATGACAAAAGCAACTGAAAAATAGTTTCTTACCCCTTCTCAGTAACACAGTCCCTGCAGACGTCATTTTACTGAATGCCAAGTCTTTTGTCTACCAAAAATACATTACATGTCGAGTACCTTCGATCTTTCTACCAGCGTATCAGCAATGCAATGTTCATCGATGTTCTGTCAGAAGCTAGATTTTAACCCTGACCAAATGATTTAAATGACGAACTATTTATTTATTTATTAATTACAATACAATTACAAATTATATTTAATTATATACGAGCTGAGTAACTTTAACCATATGCTCGGTGTAGTCTCATAGACCAGAGCCTCTGGTGAGAATCGACCACGACCCTACCCACTAGACTACCAGGGCACCCATGACGAACTGTTTGTTTTTCATTCTATGAATGAGTAGGGACAATCACCTTAACCCGTAAGGCTATAAACTGGCCTTCACTTAAATATTAAATACTAAAACGATTACATAAATAAAACCAAAAAAAGCAATGCTATGAAAATGAGTTGGACTCAACAACAAGTTGCACACCCAGGCAATTGCATTCATAACTTTCTGACATTCTAAATAAAAAATAAAAAACTCATCTCTTTAATCATTTCGTTCCTGGCCCTACATTCCGTTTCTTTTTTTTGTGTTTCTGCCAAAAACAATTGTTCATTTGTTGCAATAATATCGTTGATGTTTGCATTTATATTTCTTGTTTCGAATTTTGTTTTTTCTTCAACAATTTAAAGAGACAAATACGCTCAATGACAAACAACATGAAAAAAGAACAACAGACGAACAGTAACCATAACAAAAATGTTTCATCATGGAATAAATGATTGACTGACTTTACAACTTTGTTTGCTTCTTCTTCATCGTCTTTTGCTCCTTATTCGCCATCTTCTTCTTCTTCTTCTACATTTTATTTCATTCCATTCAGTATTGTTTGTTCTCTTATTATTTCCATTTATTCTCCTCTCATTGTACTTATCTCATCGTTGTTATTTGTGAATCTAACGTCTGCTGACAGACAATACAGCAACAACATTAAGAATATAAAGTTGCATCGTCCTGTTGATGCTCGCTCTGAATGCATAACTTTACAAGAAACAAATTCCTTAAAGAGTAAATGAAAAAAACCCTACAACAACAACAACAAAATATATGTATGGGAAAAAGAAAAACAAAATTTCAACAGTAATGAAGTCAAAGTTTCTTTCGTTTCTGGGAAGTTATTGAAAGAACCAAAGTTCCTCCACTGACAGACAAACTGATAAACTGACTGCCAGTTGGCTGATGTTTTCCACTCGTATGCCACTGGTTGGCAGCGATAATAAAGAAGAAAGTCCAGAAATAGAAAATAATGGACATTTGAAACAATTTTTTTATTATCTGGTATTCACACGACATTTCATTTTAGATTTGTCTTTCCCGTTATAAAATATTCAGTGGAAATTCGGTTTTGCTTGGTGTTGGTTTGGTCCTTGTTTATATATGATGATGTGGACAAAGTCGCCTGAATATTCATAATACTCTCAAGCAGAGATCAGCTATGGATGGTTTTTTCGCTACTCATAAGTACTAATGAAATTTTATGTGTGTATGAGTAAGTCAACAGTATTATAATTCAACTACTCTGATTCATTTGTACTCACTACAACATTAATTTATTATTGATAAGTACAGGTTGCAATGAGTATGAGTACAACGTTGACATCAAACTCATAACATTCGAAATATGTTTGATTCATACGCCTACTCATTCAGATTCATATAATTTTAGAAAAATACTTATAATACTCATAAATGATTCAAGTGATTCGAATCATTCATCAAAATTTACAGTCTTAGTTGCTGTTGCGTTTACAAAAACAGAAGAAAGACAAAAACAGCAAGCAAAGCAAACACACAGCCTTCTAGTGAGTATTGTAGTGTTCGTACGCGAATCATACTTATTTTGTGATTCTTGTAAATGTTGAGTAAAGGAGAGTCGAAATTAACAACATCATACGTATGGTTAAGTATGAATACGATGAGTACTTCAAACTTTGAATATGAGTAGTATGAGTATGATATTAAAATTAGTATGAAAGCGTATAAGTATCACAAATTATGAATATGATTCGATTTTTCTCATCTTTTTGAATACTCATTGCTGATCTCTGGTAGTAACATTAAACTGATGCTATTAATGGTAGGCAACTCGTTTTATCTAATCACGTCGCTTAAAAACATATTCCATAAGACAAAAAAAAAATAAATCTATTAAGCGATATTAAATTTAAAAAGTATTTCTTTTTCTTTGTTTATATAACAGCCAACCTTCATTGCTGTCAAACTCTATTGAATTTTATTTTAATTTTTAGTTTTTTTCCCAGACAATATTTTCTTTGGATCTCCTCAACCATGAAGTTTTTATTTTGCCTTGTTTAACAATTTCTCTCTTTTTTGTTGTTTTAGCAAATATGTTTGTTTGCTTGTTTGCATATGATAGTGTGTGTCTGTGTGTGTTCTTCTAAGCTATGCTAAGCAATATGTACTAAACGCTGCAAGTGTTACACAAGGGTTGCAAGCGCCTTCGTCATACCCTATGGAACAATACCCTGGGACGAAAGTTGCTTTCCAGTGCTGCAAAAAGTGCTCTCTGTTATCACCTGCTGTATTCACACTTTTTTTGTAGAAGCATATGTTCGCATGAAGTCAATAATTTTGAAGCTTCGAAGATTCCATCGTTTTGCAGGTATTAAAGAAACATGATCAGTGCTTTGACTTACATTTGGGCATTTAAATAGATATGAGCTCCAGCATTACTGACTGGTTAACAAACAGGTTTAGGTGCAAACTAACCTAACCGTGTTTTTTTTCCGTCTAGTCAGATAATCCCAGTATAAGTTCATCTTAAACTTGCAGACGCCTTAATCGCCATAGCTTACTTGGATCCTATAAGGTCCCGTCGTAACACCGATATTATATATTTCGTCATTTAATTATCCATCCCGAGGGTCTTATGAAAGTGTGAATTTTTCTCAGGTCGCCCTGGTATGTAACATAATTGGCCTTCAGTCAGGACTACGGCCCAGCTTCTCACACTACTCTTGTTGTTAATTTTATACACGCCAGTTTAAAGGCGACTCCGAACGACAGATTTTTGAGAAACTTTTTATAGCAATTTTATTTACTCTCAGAGTTTTTGCCAGAAATCTGCTGAGAAAAAGTCGCCGAAGAAATATTTTTTCATATTTCGTTTTTCTGTCTGACCTGGGGTTTGAACCGTGGCCTTACGTCTAATAAGCCAACACACTACATACTAGACTACGACGATTATTACCATATTCTGGTTGCCAAAGACATCCTCTTATTCGTATTCTAATATTCTCTGATTTCTTCTTCTTCCTCGTCGTTACAGAAGACGTTATGAGGTATTCCCAGTCTTCTGGTGTCAACCTCCAGAGGACAATGTTGGGATGAAACAGAAACTACCTTTTCTATTGAGAGGAATCCGCCCGCCTTTTTCCCATAGGATTGAAATTTAATTAAAAGAAGTGTGCTAAGCTCGTTTTTAATGCTACATTCGTATTTTCTTTATACGCTACTGGCTACAGCGGCATTATTGCCGCAATAACTGAGGCTGGGCCTGACGATAGTAAGGAGAAGGCAGAAACAACCCTGAGATCAGATGGAGATACAGGAGTCTAGGCTGCATCTAATCTAATTCTATAAGTTTTCCTGTTGGTGGCCTGTGCCCATGTGACGGCTGCATACAAGGAAATCGGTCTCACCACTGTCATGAGCACTAGCCTTTTTCTCTGCCGTGGACCGCCAAATTTGGACATTATTAATGCACAAGTTATTGACTTACATTTCCTACTAATATAAACCAGATACTCCTTAAACACGAGCGCTTGATTGTATGCTTTGAAGTTATTCAATGAAAGTTATTATGATGAATTCCATTTTTTTTTACTGGGCTCAAGCAGCAAGTTTGAGCAGAGAAAAAAAAAAAAAAAAAAAAAAAAAATACTCATCGTACTCATACTAAACAATAGTCATGATGTTGTTAATTACGACTCTCCTTTACTCAACATTTACACGAATCACAAAATAAGTATGATTCGCGTACGAACTCTACAATACTCACAAGAAGGTTGTGTGTTTGCTTTGCTTGCTGTTTTTGTATTTTTCTTTCTTCTTTTTATATAAATGAACTAAGACTAAATTTTAATGAATGATTCGAATCACTCGAATCATTTATGCGTATTATAAATTAAATTTTTCTAAATTAATGAATCTGAATGAGTAGACGTATGAATCGTTCGAATGTTATGAGTTTGATGTCAACGTTGTATTCATACTCATTGCAACCTGTACTTATAAATCAATATTGTAGTGAGTACGAATGAATCAGAGTAGTTGAATTTCAATACTGTTGACTTACTCATACTCAAAATTTCATGAGTACTTATGAGTGGCGAGAAAACGATTCATTGCTGATCTCTGATCAGTAGGTGCGTTTTCTGCCAGACAACTGATGAGTCAGGTTGATTGTATCACTTAAAGAAATGAACGCCATTAGAAAAAACATTTCACAAAGCCTGCCTTCCCGATGTCCGCAAAGGAGAGTTTCTCGATAACTTTTAAGATCACCACGTTCAGTTTAAGCAATTTCCTACGCCTTTTAGTCTTTAAGCTCTTACTAGCTTTCCTTTTTATTAAGGCCTTACTCGGGCCTTTATAAGCTGCGTTATTCACTATTATTTTTCAAGTCTAGCTAGGTTTCAACGATACGGAAACAGATGACGTGTTAGTCTGAAAGCTGTCTAGATCAGATTTACGTTCAGCCGATAGTGGTTGAAAAATTTTGTATTCACTGGCCGATTTCTTCAATTTCAATCGTATCGATGTAACCAAGTATACCACGATCATAATCTTACGGATGACAATCCTGATGTCAATATATGTGTCTAGACTTTTATCATTATCTTGCATTGAACGTGGCCATCGCTGAGGTAAAATTTTGTTCCGCTACTTCTCGGGTGAGTACTCACTTTTAATGCATTTGAGTGTGTGTGTGTGTCAGACATACACACACAGCATAGCATTTAAGCAGACATAATGAATCATGATGATGACTTTACTGTTACTCATGGCCAGAATAAAAGCATTACAGGCAGATGGAAAAGCAACAACAACAGCAAGAGTAAACGACTTAAGGCAGTTGACAGACAATGTTTTTATTTGTCACAAATAAAATGTGACGAGAAAAGAAGATCCCGTAAATAGAATGGAAGAAATAAGGAAGGAAAAATAAAATCCTTTAAATCTACAAAAGAAAAAATAGAAGAAAAAAAGGAAACGACGAGAATTCCTAGGAATGCCTTCAAATATTTTTTTTGTTCTTGTTTTCATATTGCATCAGCAAAAAAATCAGGAAAGAAAAGATTGAAGAAAGACAAGAGACTGAAATGTATTTTTGTTGTTGTTGCAATAACGCAATTTGAAATGAAAGAAAATTTCTGTCTTTCATTTCTTAGATCTTTTTATCTGCAGACAGATAAAACAAATATAATTTATTTGGATTTAAACCGGAAAAAAATGCTCTTAAAAGGTGATTTACAATTTAGAATGCCCTGTACAAATTCGAGCAAAAAAAAAATAATTATTCTAATTGCAGTGAAGGAAAATAAAATAAAAACACGTCGCATACAACAAAATCAAGAATGTTTTTTTGTTAGAAAAATTTTCTACTTTTATACGGGTCATTAAACTGCAGGATACCGTATAATATATTCGAGCCGCCTTTTATTTCAATCTTTAATTGATTATTTTTGAAAAAATATCCCGACTAGATCTTAGAAAACTGACGTTACCAGTCTATATCAGAGATCAGCAATGAGTATTCGAAAAGAGGAGTAGAATTGAATCATACTCATAATTTCTGATACGGATACGCATTCATACTTATTTTAATATTATACTCATACTACTCATATACAATGTTTGAAGTACTCATCATACTCATACTTAGCAACAAGTATGATGTTGTTGATTTCGGCTCTCCATCAGTTATAAATATTATAAGTATTTTTTTAAAGTTTTGAATCTAAATGAGTAGGCTTATGAATCAAACATATTTCGAATGGTATGAGCCTGATGTCAACACTGTACTCATACTCATTGCAGTCATACTTATAAATCAACGTTGTAGTGAGTATGAATGAATCAGAGTAGTTGAATTTCAATACTGTTGACTCACTTATATATTTAAAATTTTATGAGTGCTTATGAGTAGCGAGAAAACGATTCATTGCTGATCTCTGGTCTATATCTAACATCACCATAAATGATTGTCGACTTTTTTTGGTTTGAATTGAAAGATCTGGACAGGAACGATTTGAAGACATGGTCATCTCACTTGGGGTTAATGTAAATATTGTTGTGGAGTTTTCTTAAGCCACTGGTATATGCAAACTGGAAACCACAGCGGCACCCAAAGCAGAATTCAAAATCTGTATGATTTATGCGGCATGGTAAATCGAAAATTTCGGATGCACTCCATCCATAGAAGCTATATTTTATTCCACACATAATGTCATCAATAAGTTTTCCAAACAGATAAAAAATTTCAATTACAATTGAAGATAGGAAGCGCCTAATGGAAGGTTAGATATGAGACGAATGTATCATCAAACGTTAAAGCGAGAAATACTGCAAACATATTACTGATATGAGTATCATCGCTCAATTCACTCGTCGAAGGCATCATTGACTTAATTGGTTCCGAAAATGAAAGGATTGCTCTTGGTTGAAATCTGGTGCCAACTTATCACGCTATATGCGTTGACTTGAACCTATTAAGAGGTAGTTTGATCAACAATTAATCTTACATTTGCTGCCAAGTTCATGCGATTTAGGCTCATTAGGATATTTTTGTGAGGATGCGCGCAGTCTCTTGTGTGCAGGGACAAGTCAACAGTAATTCTGGACGACCCTGAAAGACAACATTACAGTTACCATTAGTGAGGTACAGGAAAATGCTAGAATAGTTTGCCCAAATTGAACCACATGAAATGATTGCCTCCGGCCGAATGCAATAATTTTGAAAAGTAAATGTCTGTCATTCATTTATCATTCCAAATAAATGCTTTTTTGTTTAAAAAAGACGCAACAATGAATTATAGTAACTGGTGGGGGACTATGCAGCCATTCGCAGCTCTAGAGGCCCAATACCGAGTCATTTTAGATCGAATACTGGTTAAAATATTTGCCAAACTCTAAAACCAAACGGCAGTTCAGTCAAACATAATTGCTTCACAACGAATCTTACTGGAACAAATGAATGAGCCCTGCCACCGGCAATTATCATCCACGACCACAATACGACTATTCGAGAATAAGTGCGAATGTGAAATCTGTACTTTACGTAAGTAGAACATGGCATATTTCAGTGAGAATAACGAACAAACTGCCAGCTTTCATCAACAGTTGCCTGAGAAATATTCCTTGGATATGGAGACTCTACAACCCAGTGGTGTTGTCGAGCCGGAACGCTCCGGAACGTCGTTCCGGTACTTCCTTTTTGGACAGGAACGCGTTCCGGAACTAAAGATGATTTCTGATAACGGGAATTGGCTGACGTTTTGAAAAAAAAAAATTAAAAAGATTTGCTGATTTTTTTTCTAATTTTTTACGAATTTTTATATGTATTTTTATAAACAAGGGTTTGAACCGAACCCGAACCGGAACAAAAACCGGAACGAACCGGCTCGTTTTTCCGAACGGTGAACCGGAGTCCGGAACGCGTTCCGGTAAAAAAAAATTAGCACAACACCACTGCTACAACCGGATTTCCAACACAAAGTTTTACAAACGATCCAGACGGATAGTGATTGGAAATTAGATTGCGGAAGACATTGCAAAACCCTCACAATATGTCGCAAAAATGACAATCGATTAGAGTGTACATAGTACTCGAAACCATGGTCGCCCGACTTGGCGAAAGAAAGAGATTTCATTATGTAAGGGGCTGCAGATTATCTTTAAATTGGAAGAGAATCGCATGCAATCGAAAATTTTGATTCTAAAGAAAGGCCGGTGGGTTGTGGTATAACCATTTATGTAAGAAAGCAATGGTCAGATCAAAATTTCTCGCCTTCCTCTTCAATATTGTTACGAAAACGAAAAAATCTAGATATTGGTGTTTTGCTTTTACATCGTTTAACTTTAAAATTATAAACAAAACCTACAAAAACAAACCAATGAACTTGTTTACAAATTATCGCACTGCATAATATAACAAATACCAGCACAAAAAAAATTTTAAACAAGTAAACAAAAATATACCAACAACACTACAATAATAAACGTAAACAACGATGTTTACATTTATGGAGATTTCGGGAAGGCGAACATTCATCAGACTGTTTACTTTGCCATATAAAAGGCAAGACAAAGCAGGCGACTGAATTAGTGAAGTTCAGTTAGTCTTGTGTGAAGACGCGATGTATTTGAAGAGAGTAACCGTGGTTTGAAGATCTCCGTTGTAAAGATCTGTCGAACAATTGTGTGGTAATTGTTATTGTTTACGCAAAGGGTGTAAACAGAGGAATAACAAAGCAATTGTTGTTGTTTACATAAAGTTGTGAACAGTGGCACACAGTTTTTAAAAAGTAAAAACGTAGCAATATGAACAACACCATAATTTCCGAGTGTAAAATAAAGGGAAGACTAAAAAGAATTATTATATAATTTATTAAAGAATTATTAAATTATTAATGTACAATTTATTATTATTATTATTTTTATTTTTAAATTTTCTAATTTAAGTAAAAAAAGGATTTTTTTTGTTTTCAATTTTACCAACGTATTCCTAAAAAAACTCCGATTGTATATAAAATTGTAATTTAAATTATTTTTTATTCTTTACACAATTACATATATTTCCCAGTAATGCAGGTAATACTTAATATATTTTTATTTCAAAGCAAATTATTTTTTTACTTTTTTCTGTTGTTAATTTTCTGTCTACAACCATAGCAACCAACAGCCATTGGAAGCGGTTGCAGCACAATCTACATGTTTTCAATGCTTTTGTCATGAAAAGAGGAGAGAAAAAAATCAAACATTTCAAATGAGAAATAAAATTTACAAACCTACCGAGCCTTTTGCTGCATATTATTCTCAACAACAGCGACAAAATTAATTTAACAAAAGTAGTGTTAATTATTTATTTGTATTCTCCTTTGGTTGTTGTTGTTTTGTGTTTTTGATAAAATCCAACTTATGTTGACATTTCACTTCTTTAATTAACCATTTTAATTGACGTTAAGTGATGTGATTTTAAAAGTAATTGAAAGATATTTACATCGAACATAATGCAAATTCTTACTTACTTAATTGGTCTTAATAATCCGTTCATCCAAATTTGGTCTGCCGAAAATACGTTCTTTCAGGCGCTTCTGCTTCTCGTGCTCCTTCCCTAGTCCCCGCGTCAAATAGTCTTATCGGCGGAATATATTCTTCCATTTTAACGACTATATCCCAGCTAACGCATCCTATGGATGTTAATAAGGTACACAATGTCCATGTCGTTGAGGTGCTCATTGCGAAAATCAACGCCAACTCGCACAGGGCCCGAATATTATCGTGACCGCTGCATTGATGCGTAACAACGTCTATGTTTCTTCAGCATAAAGAAACACCGTGAGGATGAGCGACTTATAAAACATTAATTTTGTCATACAAAAGTGATCTCTGCTATTTAATTGACTACTGAGAGCACAGTAAAAGACAGAATGATACCATTTATGATGGTAACGGCAGAGCCAAATTCATCGACAACATCGAAAGTATGTTTAACGGCCGTAATCTAGGATCCGCATATCCCTACTTGTAGACAACATATACATACGTATTTCGGTTTGTTTTCATTTACTGAAAATAATGCTAAAGACAGCGGTAGCATCTCGTTTGGTATATCTTATCATGTCAATTATGGAAAATAGTGACTTTACATTTCTACCTTCCTCAGAATACACCACATGTCTAAGACCTCGCATGGTAGCAAGTTGTTTGGAGAGATCCTTTCCTACAACGATGGAACTGCAAGAGTTGCACAGCCTTTTTAGCTTCGGAAGAATGCCGAGCGGCAAAAAAACACAATTGCTTTAGCATACACAGTGTGTTATATCATATCACGCAGCGTGAATTAATTCCCAAAGATTATCAGAATTATTGGAAAATTTTCCGCTGATTGTTGTTTTTTCTAACATACGTCAAGTTCCGGATGGGATTTGAATCTGAATACAGTGTGGACCAGTCTAATACATTGGTATGATATTGTTATCATCGAACCATTTCACTATGCAGAGTCATTATCCTGCTGGAACGCGTATTGTCCAACAAAATGTAGCATGAAATTTTGAAGGATTACAACATAATTCAGAACTTCACGCTACAACAGCAATATTCTCTTCGGTACGCACATTCCTTTGGTTTGTTGAATGATTTGAATCGAAAATGGTAAAATTTGGGCGAAAAATGTCAATAACTACACGAATTAGTACTACGACTGACTCACTTCTGTATTTAAATTGCATGATAATGCAAAGAGGACAAAATCATTTCTATTGCATGGCCATCCATAGCACAATAGCGATTCTCATGAGCCATTGTCTTTTTTGTAGACATTCCAAAAGACTGGGCAATCAATTGTGGGACTGAGAATGTGGAAGAGACTGTCTTTCAGGTGCTCTTGTCATATAAAGACATTAGTTTCTGAAATCTTTGAATCAGCTTCCTTAAATTCATGCAATATCATAATTTATTTGAACTCGTGTATGCTTTCTCTGGGAAATGCGTTATCCCCGGGTAGAATAAATTGTGCTATTACAATGGGCCTAAGTGGGACTTTTTTCTTTCTAACCTAAACTACTATTTAGTCGTTGATGACAACCCTTGAAGTAATTTCCGTTTTAAATGAATTAATAAATTTACTACCTACCGCAGTCGGTAGGTAGTGTGTTGGCCACGGTTCAAACACCAGGTCAGACATCAAAACGAGCCAAAACCCTGAGAGTAAATAAAATTGTCATGAAAAGTTTCTCAAAAAACTTCGCAGTCGCCTATAACAGTAGAGTAGGTCCCGTCACTCATGTATAAAATTAACACAAACAACATGGGTTGTGTGAGAAGCTAGGCCGTTATCCTGACTGAAGAGTTGTAATTGCCAATTATGTATGTATGTCTGTATGTAATAAATTTAAGCTACCAAAAGAAAAAAGAATTGCCCATTAGTACGAATATTTTTTGAATCAAAGAATATTTATAAAAAAATATTTCCATTTTTACCATAAAAATATTGTAAATTCTTGCATTAGAATACCATGCAGAGAAATAAAACATTCCTTCATACAGTACGGTTGACCTGTTTTAAATATTCCAATTAAAAATGAATTTCGCAATAAAAAATCGTTGCGAGTTTTAAATCAAAAGAGAAAATATTTTTCAGTTTTTTAAATGAATATTTAAGTGAAGAATTTTTTATTCAATTTTAATCCAGGAATACATACGTATATATTTTTGTAAAAAGGTTTATTAGCAAAAATGCCTGGTATATAAAAATTTAAAAAAAACAGAAATTAAAACATAAAAATTAAAGCAATAACAACGTTATTATTGCTGAGAGGAAAATGAAAAGCAAAATTAATTCAATACGAAATGCTGCAATTTAAACTTAAACCGGCATTTATCTTCTCTACTATTATTCCTCTCTAATTCGGCTAATGTTTGTTGTTCTCTTTGGTGTTATTATTGTTGTTGCTATTGCTGTTGAGGCATCTTCTAGCCAAAAAATAATGTGATGCCATTATTTAACTTCAGTTAAATAAAATCCAACATGAATTATACACTCAAATAACTGGTAAACACACATACACATACACAAATAAATAAATATTCTCTACGGCACAACACACACACACATTCACATATTCGCCATGTGCACCAGCAATGGTGGAATTCTCTAAAGTTGAAAACAGGACTTTCTCATAGGAAGTCTGTATATGTAAGCGAGTTTATATACATACATACATATGTGTGTATAAGCGTGAGAGAGAGAAAGAGAAAGATACAGAGAGCGAGTAGAAGAAGAATTCATTGTGAATTTGATTAATTTCACGGTATACGCGTCATTTAGAATTGACTTAAAATAAAATTAACAGAATTTATAAGAATTTAACGGGCGCATATCTATGCGAAACAAATAAAAGAGAAAGATGCCATACAAAACGACAACAACAATAACAACATAAACAAGGACTATAGTAAAAGATAAGAAGGAATAGAAATATAGCAAAAGGAAATAAATTACAAAAAAAAAGAAAAACAAAATCCAAAACAAAAAACAAAACAAAGCCAAAATAAAAGAGAAGAAATACGAGGAGAAGAAGAAATAAAATGAAATAATACGAGTAATCATTGTTGGAAATTGTTGGCATTCCTTTAATGCTGCTGAGAGTATTTAAACATTCTTTTGCGTAAATGTACACGTGTGTGTGTGTGTGAACGCCTGAGAGTATGAACTCACACACTAGCATGCTCACAATTGAAACGGGCGATTTTTTAAGCCTTTGAGTTTTAAAAATTAACGCACGGAAAAGTTTAAAAAGTGAATGAAATATTTATTTGGGGGCGATAAAGGTCTTTACTTTTCAAAGATTATTTCGTGTAAATTTTAGGAGCAGCTATGATGTCGGTGGTCAATTCTTGAGATTTAATTTGACCTACATTTCCAGCATTACGGCCAGTAATTACAACAATGGCAGCTGTAATTGGGATGGAATTGTGGCCGGCTAGCATTAGTGCACGCAAAACTTTACGTAACTTATGGGGTCAAACGAGTTCTAGATATCTCATGCTGTGTGCCTCATTTAATTGACTGCAAAATTGCGATTTTCCTAGTCCTTGAAAAGATATACGAGTCAGCAATACCGCCAGCTTCAAAAACAATGCAGCTCTCACATGCTTTGACAGTTTTTACAATCAAATGCAGCAATTCTGTTTGTTATCAAACGTATTGAGCTACACTTTCTAAGCAGCATGAGTTTTTGATAATAAAATTCAATTCATGGTAAAACGTCAAACCATTCTAAGCTGCATAAAACGAATGGTGTTCATCCTTAAATGAAAACATACAATAAAGAGCCAAATAGCAAACAAAAGAAAATAATCATACATACATAATTGGCCATTACAACCCTTCAGTCAGGATTACGGCCTAGCTTCTCACACCACTCATGTTCTGTGTGTTCATTTTTTACATGAGTGGCGGGACCCTCAGTTTTAAAGTCGACTCCGAACGACAGCTTTTTGAGAAACTTATCCTGGCAATTTTATTTACTCTCAGAGCTTTTATCAGAAATCTGGAAGTCGCCGAAGAAATATTTTTTCGTATTTCGTCTTGATGTCTGAACTGGGGAAAAAAATCACCCGTTATTATTATCTATAATCATTATTTGTTTTTGTTGTAATGATACAAAAAAGTTACCGAGTTAGAGAGTGAGTGAGTGGGAGAGAGAATAAGTATTTTAAAAGCAATTTGTTTGTAGATGACAAATAAAAACATTTGAGATTTTTATCTCTCAATAAAATAACAACAACACCCATGGAATTGCTACCTCGACATTAACAACGACAATGAAATCGTTAATAGCACAACAACCACACTTAAACACTGACAAAGACAATAGGGAAGTATTGTAGTACTCGATTACATTTGCACAGATAATTTATCGTAAAGACGGATATTTAAAACTCATTTAAATAGCAATTTATAAAAACCTTAAACAACGACCATTGGAAAATAGGGAGCCCATGGGGAATTGGCCCCAAAAAAAAGAAAAGAAACAAAACCTATGGAATAGGCTTAAATATGATAATAAAAATATATTTTTCAAAAAATATATTAAAGCCAATATATACATACATACATACATACATAATTAGCCATTACAACCCTTCAGTCAGGATTACGGCCTAACTTCTCACACCACTCATGTTGTGTGCGTTAATTTTATATGTGAGTGGCGGGACTTACATTTTAAAGCCGACTCCGAGCGACAGATTTTTGCGAAACTTTTCATGACAATTTTATTTACTCTCAGAGTTTTTGCCAGCAATCTAATGAGAGGAAGTCGCCGAAGAAATATTTTTTCATATTTCATTTTGATGCCTGACCTGGAATACGAACCTGGGCTTTACGTCTAATAAGCCAACAAACTAGCTATTAGACTACAGCCAATACATACTATACATATATAGATACTATAATATCAGTTAGCTGCCCTGAAAGCTCAGTAAAAATGTACGCGGTCAACTATTAACTTTAAGTTGATGCCAAACAGTTTTGACCTTTAATGAACACAACAATATAAGAAATCCGGTAATATTGTACATTAAGCCTACAATTAATTTAAAGAAGATACATTTGAAAACATTTCAAATTCGTCATTCGTGTGTAATAAACGCAAACTGCAGCCAGAGTGAAACAAATGCTTCAGGCGTCTTTTTTTTAACAACTGACTTTGACGTTAAACTTAAATGATTTAAATTTCACATTTTTGAAACTCCAAAACTATGACGCACGAATACAAGAAATAATCCAACTAAAATGTTCGAATTAAAACAAATCATTACAAGAATTTGCTACTAAACCGCTAAACAGTAGTCCTCAATCATAATCCAAACTGTGGCGCTGCGGGCTTATTGAACCGTCATCATTAGATCGGTCGCTAAATGAATAGGCGTTATATCCTTAAATCAAGTCAAGGGCTATTCCAAAAAAGTAAGCAATAACATGCCCCTAATTCATGAAGTCGCCGTATTCTAGTAGGTAATGTATTGACTTATTAGACGTGGGGGCTCGGTTCATACCCCAGGTCAGACATGAAAACGAAAATATGAAAAAATATTTCTTCGGCGACTTCCTCTCAACAGATTTCTGGCAAAACCTCTGAGTAAATAAATCGGAATCGGCTTTAAACTGTAGGTCCCACCACTCATGTATACAACCTAAGTAGTGTGAGAAACTAGGTCCATAATCCTGATTGAAGAGTTGTAATGACCAATTATGTATGTGTATAATTCATATCATATAGTGAATACCAATACTCATTGTAGAGTTGCATTTAGAGAGAAAAGTTCTTCCCCAATCAAAAAAGGCCAGATCAGTTAATTCACAGCAAATCTATGTTCAAATGGTCATCTTGTTTAGCGATCTTGTAGATCATTAATAACCGTGTTGCGAGGCAATATCAATGTACATAAATCAGACCACGATACCATGACCTGGCTCTACTATGACTAAGAATCCGAATAACTGTATCATTATCGAGTCGTATAAATAATAGATACTACGGCTGCATCCATCACCATTCTAAAGCATAATCTTTTCTCCATCCAGATGATATAAAAACCACCATTTACTCCTGAACGCTACTTACAACCGTGCGCATAAACCTCAGTTATATTTTTCTTCTTCTTCTTTCTTATGGATACACTCTTTTTAAACTATGTTGTGATATTGTAATATAATCACAAGTTGCTCAAAAGCAATTGTTTTACCTTACGCCACACGCAATTTGTATCTTGTGCATGCCAATGAAAAATTTAATTAAATATGTGAAGACCAAAAATTCCATTACAAATAAAAATTTAATAATCTAATCTTAAGTGCTAGGATGACCTTTAGACGACACAGTGTCGATATACAATATTAACATACGAAATAACTTACAGTAGTTCTTCTCTATTTGAGAGACAATTAAATATCTTTAAATTAATCGTACCTGCAAATAAACAGAGGAGAGGAAAGCAATTAAAAGTTTTCAGTTGAATTGTTTGGTATAAAAAATTAGTTATTAACGAACAAAAAGTTTAAATGTTTATATAAAAATAAAACAATAGAAAACAAATATTATTTGCATATAAATTGTTGCTATGATTAAAAATCTATATAATCTAAATAAATATGAGTAAACAAAAAAAGCAAACAAAATACACACATCGTACGGTACATATAATTCAACACACAACCAAATACGTTGGAATTTACGAGAAGGGAACAAAACAAAGATCAAAAATCCAGCAACAAAGACTCCATCGAAAGATCAAGACATTAGTAGACATAAAATAAAGAAGTATGAATAGAGCGAAAAACGCACGCAGATGGGGCTACATAGAAACTGCGTGTCAACTTGATACAGTATTAAAAAGTGCGGGTTAAACACAATGGAATTGAATATCGAAAAGTTTGATCTTTGTTGGAGAGAATCGTGAAAAATTAATAGAGCATGGGTGCCCTGATAGTCTAGTGTGCTAGACTATAACCGTGAGTGTAGTGGATTCAATTCCCTCCAGATAGTCTAGTCTATTGCAATACACCGAGTATAAAGTCTGAGTTACTCAACTCGTAATAATTATAATATAATTTGTAACTGTATTCTAATTAGCGGAGCTGCTATAGACACAAATCTTGAAGTCGGTGCAAAAGAAATTGGAAGGAGTTGCAACTAAAGCCGAATGATTTGAAAGTGGCACACAGAAGGTGATAAAAATCGAAGACGGCGCAATTGGAAAAACTGAAACAGCTTGATTGAGAACATTTAATGCTTTCACAATATTGCATCTTCAGATTATCATTTGCTCTGATCTCTCATTTGAAGCAGTAAGTGAAGCGATGGCGTGAGTTAGATCAGTTCATCGTATAGAAATCCCCACGTGAGCGTCAAGATACCATAAAAATATCTCCACAGGAAACATCCGTCAAACATATCCATTATACAACAAATCAGTGAACAAATACCATATTTTCCATCAAGCTAAAGATGGCGGAAGCATTAATTTTTTAATCGAATGCTTGTCAATGCATATGGTGATCATGCTCTATCGAAAGCAAAATGCAGAAGATGGTTGAGATGTTTCAAAGACATCGATTTTGATGTGTGAACGTAAAAGGCAATCAAAAAAGACAACGAATTACAATTTATATTGAATGAAGACGGTAATCTTTGATGATGAAATAAATGGCAGACATGTAACTAATTAATTTGCATCAAAAGACGAACAATTTTATGGGCGTGGAATCTATAAAGTGCCTGAAATGTGTAGCCAACAATGGCCAATACTTTAAATAAAAAAGTTTTTCACTCTTCCATTAATAATTCCTGTTTTGTTTTCATATCAGTAGGCCTGGCGTACAGACATTGCATTATATTGTTATGTTTTTACCTTTTAAAAACGTTTAAATATGATCTCGTAGATTAAAAATAAAATAAAAATAAATTTGTGTTTAGTTTTAATTAAAATTCTTTATTGCTCGCACAATTCTGTGTGCCACTGTTCACAATTTAATGTAAACAACAACAATTGCTTTGTTTGTTACCCCACTGTTTATATTCTTTGCATAAACAATAACAATTACTAGACAATTATTCGACAGATCTTTGTAACGGAGATCTTCAAACCACGATTACTCTCTTCAAACGCATCGCGTCTTTACACAAGACTGACTGAACTTCACTAACTCACTCGCCTGCTATGGCTTGCCTTTTATATGGCAGGCGATGTTGTTGAAGACGAATGTTCGTGGCTTCACATTCTCGAAATCTTTATAAATGTAAACATCGTTGTCTGATTATTGTTGTTTGTGTATTTCGTTTACATTTATGCTTTTAGTGTTTGTTGTTGTATTTTTGTTTACTTGTTTCCCATTTTTTATGCTGGTGTTTGTTGTTGGATTTTTGTTTACTTGTTTTAATGTTAAACGATATAAAAGCAAAACATCAGTATCTAGATTCTTTCGTAACAATATTCAGTTTGTTTACCTTGTAAGTTGAGGTATAAGTGTGTAAGTTGCAGTAGATTTACAAAATATGAAAATTATTTTGAATATTTCAATTAAAATTCATTTATTTTCTATTGTTTTGCTCTATGTATTGATGGGCATTTAATGCGAACGATATTATTTGTATAAATATTTTAGAATCAATCAAAACACGTGAATATTTTATAAACTGAAGTGATTTTATCATTTCAATTCAAATACTCATGCCCACGTATCATACACACAAACAATACATTTTAAATTTTTTGGTTTAAAATGAATTAATTTAACAAAATAATCCTGTATTATGGTACAGTTGTATTCGAATACGTTTTGAGAGTGCGAGTATTTGAGCCATTGCCCAGAAATACATCAACAATTTACGATTTAAGGAAAATGTTTAAATTGAAATTTATTTTAATGTTCGTCCATCCATTTCTATATGAAATCTTCGATGACATTAATGGCATTACAAAATGACGTATTGAAAGAGAAATACATACATATGTATGGATGTACATTTTATACAGTTCGATATCTTTATGTAATTGTTATTTTATTTTAGTATTTAAATATATGTATGTATGTATACGTATTTATGTATATTCACATATACATTGGCACTATGTCTATATATTCTATGTATGTATTTATAGAGAGGAATTTATATCCTGTATTTGCAAGTATTTATTGTGGAAATTTCCTGCCAATCATCTCGCTAGTATTGTATAAAAATACTGCCATCGTTGTTGCCGTTTCATTTCAATATTTTGCGTATTAAAGTTGTCAACATGTCAAAACAATGTTTTTCTATATTTTTCCGACAGTAAATAAGAATGATAATGAAATAAAAGACTAACTTTTAAGGAACTTCGTTAATGATAAGAAACGGATGACTAAACATTAGATTTTTCACTTTTTATTTGCTAAAGTTAGGAAAATATGAAATGAAATATTCTACACTCATACATCAGTTCTAATCACATTTGTATCGATTCCGGTTTCTTTAAATCTGTTTGTAATCTTGTTAATTTCTTGGACCAGATCGATTTCTTGGACTAGATGTGCGCACATGCTGAGATACAAATATCGACTCGATCTAACTTGTCGCAGACGATTAGGCATTAGCGCTTCGAGGTTCACGCGATCTAGTACATTGAGAAAGCTAGACGTCAAAAAGCTACGATCAAAATCAATCTCCGCTCCACAGAAGTGTTGTGTTGTTTATGTTTGCTGACGACATTGACTTTATTGTGGGTATTACTGCTACCTTTAGCGTCTGTCAGGATAGGTCTGTTCGTAAATGAAGGTAAAACAAAGTATATGTTGCCGACAAGGAGGTAGATGTTGCGTATCTGGACCCAGATTACGGCCGGTAACTATACTTCCGATTTTGCCAATGAATTTTTATACCTTGGCTCCACCGCTACCACCAAAAATGATGTTAGTTTGGATATCAAGCCAAGGATCATTTTTGCTAACAGATGCTAATATTGTCTCAAGAGGCAATTAAGTAGCAAAGACAGCTCTCTTGCGACGAAATTAAAACTCTATAAAACGCTCATCCGCTCCGTGCATCTTTATGATGCAGAAGCACAGACGTTGCTACGCCGTGATAGTATTCAGGTGAAATGTCCTACTGAGGACCTTCGGTCCAATGCAAGTTGGATATGATTACCGTATCCGATCCAACAACGTATTGTATTAGCTCCTCAACTACATGGACGTTGTGCAGCAAATTAACATCCATATGCTATGAATGAAAGACAATGTTCCGCCGAAACGGATACTTAATGCGAGGGTTAACAGGTCAGATATGAAAACGAAAATATTAAAAAATATTTCTTCTGGCGACTTCCCCAGGGGTCTATACTTGGACCTTTGCTGTTTTGCATGTACATAAATGATCTACCTGATGTTTTGGTTAACTGTAATGTTCACATGTATGCTGACGATGTGCAGCTTTACACATATACTCCAAGGGAGAATATTTATTCTTGTTTGGACTACATTAATCGTGACTTAGCAAGGATTGACGGATGGGCCTCGGCCAATG
This sequence comes from Sarcophaga variegata, assembly GCA_932273835.1. Classification (NCBI taxonomy): domain Eukaryota; kingdom Metazoa; phylum Arthropoda; class Insecta; order Diptera; family Sarcophagidae; genus Sarcophaga; species Sarcophaga variegata. The sequence continues at coordinate 48,747,775 of OW026360.1, read as the reverse complement.
GACTATGTATCAATCCTTCTAAGTCTAAATGTATTACACTTTCGAGAACAAACGGATCATTTGTCATACCTGAATTGAGTATCAGGGGAAATAAAATTGAATTTGTCAGGTCGGCTACTAATCTGGGTATTGTCTTTAATGACAAATTATTGTGGTCTACCCATATAAGTGTCATTGTTGGCAGAATTTATGGCATGCTTCGAAATTTGTGGGCTGTCATTGATTCAACTCCTTTTGTCATTCGCATGCAACTTGCTAAAACTTACTTGATTCCGGTACTTTTATATGGATGTGAGATATACGCAAATTGCAGTTATGATGACAACCAGAAACTTAACCTGGCGTACAATAACATAGCCAGGTATGTTTTCCTTAAGGGGCGTCGGGATCACATTTCTCATTTAGCTTACCTGATTCTTGGTATCAAATTTGATAATCTCCTGAAAATTAGATGCCTCCTTCTACTTCATAAAATAATTTACACGAAACAGCCGAAGTATCTATATTGTAAAATTAAGTTTGCTAGATCCCACCGGGGTGTGGGGATTATACAGCAACGATTCAGGACTCTTCTGTCTCAGCGACAGTTCTTTATACACACCATTAGTCTTTGGAATTCCTTACCAAATAACATCCAAAATCTGGGCAATGCAAACGCGTTCAAAAAGGAGTTATTTAAATTATTTTCATAATTAAAATTTTACTCTCATATTTGTAAATTTTGTGATTTAATTTTTTAGGTCATCATTATTATTGTTATTATTATCATTATAATTATTATTATTATTCTTATTATTATTATTTTTTTTTATACTTTACCTTCTTAATTTAATTTAATATTTATATACATAAATTAACTTTCTCTAATTTTTTATATTTAAATAAATTTAATTTTTTATACCTTATTGATTGTAAACATAGCACTGTCACTTATAAGATTTAGTATCTTGTTGTGCTATGTAGATCATTATAAATCAAATAAATAAAACTAAAATAAAACTAAACTTCCTCTCAGCAGATTTCTGGCAAAAACTCTGAGAGTAAATAAAATTGCCATGAAAAGTTTCTCAAAAATCTGTCGTTCGGAGTCGACTTTAAACTGTAGGTGCCGTCAATGGTGTAAAAAATTAACACACACAACATAAGTGGTGTGAGAAGCTAGGTCGTAGTCCTGACTGAAGGGTTGTAATGATCAATTATGTATGTATGTATGTATGTATGTTAACGGAAGTCAGCGTAGTGGACGACCTTGTCTGCATGGGAAGGACCAAATCGTGAAAATACTGTCATAGATTATTGTGACAAACTGGCAAAGGTGGCCCGAAATCCGATCAGTGGGTTGTTAAGACCAATTTATTAAGTAAGTTTTAATACGAACACAGAGTTGATATTAAAATTTCAAATATCACTGCTTAAACGTTACTGAAATATGCATTGACGTACGTACAATACTTACAAATCCTCTCATAGATCATGCATATGAGTTCTAAAATGATTTTGTGCTTCACAAACAGAGGAAGACAAATGATGCCATTCTTCGTAGATTATCTTTCTCCAAATAGGAATAATAAAGTTTACAAATTGTATTTCGCTTTTATTAGCCACATTAATCAGTATCGTTGCATAGAGTTTATCAGTTTCATTTTATTTATTGAATGCATTTAACCTGGTCTATTTTATCTTTTAAATAAATTGGACACTCATTTATTGACAAATGAAAACATTGAGAAACAGTTTTTATTTTCTACTCTTATTTGTTCTCATTTGTATATCAATTCGTATTCAGAAGAGAAGTTTTCTAAGCAACCAAATAAAACCCACTAAACATATCCAATCTAAACAACAACAGCAAAAGCAAAAGTGTTATAAGGTCAATCACACGAAAAACAAAACAAATGCAACTCACATAGGCAAACACACACAAACGATTGCAAAGTTTACTACTATTATGGATGGTATAAAGGCACACACACGCACACACTCTCTCGTAAATATTGATGTATATTTAAGGATGGTTTAGCTAAAGGATTTGCATTTAAGCTCATTAAGAAGAGAAGAGAAGCCTACTAAAAATACATCAACTCACAACACAGGCACACATACATGAACGTTCAAGCAAACATTTACTCTTTTTAAATACAAATTTGAATGGAACATAAAGATAAAGAGAAATAATAACAACAACGACAACAGTAGAAGTGAGAAAAGTTTATCACCAGAGACACTGACAGAGAAAGGGTTTTAAAGTAAATTAAAATACACTGCACAGTGGTATCATTTACAACTTAAGTGGAAACAATTGCAACTACAATACAGACGTTATATCTTTTGTAAGACGAGATGAACTAACATTTCGAGAACTATTTTTGAGACATTTTCATATAAATCCCTGGTTATCAATGATTGTGGTCGCTTAATTTATAAAGCTTTTTAGTTATACTCTGCGTAATTAAAAATGCATACATACATATGTACGTATTTTAGCAATATTGTAAGCGTTTAGTGTTAGAGTTTTAAACCACCGTGCATTACTTGTTTAAGTAAATTGAGTCGTCGTTTGTTAATTTCAGTTAAAAATTCCAACACAATAACTACTACAGCTGCAAAAGGGAAAATAAATGTATGAACAAAAGTTGAAAGAAATTAAGTAGAGAATGATGTCTGCGGCAAGAAGTATTGCGGAGTACATTTATGGTAATGGAAATAATGAATAAATAAAACAACAACAACAACAACAACAAAATAACTTTAAAAAATACTGTCTACCACTTGTAATTATTTTATAGTTGATTGTTGTAGTTGTTGTTTGTAATGGTAACCATAATGTTGTTTCTTCTTTTTGGGTGTTGTTGCTGCTGTTGTTGTTGAAAGTTGTTATTATTCATGCCGGCGTTTCATTTGTTAATTCTTTTGCTATTTCGTCTGTTGAATTTTGTAAAGAAGGAAATATTTTATGGACAAAAGAAACCGAAAGACTTTAACACCTCGGATTTAAGCAACGGGAACTTTAATAAACAAAAAAAACCCTCCTATTATTTATGCTTTGCCAAGGAGAGAAGGCTTTTTGAAAAGGGTTTGTTTGGTTGAACAACACGACGACATGAAAAATCCCTGTGACATGCAACATTTGATGGTCAGAGATTAAATTTTTTCTTTTATCATAATTATCATAAAGAGGGAACAGTTTCCCCTTTCCTATACCTAAAAATTTCTTGATTTTTTAATAAAATTTCATTCCAAACTCTCTGGATATCAACATAATAATAAAGACTAAATTATAGGAGTTATAAAAAACTTTAGGAAAAATCGTTTTACTATCTATGAAACCCCTTTGTGTTGTGCCTTAAATCTTACCCAATACTGCTCATACTTTTGCCAATCAACTTGAAATGCGTCATGTTGCGTTTATCAGTCGTCGTAATATTGTTAAAATGTAATAAATTATTGCCATAAAATACTTTCCAGTTGAACTTCTACAATTTTTTTTCTTTTTAATTTATTAACTACAATGTAACAAAAAGAAAAAACAATAACTTAATAAGTGTTTGACTTTTTTACTTCAACAAATATTTGAACAGCACGAAACCTTACCACCATGTTAAAAATGTTTTCTCTTTGAAGGATAATGGCAAACTCGAATGTATGCATGTGTATGAAAACACGTACACGTACTCGCATACCATTTCTATACGTACATACATACATACATACGTAATTATTGACGAAAATATTTTTTTATTATTTTTAATACTCCATTGTCATGACATTGTTAACGAAAGTCAACAAACATACCCAAAAAAAATATATCGGCATTCACAAAATGTTTTTTCTCTAACTCACTCAACTAATAAACAAAAAAATACTCTGAAAAACAAATGCGCACGTTTTAACAAACATAAGTGTTGCCATTGTTTATCGATTGCTACTCAAAATTGTTTCTTAAGGCCAATTTCTACGATAATTTATTGAACAAAATTAAAATATCCAATCATATAACACTTCAAAACAGGTTCCTCAATACCGTAATCCAAAATATAGTTCTGAAACACAGTAAGAAATCGAAAATTTCGGAGTTATGCGGCCCGTACTCGTTACAATCAGTTGTGCCACATGGTGAGTGAACAGTTGGTCGTCTTGAAATTTACTTATAAATTGTTATTGTAGCATCGTATTAGTTGTCTGTTGTATGAAAGTCAAAATTTTTTGATCTTAAACCTACCGACGACCAACCAACCCCCTTCATCATAACAATTGTTTGTATAAAATAATAAAGTTGTACAGCCAGTAAACAACGTGTAGGAGCCGCATTATATTGCACATACTTAATCGGGATAAAATTAATAATGGGCCTTAAATAATTTCGTATACGTAACTCTGTATAGTAAGCATTAAACATTTAAGGGGCCTCATAACTGAGGTCGCCGTGGTCTAGTAGGTAGTGTGTTGGCTTATTAGGCGTGAGGCCTCGGTCCAAACCACAGGACAGACATCATCAACTCAACGAAATATGAAAAAATATTTCTTCGGCGATTTCCTTTCAGCAGATTTCTGGCAAAAACTCTGAGAGTAAATACAAAATTGCCATGAAAAGTTTCTCCAAAATCTATCGTTCGGAGTCGACGTTAAACTGTAGGTCCCACCACTCATGCATAAAATTCACATACACAACAAAACTGCTGTGAAAAGCGAGGTCGTAATCCTGACTGAAGGAATGTAATGTCCAATTATGCATGTACATATGTATTACAACCGAACAAGTCAACAATTTTCAGCATAAGAATTATGTTTTGTCGTTGGTTAGATTGAATTTTGACCTCCAGTTTTCTCGCTTTGTTGTTCTTATATATTGAAAGCTATGTAATAAATACTCTTATATCTTCTACATATTTCGGTAGAACGTCTAGAGTCGAGCTCTATATTAATTCAAGAGCTAAATTTATTTACAATTTGATTTAAAATATTTATTCTTCTAATTTCTTCAGGAGTATAAATGAACATTGATACCAGAGATCAGCAATGAATTGCTTTTTTGGCTACTCATATGCACTCATGAAATTTTGAATATAGGTTAGGTTAGGTTAGGTTAGAAGACGTGTACTTGTCAATTAAGACAAATACAGTACCCGGAGGTCGAATTGACCCATTGTACAACGTCCTAGTTTCTCACACCACTTATATTGTGTGTGTTAATTTTATTACATTTACATTTTTATACAGTTTAAAGTCAACTCCGAACGACAGATTTTTGAGAAACTTTTTCATGGCAATTTTATTTACTCTCAGAGTTTTTGCCAGAAATCTGCTGAGAGGAAGTCGCCAAAGAAATACTTTTTGTATTCTGTCTTGATGTCTGACCTGGGGCTCGAACCCTGGTTTTACGTCTAATAAGCCAACACACTACCTACTAAACTATGGCGACTGTAGTTTTGGATATAAGTAAGCCAACAATATTGAAATTTCACTACTCTGATTCATTCGTACTCACCACAACGTTGATTTATAAGTACAGGTTGCAAAGAGTATGCGTACAACGTTGAAATCAAACTCATACCATTCGAAATATGTTTGATTCATACGCCTATTTATTCAGATTCATAACTTTAGAATAATACTCGAGTGACTTAAATCATTCATCAAAATTTACAGTCTTAGTTATTGTTGCATTTACAAGAAAAGAATAAAGAAAGAGACAAAGGCAAAGACAGTAAGAAAAGCAACCTTCTAGTGAGTATTATAGTGTTCGTATGCGAATCATACTTATTTTGTGGTTCGTGTATATGTTGAGTCATGGAGAGTTGAAATCAACAACATCATACATGTTGTTAAGTATGAATATGATGAGTACTTCAAACTCTGAATCTGAGTAGAGATTCCATGATATTAAAATAAGTATGAGTGCGTATAAGTATCAGAAATTATGAGTATGATTCTACTCATCTTTTTGAATACTCATTGCTGATCTCTGATGGATATACAAATATGGCAACACTTGCATACATGTTTGTATACCAAACTCAAGTTTCGTTATACTCTTAAATACACACACACTGACAACGAGTTAAAAAGCCATTTTTTATATTCCATGATCAACAACAATTAAATGAATTTGTCGCTGTTGATGTTGTTATTGTTGTTCATACCTCTTCCAAAAAAAAAAAACCAGAAAAAATTCGTAAAAAATTCCTGTTCTTTTATCAGCTTTTTTTTTAAAGACTTTGTTTTTATAGACAATTTAAAAGAAACCAAAAAGGGTTTTATAAAGAATTTGAGAAACAAGTCTACAAAAAAAATTTGGAAGAAATAATTTACTTGACATCGGTTTAAACATTCGAAGGTGGGAAGAAAGTTTGTTAAGCAAAAAAGAAAAGGGCGCCATTAAAAAAGGAAAAACGAAACAAATTATGATTTTTTAATTAGAAACAAAGTATACTGAATAAATAAATAGAAATTAACAGCAAAAAAAAATATGTTTGAATATGGAAAAGGGTTGTCCTATTTCATCAACTGAAGAACAAGCAACGTCTACGGCGTTGTCCGTTTAACAAATATTTGAATAAAATCCCAAGCGATGACCGCAGTTGATGACGCCAAAAGTTGCGTCATCATGAAAATTATTTTTGTATAATTGCAAGCGGAAAATATTTCTTTTCGAAAACAGAATGAAATCCGACAGAAACACTTAAATTGTGTCAGTTTTTATACGTTTTTTACAATGCTTAAATGGCAAACGGCAAATGGAATTCATTTCAAACCACAACTACAGCTAACTAAAGTAATTTAAAAAAATAATTATTTTGTAAATATCATAGCAAGCACTATTGGGTGACAAATGCTGTGCATACATACATACATACATAACTGGTTATTAAAACCCTTGAGGCAGGATTACGACCTAGCTTCTCAAATCGCTTCTGCTGAGTGTGTTAATTTTTTATACATGAATGGCGTGACCTACAGTTTACTCTCAGAGTTTTTGCAGGAAATCTGCTAAGAGGAAGTCGCCGAAGGAATATTCTTTCATATTTCGAAAGGGAAAATAAAAATAATTATCGAGTTTACCACATCATAACTTTTTGAAAATAATTGAATTTGGGGCTCAGAAACCTCTTACAATCCGGCTGGATTTGAGGACTCAACTAAATGGTGTGTTATTACCTGCCACACCACACGTGCCTCAATCAATTTATTGTAGCAACGATTTGCACAACGAATTCTAATTGACACGTCGCACTATGTGGCATTTTGCCTGAATACCTGGCCAAAATTAATAGAAGTGTTTTATGAGTTAATGGCTGGAATTTCTTGATAGTGTTAGTTATAATTAGTCCAAAGGATGAACCCAACTGATTTTGATTCAAATCGGTCCGTGGTTTCGCCTAGCCCCCATACAAATTCCTCTCGAAATTGCATTTATTTACACATAATTATAGTAATTATGCAACAATCATGATAAAATTTAGCATGGATCAGTTTTGTGTATTAATCTTAATAAATCATGGTGTAAAGTTTGGTGAAAATCGGATCACATTTGACCCTAGTCCCCATATAAAGTCCCCTTTAGTAATTCACGTTTGCGCTTAGTCGTGAAAATTCACTATATAATGCAGAATGTTGTTGTCTATCGAACTGCATACTCAGTTTCTTAAATTTCTTTAAATTAATTTTTGCCTTTTTGCCCAGCTTTTCAGGGTAAATGCCACATAGTGCGTAGAAGCCCTGCAATTTTTCTCTTTATGATTTTATGAAATCTCACATTTAAGCAAATAAACCAGAAATAATTTCTGAGTTTTAATCCGAGATCCAAAGTGTCACCTGAGTAAAAAACGTATGAAAAATATCATTAAAGTAGTCTTAGCGACATGGTCGCCATAGTAGGCCGTTTGTTGGCTTATTAGATGCGAGGCCACAGATCAAACCCCAGGTCAGACATCTTGAACAAAACAAAATATGGAAAAATAGTTCTTAGGCGTCTTCCTCTTAACAGATTTCGGATAAAAACTCTAAGAGTAAATAAAATTGTCATGAAAAGATTCTCAAAAATCTGTCGTTCAGAGCTGACTTTAAACTGTAGGTTCCACCACACATGTATAAAATTAACACACACAACATAAAATGTGTGAGAAGCTAAGTCGTAATCCTGACTAAAGGGTTGTACTTACCAATAATGTATGTAATGTATGTAGGTCCTAACGGCCATTAAACCGGTATTTCATTTCATACTTAATCGGAACATGTGTTCTTTGCAATCCAATAAAAGAAATTACAACAATTTTAGAAAGTACATTCTTACTAAGTTACGCCTAAGAAAACTTTTCAACCAACCCAATATTAGTCATTATAAGTAGGTATGTAAAGATATCCTGCAGTGCTTATCTTTTTTAAGATATTTATAGCCACTGGAACAAACAGAATTCGAAGCAGCATAGAAACTGAAAAAATAATTTATAATTCAAATATGAAATGAAAATTATTCCTCCAGTCTTTACTTTCTCTTCTCTTTTACAGTATTAAACAGAAATAAATTTTTGCCACACTTTATATTGCAACAAAGCCAGGGTATTTGAAAATTCATCCCAGCTGGATACCTGAATAATACTCTACGCATTTCTACTGTCATTGTCATTGTTATTGGTGCTATTTTTAATTCTCATTTCATTTCATTTCATTTCGGTTCACTTTATATTTCAGTTTAAACTGTGGTGGTGTAGCCTTCATTCATTACGACGGAAGTAACTTTAATGGATTGTGGTTTGTGAGGTTGCCAGCTGATGCTGTTTAAAGTCATGAATTGTTGAGTTAAACAGCTGCTACTTTGGTAGTGTTCCGTCCTTAATTCCCATTCGGAATTTCATTACATTAATTTTCATATTCTTTTGTAACATTCTCACACTTTTGTTCATCCACTCTCTCTCTCTCTCTCTCGTTCTCTTTGTTTTTCACTTCCTCAAACTGTGTGTTTTACAATTTTCCGAGAAATTCTTTCTTATTTAGTGTTGAATAAAAATTCCAAAAGACCACAATTTAATCTGTTGATAGCGACGTTATAAAAATAATAATCACATCGGTTTTCTTTTCTTTTTTTAGCTCTCAGGCTTCCTTCTCACTCACACTCACGCTGTTGCCCTCCTCTATCTCATCGTTCTCTCTTCTCATTTCCCTCTTTAATAAGGTTTTGGTTTAATTTTTTTTTGTTTTGTTTTGTTTGCTTTTCCATATAATTTTTTAATGAAGCAAATTGAATGAGTGTTGGTGGAAACTGTGTGGTCGCCGAGTTATTATGCGAGTGAGAATGAGAGAGTGACGAAGAGAGCGCTGCAGAATAATGAATAAGAATGATTTCATTGGTGTTGAATATGTGTGTGTGGTCCTTTAAAGTCATACAAATTATTATGCAAACATATTAAAAGAGATAATGTTGGTTTTAAATTAAAAATAAATTACCATACGTCCAGTATTCTTCTCACATACACACACACATTCTCTCTCTCCTTCTCTCCTTCTCTTTACATACGCAAACACATTTATGGCATGACATATATACTCGTATAGGTTTCCTTCCAAACACAGAAGTGAGATTGCGTTCATCTCAGAATATTTGTGTATAAATTTGTGCAAAAGTGTTCGTTTATTTGACAATTAGTGGTTGAATAGAATGCTTGACACAAGGACAATTGACAGAGATGACCATCATGTCAGCCAGAATTGGAATTTAATCATATTTAAACACCACATGATATTTAATGCTAAAAATACCTGAAATAAGAGAGAGAAAGGGAAAGATTCCTACTGAATAAAATATTTCATAATAATTGAGTGATTATAAATCATGGTAGGCATTTATTCGGATTAAAAATCTTTAAATATGCCATCGATTTTCTTTCCTTTTTTTTGCGGAATAAATTAATGACAATTGGTACTTTAGCCCTTTCGCTAAGTACTCTTAAGTACTAATTATCATCAATCGCTACGTCCTAGAGAAAGAGAAGATATTGTAAAAATTAGAATATAGAAAAGTAAGATGAGATCTTTCAAATGCAGATAAAAAAATAATTCGAGCCGGAAAATCTTTTTTTCTGCGCATTAAGGTTAGGATATCTCGGATACTTAGCGTGATGCAGCAACTGCTGTCTAGCAGATAGTATTGCTATATCCTGAAACCATATTTTGACGTTGAACTAGACGATAAAGTGACAGTCTCAATCGAGACGTAACGATGTATTGAGACCTTGATTTCCTAGAGAGTTTAAATCCGAGAATTTAAACAAAGTTGGATAATAATTGACGATGTCTACGACATTTATCATATCGGGTGGGCCATCTATCGGTTTGAATTTAAGCCATCGGCTATTTCAAATCTGGCAATACTTATGTCATTCTATTCTGTCACAAAATTCAGTATATTATCTCCACTGAACGTAATGAATCGATTTACGCTTGAGTAACGTCGAGATTTATTGGGTCAACGAGAAACTGCTCGATGATGTCGATTTTGCTAAAAAAAAAATCATCTTTTCGGATGAAGCTCATTTTCATCTTGGTGGGTACGTTAATAAGCAAAATTGCAGTATTTGGAGCTCAAAATACCACACGTGTTCTGACAGAAGCCAATGCACTCACTACGAGTTACCGTTTGGTGAAGCTTGTGGGGCGGAGGTATCATTTTCTTTGAAAATGAGGACGGAGTAACCATTGTGGTCAATGGATTTTTTTGTACCCGGTCTTCGTGGTATTTATGTGAACAATGTTTTTCGAATTAAAACCCGTGTTTTAAAATTATTTTCAAAGACAAAAAATATATATTTGAATTACAAGAACAATTTTTCAAGTTTATTTTAATCAAGAATTAATAGACAAGAGTTAAACGTTGTACTAACTTTAGTAACTCACACTCATTATCTCTTGTAATTAAATGGTGTTAAAAATAACATGTATACGATGTAGAGATTAAATATTTTAAATGTTTTATTATTAGTGCTTCTGGTATCCATATACTCTCATTAAAACATAATGAAATTAAGAAAACAACACTCATACGACCCTAACAATTTATATTCCATGAAGTATATTAGATATCCACGAACTTAATTTCAATTTCTAAATATCTTCTCTCATATGTACACTTAAATTACGTTCACTGAATGTGGAGAAAAGCAAACTAAAATCCTTTTATACACCCTGTTAATTACTAACTGCTCCAAAACTCCCCTTCTACTAGCACCCATCGTCAATTGCCCAACGCCATTTGACATTGAAACACTTGCGGCAAAGAAGGCTAAACGCAGACATGCTGATAAAATATTTACAAGTCACTTTGCCCGGAAAGAAATGCTTCGTACTTGTGCTGGTGGTGCTGTTAATAGAAATTGCAACAGAAGATGTGCCATTCCAAATGGAGACAAACTATAAATTTCGTACTGAAACTAAAGCTCACACTAATCCCCAGCTAACACAAGTCATTGTTGAGAATTAATTTCACAAGTGTTACACTGCGTGGTAGTATGTAATGGTAGTAGCAAGTGGAGAGAAACTAAAATAGACATGAAACTAAAGACTTGAAATTAAGAATTCTAATTGCAAATAATGCTCCCATGTTGGACAACAAATAAATACTCTACTAATTCTGCTACTTATTAGAACTTGATAGGCATATGAAGTATTCAGAATACCAAATGAATGAATTTCATTTGAACTCACCTTTGGTGGATTAAAATATTTCATTTGAATTTTTACGATATTTCTCTGATAACATGTATTAGGCGTTGTAAAAAGCTATCCATTATATTAATATACCTTTGCTATGTCATTTTGAGCATCTGCATTGAATTCAATCAATTTATTACTAAAAAATATTAAATCCATTTCAATCAAATTTGCGTTGTCCTAGCTTATACATTGAAAACAGCATTATGATTAGCTATACGAAAATATAGATTGGTTTCTGGTTTAATAATATAGTCAACCAGTCCAGTCCTATATTCAGTTGTCCATTGGGTAGGATTTTCGATCCATTTTAGTATTAACCTTGTAGGCCCTTAGATCCCCAACTATAAACTGGTGGTCCGGTGTAGGAAAACTTGCATTCCATCTATATATATAAAGATGAATGTGTGTTTGTTTGTATGTTTGTATATTTGTATATTTGAACTTTATAGACGACTAAACGGCTGAACCGATTTGGTAGGAGTTATAGGCTACTTTTATGTTGAAATAGGCAAATAAAATAAAATAAAATAAAATAAAATAAATAAAAGTATGAGTGTTATTGTCTAACAAAATATTACGTATACGTCACCCGTCAGCTCTATGTAATATTTTATACACGACAGTAATTGAAATACATCTATATATGGGGAATTTCGTGTCAAGTGACCCAATTTTTAAAATCGATGTCTTCCGATTTTGGTTAGTACTATTAGATAGTAGGCCAGACACAAATTTTCAGCTCTATCAGTCAAGAACTGCCGGAGTTAGAGGGGGCCAAAGTTGGACATTTTGGTCATACAGGGTTTTTTTAAAATGTGTGTAACTTTTCACCTATTGGTCCTAGCAAAAATTTTATAAAGGATATTAGATAGCTATTTCTTCAATCTTTCCAAAAAAAATTTTTAATTTTTTTAAAAAAAATTTTTAATTTTTAAAAAAAAAAAATTTTTAATTTTTTTTTAAATTAATTTTTTTTTTAAATTTTTTTTTCAAAATGGGCCTTTTTTTTTGCTCAAAAGAAAGCTTATACAATTTCCTTTAAGGCCTTTATAATCGCTTAATGGGATGCGTGTGGGATATCTATCAAAAAAATTATTTTTTAATTCAAGAATAAGATTTTTCAATATTTGGCATAAAAACGTACTACCTAAATGATCTTAAAAAAGTATTTATTTGCATTCTAACGACATTCGGAAATTAGTTTTTTATAAACAGTGTTAAAGTTTGGACGTGCGTTATTTACTAATTACTTACATAATTAATCTTCGCAATGGCTTCCGCTTTCAAAAAGGAAATGTTGACTTCTTGGTGCAAATTTCATCCAAATCGGAAGACATCAATTTTAAAAATTGGGTCACTTGACACGAAATTCCCCATATATAAAAATGAATGTGTATTTATTTGTTTGTGGGTTTGTTTGTGGGTTTGTTTATCGGTTTGGCTGGACCGATTATCTTGAAATTTTAACAGTGCCTTCCTGTATGTCTGGTTCATGACTTACAGTTAAAAAACGGTGTTTATTATTATTATTATTATTTTACTTAGAAATATTGATCCCCCACGACTTTTTAATGGCACTCGACTAACAGTAAAAAATATGATGAACAATCTTATCGAGGCGACCATTATAACTGGAAAGTTTAAGGGAACTGATGTATTTCTGCCACGTATTCTTATGACCACATCGGAGATGCCATTCGATTTCAACCGCCTGCAATTTCCTATTCGCCTAGCATTTGCAATGACGATTAATAAAGCTCAAGGTTAGTCGTTTCAAGTTTGTGGACTTAATCTAGAAAATCCATGTTTCTCACATGAACAGCTTTACGTCGCATGTTCGCGAGTAGGAAAACCAGCAGATTTATATGTATACGCACCAGAGGGAAAAACAAAAAATATTGTGTATCCCAAGGCATTAGAATAAGAATTATTTATTTAAGTAAAAAAGTATACATATATTAAGCGAAGTACACCGGGTATTAGTTAGTATTATATATTAGCACCGCTTATTCTCGGGTAGCATGTTCTTTGTAGCCATAGTTCATCTAACTACCATGGCCATCTAACTTTAGTCGAATTAATCAAGCAAGTAAAATCAATATTTTGCCTGATGGAATATTTCGATCTCTTTGTCAGGAAAGTGCAGTTGTTATAAGGCAAGATCTTGGTGTTCCTTATAAATAAGCAGATCTCCGTTTTATCGGGCTCAATGTTAAGTCTCCTCGGACGAACCTAGTTGAATGCTATGTGAAGAGCATCTTACGCTGTTGTAATGGGTTCGGATTCTTCCCTGCTTTCTTGCTGTCTTCAGGCAACTTCAAGTCTGTCATCGATCAGTAACCCACAGGAGACGTAATAATATAATCTCATATAACATTATTCGTCTGCTTTACATCAAATGCACTGAAGTTTATCCACTTATTCCTTAAAATATTGATTCGGTTTATGTAAGGTTAACAGTCGCCGTAGTCTAGTAGGTAGTACGTAGGCTTATTAGATGTGAGGCCAAGGTTCAAACCCCAAGTTAAACATGAAAACGAAAATATAAAAAAAATATTTCTTCGGCGACTTCTGGCAAAAACTCTGAGAGTAAATTAAGCAGCCATGAAAAGTTTCTCACAAATCTGTCGTTCGGAATCGACTTTGTCATTTAAGTACCTTTCGATATATTGGTAGTTCTCGTTTTTACTAATTGTCCTTTGACGGAGGAATTTCCTCTGAACTTCAGCCTCTCATTTTATATCCTGCTTTCCACCATGATATCAAGTGTTCGCTCTACGTTTTAAACAAGAACAACGTTAAGAAGATCGGGCAAAAACCCTTTTGAAAGAATCTGCATTAGATGCCAACAGTAGGTGTTTATGATTTGAAAGTGATTCGGATATACTCCTTCCGGTTCTAGAGCATTAAATGGAAAGAATATTTTTATTTCATCCCATGCTATTCACAGTGATCTCTCTCTCATCTCTCTCTTTCATTTGTATCGGTAATGCGCCCATGAAACCGGTTGGAAAGTGTTTAGTGACCAAAAGAGGCGAAATTACTCAAACCTTGCTCATATCATAGACACAGAAATTATATAAGAATTCCTTGTTTTTCGATAAGTTATTCACGATCCTCCTTTCTGTGGATCCCTAAGGAATAACACTCATTTGCCAACATTTATTTTGGTTGCAAATAACCGCGCAATATTTTGAGTATGTCGCAGTTCCTATGGATGTTTGTTCTAGTTCGCAAATCATCTTCCTCTTACATCGGTAATTATGTATGTCTTCTGCGCTTTATGGGATAGATTTGTCCACAATAGCTATTTTAATCGAAACAATGGTGAAATTTTCTTCTAAAGAATAATCTCCCTATGAGTGAACAATTCTAAAATTTCAGATAAAATAAAAAAGAAATCTTAAAAAAGAAGAATTTTTTATACCCTTAAAAGTATAATTTTGTTCATAAAAAGCCATACTCTTCAGTGGTTGTAGTCAATGTCTGATAGAAATGAAATAAAATTGTACCCCCGTTCTAATTTTAAAAATGAATTGATTCTGAACTAATCAACACAAATGTCATTGTATTATTCCGTTATGTAGGAGCACATCTACATGTACACACACACATACATATATACATATATACCGACGAACATATAAATGTAAGTATGGAAATATTATAGACTTACGTAAAGTAAGCGCACTTCTTACTATTCTTAGAATAAAATAATAAGGTTTGAAAGTTATATTAGTCGACTAAATTTTACCCTACAGCGCAATACACTTTGAGCGATAGATTTGAATCTGTTTATAGTACATTGTATCGGTTATCAGCAAGCAACGTCAAAAACAATTCTTGCATAATCGAGTAAATACGAGAGCTTCAATCGAAATGAAACGGAAAGCGAACATCAGGAGAAACTCATTGCTATCTACGATAATCCAGGGTATACAAATGAAAATAAGCCCAAAGAAAATTTCTTAAACATACTATGTTCAGACATGCACTTTTATTGGGTCAATATTCGATTTATTGAGTACAATATTTTAAGTATTCAGGCATAATAATGTATGCCGTTCAGCTGCTTATTCAATATTCATTTGACAGCTGGTAAGCACAACTGCTGATCGTTTAAACAACATTGTTTTATTTTATTTTTGTTTTGCTTTTTTTTTGTTTGTCGTTGTTGACATTGGGCTGTGACAGTGCTGCATTTTAAGTTGTACTCAATATTATAACAATTTGAGTATTAATTGCGTTATAATTAATTGAAACTTTATATGAAACTTTATTTATTGCAATTTTCGCAGTAAAGGTGCATGTCTGAACATCGGAACACTGGAAGTCGCCGTAGTCTAGTAGGTGGCGTGTTGGTTTATTAGACGTAAATCCAGGGTTCGATCCTCAGACCAGACATCAAAACAAAATGCAAAAAGTATTTTTTCGGCGACACTGAGAGTAAATAAATAAAATTGTAATAAAAAGTTTCTCGAAAATCTGTCGTTCGGAGTCGACTTTAAACTGTAGGTCCCACCACTCGTGTATAAAATTAACACGCACAACATAAGTGGTGTGAGAAACTACGTCGTAATCCTGACTGAAGGGTTGTAATGACCTTCTAGAGACCTTCTAGGTTTAAATAAATATCCTCTAGAATTGGTTCACAGTTACTTACTGTTCTTTCAAAAATGAAAAAAGTCGAGAAGATCAGACTTTCAACGATTGACAACGTAAAGAATGTTTCGTTACCAGCGCTTTAAATATTTGAGAAAGAGTAGAGTGTATGGCCATGAACACATTCCTCGCTGTAAGTGCTGCGCAGCTATTCTGGGATTGCTACCTTAGCCAAGCAGCATGAGCATTGATTATTTTAAAGGCATTAGCGTCAAAGTATAAATAAAATAATTTAAAATAAACATTTAATTACTTTCTTATCAAAGGTGCCTTTATTTCACGCATCTTATTGTAAGGAACCTGTAGAATCATAATTTTTTGTTTTCTTAATTTATATTCTGAAATTTTAATAATCCAAATTCTAAATACAAAATTTACCTATACTTCCCTTAGAGATTAGTGCCATTGTAGGAAGCAAACAAGAAAAGTACTTTCTGGCCATTTATTGTCCTTTTTCCGTTCATACAAATGTTTTCAAAGTTTCCAATCGCCTTCCTTACGCGTGTTTCTTGCCCAAGTGTAAATTGGAAAAAATAAAATTAAAAAAAAACAGAGAATGACTGTGCAACTCTTTCAATTCAATGTTGAAGCATTTACTGAATTTGAATTCTTTGTTGTGTCGCATCAATTCAATGTCAAAATGAATTCCATTTTTTTTCTTAACAATTGAAAAGCAAGTTAACATACGAAAGAAATGCTATTACAGCCAAGAAAAACAATTTTAAATGAAAAGAGGAAAGAGGAAAGAAAAGAAAAAAATAAAGAAACCACGTCAAGAAAAGACACTATATGGCAGGAACTGGCATAGACGATGACGATGATGATGATGATGACAATAAGCGAACTATTGCCAACGGTATTCAAATGGGGAATAGAGAGGCACAAGGGGGTAGTAAAATTAATTTCACTGATTCTTACTTTGAAATTGAATGCACGTGCATTCATTCCCGGAAGAAAACTACAAGAAAAACTTTCTTACCCACAGATATTGGCATACAAATTCGATTTTATAAAAATGCAACGAATAATAATAAGCGTAGAAGAGAATCGCACCATAACCATGCAAATTGATGCATAATTAAAATATAAAATTCTATTATACGCCATTATGTATATGCAACAATATTATACTATCGGTGTTGCAATTCCATTCTTAATACCTCCTCCACCACATTTTCTTATTATCTGAAACTTTAGAAGAAGAAATTTCAAACTATTTTTCTTTTTTCTTTATTTTAAATTATTTTATATTCTTTTTTGTCTTTCTTTTATCTCATATTGCCTTCATTATATTGATATTATTTCATCCTCTACACTTAAGGTGGTGTAGGTTCAAACAGTTCACTGTTAAATTTTCTTAAACTGCAGCGAATCACCTTTAATTATGCCAATCAACACACAGACATTAGTCAAATTAAATAACGGTTATAGAGAACGTCAGTCCATCATGATTTGATACGTTCCATTATTAATGCTACAAACAATCAATTTTTTGTACTGGAATAGAATTATTCAAAGCCCTTAAATTATTAAAGTTCACTTTATAATTCTGGAAAATTTGCTTTGTGCTACAAGGAGGGTTCGCAGAGTGTAGCAACAGAGCAGACCTTACTTACTGACTTACTGAATACGTCATTACAACCCTTCAGTCAGAATTACAACTCATGTAGTGTGTGTTAATTTTGTCTACAAGCGGCGTGACCTAGAGTTTAATGTCGACTCCGAACAACAGATTTGAGAAACTTTTATTGGCAATTTTTTTTTACTCTTTTACCAGAAAACTGCCAAGAAGTCGTCAAAGGAAATAGTTTTTTTTCTTATTTCGTTAAGTTCGATATGTTTGAACGGGGAATCTCGTCTAAAAAGCCAGAGCCCTACCACAAAAAGTCATTCGCTGTTAACAAAAAATCTAATTATGGTGTTCTATAGAAAGGAGTTTGACTAAAAGAAATCCCTATTGAAAGTAATATCTTGTCATAAAAAAATATATTCATCAAAAGAAAACTGATGAGAATTCTCATACAACGCAATAGCATATGTGTGATAACATTTTAGTGATGGTTTGTTTGATATTTAGCACCTTCATATTAATTTTAAACAAATTGATAAGATTACTTACATAGTTTAGTAGTAGTAAGCGATTTAAAATGGACTTAATAAATTCTGCGTTTGCAGTTTTGCATGGAAAAAATAGGTAGCTTCGTCTACCTCCGTCTTCTTACTAGTAACATATGAAAAGTGAATGTGTATTCTTGAAATATGGCGGGAACTACAATTTAAAGTCAACTCCGAACGACAGATTTTTGAAAAACTTTTCATGGCAGACTTATTTGCTTGATGAATAAAATGTTTAATTTTTTTTATTAAAGGCTCATCCAAAACCGATTGTGAAGAATCTTGGCTTGCGTCTTATGGAGTGGAAACACTGTGCCAATTTTTATCTTTAAATCTTAATGAAACCTCAACATTATCTGGGCTTTATTGTGCTAGGAAAGTCAATAGATTTATTGATCATCTGATCATCTTCACGCTAAATTCATGCAACCATACGAATAATAATATTACCCTGCTGCTAGACCTTCACTGTACATACGTTTAGAGTTTCGAGAGATCAAAGAAATTATTGTGAATTCTATTCGAAGAAAGTTGCTGTTAATATTGTTACGAAAATGGAAATGGTGTACATCGTTTAACATTAAAATGAGCAAAAGCTAAACAAACAAATACAAAGAACCTGTTATAAGTAAACCAACAACATCAGTATGAAAGAAAAGGGGATAGACAAGTAAGCGAGAACACAACAACAACCGATGTGAACAAATTACACAAACAACAATGAATTCGCGTTGGAGTTATCGAGAAGGCGACTTCAAGAACCTTCATCAAAAGACAAGACAAAACAGGCAACGAGCAGTAAGAATTCAGTCAGTCTTGTGTAAAGACGCGTTGCGTATGAAGAAAACAGTCGTGGTTTGAAGATCGTTGTTGTAAAAATCTACCGAACATTTGTTAGCGTGTACGCTAACAGAAGTGTAAAGAAGAATAACGAATAAAGCAAATTATTGTTGGATTCATCAAGTTGTAAACGGTGGCACACAAAAGTAGTGCGAAAAATAAAGAGCTTAATTGAAACTAAACACATATGTACATATTTGCTTTTATTTTGTTTGCAATCAACGAACTCATATTCTAAACGTTTTTAAAAAGGTAAAAACGTAACATAGTATAGTAGGTAGTGTGTTGGCTTATTAGACGTAAAGCCTCGGTTCAAACCCCAGGTCAAACATCAAAACGAAATATGAAAATAAAAAATTTCTTCGGCGACTTCCTCTCAGCAGATTTGTGACAAATACTTTGAGAGTAAATCAAATTGCCATGAAAAGTTTCTCAAAAACTTGTCGTTCGGAATCGACTTTAAACTGTAGGTCCCGCCACACATGTATGAAATTAACAATTAAAATTACTATCTGTAGCGAAACGCTTCCGATAGTAATTAAACTAAACAATTAAATTAAACCCCATAGCAACTTAACCATAAATTGAAAAAAAAACAACAGACCGAAAGTTCGTCATCAATGATGACTGTTCTGTGAGTACTGCCCAGCCTGCAGCCGAAGGGAATGTTTTGGGACCAGTTCCAAGATTCACGTTTGAGTCAGATATGGCAATAACTAATCGCATTCACACTTCTTCGTTAGCTGATGATTATAGCAGCGCCTTGGTGTATCAGAAATTCGTACACACATATAGAGCTCAAAATCCCAGTAATTAAAACTTTGGTTATAAAATATTCATAAAGATACTTGGAACAAGTGCACACTTCAGCTCCTACTTTATTAAAAAAATAGCTGAGCTTACAAGTATAAGATAGGATTTAAATAATTTTTTTTTTGTTTTAAGATACAATAATCAACTCAATCTGACACACAACAAGAAAGTTGGGAAGTTTAATATCGAAAAAAATTCATTAAAATCTTTAGAAGGTAACCAGCGGCTTAATTCGAAACAATACGAAATTCATTGGACATAATTTGTTCATAATATTTTGCCACTAAAGTATAATTATTGATCGACAGCATCATCAGTAAGAAGGATTACAGATACAAATTAATTGTGATATCCATTGTGCAGCATATTTTCAGGAATTAAGAAGAGAGAAAGAAATTAATTTTTTTTAAAAACTACAACATGCTGGTGTCATACAACTTCCTTCACTTTTTAGCTGTTTTTCCTTGCACTCTACCATATTTTTTGTTCTTTTTTTAGCTTTAATGGTAAATGAAAACTCAAAGCCATATTTTATTCTTGGAATTTGTTCTTTTAATTTATTCTTGTGTTTCAAAAATAGTTGAACAATTTTCCTTTATTCCTTATTTCCTTATTAAAATTGTAGTTTCGTTATTATGGCATTTCATCGTTTGTCGTCTTTTATGGTACAAATTAAGCATGTTTTGCATAATAATTGGTTGCATTTTTATTAAACATTTCATTTCGTTTCATTTTATTTTATTTCATTGCGTTGCATTGCATTGCATTGGATTCCATTTAATTTTTATTCATGAAGACAACACAGCCAAGACAAGAGAATTGATGCCAGTGCCGATGCGATTGAGTTGATGAAGCTGAAGTGGTTGGAGATGCTGTGCTGATGCTCATGTCCATGATGGTGATTAAAAGGAAATTTTAATGAAATTCATAATTTTACTTAACGTTGATGCATTTAATGAATTGCAAATGCATTTAATGAGCTGAACTAAAGAGGAAAAATAACATTTAATAAAAACAAGAAATTCTCAAAATAATGCCCCTAATGCCCAGATACATGATTAATAAATTAACCTCAAATGCAAAGTAAAGCCGACTAAACAAAATCATTAGGGACGTGAACACGCCGTTTAAGTAGATATGAAGCGTGATTTAGAATTCTTTTCATGCTGTAATTATTTTAACATACAACATTTAAGACTACAATTTTAACTACGACCTGAAGAGATAGATTCAATTAAAGGATAAAGTTCTTCAAATTTAAAGTGTTCAGCGACAAAGTTTTACACACTAGGTTCCCATTGTAATTAAGTTACACAAGTATAGTGTAGTCGCCGTAGTCTAGTAGACAGTGTGCTGGTTTATTGGACGTACGACGACGGTTCTAATCCCAGGTCAAACAACTGCAACAAATCGCGATATAACAAATATTTCTTCTTCCACTGATCCTTAGTAGATTTCTAACAAAAATTCTGAGAGTATATAAAACTCTTTAAACTTTAGATCGCACTAGTTTAACAACATAAATGGTATAAGAAGCTAGGTCGTAATTCTGAATTAAGGGTTGTAATGACCAATTATGTATGTATGTACCCCAGGTCAGGCATCTCCAACTGAACGAAATATGAATAATATTTTTCCGGGGACTTCCTCTCAGCAGATGTTTGGCAAAAACTCTGAGAGTAAATAAAATGGCCATGAAAAAGTTTCTCAAAAATCTGTCGTTCGGAATCGACTTTAAACTGTAGGTCCCCCCACTTATATATAAAATTAACACACAATATGAGTGGTGTGAGAAGCTAGGCCGTAATCCTGACTGAAGGGTTGTATTGACCAATTATGTATGTATGTATATATACATAATGTTGGTGGAAGCATTTATTCATTAATAGTTGTCATAACTAAAACTCTACCCTCTTAAAGTTAAACGGCTCTTTCACACAAATATATTTGTGATGTTTCTTAGATAGGAAATCAGGTAGATGTCATCTTCGAATGTCAAAACATGTATATAAATAGCAGAGATACCTTATAAAAACGTTTGGAAGATACATATGTGGCAAGATTACTAACCGAATTATATCATCTTGTGCTATTAGTAGTAACTAATATATGAGGGAATTGAAAATTAATTCCAAATAAATATGGATGTATAAATACAGGCTACCAAGAGGTCAACTAGAATTTAACAAAAGACGGTAATTCAGTAAGTCCGTAGCTTGTTTTAACAAACAAGTTCTTTTAGATGAAAATTTTATTTTATTTTTTTACATAATCTTCCATAGTACTGCACATTACTTAAATTTGTTTATCCCTTTCACAAAATAAGATTAGTACAGTTCATCGAATAAATCCTTTTAATATGATTTCGTCTTTGATTCCTAATCTTTACCTTTGAGCTAGGGACTATATTTCAGGAATAAGGTGAAGGTGGACAGCAATTCGTAGCCTAATTCATGGATTGTCTTAATGCAAGAGAACAAATGTTGTCGTTATTTATTTCTTTTTTTGCAAACTCTATTAAGCAGGCTTACAATGGTTAAAAAAATATTTTTTTTTATAATTTATTGAGTATTCAAATATATTGGAACAAATAAAAAGGACTAAAATCTTAAAATCTAGCGAAAAAAATATTTTTGACCGATCAACATCGGTAATATGAATATTGAAATTTTTAATGTATCACGAAGCAGCTGCAACCGTACGTAAAATCTTGATCTGCCGTCTTTGAAGTATTTCGATGTGCGAAGCTGATGCAGATCCTCTTAACTGCTTAGAATATTAAGAGCCCTGGTAGTCTAGTGAGTAGTGTGCTAGACTATTAGCCTGAGGGACGTGGGTTCGATTACCACCAGACTCTGTGCAACAGAATTATGCCGAACATATGGTCAAAGTTATTCAGTCCATGTATAATTAAATATAATTTGGGGATGCATGGCGGCTTTAGGGGTAGGTCAACTTGAATTTATTGAGTCCACCATGGATAAACATGGATACCTAAACATATTAAGAAATAATGGAAACCAAAGTGCGGCAAAACTCAACGTACCATCTACGTTTTGGTTCCAACATGATAACGACCCAAAGCATACTGCGGAGGTCGTTCGACTTTGGCTCCTGTATAATGCTCTAAGACAGCTCAAGACACTCACCCAATCTCCAGATTCCAATCCCATTGAGCATCTGCGGGATTTATTAGAGAAAAAAAATTCGCCAGCATGTAATTAGAAGTAAAGAGACCTTCCGAAATGTTATACGGAAAGAAATTAAGTGCTGAGGAAACAAAAAAGTTGGTGAATTCCATTCCAAACAGATTGAATGAAGTCATAAAACAACTTGGATATCCAACAAAATATTAAACTGAATGATGGGCCTTTATGATACAATCCTGACTGAGGGATAATTGTAACCAGCACTACTTTCCATTCTTCACAGTACTATTAACGACGTAAAGTCGCATTGAAGACAAAGAGAATAATCCTCATGGCTCTGTAAGGCAGCTCTGTAAGCATATTATTACTTATTTTATCAATTCCAGAAGATTTCTTTGGATTGGGTTTTACAAGAGTATCCTTCAACTCATAAAACTCAAGCCTTAGCGGAACTGAAGCTATATCAACAACAGCTGGCCATTCTATAAAATACTTTTTTCGAGCCTAATATACAGAGGAGACTCGTAAAGGTGGCTTAAATATAAGAGGTCTTTTAAGATTCCTGGTTGCACACAACAATGTATAATTCGACTCCGGTGTAGCATTTGGACCTTGCAAATATTTTGCAAAGGAAGCTACAAATTCCAGATGGCAGAGGTGCTCTAAGTTTTTTTTTAACGGCAATTTACGTTGCAAAAATTAACATAAACAAGTAAAAATAACAATTATTCAACTTTAATTGATCCTTTCACCTGCGACTATGTTTTATGTATGTATACCAACAAAATGCACTGCATGAATAGGGGACATCTCCTGGGTGCCCTTTCGATTAAAAGGTTGTATATTTAATAATTCATATTTATCGGCCCTTGTAATTCCTAAAGGACAGAGTAGTTGCAGCAGTTACAGTAGGTAGTGCGTTAGCTTATTAGACTTGAGGCCAAGATTGAAAACCTAAGCCCCACAAAAATGGCTGAAAGTAAATAAAAAGTTATCAACAAAAAGATATGAGCCTCGAAGACGACTTTAAACTTTAGGTCCCGTCAATCATGATTAAAATAAGTGGTGTATTTGAACTTTCTTATAAAGTATACAACATTAAACATTACATATTGCCATATTCAGATTAATAATGTCAAATATCCCCTGGACTTGCTTTTATTTCAATAATTACACGGTGTGACAGTGAAAATATAGACGAGTAACTACCCAAATATGTTTGAACCCATTTTAAAAATCC
The DNA here is from genome assembly GCA_932273835.1 of Sarcophaga variegata. NCBI lineage: Eukaryota > Metazoa > Arthropoda > Insecta > Diptera > Sarcophagidae > Sarcophaga > Sarcophaga variegata. The sequence continues at coordinate 48,723,253 of OW026360.1, read as the reverse complement.
AACATTTTTTAGAAAGGGAAGATATTAGCCTTTAAAATGGTATACATAAACATTTTGTTCAAGCTTATATGTTATAAATTTTGATGGAGTAAACTTGGCAAATGCGAATTTTTTTAATATTTTTCCAGTTTGTCCATTCATGTAGCAAACTTTAATTAAAAAGTTTGGAGGGTCCAAGAAAAATATAAAAAAAGTATTTTTGAATTCTTCTCAACGAACTGAACAACTTGGACTAGGTAGTTACACGGGTGTATTTAATTTTAGTATTTTGTCGCATAGTGTTATGTACGCATACTTCATTTGAATTTTTCAAAAACATTTTCTCTTGCAATTTAATTTTATTTAAAAATTATTTAAAATATTTCCCCTACAAATTAATAAACCATGTAAACGTGTACCATTGTGCCATTCATTCGTTTGCTCATTCATTTAATGCCACAAAAAGGGTTGACTACTCCAACAACAACAGCAACAACAACAACAAAAAAAGAAGAAAAAACTCTATTTTAATCTGTTTAAATAACGTAATAAATTTAAATACAAGAGAGTTAATTGTTTTATAACGTAAGCCCATTAAAATTCAAAATAACTTCATTTCAATTCGTATAGAAAAGGATAATGTTGCCTAATTGCTGAAAACACACAGAACACACAGGGCAGGACGAAAACAGCAGGTTATAATCCAACAACAAGGACAAGGCAAGGCAAGAGAATAAAACTGTAGAGTAAAGGAAATACAGACAGAGGCAAATATTGAAAGGTTGGGCAAAAGGTGAAATTTAACATCAATGAGTGAGTGAAGGTAATAAGTGTAGAATATTTGCATAGACAGACGAATACTCGTATGTGCCTATGATGGGAATGTTTGATGGTCTATTGCTCTCTATTGCTTTTGTATGTAGAGTCGATTTGATGGCGAGTGAATGTGGGTGAGTGTGAGTTTTTCGTAGAGGTATAGTAAGTGAGTATGTATGTATGTATGTATGTAAATGACATATACAATATGTATGTAAGCTGTAACCTTATTTGATTAAAATTCTAAACACATGCAAACACACTTACAGTAATACATTCACATCCACTACACTACGTATGTATATGTACAACTTGTATATATATGTATGTATGTATGTGTGTGTGTGTCTATTTGATTGGATATAAAACACACAAGCGTCACGGTTTACAGTATGCAAAATAAATGACCTGCATTATCCGTAAAACCAATACAAATACAAGCCAAATGTTGACCACCAAAATTCAAAACACGGACAGATGGACAGACACAAGGACAGACAGGTAGCCCACATCAAACAAATAAAGAAATATAACCTTTAGCCAAAAAACAACAGCTCAACAGCATTTTGAGAGAGAGAGAGACTCATGTTTGTGTTACCATTTGTTTATTTATTATTTTATTTTGACAAAACAAAACAAAATAAAAACAACTTTTACTTCTATGCCAGATAAAACAAAACAAAAAAAGCAAAAACCGAAAAACATTCAAAATAACGCCACGACATTGTATTTGAATGCTGTTTGAATATCAACATGAAATTGTTGCATACCACAAAGAGTTAAAAGGTCCATGCGTGCTTTAGAGGGTATGTAGGTCGATATTAGAAAAATATACGAAGCATTTCAACTTTTTTTTAAGAATATTTATTGACATTTTTTATTTCTTTTACTTTTTTTTCATTTTAAAACTGTCTTCATAAATTCAATGGAATTTTTTAAGAGAAATGAAACGAATGAAAAACATGTTCACACACCCCGTTAAAATATAGAATTTAAAGGAATTAATTGAGTATACATGCCAGCTTTATATACTAGCTTTTAATATAAGGTGTAGTAAAAACAAATTTTTTATTTTTGCTTTAAATAAAAAGTTTTTTTAAGAATATCTAGAATGAATGATCTCTTTCAGTTAAAATAAGCAATATTTTGTACGATTATTTGTTATCATTTAGAAGATAATTCGATGATACCTACCGCAAAGAAAACTTCATACTTATTGGCAACATAAACTGGAAAAATCAATTCTGAAAACTTTCTGCTTTCGTCAAACTTTTCTCAACCAAATTATACTGACAATAAGGTGGATCGACAAAAACTTTATGACCAAATTTTTAGAACTTCATTTATGTATGTGGCGCGACCTAATGGAAGACAGTTACACCGTTACGCGGATGGAAATAAATAAACGAAATAACAACAAAATACACACACTGTATGGTATACAGGATTAATAATACGCAATAAAGAAATATGTAGGAATTTACGAAAATATGATCAAAAGAAAGGTTGAAAATAAAAATACGAATTCCTTACAAAAATTGAGAAGTTGCCAGATAGAAAAATAAAGGAGTATAAATAGAGAGAAGAGCAAAGTTTACAGTCAGTGATGAGATGTATGTCTAAGATTAATAACCGAGAGTCTCATTAAAATGTACGCATTAAGCACAGTGATATTTAACACCGAAAGTTTGAGAAAGAGAGTCTATTGGATGATAAGAATTGATATAAAATATTATCACTGAATATATTATTACATGTATACCTATGTACATATTTATATGTAATATCACAAATATGCCCTAAACTCTGTGCAACAAGCGTTCAAAGTATCTAATACCATTCAGAGAAGAAAGTATTAACACAGCTGTGTGTCTTATACGCTGTTCAGATATGCACCTTTATTACGTAAATCGCAATAAACGCCATTATTGAGTTCAATATTTCAGTAAAACTTAAAATACAGCACTGTCATAAGTACGTTCAGTAAGACCGTTACAACTTATGCGGACAAATTTTGTTGACATTTGAAAATACAAATATCAACAACGTCAAATAAAAATGGCGAGTGAGGTCGAAGGTAATTTTATTTATATTAACACTAAATCATCCGATACTTCTTGTATTTGTACTCCTATTCCATTCTCCTTCTACTATATATATATATATATTATTTAAAATTTCTAATAATTAAAAATATTTTGAATGTTTCGAAATTTTGAGGATAAGGACTATAACAAAACAATGAAATAAGAATTTTTATTAACAAAATAGCACTAGAATTTTTTTTAATACTCGCTTGGAGTAGAGTGAATATCCATCTGCCAGGAAACAAACAATATACCTCAATATACCGAATCAAACCAGGCAATGCCAGAAATATCCAAAATAGTGGTTTTATATCACAAAATATACAAATCAAGTTACGGAACCTGTGTCCGCAGTAGTTAGGGCAGATTACATGCATTCCTCAGTAAAAAAAATATAAAAAAGGAGTAAATCTTCAAAAATATATTCGATGTGTTTTTTAATAGAAGTCGAAAAGGCAAATGGCGGTGTTACAATGCTATATTCAACAAGTCTGATAAAAAAATTTAAATGAGTAATTTTTCCAGTCACGGGTTTAGAAATAAATTTGTGAATTGTATAAAAAAATAGAAAATAAAACATTGTTGTTTTCCAGCTGTCAAATGATTATTGAATAAGCTTGCTTTGCGTATGCCTGAACACTTAAAATAATTTTGTCAATTAAAGGAATATTGACTCAATTAAAATGCATGCGTGAACATAGTATTAAATACATAGAATGTTTAAATTCAATGTATATGCGACATAGTCATCCACTTCATTGATTTCGCTTCTAATCGCAATTTTGCATATTAAGTTTACGATCTCCTTTCAATTTCTAAGCCACTAAATTTTTGAATGAATCTATTTAAAGTTCTGTGCTTAAGGTAAATACGATAATAGTAATAAAAAACAACAACAACAAACAACACATGTAAATTATGTTGAAATACTCATCTTTTACATTCACTTTAAATGCTACGAGCATGTGGAGTTCGCATTATTTGAATTCCCAAAAGTGCCAAAGCGTTTCTATTTTTTTGTTGTTTTTTTTTTGAGGCATTAAACTTCTCACGTATGAACACAGATAAATATTCATACTCACACACACACACACACACCTACACATTTATAAAGATCATAGGGTTAAAAATAATATATTTATCTGTATTTCTTTTCAAATATTACACACACAAATCCATACATACCTTACCACCCACAGTTACATATGGTACAGACGTATAAACATAAACCGTAACTTATACATACAAATGTTCGTATTTTATTCGCCAAATGCGTCAAATACAATTTCTTTCTCTTTCCGTTCATTCCAAAAAAGAAAAGAGAAACATTCTCATATTTTTGACATAGAAATGATGGATTTTAATTCCGGTCACTTGAGATTTTTAAAAAATTTAAAAAAAAAAAAGATAATGAAATTGTAGAAACAGAAAATGTGATGGACTCAATATTTTCCATTTTTTTCATTTTTCTTTTCTTTTACCCAAAGCCAAAGGTGGCAAGTGCCCCAAATTTTGTCACATCATTTATGATGTGGATGGTAGAAAATGTATCGATGGTCTCTCCTCATGGCGGTTATTATTATCAAATACCTTTGGTATAACAGTAAATACTAAAAGTGTTCTAGCTTTTACCAAAAGATGACCTACAAATCGTTGTCCACGACAATAACGCCAACATAGACTGCACAGTGGTGCGGCAACATACATTTTTGAGCAAAACAATAAGAAAGAATAACACCAGTCGCTCAAAATTGATAGTAAACATATCATGTTATTGATTAATATGAAGCTAATGCAATCTAAGCCAATTTTATCCATCAAATTTTTCATATCCCAGTTAAAGTCTTTAACTATATACATACCTTTTTCGGAACAAATCAAATATGCATGCCAAGTTTTATTAAAATTATCCACCCAAAATTGAAATCGATTCTTTCACATAAAATCTAAGTGAAAATCTTTAGAAAAAATTTTTTTTTAAATTTAAATAATGGACTCTCCTCCATTATTTGATTCCAATAAGAATAAGCAGCTGCTGCATTCTACTGTGGCAAGTATAAGAAAATTTCAAAACTAGTCCGATGACATCAATTTACAAAAAACAAAATTCATTCCATATGGAATGTGAGATACTTATGACACCGTGGGAGAATTCTATTACAGTCATAGTAAGACCCTGCAGACGTTGTGTGTGGTAATCAGAGATCAGCAATGACGATGAGTAGATTCGAGCCATAATTTCTCATAATTTCTGATACTTATACGCATTCATACTTCTTTTAATATCATACTTATACTACTCATATTCAATGTTTGAAGTACTCATACTTAATAATACGCATGATGTTGTTGATTTCGATTCTCCTTTACTCAACATTTACAAGAATCACAAAATAAGTACGATTCGCGTACGAACAATACAATAGTCACTAGAAGTTTTGCATTTGCTTTGCTTGCTGTTTTTGTCTTTTTCTTTCTTTTTTTGTATATGCAACAACAACTATGATTGTAAATTTTGATGAATGATTCGAATCACTCGAATTATTTATGAGCATTATAAGTATTTTTCTAAATTTATGAATCTGAATGAGTAGGTGTATGAATCGAAAATATTTCGAATGTTATGAGTTTGACGTCAACGTTGTACTCATACTCATTGCAACCTGTACTTATAAATCAGTGTTGTAGTGAGTACGAATGAATCAAAGTACATAGTTAAATTTCAATAGTGTTGACTCACTTATATTCAAAATTTCATGAGTACTTATGAGTAGCGAAAAACGATTCATTGCTGATCTCTGGTCGTAATCTCTACGAAACTAATTAAATGGGATGAGATAAAAAGCAAGACATTAATTTAAAAGAAATGTATTAACTGCGGTAAAACATGGCATATTACAGAGAACGCGTCGTAGAATATAACTGCAGTAAATAATCCATTAATAATAGGCCCTGCCAATATTGCCAAATATCGTAAATTATTCTCGAAAACATTTAGCCAGGTATTGTGTTCTGATGCTGTAAAGTATAATTCTGTTTCAGTGAAAAAACGGTTGCCTACAAATGAAACTCTAAGTAAATCCTACGTTTACAATTTTAGTTGTCTTCAAATTATTGGTGTAGACAATGAACAGCTTTATGATTAACAAACCCGTTTGAAGTGGGTTATGCTGGTAAAATAAGCAGAATTCAGGAAATTTTGTTCGATTTCTTGTTATCATTTAGAAGGTAATTCGATGACGACAACCTTTATCATTATTGACAAAAAAATCGAAAAATCATACATTCTGCTTTCTTCAAACGTTTCTCAACCAAATAATGCTGACTATAAAATGAGTGAAAACTTTAACAAACCCACAGAATTTCAGTCAATGAATGTGATCCGTTCTAAAGAAAAACAGTTACACTATTACTCGGGTGGAAATAAACAAACAGGCAATAATAAAATACACACACCGTACGGTATACAGGATTACACAAAGAAATATGTAGAAATGTTTTTATAACTAACAAACCCGTTTGATGCATATTATGCAGTCTGCATTGCTGCAAGATATGTTTGGCAACCAATGAACTACTCAAGGATCTGCTTCTAGAACGCAAACGGCATTCTTGTTGAAAAACAAATTGGCTTAAAGTTGGTATCCGAGACACATTTCAAATCAAGGAGGCTTTTGAAATTTTTGCTTACACGTTATATGGTTGTAATGGACCTCAATGTGGAGCATGCACAGTTTCAGGTATTCTAATATCATCATCCCATAAACACAATTTCTTGAGTAACCAACCAACAAAGATCTGGATTAAAGGTTTCATTCCTAGATATTTGAAAAGCAATGTAAAAGTTTCTATAAATCCTTAGAACTAACTTTTATGGCACTAACGATGTTACAAAACCAATCGATCTCAAAAACCACGATGAAAAGTAATAAATGTTTTTCTGTTAAAAGTTGCTTCCGAAATCTCAACAACATTTATTATAAAATATTTGGTAGCTCTCACCTAGGTATCGTAAAAAGGATGTTATATATTAGCCTACATTGAAAAACTTCATCAGTGTTTGGGCTTATGTAAAACGGTTGTTACCCCAGTTTGTGGATTGCGTATCGCCATTATGTTGAAACCATATCGACGCCTCCGTTCTATAACATTCTAAATCGAAAAAGTGTGTTTTGAGTTATGAGCTCTTAAAGTTTTCACGCGACATACGACTATATGGGTATTCGAAGAAGATTTTTCCTTATAACTTCGGAACGGATCGGCGCATCTTAACCAAATTTTGACAGTTAGAGAACGTAGAATTTAAAAATGCAAAAACATTGTACTTAGAACGTTATAGAATGGAGCCGTCGATATGAACGTTGATGATGTTCATTCACCTATAGTGCTCGCCTATAACAGTGATGTCCTAGCCAACGGCGTCCTTAAAGAGATATGGACCGATGATCGCACGTGTCAAAAAACAACACAGAAATGGACTCATCGCTGAAGATGATTTTTCGATCAAAATTAGACTGCTACAGAGTCCACTCAGTTAACACACGTGGTTGTCTATGATCATCCATGGTGTTTTGACAAGACAGACTAATTAAATGACAACTAATTTGGCAATTATAGTTTTAACAAGATGGCCGTTATCAACTGTCAAAATTCGGAAAGCCGAATTAATTATTTAGGATTTGATCATAACTGTCATTTCAATTTTATTTTGACAGTTTATGTAAATGTACTTGAGAGTCTGTCACAAAAAATTAAATTTCCTTCATAAGAACGTACATAAGTAAAGAAAACATTGGACGCATTTAAATTAAAACCAGACTTGAAATGTTGGGGTATTAGGATCACAATAAATTGTAGAAAAAGTCCAATAAAGAATTTTTGGTCAGTTGTTTGTTTCTAGTGGCCGTATTTGAAATATTTACTCGGAAGTGGCCATCTGAAGTTCTAACTGTGCCACGTCTATTTCGGAAAAAATCCTTATTACTTTTTGTACAAGCATCGAAAATTTCACAATTGTCTCGGCCCATAATAGATTGATTCCATTCTTCTGTTATCTGAAACTATTGTACATCCATTGCGATTACAATTTAGAAGCAAAGTATCTTCACTAGGAATTAGAATCAGCAAATAATATCGCATGATTTTATATACATAAAAAGGCATACACTAAATTTAATTAATCTTTGCTTTTTCAATTTTTATTTAAATTAAAATTATCAATTTTCTCTGCATATATGTAGATACATACAAACAATATTCCAATGTGAAGCCAATAAACATTTAAAAATAATAAAAATTTCTCATAATATTATAGGAAAACAGTGATATTTGTTTTGATTTCATAAAAAAAATATGACCATCGTAAGTAAGAGCATGCATCGTGATCAAAGGTTGTGATATGAAAAAAAGAACATTTTATTCAGATGTCTCAAATCACAGATGCTGCTCTTTATTAATAAAATTAAAATTTATCACACGCACACATACACCCACACTGTTATTTTTAATAAATATGTCGTCTGCATACTTTTGCTCTCATTTATAAAGAACTACTGCAGATTCAAATTATTCGACTATGCGATGATACTTTATAACCTCAATTTTTGAAAGTACTACCACCACAACTATTACTCCTCCCTTATATTCTTTTTTTACATTTTGTCTCTCTTTCGAGTATTTGAAATCTTGGTTCGCTCCACTTTACCATGTTTAGTTGATATGTACATACGTTCATATGTGCCATATGAGTTGTAATATTTTTAATTAATGATTTTAATTATGCTCATAATAACGGTACAATATATCATACAAATGAAAGATATGACATCTATCTGTGTATATTTGTAATTATATCTAGTATTTCATCAGGAAAGTTACCACAAACATACGAAGTTACATGTGAATACCATATGAAGAGTATATATTTGATATGCTCAAGTAAAAGTAAATTCCTACACAAAGTTGATTTTAGAAAATTATGAATGTTTCACAAATCTAGGTTATTCATGGTAAAATAATTCCTTATTCATTACAAAATTATTCCTTGTAAATGCCACATAATGTCATAAATTCTCAAATAAATTTTGAAATCTACTCTACTTTAGATTGCATGTAGAAATTTACGTAAAGAAGATCACTTACTGCATAAAAATTGAAACTAAATAAACTGCAAACAAATTGATAATAATTGTTGATTTATTTAAACATTTTAATTGTAGAAATATTTCATTATATCACACATTCTCTCATTTAAATAGGCAAATTTTTAAATATTATAAACCTTATATTATAAACAGAATAGAGGCAACGCAGCAAGTGCAACAATGCATACGCTGCATGCGCATTAGTTATAATAATAAAGGCAGCACCGGCAAAGTAGAAGGTAAACAAATTAAGAATAAACCAGTTCATTTATTCATTATCAATGGTGTCACTAAAATATTTTTTCTCGTTATATCTCATACATCGCATTTTTAAAACCTCTATTTCATGCATGTTATTGTTTTGACAGCATTAATCCTCACATTGCCAGCACTCTTACTGTGAGCACTAATTCTCTTTGAATAAAAATAGAAATTAGCCTAAAAGAAAAGCAGCAGAATCTTTGCTTGTTGTCGCGCTGCCTTCAAAATAAATAATCACTTCCATATACGTCCATGTATTCTATTCTTGATAGAATATTTGGGCCGAAACACTAGATGTTAAGAAGCGGGCAAACTCACATGTATGGGTACAGAGAACGACTGCATTGCGTATCGCATCCGCATATCGTACAGTGTCCGCTCCAGCTGTACTGGTGATAGAGGTTATAATCCCTGTGTATCTGCTGGCAGCGAAGCGGATGGAGATTTATAAGGCGAAATCGGCTGGAAATCACATAACCGGTTACTTCAGGGAAAACACAATTCCAAAATGGCAACAACGATTGAACGAGGAAGATAGCGGAAGATGGACGGCGAAACTTATTCCGGACATAAGGACATGTATTGGTCGGAAATTTGGAGAGGTAAATTACTACGTTACACAGATGCTATCGGGTCACAGATATTTTAGAAAATACACAGAATGGGCAAGACCGCCTCCCCTTACTGTCTTTATGAGGAAGGGGAGGTAATTGATGACGCAGAGCACGCTGTTTTCGAGTGTGCACGATGGCAGAGCTATCGCTCTGTACTGACGTCAATAGTTGGAACGATCACAGCCGCTAACATTGTCGGGGTATTGATTGCGAGTAGTGGAAATTGGACCTCGGTGGTGAATTACGTAGAGCGTATTCTAAGACGGAAGAAGAGAGATATTGAGGCTGCAGAACAAGTAAGCATGTCGGCACAGGTGATACTGTCACACGTGTCAAGCGAAACCGAAACGGTGATTTGGACGAAAGGAATAGTGGAGACGCTTAGATGTTTCCTCAACTTTCGATACGCAATCTGGACGCGGATATGGACATGGAGACGCCAAAGAGCTAAAAGGACTCCACTGCGAAGTAATACCACCGTAGTTCCGGAGTGGGCAGAAACAAGTCCACAGGAGACGAGGGGGGATATAGTGGGTGAGGGCCCCACACACGGAGGATGTGACGACTTCCTCTATAATGCGGTTAGGTACATTTACCCCTCCTCGGCGCAAAAAAATTCTTGATAGATTGCTGCGTTGCGTTTATTGTGTTTATAGCATCACTCTCAATCTTTAATAAGAGAGTTTAATCATTCCAGAAAATCCTTAGGAAAGAGAGGGAAAAAAGTTAATGTTGGAATGTCTATGATTTAAATAGCAATTAAAAGAAAAATGTTTAAAGAGGTCTATCTACAATGCATTGTGCCATCTACTGCCGGATCATAGAAGTGCTCCATGAGCAGTACCACTAAATGATGAGTACCACTAAAGCAATATACGATTTCCGAGAACAAGTTCCTTTATTTCACTGAAGCTCATTCCGTCGTATTATTTACAGACACTGAAACACAATAGTCTTTGCGAAGAGAGCTTTGATGTCTTACTCTAATTAACCGAGAAGCTTCGAGGCAGCAAGATATGTTGTACTTAATCACTTGATTGGTCATTACAACCCTTAAGTCCGCATTACAACCTATCTTCTCACACCATCAATGTTGAACGGACTAATTTTATCCATGAGCGGTATGATCTATAGTTTAAAGCTTCGAACAAGAGGATTGAGAAACTGTTCCATGGCAAATTAATGTTCGCCCAGAGCTTTTGATATTGCATTTGTCAATTATTCAGTCTGTTTTATCAAAACAGTATGAACGATCATAGACAACGATGGGCGTTTGCTGGGGCTCTGGAGCAGTTGTCGGTTAATCCCGAGTTTCATTGAAAAATCATTTTCAGTATGAATGGATACGTGAAGAAACAAAATTACCCTATTAAGGATGATACCAATCCACATGAGATACAAGAGTATACAATGCATAGGGAAAAAATCAATATTTGGTGTGGATTTTAGGCTGACGGCGTCATCAATCCACATTTGTTTAAAAATGTCGTTGGCCAGGCCATGACTGTCAATGACGAGCACTATAGGTTAAGAATTACCAACTTCTTTTAGCATGAATTGAATGATCTGTACACCAATGATATGTGGTTTCAACATCACGGCGCTAGGTGCCGCACAACTCATCTTCATTGGATATTTTGCACGAGCGATTTGAGCGTTAGGTCATCTCAAGTGGAGGTGAAAGTCTGCAAGGCAGATTCTTTCTTATGGGGTGTCCTTAAATTGCAGTTGTATGCGAGTCAGCCACAAACGACACATCAACTTAGGTCGAATTCAGACTTTAGAGACTTCGGATGCGCTCTACACAGAGAACTTATGGTGAACATTTGAACGATGTTATATTCTATACATAATAGTCTTTCAAACGAATAAAAAATTTCAATGAGACTCTGAAGCACATTTTACACATTTATAGTTTATAGGCAGCAACTCTCTTGATATTCCTGAACTTTGCAGCATCCCCATCAGCATCTATACTCTCTTTAATAAAGGCCTGTATAGGCTGCATTCATGACTTATGTGGCTATCCGAAGCCCTATAAACAGCAGATATCTCAGCCCGGAATACGCAGTAATCAAGTCTTGTCTCTGATGGAATTGCTCCGGAATTAAATTTATGTACATCTTTATGTTTGATTCGACTGGTCTTAAGTCATACCCAGCAGGGTGTTCATATTGGGTCTGAACAAAGCATCTTTTAGCAGGCGAAACACCAGAAAGAGAGCCTGCTTTTCTTAGAATAAAACCTCGATCTTTACTGAGTTGAGGAGATATGCTCCATTAGGCCGAAAAATGTGATACTCTGTAAATATTTTGAATACACTTATCACAATCCCAAGAATCTCTTCCGTAGGTGAGTAAATGATCTTAAATTTCTCTTCAAGATTATTCAGTTCATAGAATTCGCAGGAATAGCCAACATACTGCCTCATAGAAGACTAAAATTATTTTTTATTTTAAAAACCAAAAGCATATACCATATCTAGTAAAAATACTTTATTACTGATATAGTAAAACCCCGCTTAACGCTGCTCCGCTTAACACTGTTTCAGTATTACGCGGTTGTATTCCAACTGTATTTTCGGAAGTCGCAATCACAGTACGAACGCATCTTTCTTGCGTCACAATTGATTTATTAATTGTCTCGTTTAGCGCTAGAACTTATTGGAACGTATCCCCCGCGTTAGGGGGGCTTACTGTAGTCTCTCTATGCTTCTTACCATACTAATAAGGATACTCATCTTTCACTAAAATGTGTTATACATGGTCAGCCTGAAACTAAAATCAATTTAAACTTTTTTTGAAGGCTTCTTTTGCATCTCATGTAGAGTGACTGTATCAATATTTACGTATCGTATCGTATTCTATTGTTTCTTCATTTTCTTACAAAAATAAATACAAATATAAGACGAAAAAATAATAGAAAGAATATCAAAAGACTTGGAAAAGAATAGAATGTCAATGAAAACAAAAAAAGAATAAAAAAATTCAAAAAGAATGGCTTAAATTACGCACTCACCTTTCCATTGTGATTTGAAATGCTGATACAAAGTGAAAGACTTTCTTTTCAGGTCCGTTAAACTGTCGGTATCAAGACAATGTTGGCTGCTGCTGCTGCGTTTGGTAACAAGGATTCCGATGCTGCTGTTGTTATTTAGTGATAAAGCACGACCACAAATTAGAAAAAGAAGGTATTTTAATAACAATACATGCATTTATGTGTGTATGTATGTATGTGTGAGAATATATACACGAGAGTTTATTTATGGATCTCTCATGCCGTCTGTGTGGCTTTGATTTTTTTTTTTGTTTTCGTGTATATTATTATTGTATATGCTATGTGTAGCGCTTCTCACACACTCTCACGTCTTTAAGTATAAACTGACTGATTCATACAAGATGCTGTGTAGGTGTAGTGAAAAGTATAACGCTGTACATTCTCTTAACCGGAAGTTGGCTTCTTATTCGTCTTTCCTTGTCGTTGTCGCGCACACACACACACAAGCGCTTGCTTTAAAAGTTACACTAACGGTGTATACGAGAATTTACTTTTTGTCTCTTTTTCTTAACGTATTTTTCTTTTTATTTTTTTATTGTTTCACTTTAACTCCTGTTGTTATTGTGTGTTATTTTTTTTTTTTGTTTCATTTACGTTGTGAGTACAAAAAAAAATCTCTTTTCAAAATCTAACATCACACACAAAAATAATAGACTTGTGGCAAGTGCCAAAAACGTTTGCTTCTTTCGTTTTGAGGTTGAATCTTATTTTTCTCACTCTATTCAGCCAGTTTCTATGTTGAAAATTACAATTTTCTCATCTTCTCTCTCTCATCTTTCCCTTCTCAAGTATCCATAGAAAGAGTATTTCTTTTGGAAAATTTTTTTAACATTTTTTTCTATTTTTCTTTTTTATCATGTATTTTGTTACACTTTCTCTTCATCGATTCATTGTCCTCCATTCACTTACACATACAAATACACATACACTCAAACTCAGCACTTGTGTGACTGTGCATTTATTGTCATTTTAACATTTCGTCCTTGGGCCATAAACTAAGACCACACGAACAGCAGCAGCGGGAGCAGCGTTAATATGATTGTAGTAGTAGCGGTAATACTAGTGGTAGTACAGTAGCAGTATGAGAGTGTTTGTTATTCTGCTTCTGCTTGTTCTTTCTTTCTGTTTCTTTCCTATTAAGTGCTATTGTAGTAGACGGCAGTAGTATTAGTATAGGTAGGTATTATCCCAAATAACTGAAAAGAAAAACCACAAAAATGATAAAAAAAAAAGTGAAAATATTTTATAATGGTTTTCCACCGCATAAAAGGTGTATGAATTTGACAGAGATGCACCATGGGATTTAGCATTTCTTGTCGTAAAAAGAAAAAAATAAACAAAACACGTTAATAAATATGGAAAATTCTTTAGAAAGGTATTTGTTTATACAAAAAAAAAAAAACAAAAACAAAAACAAAAAACAACTTTGCCTGTCATTGTTGTAAATTTAAATTATGAGAGGAGAATCTTTTTTTGGGAAGTTTTCCAAACTAAATTTTCGGCATTCTTCTTCGGTATTTTTCTCTTAACAATTTAGTTTATAAATTAATAATGTTATCTTATTATTTAAACTGAAAACAAACAACTTTCTGACAATTTATATGAATATTTCATTAACACAGCGGCTTGTGGAAGTCATATTTCAATTACAAAATTTAAAACAACAACGGAAGGGGAAACACGAGTTGATGGGCATTAAAAGTATGTTCACTGGTTTAAAATATAAAGGTTTTGAAACAATAATTTAGAAACGTTAATTAGACACCTGGTGCTATCCTTAGAGACAAATTTGGATTTGTTTTAATCAAAATCCAAAAAAATGATTTACTTTAAGTGGTAGAAAGTGTCCATATAGCGCACTTAAAAATTAAAATCCCTATACGTTCCAGCAAAGGTATTTGAATACAAATATTTGAAATTATAATTTGTTTCTACCCAGTTTCAGTACATTAATCAAGGTATGTATATCCTCCTTGAAAATCTATTAATTTTCGGTGTCCAGAGGCGATGATACGTCAGACATTCATTTAATATTCGGTTTTGGATAATATCCTCTCTAAGAGATCCGTTGACTTCAGTATGGTATGTTTGTATATGAACCTTATTTTTTTTTTAATTGGAAAAACTTCTAAAAACCAAGACCATGATGAACCATTGTTGTTCTACTACTTTTGGAGTTACATATTTTACTTACTTACTTACTTAATTGGTCATAACAACAACGCCTATGCCAGTTGGTCACACCAATCGATGACAGGGCTTCCTCGATTTGGTCCTTCCAACGGATACATGGTCGTCCTCTTCACCGACTTCCGCAGATTCCCGCATCAAATACCCGTCTCGCCAGAGCATCCTCGAAGACATTCGAAGGACATGGTCGAGCCAGCGCAGCCGCTGGATATTGATACGCTGCACAACGTCTATGTCGTCAAGGAGTTCATACAGCTCACTGTTGGATCGGATGCGAAATTCATCGTCAACTCGCACTAGACCGAAGATATTACGTAGGACTTTTCTCTCGAATACCCTCAAGACTGCTGTATCAGTGCTTAATAGGGTTCATGCCTCTGCGCCATAAAGAAGCACGGGTAGGATGAGCGTCTTGTAGTGTTAGTTTTGTCGCACGAGAGAGGTCTCTGCTACTCAATTGCCTATTGAGACCATAGTAGCACCTGTTGGCAAGAGTGATCCTGCGCTTGATCTCCAGACTGATATCATTTTTGGTGGTAACGGCGGAGCCAAGATAAATGAATTCTTTGACTGAATCAAAAGTATAGTTATCGGCCGTAATCTGAGAATCTACTTGTCGATAACATATACTTTGTTTTGCCCTCATTTACTGCCAGACCCATCTTAGTAGACTCGCGTTCAATAGCACTAAAGGCAGCAGTAACATCTCGCTTGGTACACCCTATGATGTCAATGTCGTCAGCGTACGCAAGCAACTGGACACTTTTTTGAAAAATAGTGCCATTGCGATGTACTCCCGCCTTTCGCAGCACACTCTCCATGACGAAGTTAAGAGTTATATATTTTAACCAGTACATTACATATTTACACCCATACCTCACTTTGCGTCATGGTTACGTTTCTAAAAAACACGACGTAAATTGAAACGACGCCAAGTGAATTATGATTTTCTATATTCCATGTAAAGATGGAAGATAGGTTCCAGGATTATGAAAATAATATTTTTTAAAAACAAAATGGAATAAAGTAAACATTTAAAAAACAAAAATACTATAAAATTTTTTTAAATACATACAATAAACAAATTCAGTTAAAATAATATAAAAAACTGAAAAAAAAATTAAAAAATTGAAACTGAACTCTAAAATTATTGATTGAACTTGAACTCTTAAAATTAAAACTCAAACCCAAAACAACGCAACTTCGAAAATCTAACTATACACAGTGAAAATTAATACTAATTCAACAGCGACACAACTTCGAAAAAACGCAAAACGAAACGATACAAAGTGAGGTATGGGTGTATTAAAAAGAAGTAGAAGTAGTGTACTAGGTAGTGTTTTGGCTTATTTGACGAGAGTCCATAGTTCAAACCCCAACTTAGACCTGTCAACCAAAACGAAAAATATTCTTTCGACGACCGTCCTTTCAGCAATCTTTTGGCGATATCTTTTGATAATCTTTTTGATATTTCAAAATATACGAAGAATAATTAAATTGAACGAATATAAAAGAACCGCGCTAACCATCCATTTTGGAAATAGAGAATGAAACAAATCCATTGAAAGTTTTCAAATTTTTATTGAGTCCATTTCGTATCTGAAGTACTCTGAGTAAAACTTAAGAATTACGAAAATTCATTAAAATCAGCGTTTTCTGGAGTTCAGGCCACCAAAAGAAAGTTTCCATTAAAATTGAAAATGTAAACATAACATATACAAAAATAACGGGATTGTTGTCTAACCATTCATTGTAGTAAAGGGCGTGCACTGTTGCTAATAAAATTCAAAAATTATTTCAAAAAAATTTATTTTTAAAATTTTCACATGTCGAGCGTAAAAATACAACGTTTATTTTGATTTTCATCCCATAGTGCAAGGATGAGTAATGCAAACATACTAACATTGATGAGAATATCTAAGTAATGTAATGTTTATCTATCCGTCCAATTCTTTTTGGCTAAATTAAGAATTTTTTTGTTTCTTAGATTTGCAAAAAATACTCATTTACTTGTGCAAAGAACTTAAATTAAATGTTCAAACGTCAATTTCATTTGAACAACATATTCTTTTCGTTAAGACTCTTCGCAACACGTGTGTTGTTGTATTTATGGCGTTATGGACAACGATAATGTACTGTAAAGGAATGTTTAAAACAAAACCTTAAAACGTTAAAAGAAACGTTAAAAGTTTTTGAAACATTTTATATTTTAAATAAACAAACAAACAACAACAGCAATAAATATGCCCTTACACATGCATATACATATACACATGTGTATGGTATGTATGGAAATGTATGAGTATGTGTATGGGGATTGAAAGAACCCAATGTTTATTTGGGTCTTCTGCTACAATCTTATGCTTTCTTTCGTTATTGTTTTTCCTTTCTATTTCTATTAATTTTAGTTTCTTTTCTTATTTATTTGCTTTGGCCAGACCTTTCTTGTTTGCGGCAACCTTGAAGTTTAACCCTCCACTGTTCAGGGTTATAAAATTCAAATTCAAAATACCAACGAAGTAAAAAACGGTTGAAATGTTTGCCAATAATATTAAATACTTTAGTATTAGTAGGAATATGTACATGCATACATATAAATACGTTGAATCACATATAAACACCATTTGACGAGTACAGTCGAACTTTATACTTGAACTACATTCTTAAAGAAAATCGAGTAAAACTCGATAATTATGATTGTCATCGGATTATATGTTCAGTATATCAATGTCTATTGAATTTGGAATTTCTTTTTAATTTTTCTATAATGCACGCTTTAACTCTCACAAAGATATGTAATAATTCTACTGGAATCCTTACGCCTACATTCGGCACTGCTAAAATAACTAACATGGCCGGGCCGAGGTATTTCGACCTTCGGCAGAAAAGATTACATGGCCTCAAAATTTCACTTCTGCGATACACCGCATCTTGAATATGTTCAAATAAAATTTATGGAAAAGAAATTCATTCATATAGACTTCCGGCGGAATGTTGGGTTTTCAGGCGGAGATTCAGGGAGTCTTTAAGGCAACCGCACTAGTTAGGAAAGAGCTCAAGAGTGATAATTTATAATCTGATAACACTAAAGGCTTTGAGAGAACATGGCTCTATTTTTATATCGCATTTAATTTGGGAGTAGAAAAGGCTATTAAGCGACGTTCATGGGTTCAGCTGAAGTCGCCGTAGTCTAGTAGGTACGGTGTTGGCTTATTAGACGTAATGGCACAGTTCAAACCCCAGATCAGACATCAAAACGAAATTTGAACAAAAATTTCTTCGGCGACTTCCTCTCAGCAGATTTATGGTAATAACTCTGAAAGTAAATAAAATTGCCACGAAAAGTTTCTCGAAAATTTGTTGTTTGGGGTCGACTTTAAACTGTAGGTCCCGCCACTCATGTATAAAACTAACGCACACAACATAAGTGGTGGGAGAATTAAGTCGTAATCCCGACTAAATGTATGTATGTATTGGGTTCAGGTTCAGTTTTGAAGGCTACAAAAAGAGAAGTTTGTGAGACCACCAATTGTTTTCGTCTAAATAGAGGCAATTGCAGGAATTGTCTGTATTTAAGGTCATTGTAGTCTAGTAGGTAGACATGAGGCCTCAGTTCAAGCCCCAAGTCAAATATCTCGAACAAAACGAAATATGAACAAATTTTTCTGCAGCAACTTCCTCTCAGCAAATTTCTGGGAAAAACTCTGCGAGTAAATAAATAAAATTGCTATGAAAAGTTTCTCAAAAAATCTGTCGTTCGGAGTCGACTTTAAACTGTAGGTCCCGCCACACATGTATAAAATTAACACACACAAATTGAGTGGTGTGAGAAGCTAGGCCGTAATCCTGTATGTATGTATAGTACACCATGCTACCAAAATGAAAAATATCGATTAATTTTATTCGATATCCTATGAGGTGCTTGGACCTCTGAAGTATTTGCATAATTCTTAGCAATTAATAGAAACTGAAGCTGTTCTAATTTAATTATTAAAGAAAAGATAAAAGAATATAAAATTTAGTTTTTTATTTCCTTTGCAATTATTTACGCTTACTCTTTTATTTTTTGTCTTCTATTTTGCATTTCTTTTTTTTAATTGTAACGCTTAAAACCTATAAAAATGGAAACAACAAATTATTCTACAAACACAGAAAAACACCCATAAAGCAATGAAACAAATTTAAGAGAAAATAGTTACATAAACTGCATATTTTGTCAAATTTTTGGAAGAACAAAATCTGTTTTTTTTTCAATAACCGGAAACTAAATAAACATGCCCATCTCTACCTCATACTGGTATTCTGGTCTATAAAACCCAACTCGGTTGACAACACTTTTAATTGTATTTTAAAACCCTCTATTATAAGTTGTCCTTTTTAATGTACATATAAATACATATGTATGGTATGTATGTGTACGTTTTTATAATCGTTTAAAGTATATATGGTGTGTGGATGTGTATGGGTTTGTTTTATTTTATATTTAAATTAAACATTAAAAATATGGTTTTTGTTTAGTTTACGGATTTGGTTTTGGTTTTAATTATTTTGTGTTTGTATCTCTTTTTTTGTTTTTTTTTTTTGTTAGTTTTTAAAGTCAACTCGTTTTTTTATGTCCTTGTATTGTACTCTGCTCTGATCTCATCTACTTTGCTGTGTCACTCAGTTCAGTTCCAATATCTTTAGATTTAGTCGTAAATCATGCCATGTGCCTCATGCCTGATGCCTGATGGCCTCTTTCTGCATCACGTAATTCATTTAATGTTTAATGAACGAATAAATGAATGGATGTGTTGTCCTCTTTTAAAAATATTACCGAAAGGAAAACATAAAAACAAAACCAAAAACCAAAATGTTTATTCAATTTTTATTCTATTTTTTCTTTTTTATTATTTTAAAGATAAACAAGTATGCATGTACGTACGAGTACATACGTACATACATAAGCAAAAAATTGTATTTGTTTTTATATTTTCTGTAGAATTAAATTATTTACCAAACATAGTTTATTTGCCAAGACAATAATTCATTATTGCCATGTGTCTCTTAGTTTTAAGGACCCATTATTCATTTCGAAAGGCTTATCTTTTTCTCACAGATATTGTTTAAGCGTTTATTTAAAACTTATATTTAAAAGGAAAAAATAAAATAGAAACATTTAATTTTTAAATGTTTTGGATTAAGCACTGTGTAATATTGTACTGAAGAATGGCCTTCAAAGCCCAGTTTCTTATCGAAATTTAAATTCTACAATATACTACTGAGAAATGTGACTCATAATTTCGCTTGTCCACAACAATGGCATTTCGCCATAATTTGTATAAAATTATCCAAACAGAGATACATACATACATAATTGGCCATTACAACCCTTCAGTCAGGATTACGGCCTAGCTTCTCACACCACTCATGTTGTGTGCGTTAATTTTATACGTGAGTGGCGGGACCTACAGTTTAACGTCGACTCCGAACGACAGAATTTTGAGAAACTTTTTCATGGCAGTTTTTATTTTACTCTCAGAGTTTTTGCCAGAAATCTGCTGAGAGGAAGTCGCCGAAGAAATTTTTTTTCTCATATTTCATTTTTGATGTCTGACCTGGGATACGAACCCGGGCTTTACGAATAGTAAGCCAACACACTACCTACTACACCACGGACACCAAACAGAGATACGTCTTAGTAATTTCAAGGTTTTAATAATTCAAAGTTGAAAAAATCAAAATTGGAGAAAAAAAGTAATCCACTAGCGTACTTAACGGTTAAGCGGATTCCGAATCGGCGCTATTAGTCCATCCGTTACAAAAAGCAAAGAATTGCACTTGTTGTTGTTTACATCAAGTTGTGAACAGTGGCACACAGAATTGTGCGAATAATAAAGAAATTTAAATAAAACTAAACACATATTTATTTTTATTTCATTTGCAATCTACGAGCTCATATTTTAAACGTTTTTAAAAGGTAGAAACGAAACATTATGTTATGTTAGGTATGTTATATTAGCTATGTGGATTCTCTATATATTGGCTAAAATTAAGTGTGGAACAGAATAGTCGAAGTAGTACAATGTAACGAGTAGCGCTGCAAGCTTTCAAAAGTTAAAAACAGCAATTCAAATTGCTGTCAACAGAAAACGTAGTTGTAGTAGTAACTGTAGTAGAATCTGAAGCTTGGCAAAAATTTATTTCCTGAAACTTCAAATTTATTGAACATGAAAGAATGATTCGATTATGAAAGATAACATAATTTGCTGAAAAAAAAGGTATTTAAACATTCACTTGGAAACTAAAAATTGTTGGCAACTGAGATGCGGTGGCTTTTCATACTAGAATAGTATGGCACCGGTTTTAGAAAGTTTCCATTATTGTCAACATTTCTTTAAATTTTGCCTTTTATACTCAAGGATTTAATTAAAGTAAGTTTGATTTGCTGCTGTCATATGTTGTTCTTGGTACAAGCGTCCTTAAAAATTATTCCAAGCATATACATAATTATTAGCCTCGCACAGAAAAAATATCCTTCTAAACATCCGTACGCATACGTATACACATCTATAAATAAATAAATAATTAAAAGCACTGAAGTATTGGGTTGTAAATAACAACCATTTGATATGGTCATACAAAATCTATCGATACGGTAATATGTGAATGAACAGTAATAAACAATAAACCAGTGATTCCTACTTTTTTTTCTTCTTTTTGCTATCCTTTCACCCTCATTCAGAATTCACTCTTGTAACTTGTCTACCATACATGAGCTGACATGCTTTAACATATATTGTATGTATGTATGTATGAATATAGATGTGTATGCAAGTTGTAAGTGCTTGTAATTTATGCATCTCATCGTCGTTAATAATAATTTGCATAAATTTGTAATTTTTGTAACGGAGAATTTCTACAATACATACGAATAGCTATGACACGAGCAAGCAAGTACTTTATTTGCACTTGTATTAGTGAGCCATGAATCGATGAGATGTACTTGAATGTTGTACAACGTGTATAAGTGGCAAGAAATAGCAATAATCGATAATAACGGCTTGACGAAATGTTACAATGATATTCACACTCACACACACATACACACAATCCATGGAGCTTAGCTTCAGGTTAACAGTGGGCGATAGATTGCTTAAATAGCTTAGCTGCGATTAAGTCCATAACGTACTAATTTTCAACATCAGTCCTCACCAATGAATGCCGATAATTTCTCAATGAAATTACGGATTATTCAAAACTCTATTAATCTTATATGGGTTCCGGAATAAAATAATATCGTTGGAAATTATAGTGCCGATAAATTAGTCAGGGCTGGTATGGAGCTTGCAATTTTGGACATGTTACAAGGGCATAGGTATTCCGATGGCCTCAGTTTAATTCGATATTATCCACTTGTTTTACTAGAAGGCTTAATTTCGTTGGAAGTATTTCTAGCCTCTGTTGGACGAGTATGGATAAGAAATGAACCGAGACAATAGCGACTCTGTCTGGCCATTGTCGTTTTGATATGTGTGCTAAAAGAATTAAATACATAATTGGACATTACAACCCTTCAGTCAGGATTACGATCTAGCTTCTCACACCACTCATATTGTGTGTGTTAATTTTATACATGAGTGAGGGACCTACAGTTTAAAGTCAACTCCGAACGACATATTTTTGAGGAACTTTTCATGGCAATTTTATCTACTCACAGAGTTTTTGCCAGAAATCTGCTGAGAGGAAGTCGCCGAAGAAATATTTTTCATATTTCGTTTTGATGGTTGACCTGGGGCTTGAACCATGATCTTACGTCTAATAAGCCAACACACTACCTACTAGACTAAAGCGACTTCGCTGAAGGAATTTGCGCTGAAAGAATTTGCGCTAAAAGAATTTGCATTTCTTTAAATGACCGCTGCAGATACTATGGGTCTGAGGAGGAGGAATAAAAGACTAAATTTCACTTCATATGTCTTTGACCTGTTGTTGTCCTAAGAAGACAGAGGTTTTTGAAGTCTGATTTTCTGACATCCTTGACCGAGCTCAAATACAATGCTTACCTATGTTGATTCCAAATATTTGGTTCCAAATATATGAATATAATCAACTTGAGCCGCTCATACTCCTTTGGGATGAAAATTTCAATTTCCTTATATTCCTGCTTCTAAACTTTCACATGTCGACCCATTTTAAGTGTTTCCTACACACATACATGCATAATTGGTCATTACAACCCTTCAGTCAGAATTACAACCTAGTTCTGACACCACTTATGTTGTGTGGGTTAATGTTATCGATAAGCGGAGGGACCTACTGCTTAAAGTCGATTCCGAATAACAGACCTTTCTACTTTCAGTTTTTGCCAGAAATCCACTGAGGAAGTTGCTGAAGAAATGTATTTTCATATTTCATTTGTTGGAGATGTGTAGTAAGATAATACACAACCTGATAGACTTCTTAAGTGTTTTATATTCGCAATAAATGCTTAATATCGGTGATTAGCTTACATTTATGATGAATGTTACCACAGTTAACCTAATATTTTCCTAATATTATAGTAGTTCCTCTTCCCTCTTTCCGACTTTTTTTGGTTTCGAATGAATGTGTCATTCGCATGATTTCTAACATATATTTTCATTTAGGTAAGTTAGTTAGTTAGTAAGTTAGTAAGTTTTGTACAATGGGTCAATCTGACCTCCGGGTACTGTACCTGTCTTGACTGACAGGTACACGTCCTCTAACCTAGGTAAGTTAGACCTAATCAGAATTTCATATCCTTCCTAAGTAATCAAATACTGTTCATAATATTTAAAGTTAAAAGTATTTGAACTTTGTAATTGAAATAATAATAATAAAATTCAATTTTTAATTAATTTTAATGCGATTTAAAGAGAACAATATTTTAATAGAATAAATCAATTAGAAAATTTAATAAATTATCGTCACTTTTGATGAGTGTGTACTATATATGAATTTTAAATAAACAAGAACAACAACACTAAGCTTGCTTCCGTATTGTATAAAACATTATTTTTTTAACAATTATTCATATTTTGAAAATTTTTTTATAATTTGAAATCAGAAATTGCCAAACGATGTTAGATGATATCAATATTCCCTGAACCACAAGTCCATTAATTGTTCGGGGAATTGAAATAAAAAGGCAAACAACAAAAAAAAAATCAATTGAAAAATGCCATGTTATTGCTATTGTATTACACAACAAAAACATATATCGAAGGGATATATTTATTGATACAACACAACACAACCTAAATAGTTTCACATTTATGATACATACGTAAGTAAGTATGTGCACACATCCATACATGGTAATCGTTTTGAAATTAATTGAAATCCAGTCAGCTGCGTGGGTGTCCTCCCTGTAGGATTTTTGCTTCTCACTAATTTTTTTGGAAATTTGGCAGAAATTTATTTTACGATCATACATTACATACTTATTGTTATTGTAAAAGGCCAACGGCAATAGCATTTTCCTGTTCTAAGTTTCTAGTGTAATCGTACAAAAATGGACTTAATATGAGGACTAACACTCAATACAACACACAAGCATAAAAATAACGGCGATAGCCAATTAACTGACAACACTATATAAAGATGGCGGCATTATAGACATACATATAGGAAAACACGGGCAGGTTTTGTATTATTTTTATTATTTTCGTGTACTCATCTATTTACTTCTTTCAACTCATTGACAAACCTCAGAACAGTGTTCGTTGTCAGTAAGTATCACCCCCCCCCTTTTCCTGTACTTCATGAGTTCAGTTCCCAGATGTTTCCTCCTTTTAACGCATCATAGTTTGAAGCGATTTCTATTATATTATAACACCGATAACTATTCTTAAGCTATTCTGATATACAAGTCTCAATCTTTTGCCACTATAAATATATAGAAAAAACTTAGACTGTCTCGACCTTGACCTCTCTCTATTTTCTCTTTTCTAAACTCCTCTTCCCAACACACAAATACGTTCTTACCCACAGTACTGAAGACATAGATGCAGAAGCTTATACCCTGACAAGCTCACCTGTGGCATAGTGTTCTTAGGTCCCATATTAATAGGGACTCAGCAAAGCGTGACTCTCTTTTACCTGCTTAGGTGATTTAGCTTACATATACAGTTCCATACGATTTTTGGATTCAACTTTCTGTCCAAGTTAAATTGAATTGAGTCTTTCAATGGTATAAATTTCATTCAAAAAATACTCGCAAGCTTCCCTAAGAGTTTCTAATATTTTACTATGGGTTCGAACACCACTTCCTAATTCCTTATCTGTCGTTGATTACATAGCTTCCAGTCTTGTTACAAAGCTCGACCGAAATAATAGAGTTTTGTCCAGAAGATAGGACAAATAGGAAACCCTCTTACGGAACTCGTATTCGATTATCGTAGCCATCAGCTCACGTATACTACAGATCATATACTATTAAATACAGACAATAAAGGATACCTAAAAGGAAGGAAAGCTATTCTCAACGAAGCAAGGCAAAGATTCTTCTCAGACCAAGTGGGTTTGAGGCAGTGTTGCAAAACTGAAATTTTGAAATGGTACTGAATTATAACTGAATAAGTACTTTTTTGCATCAAATAGTACTTTTGTAAAAGATACATACATACATTATAACACTTTAATCAGGATTACGACCTAGCTTCTCACACCTCTCATGTTATATATGTTAATTTCATACATGAGTGGTGAGACCTACACTTTAAAGTCAACACCAAACGACAGATTTTTGAGAAACTTTTCATAGCAATTCTGCTGAGAGGAAGTCGCCGAAGAAATACTTTCGTTATGACGTCTGACCTGGGGTTTGAACCGTGGCCTTACGTCTAATAAGCCAACACTCTACCTATTAGACTATGGCGACTTCTTTGGGAAATTACAATAATAGGAAATCTGAGCCATACATCAGACTAATCCAGGAATAACCGGCCTTTTGACAGAGCACTGTAGTCTCGGGGTACACTTTTCCAATAACGGGGTTATTTGAGCTCAACATGTAGAATGTAGAACGAATGAATCATCACCGACGAAGTTATACTTGATTTCTGATCCCGGTATACAATTCGATGGAGTTAGGTTTAGTACATAGGCTCTTAGCAAGCCTTGTAAAATTGTATACGCTGGCTACCTCATGTATATGTTGACTACCCCAGGCTACCAATGAACTTTAGGTCGTATAACTAAAAAAATGTAGAGACATCACACCCAATGCTTATGTTCTCATGAATATGTAAATATATACTCGTACACAACTAACATGTGTGTCAGTAAGTATAAACTGACATTTGTGTGAGTAAATGAGTGTGTGTAAGACACAAATTGGCTCACAATGTTATAATGTTGGGCCTAGAATAAAAATTGCTGACTGCTATCGTTGTGGACACAATTTCAGATATCCTTGAAATATCTGTCTTTCCCTTTCTGTCTGACACTCTTTTTTATTGTTATAAACTATTATGAAACGAACAGAAAGGACATGTTTAAATAATCACCCAACACTTACGTTCATACATGGATAATTAGGTAAACTGGTAACCGGGTTTAGATATTTTTTATATGCACAGTAGAGTATATTTATAATGAAATATTGAAGGAAATATGCATTTTGACTTGTGTAGTTTCTTAGCGGAAAATTAAGATCAACAATTCCTAAACCTTTTGGTTCATATTACATACATACATAATTGGCCATTACAACCCTTCAGTCAGGATTACGACCAAGCTTCGCACACCACTCATGTTGTGTGTGTTAATTTTATACATTAGTGGCGGGACATGCAGTTTAAAGTCGATTCCGAACGACAGATTTTTGAGAAACTGTTCATGGCAATTTTATCTACTTTCAGAGTTTTTGCCAGAAATCTCAGCAGAAAAGTCGAAGAAGAAATATTTTTTTTTAAATTCCGTTTTAATGTCTGACCTGGGGTTTGAACCTTGGCCTTACATCTAATAAGCCAACACACCACCTCCTAGGCTACGCCCACATGCAAAACACAATTAAATCAGTTATTCGCTAAGAAAACCTAGAAATTCTACACTAATCGAATAATGGTACGAAAACGTTAAATAGACAGTTTCAAATAAAGATTCAACTAAGTTGTACCAACCTAGTAAGATATATAGGATACGCAGATGATATAGTATTGACGACTAGGGAAAAATTGAAGAGCCTCTCTGTGCAAGACCACAGTAGTATCATTTAAAAGTAAGAAAAATCTTCCTAAATGAAAGAATATTCGATTTTTGAGTAATATAATATCACAGGAAATGGAGGTCGAATATCTACATATAACTCTCCCTTAGGACTCAGAGGGTATTGTTTAGGAATGTATTGTCTAAGACAGTATATGTTACTTCTGGTGTTCCGCAGGGTAGCCATTTGGGTCCATTACTGTTCTTATTGTTTCTTAATGATCTTCCTTGCGCTATTTCTGATTGTAATATTCTCATGTATGCTGACGACGTTAAATTATTTTATACTTTTGATGATGATCATGGTCAGGCTGTTCTTCAGCGAAATATTGATTTGTTTGTAACTTGGTGCAGAATTAATTTAATGGATCTTAACTTGAAAAAATGGAAATGCATAGATTTCTCTCGCGGGGGCGTAATTTCGTCCACTTGTGTGATTAATTCTTGCCCTTTGGAAACTGTGACTACATTTCTTGATTTGGGAGTATTATTGGATATGAAATTGTCTTTTATTGATCATATTAGTATGATGATTGGCAAGGCTCGGGCTGTTCTTGGTTTTGTGAAAAGATGGGCTAAGGAATTCATTGATCCTTATATAACAAGACTGCTATACATTTCACTTGTTAGACCTACTTTGGAGTATGCGTCTATTATTTGGAATCCATACTATCGTTTTCATAGTGATTCAATAGAGTCTGTGCAGAAGCACTTTTTATTATTCTGTTTACGTGGCTTAGGATGGGATTATGCCAATGGGTTTCCGTCATATGAGGCTAGATTAGGTTTGATAAAACTTCCAACTTTGGAACGTAGAAGGACTGTTTTAGGGATTTGTTTTGTTTTTAACCTGGTTAAAGGTGATATCGATTCTGAGTTTTTGCTTTATAACCTGAATTTCAGTATTCCAGCAAGATTTTCACGGCACTATCGTCCTCTTTCTTTAGATTTTTATAGAACGAACTATGAATGTAATTTTCCTTTTCGTAGATTATGTAATGATTTTAACTTATATTATGATTTTATTGAATTTAGCTGTAGTGTTTGTAATATAAAACGTAGCATATATACTGGCATTAATTTGTAAATTATTATATGAAAATGTATTATCGTTCTTGTTATAGGTAGTTCATGTTTATTGTAACTTTATTCAGCTTGTGATTAAGTTCTGTAGCTGTTTTATGTTCTCGTTGCCATTACTTTTTCCTTACCCGCTATAGTCCGGACTGTAGTGTGTACGTGTCCCTACGTAATGGGGACGAGCCCTCCGCGGTCGGGTAAGGGTGGGTTAGTGTGAGGCCGGGGACGTTCGAAAAAAAAACAGTGGATAGTAAATTGACATGGACAGCTCCTTTAACCGAAAGACCAGATATACCTTAACAGTATTCAGGAGGCTTACATGGAAATCCTAGAGATATATACCATAAGGGTGAGAATAATAATGACCTATGGAGTAATTATCTATGTAGATGAAATGAACCTGAAAACAGGCTTAGTGGGACTAAATCCGCAGCTCGGGGTTTTGCGACTTTTAGAATCGATTGGCTAAAAGCTCCCTGCTTAACTCTTCCCTGGACAGAACCAGTAGAGTCGATAGTTTTAGGAAGTGTTTCGCATAGAGACGTGCGGCGTATTGATTCTCAGAGCACGGCCGATAACTATACTTTCAAGACAGTCAAAGAATTTATTTATCTTGGCTCCGCCGTTACCACCAAAAATTATGTCAGTCTGGATATCAGGATAACTTTTGCCAACAGGTGCTAGTATGGTCTCAATAGGCAATTGAGTAACAGAGACCTCTCTCGTACGACAAAACTAACACTTTACAAGACGCTCATCCTCCCCGTGCTTCTTTATGGCGCAGAGGCATGGACTCTATTAAGCACTGATGCAGCAGCCTTGAGAGCGAGAGAAACGTCCTACGTAAGATCTTCGGTCCAGTGCGAGTCGGTGATGATTTCCGTATCCGATTTAACAGTGAGCTGTATGAGCTCCTCAACGACATGGACGTTGTGCAGCGTATTAACATCCAGCGGCTGCTCTGTCTCGGCCATGTCGTTCGAATGGAGGAGGATGCTCCGGCGAGACGGGTATTTATTGCGTGGGTCTGCGGAAATCGGCGAAGAGGACAACCTTGTCTGCATTGGAAGGACCAATTCGAGGAAGCCGTGTCATCGATTGGTGTGACAAACTGGCGTAGGCTCGCAAGAAGCAGAGGCGATTGGAAGTATGTATTTCGGCAGGCCGAAATCCGTTAATCGGGTTGTTAATGGCCAATTAAGTAAGTAAGTAAGTAAGTTTCGCACAAGACTTACTAACAAGAATGAATGGAATAATCTCTAAGTCCTTGAAAATGTGGACTATTTTGTGGTGTAGAGATAGACCAAGAATGAATCTTGGAACAGAAACGGGGTTTATGGTCGCAGAATAAAATATGCCTAGCCTTTGGGGAAACTCGTGAGTATCTGCTACAAGTGAAAATATCTGCCACCAAAATATGCATTCGATTCGATTGGATAGGAGGTACAAAAGGCAGGATATACTTTCTGACAGTCAGACTGCTATTCGAGCACGCGGATCTTATAAAATTGAATCCGAGATAGTATGGGACTATTTTAGGAAGCTGGATCCAAGGTGATGTGTGATATCCAGGCAATGAGCAAGCTGATGAGCAGCTGCGACACCTTTGATGGAGCGAGAACCATTTTGTTAAGTCGGAGCAAACATAAGCTTAATGAAAAGGAAGATAAAAACAGGCAAAGACTCTTCTCAAACCAAGTGAAGGATGAATCTTCGGAATACATTCTGGGCAATTATGGGGCATAAATACAATCCAGAAAGACATACCTGAGGGTATATCGAAAGCATATAAATGCAAAGCAGATATGTTGAGAAGCATGTTAGAGATACAGGTTGCTTTAGTCGTGATTCAACTGTTTAGAATTGGACTTGCTAAGGAATAGCACCTCGAACTTACAACTTCTTTATTGTTGAAGTAATGAATTCCTTTTCATACTTCCATTCTTTATAGTTACTTTCTTATTAAACTTCAAATAAAAACAAAATTCATTATATACATACTTCACTGTACATTAAATAATAGACTTTAGTATTGGCTGGCAGTAAAAGTAGATGGGTTTGGTTATGTATTGACTCTAATACAACATATGTATGTATGTATATAATTTATAAGTGATTTGATTAAAACCTTTTTTGTTTTTTTTCTTTTTCTTTTCAAAATTGTGTTTATTAAACAGACATTTAATATTGATAAGGATTAGAACCGACTTTAAGCAGAACAGACCCATGCAGAACAAAACAGAACAGAACAGAACAGAACAGGCAGAACACAGTAAAGGAAAGTAGAGTCCTTTTTCATTCTTTCCATTTGCATTAAAGTATTGGAGTTTAACTAAATGTTACAAAATTAATCCGACACAAAATGTATCCCTTTCACATGTTCCAACAACGATCCTACTCTAAATTCAATCGCATTAAATATTTGCAAAAGGCTTAAAAGCTGACTGAATAACGTTTAGTTAAAAGAGGAGAAACTTTATTTTGTCCCTTTTAGCCTTTTTTCATAGAAAACCCGTTTGTGATTAAAAATCTAAAATTCAATGTGGATTTGGATTTTCCAAACACTTGTCCGTATCCAAGAGCCAAACATTAAACTCTCGTTCAAATAAACTCATGGCAAAAGAAAAAAACATTTGAATTTATAATGAATTTTAAACAGGAGGTTGGACTAATCGATTAAACCCTTCAATTAAGCTCTTATGAAATTATTAACTTAATAAAAAGGATTGGCAATGTTATAAAAATAAAAACAAAATAGAATATTTATCTCGAATTAGTCAGTCAAGCCCACATAAATCATAGTCATTATCATTGCGTTTTGAATTTTTCAGATGCTGGTTTGACAAATATCGTGTAGAAATTTATAAAAACACGTTGATTTAAAGCCAAAATTTATTTGAAATACAAAACTCGATCAAAATCAATAAATTCTTGGATATTCAAATTTATGTCATGTTTTTTTCCAAAGGTAGGTGTATAAACACAGCTCCAACAAGAGAACTTTCAACATCGCAGGTTAAGTTAAAGAAACTTAAAAATTGAGAAAGAAATGAAAGAAGTCGCATAGACAAAAAAAAAAGAGTTAAGACCAGAGAAGTGTGCTGAGGTAAAAAGAAAATAAAGGAGAAGAAGAAACAACAAAACCACAGATAAAATCCTAACGAAGTGTTAGACACCACACTCTAAGCCAGGGACACAGAACGGTCTCGACAGTTTGAGGCCACAAGCACTGCATAAAAGTGTGCCTATATCTGTCGAACTGGTCCTTCAGAGTGCAGTGCCGATTCAAATTCAGTACGCATTCCGTTCTAGAATGATCTTACATACATAATTGGTCATTACAACCCTTTAGTTAGGATTTCGACCTAGTTTCTCACACCACTTATGTTGTGTGCGTTAATTTTTATACATGAGTGGCGGGACCTAGAGTTTAAAGTCGACTCCAAACGACAGATTTTTGCGAAACTTTTCATGGCAATTTTATTTATTTACTCCCAGAGTTCTTGCCAGAAATCTGCTGCGAGGAAGTCATCGAAGAAATATTTTGTCACATTTCGTTTAGTTGGTCCGAGACCTGACCTGGGGTTTGAACCGAGGCCTCACGTCTAATAAGTCAACATAAGTTTGTTTTTTATAGAGGTATAGAACTTTAAGTTGGCATTACTTTTCAAGATTGCGACCGATTTAACAGCTGTCAAGTGATTTATTCTCAGTTTGGTTTGACAATTCATCATGAATAGACTCACGCCTGAACAACGCTTGCAAATAGTGCAATTTTATTTCGAAAATATGAAAAAAACGAGACTACCGTTGTTCCCGATTTTCATAAGCGAATTTTGTTTAGCGATGAAGCGCACTTCTGGTTGAATGGCAACGTCAACAAACAAAACTGCCGCATTTGGAGTGAAGGTAATCCTCAAGTGTATGTGGAAACACCGTTACATCCAGAAAAACTGACTGTTTGGTGCGCTTTATGGGCTGGTGGAATCATTGGTCCGTACTTTTTCAAAAACGATGGTGGCCAGAACGTTACAGTCAATGGTGATCGGTATAGAGCCATGATTACTAACTTTTTCATTCCTGAATTGAATAACCATGATGTCCAGGAGATGTGGTTTCAACAAGACGACGCAACATGTCACACAGCTCGTGCCACAATAGATTTATTGAAAGACACGTTTGGTGACCGCCTAATTTCACGTTTTGGACCTGTGAATTGGCCTCCAAGATCTTGTGATTTAACACCACTAGACTACTTTCTGTGGGGCTATGTAAAGTCATTGGTCTATGCGGTAAAGCCACAAACGCTTGACCATTTGGAAGACAACATTCCCCGTATTATTGCCGATATACGGCCACAAATGTTGGAAAAAGTCATCGAAAATTGGACGTCCAGATTGGACTACATCCGCGCCAGCCGTGGCGGTCTTATGCCAGAAATCATATTTAAAATGTAATGCCACAAGATTATCTTTCGGATAAATAAAATTCATGTCAATCGAATAATCCATCGTTGTTTTATTGCAACTTAAAGTTCTATACCTCTATAAAAAACACCCTTTACTACCTACTAGACCACGGTGACTTCAAATGATCAAAAATGATCTTACTTGGGCTATAAAAGCCTGAAGATTCTTCAGTCTATTCCACCTCTGAACTGTAACTGACCACTTCACCAGGCATATAACCGGGCCATCTCCTACCACCTCAGCTGCAATGTCATCTACATTCTATAACAACCTGCTTTAGAGACTTTCTGGAGGCACAAACTAGTCTCGAGCTGACATAGTGCCATGTCAGTGCCTTTAAGTCATTCTAACTATCCACATAGAACCATTCCTAGACCAGCTTTGTGCCTTGGTTACTGCGTACAGCTCTCAGTGTTCCCCAATGATCTGGATAGTAGTGTGCTAAACATCAAGTGCCGAGACCATGTGTTCGATTTCCACCTAAGACTGTTTTATGATGTCTAACTGTATGTCTGTGTTAATGATTGTCTAACTGTATGTCTGACATTATAAATGATTAACTACAGTAGAGAAAAAAAAAGTGGACATTATTACTAAAAAGCAATTCTCGAAAAGTAAGAGCCAAAGGTTTGTATATACACTGGTCATTAAAAAATGTCGCTCACAAACCTCTACTTTCTACTTTAAATTATCTATCCTGTATTCCAACACAATGCACAGCATGAATAGGGGTCAACTCCTGAGTGTTGCTCTCATATCCTTAAACTAGCACTCCAAATGTAAATATTTTATTATCGTGCAGTAAATTACCTATACCACGCCATTTTTACCGGCCTGAAAATACAACAAAGAGCAACTTGTCTAAGTCACATACCTTGAAAATGTAGTCCGTAACAATTTGTGGAACTTAGTTTATAGATAAAAATTTTAATGCATTATACAAGCCCACACTGAATTCAGATTCAAATACAATCGAGATCTTTTGAAGTATAATTAACAATCAGAGGTTTTGGTTCCATGGTATGATATACCAGATTCGGTATGACAAAATCTTGTTCACCATATGCTTGGACGAGATCTACCAGCTTTAGACAACACCGGAATCTCTACAAAAAATTATCCACTCTAGAACAGTATTAGCAACAATTTAAATTAATGCAACAACAGGCCAAAGCACCTGCTTAACTATAACAACAAAAGATTAACGAAACAGAAACAAAGCAGAATAACTACCAACCGAAACTTATGGCAATAAAAGCAGTCAATCGGATAAGTTGGAAGCTATATGCTTCCAAGATGTTAATGAAAAAAAACCTAGTGCAAATGTATTGTTGTTGCCGTAGTCTAAGTCTAAGTAGTGTGTTGGTTGATTTATAAGTACAGGTTGCAATGAGTATGAGTACATCAAACTCATAACATTCGAAATATGTTTGATTCATAAGCCTACTCATTCAGATTCATAAATTTAAAGAAGTATTTATAATACTCATAAATAATTCGAGTGAATGAATTAGGCGTACATTGGCGTCCTTATTATTTTTCTCATAACTGTATGTATATATCATCTGTTTCATGCATACATATGTAAATGATTTAAATATTGTAAAAATTCTGAACACATACATACATACACATGCGATATATTTTTTAATAAAATACAATAGAAATTGAATATCCTTAAATGTCAATAAAATGAAAGCCTTCCGTGCACATATAGGAAAGAATTCCCATCTTTTGTTATCACATTTTATATGGAATTCATTATTAAACAGAATAAACGTATCAGCCCACATACATACACTTCTTATATTAGTGTAAGTAAAGTAATAATGTGTGTGTATATTTTATAAAATAATAAAAAAGAAGATAAAAATTCTTGTTTGAAATGTTTGAAAAAAAAAAATTATTAAATTATAAACAACTGATAGTGGGTGTACTCTCAGAGTTTTTGTCAGAAATCTGCTGAGAGGAAGTCGCCGAAGAAATATTTTTTCATATTTTCCATTTGATGTCTGACCTGGGGTTTGAACCGAGACTTTACATTTAATAAGACAATACACTACCTACTAGACTGCGGCGACTTCTGCTTCGGCAGAACGTATACTAAAATTGGAACGATACAGAGAAGATTAGCAATTTGTCTTTTAATTTTTATAAAAATATAATTTTGCTGATTTATTCAGGATTACAACCTAGCTTTTCCCACCATCTACGTTGCTTGCATCAATATTATCCATGAACGACGGAACACGTAGTTTAACGTTGACTCCGAACGAAAGATTTAAGAAACTATTTTTGACAGTAGACAGAGAGCAGAGAGGAAGTCGCCGAAAGAAATATTTTTTCGTACTTCGTTTTTTTCGAAAGGTCTGAGTTGGAGTTTGATCCAGTGGCTCTAGTCTAATAAGTCAAGACACTACATACTAAATTTATGTCGACATTCAATAGGAACATACAAGCGATATATAACCGACCATAGCAGGTCTAACTTTCTTAATTCCTTTTGTAGTTGTAAGTAAATATGTGTATACATACGTACGTATACCGAGAATATTTACATTGATGACACTATTGTTATATTTTGTATTGTATTGCGTTAATACTTGTACTTGTATGTATATACATGACGACATGTACATATTAATACGTGTGTGTTTGTCAATCATTATATTGTATAACGTTTTATACGTTTGTTGCCACATTAAATGGGAAAAGCTTTCCATACATTTTGTCTAAAACCAACAACAATACAGCAACTATAATAATAAAAGACGAAATAAGAAAGAAAAAACGTTTTAATACACATTCTAAACAATACACACACACACAAAACACATATACATTCATATTTACACAACATGTGTATAGAAACACTTGGCAATAAACATGCACAAATACATACATACATGTTTGTTCATTGTGTAACAGTACTTAATACCTCTGTACACACACACACACACATACATTGGTATATTTGTATGTAAAAAAGAGGTATTTTTAAAGACTTTATGTTTTATTGTGCAAATATAATATGTACAGACAGACATAAGTACGTAGTACGTATGTACATATGTATGTGTGAAGATGTTAATTTACACATACTAATACAATAATATACATATATGTATATATGGTTTGTATGGTATATTCTAAATAAAATTATAAGTTTATAATAATTTTTTTAGGTTTTTTTGTCTTCATATTTATTTTGTTTTTTGGGTGTTTTTGTGTGTTTTTTCTCTTTGATTATAACAATTATTAAATTGCCTTAACGCAATTTAATTTTATATGATTGATGTGTTTTTATCCGTTTGTATGCATGTGTATGGACATAATGACATATGTACGTACATAGATACATATGTATGTATATAGGCCGTAGAATACTTGTATGCATGTATGTGTGCTTTCCTAATTGTAAAACAATTACGAAATTTAATCGAGTAAATAAAATGAATTCAATTAAACAGAAAATATTGTTTCAAATTTAATATGAAATTACCCGATTGTAAAAAACTTAAATTTTGATTTCCTTTTATTTTTATTGCTAAAGGAAACTAAATTGTTATTAAAAAAATAAATAAATACAATAAATAACAAGAATATTAAATTTTATTCAATTTATGACGAATTTGTACAAAAAAAATCAAAAAAGAAAAAAAATATAAAGAGTATCTCAATAAATAAAACCATAAAACCGAGCATTAACAAAGATTTCTACATAGTAATTCCACTTAGAAATAACACAATTGTGCTGATGCTTTTTCCAATTTTAACCCTTAACACTCGGCTGTCCCCTTTGAGGGGACAAAATACTTTGTTAGCGATTACGGACAATGAAATTATTCCACCGCAATTTTTTAAGTAACACGTGTTCTCCTGTAGTTTTCTGTTAAAATACCACAAAAAAATAATCGAAATATGATTATATAATCATATTCTTTTATTATATAATCAAAATTGATTATTATATAATCAAGTCGAGTTGCTGGTAGGTAACGTCCGAAGCGGTGCCGAGTGCAAAGGGTTAAAAAGCTTATATCCCTAGGCTATATAAACACATTAACTTCGGCAAATGAGATTTTTCGTTTTTAAAAAACTTACGTAAACATCGGGAAACGAGATTTATTGTGTTCAAAATATTAGACATCGTAATATGTAATTGATGATTACAATCCTTCAGTTAGGATTATGGACCTAGTTTCTCACACCACTGTTATGTGTGTTAATACATGAGTGGTGGGACCTACAGTTTAAAGTCGACTCCGAACGACAGATTTTTGAGAAACTTTTCATGGCAGTTTTATTTACGCACCGAGTTTTCGCCAGACATCTGCTGAGAGGAAGTCACCGAAGTAATATTTTTTTTTTCATATTTTCGTTTTGATGTCTGACCTGAGGTTTGAACCGTGGCCTTACGTCTAATAAGCCAACACACTACCTACTAGACTACGGCGACTTCTATTGTTCATATTTTTTATTTGATTAATTAAAATTTAACCACTTTGGGGCCACTTTCTTCCAAAACGTTAATAACTTTTGCACTGGTTCTTGAGGTTCTTAAATTAGAGTACGATTATTTAGAGAGGAAGGCTAACGTTTAGAATCTACAGTCCGAATACATAGGTCGGTTGAAGGAGAGCAGACAAACCAAGGGTCTCAAGCCTACCGGCATACTCCTGAGCTACCGAATAGGCTTGTTGTACACTCAATATTAATGGATGCCAACCATACTTTCTATAGAAAGTCTGTATCTTGTATAAACTTCCATAACTTCTTCCAGACCACTACTCTAAGCCAAATTGTGTCTGGTAAAGTATCATCTCCATAATATTGGGTTCTCGGATCAAATTATAGAAGAGATAGATCGAAAATTTCCCGATGCGAATGTGTTAAAAATATAGTATTTATATGCTCATGTTCCACGTATATTCTGCACGGATCACATCAGTTTTGGTAACAGGATAAAACAGTGGGAGTCCAAATTCATTCCGCTTGAGGATAATTCATGATTACTATGAGACTACTTTAACTGTCTTTCATTGTGTCGTTTTATTGTGAAGACAGAATAAACATACACAGTTAGCATCCTTCGATCATTATTATCTTTTTGAAGCTACAATTCTTTCTTTTTTTCTTCAATTCATCACAAAGTGCCTTATGCTGACTTATGCACATCTGTTAAGATGTCTGGGCAGTTTTTGAAGTGATTTTGAATTCTCTTCACTTCAAAGCAGCTCAGTTTTTTTTTTTTTTTTTGGAGTTGCCACCTCTAAAGAACCACAAGTTGATGTTAAGTGTAACGTTTGTTCTCAATTTATTAAAGTGAAATGTGAGTTTTGGTATCTCAGTCGTTAACGTATCAGCAGATGTGTTTGTTGACATACCCTTTTAGCCACGAAAAAGCTTTTTTAGGACATAATTTTTGAATAACAATACATTTCTTAGAATGCTGGAATTATGAATAACTGAACTGAACATTTTTGGCGTTTTCAGTTTTAGTTTGAAATAACTAACAATTATAAGATTACAATATTCACCGGACATAAACAGCCCGGATACAATAATTCCCCGCTTAGTAGCACTGAAACTTAGGTAATCCTGTTTTTTGCTTTAAAATGTACTGAAACTATTTCGATGCGCATTCCCCGCTTATAAATTCGAAAAATTGTATTTCGTATTTTAAATTTACTTTAAAAAATTCCTTTATATGTACACCCGCTTTGTGACAACTTTCTTTCCAAAATTGATCCTGTTTTATAGCTCCGTCATTCGTGTGATTAAACGCGTCTCGATTACTTGAGTCATTGGAAGCCAATATTCACCATTAACGCCATACGGCAGGTTAATTGGAAAAAGTAATAAAAAAAAAAAATTGGACAGCGCAATGCAACTGAAGCAACGCAATCTCAGATAATTGATTCTTGACAGAAAACCTATAATCTCCCTGATGCAGATCTTGGGCAAGTCAGCCATCTGATCCTCTGTCCAGTTAATGCTGCAATCCTCTTGACTATATCTATAAAGCCCGCTGTAGATCCATCTCTTTCAGCTATTTCTTCGCAGTGATCTCGAAGTGACACGGTTACCCAGCAAATTACAACTTTGCTGACCCCAACGAGCAGTAGAAAATTATTAAAGCCCTCTCCGACCAGTCAGCATTCCATAGAATACGAAACCATTGTTATCAATGAGGCAAATAGAATTCAGATTGAATGACATGCGATTATTTGCTCTCTGGTGCGGGATTTCGATATAAGAATTCCCCTCTTATAAGCACTGTCCTGCAGGCATTTTTGAAAGTGTTTATATCCGGGGAATGCTGTCTTATGAGTAAAAATCCAATTAATTATAAAAACTAAAATTTTTCAAGTTAAAATGATGTCATCCTATAAACTATTTATTCACAGTAATTCTATGAGTATACTATTTAAATAAAAAAAAAACGTGAAACATTTTTCTAATTGACATTCCTTTAAACGCATAAAATGTAGTACTTAAGAGAATTTATATTTTTTAATCATTGAAATTTTAAAATTATCTTCACTGGTTTCTAATGTAAAAATAATCGTTCTCGGTAAACTATCTTTAAAATTAAATTTATTCATTCTTTTTTAAAATCTTTAATAACGAATTCTACTCCATCTACAGTGACATTTCTGTTAAATCCCATGTCCATTCGGTTGACAATCAATAGAATTGATTGTAATAAAAATGTATACAAATTTGAAATATTCGAATTAATATTCGAGTATTACTCACTTAGTATTTATTTTTCCATCCTGATGTTCTTATAAGAAACGGCAAAATAAAAGAAGGAAAACAAAATGGCATTTGCGTAACACTTTTTATGTGATTTTTTTCTTTTTGTATTTTTTTCTAAATACAATTGATTTATTTGATTGATTTTTTTCTTTTTTTGTTTCTTTTTTGTGTTATTTTTTTATTCTTTTGTTGGTTTTATTTTTAAGTCCTAACGACTATGTATGAATGACATGTTCTAACACAGCGATGTTAAGCCACAAAAACAAGGTGGTTGTGGTGATGGTGGCTGCATACTACAAATAATACAAGTACACTTGGCCAATAAGAAGGCCATTTACAATAGAATGTTATTTATTTTTGTTGTTGTTGTTGTTATTTACCACCGTTATTTTTATGTTTTCTTTTATAAAATTATGCACAAAAAACACTAATAGGGGTCGCTTAAAATATTGTTATGC
Source organism: Sarcophaga variegata (assembly GCA_932273835.1). NCBI lineage: Eukaryota > Metazoa > Arthropoda > Insecta > Diptera > Sarcophagidae > Sarcophaga > Sarcophaga variegata. The sequence continues at coordinate 48,683,124 of OW026360.1, read as the reverse complement.
TCGTAATTATTTTAATTTTAATTTAATTAACAACACAAACCTTACTTGATATACAATATTTCGTTTAATTTTCAATTAATTACTTCAATTAATTATTAATATTTTTAATGGATTATTACTTAATTTCCTTTTGAATTTATTCCGTTCATTACTAGAAACATTTTTTAATTCGATTCGCATTCGGTTTCCATTTATTCTTTTTCTTTCAAATGATTCACATGCATATTGTTTAACTTCCGCCTGTTTTCTTAAAGAGAATAATTTCACTGTACCGTTACATGCGAAATTCCAGACTTAACTGAAACATTTCAAATGCAATTTACCGTTAATACAACTATGGCGTTTACACACACACACACACACAAACACACATTCACTCACCGTCTAAGAATATGTGTGTGAAGTGAGGAAGTGTAAAAAATTATTTGTAACACACCGTGTATTTTCTGTTTTTATGGATTCTTCTTTTATTTTCTGTTTATTTTTCCTTTGAACGTGCGAAAATGTAAAAAATGTACGCGAAGGTTGAAACGACAACCCTTTGCCAAGTTTAATTCTCGAATAACTGTTGTTTTGCAACGGTTTAACTGTTTATAGTCAGTTCCTTTAATATTAGGAAACCATCATAACAATGTTAAGCTAGTTGAATAGGCGCCGTGGTGAATTTGGTGAATTTAATCACCCCATAACCGAATGACAGCGGAACCGCGCGAGAGAGAGACCATGAAGAGAAAGTATTTTAATTGTAGATGCGCAGTATTATTGTTTTGTTTACAGTGGTTACATTCCTTATGCATTCCATAAATTCCTTGCTGGCAATCAGATGTTTTTTGTTTTTATTTTGTTTTTAATCTCATCATAATGGTGGTGATGATGTTACCCATCAAACAAATTGCATGAAATTATATTCTTAAGCACAAATAATGATTTTTTGGTATTGTTCCTAAGTACAAATAACGATTTTCTGGTATTTTATTATTAGATTTCTTTAGTCAGAATTACGCCACCCATATTCTGTGCATTAATTTCTTCCATAAGGGACGGGACCTACAGTTTAACGACACATTTGAGAAGATCTTCATGGGATTTTCAGTGCTTTTGCGAGTAGTGATACCGAGAAGGTCGCCGCAAAAATTATTTTTTCATTCTTTTTTCTGCACGTTACAAGCACTCGTAAGCTCTCATCTAGGAAGCCAACTGACTACCTACCAGACTATGGAAACCCCATACATATGTACGTAGTTACCAAAACTTTTCATTCTAGTTAATAACTGAATTAACTTTCGTTGAATTAACATTGTGGCAAGCCCTTAATACCTGTCAAAAACGATCACTTATGCTCATAACCCAATGGATGCTGCAGCTGATGAACATCGTTTTACCAAAGAATTATGCATTGCCTTCTTCGTATAACTACATTTTTAATAAATTGTTAGGGATTGTTTAGCCAAGAATGATCGAGGTCAACCCATATCTCTTTAAGTGATTGATTGTTTTGAAAAACAGCCGGTGAAGTAGTCTTAAAAGAATTTTTCTCCTCTAAAATAGTGGCAGTGGCGAGAAATAGTGAGTACATTAGTATATAAAAATATAAAAAGAATAAAGTAAATGAACACTATATGCGCGTAACATGTTCAAAATTTAAGGGGGCTTTACAGTCTGGTAATATAGTAGCAGGAAGGTACATGCAATTTTGCCAGACTCTGCTAAATACATATGGACAAGAAGAGGGCTGACTCACTTTCTGTCCTTACATCTCATGGCCTTCGATCGCACTATAGCGATCGTTACAGGCTATTGTCCTTTTGGTAGTCATGCCGAAAGACTTGGTATTCCAACAAATGACTTCTGGAGTAGCTGTCTTTCACCTCTTGTCAGAAAGTTTCTGACCTTTCATTTTCTGACATTATTTACCGATCTCTCTAATATAATAGCAAGATTTATTTTGGATTCGGGAGGGTTTTCTCTAGGGAATGATTGATCCCCCGATAGCATTAATTGTGATATCACAATGGGTCTAAATGTTCGCCTAAGAGGGACCTCTTCCTTCGAAGAGGTCCGCCACCTAACCTAAGCTAAGGGGGCTTTAAATAAAAATATTTTTCAATGATATGGAAGAAGAGGACAACGAATACTTTCATTGGCATTTAAAAATTTTAATGCGATAAAGAATGCTTAAAAACGACCAAGTGATTCCAAACATAATCATTAGCAGTTTGGTGGAAATTATATTTCTGATGTCATGTAGGGCGTTCCACCCAACATCAACATATTGTAGAAACATTGAAGGACAATGAAAAGAGCTTCGAGAAATTGTAAAAAGTCAGTAATACAATGATTAAAGAAGATTATTTTCAGATTTTGCAGCTCAATATCCTCCACCTTATAGATGAAAGGAATTTAAGGATGCCATATTTCGAAGTCGCCGTAGTCATTATAGTTATTAGACGTAAAGCTACGGGTTAAACCCCAGGTCAGACATCAAAATATAAAAAATGAAAATATAAAAAAAATATTTCTTAGGCGACTTCCTTTCTGGCAAAAACTCTGAGAATAAATAAAATTGTCAATAAAATTTTCTAAAAAAAATCTGTCGTTCGCAGTCGACTTTAAACTGCCACTTATGAATAAAATTAACACACACAACATAAGTGGTGTGGGAAACTAGCTCCATAATCCTGACTGAAGGGTTGTAATGACCAATTATGTATGTAGCATAGCACTTTCAATGAAGCATAAAGGAATGGATTATCAATCAATACTTCAAATTGATTCAGTGACCAGCTAAAAATTCCAACATGAATCCAATTAAGTACGGCACATTATGGCAGAGCATACATATTTTCCTAAATGATGGACCATATTCTAAGCACATGTGGTCTGTATTAAATACGCAAGTGCATACAAGCCGGTTGCTTCAACTTTATATTTTTGTAATAGAAATTTTAAGTTTTTCATTTTCACAGCAAACATTTTTTCATTTGCATTAATTTTCTAATCTTGAAATATGTTCTCCATAATGCTCCCCACTATATACTTCTTTTCATAACCTACAAGGTGACAAGAAGTGGTAGAGATGGTGTAATTAAAGTGCTTGACTACAAACCCAAAGCATACACTCTCAAACCTCGAATAATATTTAGTATAGTTTCAAGAATTTTGAAAATTTAAGTCTTCAATCCCCTCCAAAGCCCATAGACTATATATTTATCCTTAACAAAGAACAAACAATAATAAAATAACAATGTTAAAATTACAATAACAAAACCCAACAGAAAGTAAACGAAACATGGAAAAGAAAAACAAATCAACAGTAGGGATCCAGAAGTTGCCATACCAAAAATAGAAGAAATATAAATTCAGCCAAAGGTATGATTACCAGTCAGTAGCAGTAAAAAAAAACCGGCGCATGGGTAAAAAATAATAAATTGTGCAATTTTAATTTTAGAAAGTATTATCTTTATCATTGTTATAGAAAAAAAATGATTTATTTATATATAATGGAATAAAAACACGTAAAAGTGAACAATTTCTTTTATTTCAGATTGCAATATTTGCATCCATAAAAAATTTTGAAATTAAAATAGACGTAACAATATAGCGCTATAAGAAAATATAAAAACCAGAACATAAAAATAAGGCTTATTTTATAGATTTAGCACGTTAAAGGCGGAATTTTCTATACACTGTGTCATTAACAGCGATTTCGTTGGGATCATTTTCATTTCGGTCTTAAGCAAATTTTGAAATTTTAAATAATACCTATGTTCTCCTAATTTAACAATTTACCACATCAAAATAACTCAGGCAGAGAACTATTTAAGGTCAAGGCCTTAAGCTTAAAATATGTGGTTGAAAAAGATGATGATATATTTATCCTAGCAACGCTATTAAAATGTATACACTAAGGACAAAACTACATACCAAATAGAAAACTTTTGGGCAGAGGAATTTAATTTATTTTAGTTTCAAAAGAAACTCTCTTAGCATTTCCTATTAGCACAAATAATGCTATTATTCCATTAACCCATACAGTTAATTACTTACTTAATTGGTAATTACAACCCTTTAGTCAGGTTTACAAACTGATAAATACTGATGATAAATTTTAGAAGTTTTCGTGGCAATTTTATTTACCCTCAGAATTTTCGTAAAAGGATAGCTGAGAAAAAGTCTCCTAAAAAAAATGTTTCCCATATTTCGTTATGTCTGACCTAAGGTTTGAACCACGAGCTATTGTCTAGTAAGCGAACACACTATCTACTATGGTGTCTTCAATTCAATTAACTTCAGTTTTGTTAAAAGTTATTGCCATTATTAGCAGTCCCCGACGTTGAATAAATTTTTACCCGAATGTATGTAAGTTACGGTTGAAATTGTGCAATTCAAGTCATTTTCAAGAAAACGTAAAAGATTAATAAATTATTAACATTTTTTCGTAAACGATATGAAAGCATTTGAAATGACAAGAGAAAGTGAGGCCCAAAAATTCTTTTTTTCAATTTTTACATACAAGTTAATTGGTATACGTATACATACATAGATAATTGGCCATTACAAATCTTCAACCAGGATTACGGCCTAGCTTGTAACACCACTCATGTTGTGTGTGTTAATTTTATACATGAATGGCGGGACCAACAGTTTAAAGTCGACTCCGAACGACAGATTTTTGTGAAACTTTTCATGGCATTTTTATTTACTCTCAGAGTTTTTGCCAGAAATCTGCTGAGAGGTAGTCGCTGAAGAAACATTTTTTCATATTTCCTTCAGTTGGGGATGTCTGACCTGGGTTTGAACCTTGGTTTTACGTCTAATAAGCCAACACACTACCTACTAGACCACAGCGACTTCATGGCATACGTATACGATAAGAATAATACAAATTAAAGACTTTTAAAGTGTGTTTGTATTTGCGTACTTTAGTAAAGCTATGATTCATCACTATCACATCGTGCAGCAGTTATATTTCCTAAATAATATAAAAACTGCTGAAAAGTGTAAACAAAACACGTAAAGATTTGAAGACATAAAACGGGCGCAATTTAAATGACGTAAAATCATGTTGACACAATATTTGAAAAAAAGAAAAACATCAATTGCAGTACGGGTCCCCATTGGTAATACAATGCTTTCTTCGTAAAATCTACTACTTCGTGTTCGTGTGACATAGAATTCACCACAATTTGTTGATTGGATTTTTGTTTCCCTTTACTCACACAAGATTTCAAGGTAATTTAAAAAAATCACAAAACACAACAGCAACAATTTCAACAACTTTTCGCTAAAAATTTTTTTAAAACAATACACACACTAGCATACATATACAAACACTTCTGCACTGTTGTAAAGTGAATTCGTAATGCCGAAAAAATGGCATCAAAAGAAGGATATTCAAATGCATTCTCACATGATGAGACTCATAAGCGCCTGATGAATAACGAAACACAATAAAGCAACTGTCATTACATTACAAGTAAATTAGTGTAAGTGTGTGTGTGTGTGTAAGTTTTAACATCCCTGTCGTACACTCAGTTAACTTTAAATTAACTTAAAACCAACTATTTCTCAAGCAGTGGTGGTTGACACTTGGATTACTTTTATATGGAAATGACTAACTATTTTAACATTGCGATGTCCTAGGAAGTAGTCAATTGTCCGACTCTGCATTACTTTTAAATTAATTTAAAGTTAGTTACTTAGCAGTTAACTTAAAGTAAACCTATTTGTAGCTAACTATAAACTTACTACTTTTAATTGACTATAAGTTAGCTAAATTTCAGTGAATGAAAAGTCAGTTCTTTACACGTTGGCTTTAAATTTTTATAATAAGCTATAATATTAATTATTCGAAATGAAACAGTTTTTTAAAATTTATATTTTAATAGAAAACAAAAGTTTATTCATGTAAAAACAAAATAAATAAATAAAAAAAATTAATTAAATTAAAATAAATTCAGTTCAGTTTAAATAAAATAAATTCAGTTCAATACATCACAAGCAATATTTTATACATTTGTTGATTGTGTAAAGATTTTTTTCTAAACTAATTTATACATATGAAAAAAAATTAATAAATTCACGATTTACAAAAATATTTTGCACATTTGTTGTTAAAAAAAAAGATAAAAAGAGTTTCTAAATATAAAATTTTCAAATATATTAATTTTTTTGATTTGCGTTCTTATACAACGTGTTTTTTTTTATTATTTTTAAGGCGTTACGCAGCTCAGTTTCCACATCCTGAGAGCCGAGTGATCGACAGGCATCTGTTTAAAAAATATGTATATAAATTTTTACATGTTTTAAGACTTGGTTAAAACTTATATTTTCAAATTAGCACTTACCTGTTACGGCGTCATAAACAGCATTAAAGTCTTTTAAACGCTTCTTGCCATGAACACCATCCAAGTTTATGTCCATGCACAAATTTGGTGACATAATTTCCATAAGCTTTTTTTGGCAAGCTGCCCTTTAATATTGTTTCACTTCACTTCAAATAAAAACACTTCAAACCCTTTTTATGTATTTTTTAATTTAGTGTATTTTTTTAATTATTTTACGCAAACAAAAATTTTTAACCAAAAAAATAAAGCGAAAAGATGACACGCGGTTTTGTTTACTAATCAAATGTCTAAGACGTTAGTTATCTATATCCAACGGCGTTAAGAATTGGAGTGTTTGTATACACTTTGGTTAATGTAAATTTTGCATTGCGTAGTAGTTAGCTTTAAGTTAGTCTATACAAGCAAACTTAAAGTTAGTTTTTTTTGTAGTTAGCTACTCATTTGACGGCAGGGATTCTTTTTCATTCTGCAAGACTGCTTAGCTGCATATATGTACATATGTATGCATGTGTGAGAGAACATCTGTTGTTTGCATTACAAATGTGTGGTTTGTTCTGTTTGTTTCTCATGTCATGTTTTTTCTTTTTTTTTTGCAGTTGACTTTGTTTTATTTTGTTTTGTTGTTATTGTTGTTGTTTTGATGGTTTTCCAACTCGTTTTTCGTTTATTTCCTCATAATGTCAAGGTTTTTTGGCTGTTTTTCAAAAAAACATACACACATACACATGGTCTTATACCAACCCTCTTCTGCAGTCTTCCATTAAGGCCAAAACTTTTATCGCTCTCTCTCTCTCTCTCTCTCTCTTTCTCTTTCTTATAAGTATAAACCAACACACATGCACAGATATTTAAATGCTTATTCCAATGGTGTTAGTGTATTATCGTTTGCACACTGCATGTGCATCGTTGTGTATTTTTTTTTAATTGTATTAGTATTTGTAATTGTAGGATATACTAAATATTTACTTCCTTTTGCGCCACTTCTTTAAGAGAATACAAACCACCTTCAAATTGAAATTGAAAGGTGGCCAGACCTTACGGCTTGAATTAAATTTAAAGGAAAGTACTGTTCAAAGAATTTAAACGTGTTCGTAGATTTTTAAATTATTTATTTACACTTATTTATTATTATTTGGTCAAGCTTACTATCCACTAAACTATATATATTTGTATTATTATATATTTATAAGCTCTCTTTTGGATTATAGATCAGAAAATTCTAATCGGAACTACTCGAAACCAAATCGAATCGTTTTATTTTTCGTTTCAGTTAATCGAGATTTTTTAATAATTCTAGAGGGAGTGTACCGATTTTGATAAAATTTAGTCGATAATAATCGAATCAAACCTAAATGCATTTTTTTGACAAGGCACTCTCTTCAAACCGAAACTACTCGAAACCAAAAACTAATCGTTTTAGGTTAGGTTAGGTTAGAGGACGTGTACTTGTCAAATTAAAGCAAGTACAGTACCCGAAGGTCGAATTGACCCATTGTACAACGTCCAAGTTTCTCACACCACTTATGTTGTGTGTGTTATTTTATTCATGAGTGGTGGGTCCCACCACTGTAGGTCCTACAGTTTAAAGTCGACTTCGAACTACAGATTTTTGAGAAACTTTTTCATGGCAATTTTATTTACTCTCAGAGTTTTTGCCAGAAATCTGCTGAGAGGAAAGTCGCCGAAGAAATACTTTTTGTATTTTGTCTTGATGTCTGGCTCGAATAAGCCAACACACTACCTACTAGACTACGGCGACTTCCGAAAATCGTTTTATCTTTCGTTAATTTTTTTAATAATTCTAGAGGGAATGTATCGATTTTGATAAAAATTAGTCAACAATTATCGAATCAAACCCAAAGTGGAGGTGTACACTGAAATAAAATTTAGTACTTTATTTAGAAAAATTCAAAATTAGTCCATTCATGTGAAATATGCATCGTTTTGTTTTATAACTTCTTTCCTGATAGAAACCTTCATCCATATTAGCAAAACGGCGAGTTTTTTTGCCAACGAAATAATTCGCAATATACATGATGTCATAAGTCTGGTTTAGCGTAATAAGAACGGGAAACAATCCCTCTTTTATCGTCTATAGGCAATTGCCCAAAAAATCCAAAATCATCATACCGGCTCTATTTTCGAAAATTAGATCAATTTGGATGAGAAAGTGTCGAAACCGATTGTAGTGAAAAAGAATTTTCGAGAAGTTTTTTCACGAAACAAAAATTCAAACAAATATAGAAAAAAGACCGTCTATTGCAAGTCGCCTAGATAGAGGCAAGCAGGATAATTTAAAAGTTAGTAGTGTGCCCATTGATGAAATATAATCGGTTTGGAATCTAAAGAAGAATAACGTATGAAGAAACAGACAATTAAGTGGCATACCCAATTGCAGTAATTATACCGAAGATAAGAATTATAGTAAGTAGAGGAAAAATATAGGCATTTTTAACGTTCCTCTCGACCGTATTTGCCACATTCAATAATGGCATTCGGCAACAAATACGAATTTTATGCTGTGAAAAGCAATAACACGAACCGTCTTATCGTTTACGGAGCGTCGCTAAGAACGATACTGCACGAAAACCTCAATCAAGTGTTCCGTAGGCACTTGGCTATGGGTCGCTAACCACAAATGAAAAAAAGGCATCGATGTGGACCTGTTATCAATATTTCCCACCGAAAATTTACAACAGGAAGGAATGCTTTAAGAAGCGAACTGTGAAAGGGGATCATTTCTTCTGCTATTACCTTCACAATAGCCTATCAGTTAAAGACTATAAACGCAGTCCCGACGACATCGTTAACGAGGATACGGAATCATGCCGAGGGTGTCAATTTCCCCAAACGGGGAGGATGTACTTGACTCTACTTGACAAAGGGATACAGTTTCAAAAAATGTATGGAGCTCTAAGATTGACTTGACATTCATCACCTATGCACAAGCAACCTTACCTAACTGGATTATGTTTGCCCTATACACACCAGGCTATAATTTTCTTAATCCATGAATTCTCTACAAGACTCACTATTTCTACCACTCTTCCTAACCTTTTCTGGAGAGACTCCAGATTTGATAGGGAAACCTTTGTCTTCGCTGTATAACGGAGGCTTGTAATGCGTTTATGACAAGAAAATATCATGCCTGGCAGGAATAGATGATCTAAGGCAAATATGTAATCGGACTCAGCTGGCATTCCAAAGAGTAAAAGCTCGCGGTGACTTCACAGAACCGCAGAGAAGATAAAAAATATTCAGAACCAATCTTAATACGACAGTTGCACAAAGCAAAAGATGTTACGGGGAAATGAGTGCCGATGTGATTGAAAATTCCTGGTGCACGGAGTATAAGGTGGTGATGAAAAAGCTGAACAGCTTTTGACCACCAGAAACTGCTTGTGCAAGAAATGCAATCAATTGTCAAGAGCCTCAGGAGACCGAAATTACATACTCCGTGCGAGTTTCAAGACGAAATCACTGCAGTCAGCAGACAGGAATTTGAGGCAGTCTGTAAGTAAATGAAACTTAGTAAAGCACAGGGGATCTATAGGATTCCAAACATGGCACTTAAATTATTGACTGTAATACTGGGATGTTTAGAAAAGTTTTTGATGCTGGACATGGGCTGGAAACAACGTTGGATCAAGGACTTCCGAAAAGCACGCTCCACAGTTCTTCGGCAGTCACAACCGTGCCGAAGAACACCATCAGCGGTAACCCTGGCTCGAAGACGATAGTGCCTTGTCATCACTTTGAGTGTTAAAAACGCTTTCAACTCGGGAGACTAGAACACCACGCTGGCTGCATTCGACTCACCAGAAACTCGTATGCCGTAACAGTAGGGCCCCCTCAAGTTTCGGCGCTGGGCTCAATACTATGGAACGCCTTATGTGGTAGAGTACTGATGCTTAGACTCCCTGGAGGCATGTAGATTATTGCACAACATTACTCTGGGGACAAAAGAAAAGAATCTTTATGGGTTGTTAAGAATGTGTAATAATGTTGGCTTAGTTAGAAGCTGGATCATAAGTATAGGCCTCTGACTTTATGATCATAAAACTAATGTCCTACTTATAAGCACTATCTTCCTACTTCTTAATTATCATAACTGATGGTAACTAGCGCAGAACATTGAATCAAACAATGAAGGACTTGGAAATCATGATTGACAACAAGCTCACATTTAAGGAAAGCCCGACTTGGAAAGCCGAAAGTAGAAGAAAAGACTGTTACTGATGAGAATTGTAATTATAGGACAGTAATGGTACAGCCTGAAGTCGCCGTAGTCTAGTAGGTAGTGTGTTGGCTTATTAGACGCAAAAGCCTGGGTTCGAGCCCCAGGCCAGGCAGCAAAGACAAAATACAAAAAGTATTTTTTCGGCGACTTCCTCTCAGTAGATTTCTGGCAAAAACTCTGAGAGTAAATAAAAATTGCCGTGAAAAGTTTCTCAATAAATAAAAATCTGTCGTTCGGAGTCGACTTTAAACTGTAGGTCCCACCACTCATGTATAAAATTAAAACACAACATAAGTGGTGTGAGAAACTAGGACGTTGTACAATGGGTCAATTCGGCCTCCGGGTACTGTACTTGTCTTAATTGACAAGTACACGTCCTCTAACCTAACCTAACCTAACCTAATGGTACAGCCTGCAAGAGACCTGTTCTCAGGGTATTTTCAGTCTGCCACACAGTGCCTACAGATACAGCGCAGGTAATTGCGGGGATGATGCTGTTGCAGCTAGTAGTGCATGGATAGATGGCAGCATGACTAATGCCCTTCCACTCACATCGAGTTTAGATGAATGGACGTTCACCTGACATAGTTGTTAACCGGTCAAGGATGCTATAGGGTATACCTCTATAAGTATGGCTACGATATGGATGAAGGGTGCCCAAAATACCGCAATGCAAGAGAAACAGCCGAGCATATTCTATTATTTAATTACATTTTTAACCTTTATACTTTTTATTCTTTAGCCGAAATTCAGGGTCACAGTCTTTATCTTGCTTTGCATTGTGTTGGAACTAGGAAAATATATTGTGAGAGGGAAAATGGAGAAGGAAGAAAATTTTAATAAAATAAAGTGTGTGCGAGAATATCATCGACATTTTTTATTCGTTAGAAAGACCTATTGACGCGATTATGTGTAGAATGTGACATTGTTCAAATGCCCGTCACGGCTTCGCTGGGTGAAGCGCATCCGAATTTTTCCATGGGTTATATTGACCGAGAGGTCTGCTATGAATTATGGCTTATTGGAATCAAATGGCAAGATACCATCCATATGAGATAACAATGACCTCAAATCGCCGGCACACAATATTCAACGTGTCATGAGCTACTTGGGACGAGCGCCGTCGTTTTGAAACCGCAAGTAGTTGTGTCTAAATCATTCAATCAGGCAAAAAGAACTTAATCGCGTTATAGTACTCGCCGTTGAAAGTGATGACTTAGGTTAGATTAGAGGACAATAAAGACAAGTACAGTACTCGGAAGTCGAATTGACCCATTGTACAACGTCCTTACAGAGGGAAGGATAGTAGAGGGATAAAAAGGAGAGGATGTAGGAAAGGGGAGAATGGGCAATGGAGGAATTACACAGATAAGACACAACAAAAAGGGGAGGGCGCGACTAAGCCACTAATGAATCTGTGGAGAGCCTTGATGTCGGCTCTCGATACAGAATTCAAACTCTCAAAGAAGGCCCTGTCCTCAACCTATCAAGGTTGGGCAGTTACAGTCAAGGTATTCGATAGTTTCCAACTCCTCCTCATCACAATATGCCCCGCAATAGTCCGGCTGGGATCTGTTCCAGATATCCGTCAGCGACTTAATCTCGCAGTGCCCCGTGATAAAAAAGTGATGACTTGGACAATGTCGTTCTCAAAGAAATATGAACCGATGAAGACAGTCCAAAATCATTCACAATGAATTGGAATCTCTTTAATCCCATGTGGATTAGTATCGTCTCAAATTTGACAATTTTATTGATAACGTACCCACTTTTGTGAGCGTCGCAAAATCGACTGCCTTAGATTCTCTTGCAGACTCTCACGGATAGCGTGTTGTTTGCTTGCGTACCCATTCATCCAGAAATGGGCCTCATCGCTGTATACGATTTTTCGATGAAAAGTAAGATCACTTGCCAACTACTCCATGGTCATCCATGCTGATTTAGCTAAACAGACTGAACAAAGGAAACCAATTTGACAGATGGCGACTATTTTATTGAGGTTAGCTTTACTAAATTCGATTTCAGCTGTTTTACATGATTTTCTCATGCGTTGAGGCCCAGAACTAATAATTTTCCACTATTTTTTACAAACTTTGGAGCACTTATTGTCATATCTTGTTTGATTACTATGGGGACTTTCGCAACAATATTTCGAACTAAAAGCTAAATTGCTATCGTTCTGGTTATGAAATTGATTCATTCACATGCGATTTATTGTTATCATATAATACTGCGATCATACGATCTATTGTACTGCCCTCGATTTATGTATATAGGGTATTCCGATAATGTCTCTTCCAATCGTATTGTCCTGACAAACTTCAGCATACTGTATCAGCCAGGATAGTTCCCTGTACAAGTATTTCCTACTGGGCTGCTGGTATGTGTATGTGTTCCGATTCTATTTTCATCAAACGAGACGATTCCCATTCCCGGAACAGGTATTTTTTGTGACAGCACTCTATAGCCAGTTACTAATCTTAGATCATTCCTGCAAGACTCAAAAATCTGCTCCTGTTGTAATTTCCCAACAAAAATTTAGATTTTTTTAAACAAATTTGGCTTGAGAAGAGGCTTTGCCTCTCTTTGTCTTCCCTTTCGTAGAGTTTACTCTTCAAAACATCTCTTCACACAGAAGGGTTCATGCTCCATCAACAGTAGGAAGTGTATACGTTAACCTGGGGCTGGTTATTAACGTGATAAGACAATTGGATGTTAATACTGCTACCATCGCAGGTTTTTCTGAATGCAATGGCTTTGAATTACCAGGAAACGTTTGGTCAATCACATGTTGGCCTGTAACCTCAATTACAAAAAGTCATTTCAGTGGTTATTGTAACAAAAAGGCAATTCGAGTATTTTAGTTTCTTACTTCGATGCAATAATAGTAAATGAAATTTATTTTTATTTCAATTACAATTTTTTGAACATCTGTATGTATGTGACTTTGCGTATGTCTGATGGAATGATAGATCGCAGAGACTGAACTGATGTTTATTTATGATATACAAAAAGTAATATTTTTCACTTTTTTTACTGTGATGATTGTTTATTTTACGCCGCCCAAATGACATTCATGTTAATTGGATGTTAATGCAGAGATAGGAAGAGAGTATAGACGACTTTATTAAATTTTGATAAGATGTATTTCATATTTAACATTAAATTAATTAATTTTATAAATAATATATTAATAATAACTTATTTAAGGATTTAGCAGAAATAAAATTTATAAATCTAATTATATGATTTTATACGTGTATTGTTATTGTTACTGTTATAGTGTGTAAGTTTTCTTATTTATTTTTTTTTGTAATGTATGTGTACTTTTCTTACAATGTAATATACTGTCTAAACATTAATAATTTTATTTGTTTTTTTAATTTCTTTTTAAAATACAATTTAAGACTATGTATGTATATATTATTATAGTAAATTTATTCAATTAAAATTAAAATATTCTGGTTTTAAGAGAAACCTCTACAAAAACTATTGAGGCCTCCCTTTCCTATCTATTTAGGTGCGAACGAGTTCTCACATCTTAAGTAAGATTTCGACGTATGGATGAATTCAGAATGCCTAATATATTCTAATGAAAATTATAATATATGTGCGCGTATATGGTATATGGAAAAGCGCTTGCAAATTTCAATACAGAAATAATGAAATTGTTAAAAAAAGAAATAGAAATAGAAATAAAAATAAAAATAAATAATTGAGAATCAACAGAGTTTACAATACATAATAAATAATTTTTTCCAATTCAATACATATTTCTCAGTTTTAATTATTAGCCTGCTTTTCAGCTTTAAAACTAGCTATTTATGTAAAAATATTTTCTATTTAAAAAAAACCAAGTATAGTTTGTTGAGAATGGCGATTAAGAACACAAATTAAAATCAAAGAGAGTGCAAGATGATAAAAATTAGAAGAAGAAAAAAAAGGAGACAGCAACACAATTTGTACGCATTCGCATATTAGTTTAACTCCAAGTTTTAGGTAAACTGAAGGGACCAAATCTCTGATGACAGTCTACGGCACGTACTGCAAAGAAATAACGTTGACCTTCCTGGAACTGAGTGAGAGTAACAGCCATAGGTAAAAGCATGGCTTTAACATCACCCACATGACGCCACGAATCGACCATGGGTGGACCAGAGGTCTCCTGGTAAGCATATATTTGATAACTGACACATTCTGCATGGCGATCCATAGATTCCTCCATGGTCCAAGAGATAACAATGCCATTATCAAGATTACTTATTCGTATTGTCGGTCGTGGAGGTGGCAGTTTCCATGCGGGATTAAATGCTTGAGGTGGTGTTGCGGGTAATGGTGCTGGATGACTATATTTCACACGCTGTACATTAGCAGCATTTGATGATACATTAATGCGGGTTATACTTGTACCAGCAGGAGTGTTAATGGCTGCAAACGAATTGTTGTTCTTTTGAGCTAAAAAATAAACAAAACCGTTGAATAATTCCTCCAATTTGATTACACTGGTGTGTAAGAGACTTACCTTGAATTGCAGACATCTGTCGGTTTTTGTTGTTAGGCGCAGGAGGTATACGCGCCAGAGGAGGTGCTGATCTTCCATATTGTAATTGGGAATTGGTACTATTTTGCACCGGCAAGCTGCGTCGCTGTGAATGAGGGACTGGATTTTGCGCGGTAGATTGGCCACTAGACGGCTGCGATGGCGCTTCATCCTCGTCAGTTAAATCTATAACCGCCTTCTCTTTTGGTTTGGCAGGTGTAATACTAACAGCAGTGTTGCCTCCACCCAGATGTGTCAAAGTATTTATGTAGTTATCAACAATTGAACTCGACGAACCCGTTGAGGATGAACGTTGAACGGCAACAGGCGTATTCAATGGTGCTTTTGGTTGAGCTGCAGTAATAGGAGCAACACGTTGACTGAAATGGAAAAATAAGAAAAAAAAATAAAATATTATCAACTACAGGCTTAACAAATACTCTGAGTAAATAAAATTGCTATGGAAAGTTTCTCAAAAATCTGTCGTTCGGAATCGACTTTAAACTGTACTGTACTGCCACTCATGCATAAAATTAACACACACAACTAGGTCGTAATTCTCAATAAATGGTTGTTGTAATGACAACTTAAGCAGGTATGTTTACAAATATAATGCTTTGACTGAATCGTATAATTTTTTATTTCACTTACAACGAAACGGCAAATGAGACTCCAATAAATATTGAAAGGCTTTTTCAACAATTTGCACAGATTGATCACTACTAGAGGGTGTAGGATTTTAAAAAATTCGTGTATGATTCTACAAATATTTTTTTAATAAGATTCAGGGCAGCATAAAAAGATCAATCTATAACCCTAATCCGA
Organism: Sarcophaga variegata; assembly: GCA_932273835.1. NCBI lineage: Eukaryota > Metazoa > Arthropoda > Insecta > Diptera > Sarcophagidae > Sarcophaga > Sarcophaga variegata. Next base: position 48,667,172 of record OW026360.1, on the reverse strand, counting down.
TTGGCACGAGAACAGACCTGTTTCTGATTCACATGATTTGTTTCTGTTCATTATTCTGCACGAAGAGACAGAGTTACTGCTATTTCTTTAAACTTCGCAACTTTGAACTTAAGAGCTCAAAATTGTTGTATTTTTCCATTGCGTAGTATATGTTCGCAAAATGTTATTTCAGTAGTAACGATGTTTGACACACATTTACACATATTTTACTTATGCGTAATTTTAAAAAAATATCGGAGAATGGATATGGAAGTCGCCGTGGTGTAGTAGGTAGTGTGTTGGCTTACTATTCGTAAAGCCCGGGTTCGTATCCCAGGTCAGACATCAAAAATGAAATATGAAAAAAAAATATTTCTTCGGCGACTTCCTCTCAGCAGATTTCTGGCAAAAACTCTGAGAGTAAAATAAACTGCCATGAAAAAGTTTCTCAAAATTCTGTCGTTCGGAGTCGACGTTAAACTGTAGGTCCCGCCACTCACGTATAAAATTAACGCACACAACATGAGTGGTGTGAGAAGCTAGGCCGTAATCCTGACTGAAGGGTTGTAATGGCCAATTATGTATGTATGTATGTATCGGAGAATGGAAGACATTTTTTGACATTGCATTAAAAAACAAACAAAAAACAACCGTGTAGCATAAGATATTTTCAAAGTAGTGATTCCCTATAACCTAATAGAAGTTACATAAAAAAGTCTGTCTTACCCACTAGCTGTGATATTAGGTGATCTTGCAACTTGTTGTTGTGTTGGTAACCGTTGTCCTTCTTGATTTGAACCCAAATATCGGGATCTTTGCACAGCAACGGCATTTGGAGGTTGTGTCGCATTTTTATTTAATATTCTAGTAGGTTGTGATGACACTGACTGATTTGGTGTGCTACGGTAGATTGCAGAATTAACTGGGGATACTGCTGGGGGTGTTTGATTGTTGCCTGGAACTGGTCTAATTGGAGTTATCTTTTGTGCACAACCCCTACGAATACCGCTTGCGGTATTGTTTGCATTGGGCGTAGAGGATGCAACACGTTGTTGCTGTGTTTCTGCTTGTAAAGTCAAAAATTGTCTTTGTGGTGGATTTGCAGTAGAGCTCGGTACAGACGGAGCTTGATTTGTTAGAGGACGTTGCGGTGAAGACGAAGTATTTGATGTAGTATTGCTGTTGCTGGAAGAAGCTGCTTCTGCTATAGATTTTTTGTTCGGTATATAAACTTGAAGTCCTACTGCTCTCGTTATTTTTACAGGCATAATAAATTGTGAGTTTCGCTGTTCGATATCTTTAACAACGCGATTATGCACCATTTCTAAATCACGAAATTGCTTTGACAATTCAGAGATTTTAGACCGATGAGCCGTAATTAACTTTTCTTGTTTTTCTATCAATTCACGCATTTCCGAAAATTCACTGCGGTGTATAATGGCCTCTACAACCTTTTGTAAAACCAATTCTTCAAGATCCTGTTTGCTCATGTTATCAAACGATTTGCGGAATTTCTTTAGAAAATCTATTTTCAATGAACTCTCTGATTTTAAGCTTCCAAATTTAGGGGGTGGATATAAAGGAATAGGTTGGTAAGAGGGAATAGCTTTAATATCTGATTTTACGTCAACCGCTGACTTTGTATCCTCAGATGGTTTTTCACCCTCTATAGCTTCTGCAGGTTTTAAGTCAGTTTCTACTTCTGTCGTACGTAGTTTTTTATGCATACTGTCATTTGAAACCTTGGAATCATTCGATTTCTCATCTCCTTCTATTTCAATAACATCACGACTGCGTTTTAAGGAAGATGGCGAATCCTCGGGAGATCCTTTGGCTTCAAGGTCTTCTATGGGTTCGTTTTCTTTTCCTGATATATTATCTTCCTTTTGGTCATTGCTGGCCTCTTCAGCTTTTGAAGATTGTACGCTGTCTTCACTCAATCGTAAACGCTTAGCTGGAGGTGGTAATTCGGAATCGTCGACCTTTGTTGTAGAATCTGTTTCCTTTAATTCGCTGTCGATTAACTCTACATCCCCCTCATCATCATCCTCTTCATTTTCACAATCTTCGGGAGTTGGTTCATCTGCATTTTCAACTGATTTAGCTTCCTGCAAAAGATTACTACTACTACTGCAATTACTGTTTGCTTCTTCAGAAGCTTCCGTTGTTGCAGTTTTGTTTGTAAGCTTTTCGACATCTTTCGATTTTTCGCTAGCAAAATCATCACGTGCATTATCTGAGTTGTCCATGTCAATGTCTTTAGATTTTTCAACTGCAACTTCATCGTCCATGGGTTTGTCATTTTCACATTTTTTGGTTTCTTCCGGATTTTCTGTGGAATCACCTTTAGCATGTTTTTCTGCTTTAAGTGATGGGTTTGCTTCCTCTTCATCATCATCCAGTAGAAGTACAACATCATCATCATCTTGATTTATTTTCTTTATGGAAGTTTCTTTTAGTTCTGATTTTGAAACATCATCTTCTTCTGTAGCTAATGTTTCACTTAGTTGCTGTGTATTTACTGGTTTTTCTTCTTCTTTAGATATTTTTTCTTTTGTATCTGGTGGCTTGTCCACATAGAAAACTATTTCATCATCTGAATCTTCGTTTTCGTTTTGTTCATTGGATTTTATGTCATCCACTGAACTTTTTTTGTCATCACCCCTTTGAATATTCTTTTCTGTGTCAACCAATTTTGCATCTCTTATTGGAGATTTTAAGCCGTCAGTTGTAACAGTACCCCCAGATGATTGGTTCCGCATATCGTCATGATTCTCATCACTATTTGATGTTATTTCATTATCTTGAACAGCTTCTACATTGCAATGCTCAGTCTTATCTTCTTCTTGTTCTTGTTCGATTTCTTCATTCTTCGATTCATTGATAACTTTAGTCGGAGAAGTTAAAAGGGATTCTTTTTCCGGGTTTAAATTAGTTATACTGTTAATCGTTCCTTTACCTGCATCATGATGCTCGTTTACATTAGTTATACTGTTAATCGTTCCTTTGTCTACATCATGATGCTCGTTTTCGGTATTTTTAACAATCTTTTCTGTGACGGGTATAGAGGGTGAAACAACTTCTGCTTCTTTACTTGTGGTTAGTGCATTTGCTTCTCTATCTTCGGTACTAATTTTCTCGGGTACTTCATTCAATTTTGTTTCGGCCACATACAAGATGCCCTCTGTTAAATTTTCATTTTTTACACTAGATCTTTCTAAGGGTGTATTTGCAGATTCCAAAAGCTTTTCGGTGCTTATAACGTTATTATCGGCTTCATTTTCAATACAGTCTTCCACTATATCGTTTATTTTAGATAGTAGAGTATCCAAATCATCACCTGGATCTCTTAAGTTACTTGAACTAGTCGTAGAATTCGAAGTCTCCACTTTATCAGCCAAGATATCATCTTCAGCTGCAGCGGGAACTGGTTCTACTTGTTTACTGTCCAAATTAGGAAGGATATCTTCATCAGCTAGTAAAGCATCTTCTAATTCGGGATTAACTGGTTCGTTTATATCTCCATCAACCTCAACAGCATTAATTATATTGCCATTAGCCATACACACGACGTTAGCCGTCTTGTCTGTGAAATATTGAATTGATTTAGGGATATTTTAATATAAATGAATAACGATAATAATTTTACAATACTAACCATCGGGTTTCATAATATCGCAGCGTACCAAATCGGGATGCCTATCTGTTAAATCTTCCATCACGGCATCATCCAATTCATCGGACCCATTGCTCTTCGACGACGCCAACAGATCATTTAAATCAACTGCAGTATTTTGTTTAACTTCCATCATCTTGTTTAAGTTATATTGTTACTATATTTCTTTTATATTTCTCTTGTATGCATTAGATTATCTATAAGATAGAAACCGATATTTGAATCTAATTTATTGTAATTCAAAATTTAGTAGTTAAACGTCAAATAGTTTTTATTTTTAATGTCAACACCTCAGACAATATTTCTCTTTTTGTTTTGACGTCAATTTTTTAGCATTTACTGAACATACCACACTACTTAAAACACAAACATGTTTTTCATACTGTCTTTCGATAGTGTTATAAAACCAAAAGATTACCCCATAAGCATTCGGTACTTCTAATCGAATAAAAAATTTAAGAGGAATGAGATTAAAATCAAATATCACTTAAATGCAATAACTTTAAAATGCTTTAAATATAATAATTCAATATTACATTAATATTTAAAATTAATTGAAGCTCAACAAAAACAATACCATCAACTTGCTTATTACAATTTTCACTGCTACTTATTGTTTCCGATGAAGTCTATGTTTTTTAAAACCAATTACATGCACAACTTTACATTTAAAAATTATAACGATTTTGTTCATAAATATTTGAATTAAAAATTACACATGAAGAAAATATGCTATATAATTCAATGTTTATACGTTAGGTAATTTGCGGTAATTGCAGGGCATCCGGTTATTTTTTTGTTTGCACATCACTAATGCATTGACAAAAAAATAAATGTTAATTAAAGAAATATAGTAAAAAATAAAACAAAAATTTCTGTTGATATACATTTTCGATCAAAAATATAAATGAAATTTAGAAAATGATGTAACATTATGTAACTATTGATTATTACAGTAATTTTTTATAGTTTATTTAATGCATTGTAATACCCCTCTCTTAGTAACAATGACCCAATCACGCCGACGGCAATGGAACAAAATTATTTTTATCATTTGTAGAACATACATATGTATATGCATGTATAGACATAATTTTAATGAAAACATGATGAGCTAAGAACCCTAACTGTTACTACGCTTAGAATTTGACATTTTGCGAAAAATGTCAAATTTGAGGTAATCTACGCTTTATTTTCTCTTACTTAAAGTAAGTAAATATATAATATGTACAAATTATTGACTTTGTATACATGATAGGACCCATTTAGGCAAAAAATGCAACATATTTTACGAATTACAAATTAACAAGAAACAAACCCAAATAAATAATTTAGAAAATAATGTTTTGACAAAAACAACAATTGACAAAATGGCGTTTTATTATGAAGAAAAACAGTGTCGTATACAAAGAGAATAAACAAAAGAGAGAGGCCAAAAGAGATAAAAAGAGAAAAACAAAAAAGCTAGGGACTTGAATTTAACCAAATATTTTGATTTATTATTAATTTTTTAAGTAAAGAAAATAAATTATGACTTACATTTAGCAAAAAATACGTTGCTCGGTCGAAAATAAGCTTTACAGCCCAGAGACTTACAATAAAGAATAAAAGAACGCAAAATGTGAGTATATGAATATAAAACGCGACCGTACGTTTGCACGTGAAACAGAGAACTGAACAACAACTATACAAAGCAGAAAAGAAACGAAAGATATTTTCAACTTGCATGATGAGACGAGACTTTGATATGTTCGTATGTATAATGGCCATTCGGGTTATAGGTTTGTTTCCGAAAACTGTACAATCGTTACAGATTGGCCTCTTTGCGAAAAATATATTGATGATATATATTATCAAGATAGGTTTAAGTTGAACCCCGGGAAATATTTACGGTTTTCTTTTATGCCTAAGCGGCACTTCTCCCCTTCTCCTCCTCCCAGAGGTCCAACAAAGGCTAGAAAACTTTTTTAGAAATACCTTGGAATAGGATTTATGCCTATAAATTACCTATAAAAGAAAGAACACTAAACTAAGTTGCAGATAGTTTTAATTTTAGAAGCATAGTTGTGGAAAAAAGTCTTCCAACTCTATATAGAAACTACATATGTATATATGTGTGTATGTACAACAAGCAAAAGTATACAACCAGTAATAACAAAACTAAGCGGCGGCCGCCATGACACAAGCAAGCAATACCAAAAAAATCAAATAGTAACAAAACATACTCTGCTGGATTCACGGGTTTACTAGGGGGCAAGGGATTTTAAAGACTTGATTTTGCCTATGGTCTTTGTTTTTCTTTTAAGGACTATTAATTTTATCGATAAAAATGCGATCCACGTTGTGTTTATGTAGTATACAAACAAAGTGGATTGTATGTGGATTGCAATTATAGTCTTTAAAATTGTCAATAAAATTTAACAAATTCACTTATACTATTTATTTTATTTTTATTTATTAATTTTTTTGTAAATTTTTATTAAAAACGTATATTTTATTCATTTTATCATTATTTATAACAAAAGCTCGTATTTTGCCTTAAAGCTGTGCAAAAAAAGAGCTTTTTTAATTTTACTATTTTATATTTTTAATAACATGCATTATGCGATATTTTTTTGTTAAAATTTTTTATAAAAAAAATTATGAAAGATTTTGGTTTTTTATCGGAAACGTGTTAACTCCTTTCTTAGCAAAAGACGAGAAGTTGTGGAACATGATACAACCAACAAGAAGTAATGGGCGTATTTGTGTTTTATGGATACATACACAAAAATTAAACTAAATTTTCTACTGTTACATATGTATTATATAAAAAAACAACAAGAAATATATTTAAATTAAAGTAATAAAAAGTAATCAATTTAAGGATTCGTATACATATGGAAATGACTTCAAGGCGATGAACAAAATATTTCTAAAAGAAAATATCTCAGAAAAGATGTGGAAAGGGGTAAGGATATGCCACTCTCCTGGTTCTCTTTTTATTATTATTAATAAATATTTAAACCAACTTTATAGGTATACTTAGTACAACGGAAAAAGTTGAACCGAAATAAAAGAAATTTTTCAAAAAGCACAATAAACAACTTTATCAAGCAGATACAGATAGAATAGCAATTGTCAATCTCCCATATGACGTCTTGCATTAGTACATATCTATGTATGTATGTATGTATGTATGTACATATATTATAATATGAATATACATATATTGTACTAATTTTAAACTGATCTATGGGGTAGGCTGGGAGAAGGTAGAATATATATAGATAAAAAATATAAAGGTTTCTATTTAACCTAATAATATAATATATACCCAATAACGACCTATTTATAAGAATAAAAATTGTTTTCGTTTGTTTTAAACAGTATGAACACTTCTTTACACAGAAATACTTATACTCTCTTTTACGCTCTCTATCTATCTCTCTCTCTCTATCCCTCTATGCTACTTATCTTTCGATTTTTGTCCTCTATTAGTTTTGATTAATTTGTCTACCTGGTCTAAATTGTAACATATTAAATAATTTCTATGAAAAATTAATTTACTTTTAAGAATAACCTAACCTACACTAGCAAAAACCAAACTAACATATGCACATATATATATATATATATATGTATATGCATAAATAAGTATTACATATATTGTTATTTACTTAAAAAATAAACAAAACATTACAGATGTATAAACACTATAAGATAGTAAACCGACAATGTTAGAAATAAACGTTTTCCAAAATTAATAAAATATAGTATACACCTCATATGTATGTACATTTTTAAACAACTCGAATACATAATACATACATATGTAAGTCCAGCATCGCAACTAAGAAAAAAAAAAAAACAACAACAAATAGGTACAAATCCAAACTTTCTTTGACGTTGCTTAAAAATATCATAATAATTGAAACAAAGTTAACAAAAATATAATTTATAATCCTTAAAAATAAAAATATATATAAAAAATTATAAAAACAGACTTTGTAAAGAACAGATGAAAACAACAGAAACCAGTAGAAACACATTAAACAAAAAGAGACAGAAATATCCGATAATATGAAGAATATAAAAGGAGAGTCAAACCAAAAACATAGAGGAAATGGGAGAAGATGTGAAGTCATATCTTTACGTTTATATACATATTTATAAAGCCGACTTTAAAGATCGAAGATTATATATATTTTAGGTGTAGTTAAATGCAATTTCAGATATACATAAATAAACTACGTATGAACACATACATACATACATATAGTATGACAAAAAACACATTCATTCATATAGGTTAAAGCTATGCAAGCAACCCATATAAACATTCATTGTACCAAAACTATTGCATGGGAATATAACAGTCGATTTGGTCTAAGTTTTAAAAAATCGCCTCTATATTTAAAACTAAATAAGAAAAACCCATAATTCCAATTTTTTGGAATCTGTAAGAAAAAATAGAGTAAAAGAGAGAGAAATACAGTATAGTGATTAAACTGTTAAAGAAAAGAGAAGGATAGAGAGAGAGAGCACCATGTTGTTTTGGGGTCTTTGGCAAGCAAACGAATAAATTACACTAAAATAACTAACAACAGAGAAAAAGCTTTAGTGTATAACCTAAAAAATTGTATCTGATTATTTTCTATATGTAGTATGAACAGACTTGAAATAATTCCATGACTAGTTTGGGCGGCGGCCATATTGTATTATGTAAGCGTTTTATAAATTATTAAAGGAAAATTACATTAGGAATTTTCTATTTTGTGTTGTTAGTTAAAGAATTGGCATTTCGTAAATTTCGATCCACAAATAGAATCCACATCAATCGATAACAAAGTAAACACATTTTGAGGTTAGTTTTTCGTAGTGGCTCAAATACAGAATAATTATTATATATTTGTATTTTTCCCTAATATTATTACATAAAATCTTAGCCCAACAGTTAAAACTGGATCATGTAGTAATATATTCAGTAATTGGTACTTTATTGATGCACTATACTTCTTAGGGTTAACCGTTTCCATTTTATGCCATTCCCAAACAGTATACAAAAATCGCCTAAAACACCCATTTGATAACTTTAAATCAGCTGAAAGATTAGTATTTCAACTACTAAGAAAACAGGACAAAGTTTTAAAAAAATACACTTAAGTATGTAACTGTCGTTCTCATATCACATTTAAGGTCGAATATAATTCGTTTGTAGGAATACCTGATGTAAATAATCTTCATCGTTTGATATTATTATAACATATTTTAATATACTTTCTTACGAAATAATAATTTAGTTAAAAATAATATATTCTTGATGCTACAGTAATGCACAAGAAACTTTTACTAGAATGAAAATGCATAACAAAATAAAGGACTGTGATTATTTAGTGATTTAACTTGTTGAGATTTCAAACAATTTATCTATTTATAAGTGTTAAAAGTTTCCTTTAGGAGAAAGAAATATTATTAAAACTATGTACAAATTACAACTTTTATAACCAACATATACCTCATTGTCAAACTTTCATTATATATTGCTTAAACAAATATTTCAAGTAATACCAAAACTAATTTGTAGAACCAATATAATCCCAATTCAATATTATTTAAATTTAACAAAAGAAACCTCATTTATAGTTGCTGAGTTATTAATAATTTTATTTTAATCAAAATCGATATATCCGATTTATCGTAAAAAACGAATTGAAAATTTAACAATTTTAAACTTTACATATATAATAAAATTTAGACGTATAAGTGTATTTATAATAATATATGAATTTATTATTAATTAAAATTTATTGTGGTCCATTTCGACTAAATAGTGCTATTAACACATTAGGACAATTTTTAATACTTATCACGTTTTCCATTTCCCTTTTTTGTCTTTAGATCAATGAACTTGGTAACCCTATTGACGCACATAATCCTAATTCATTCTTTTCGTTTTTGTTGTTGTAAAACATCTATAAACTACGTTACACACGCCAAACAAATAGAGGGAATTAATAAACAAAACTTACCTGTAAATCAATTAAATTAACTACATTTGTTTTATTTTCTTTCTCATCAAAAACTATATCTTTATCAAATTTTAGCCGCCTTTATATTTATAAAACCACTTTTATGATTTTTTTTATATTTTTGTTACTGGCAGAGTTTATATTATTCATAGAAAAAAACAAAACAAATTCATCCGCAGTCAAAATACCGTCTTTCGCACACAAAAACAACAAAATGGATCTGTTAATTCAGATTGTCAAATGTACAAATTGACAATTTTAAAAGTATTGCCACACTAAATACAATTTAGCGCTGAAGATGCCAGATTTAAGAATATGTATGGTTTCAAATGCTAATTTTTACAGAGAAAATTTTGATTCACATAGAATCAGCCAAATAACAACGTATCACATTCTTACAATCAGTATTTTGATGTATACGGACAATGATAATTCGTCCTAAAAGGAAAAAATGTGAAAGTGGTGTAATAATAGAGAAAGGAATTAGGAAAGAGTAGAGATAGGAACCGGAGGAAGATAGTGATAAAGTAGAGCATAAAAACACAAGTTAGCGCGGCTACCGGCTAGGTGTCCTAACACTTCTCCACCAGCTTAATCCACTTATAAATCTTTGGAGAGTCCTAATATTGGCTCTAGGCAGAGACTCAACCCTCAAAGAAGTCACTACCTGGTTTCTCAACCTCATCCTACTAAGGACTGGGCAATTTCAGTGGATGGTTCCAACTCCACCTCGTCGTAAAATACGCTGCAATAGTTCGGTGTACGCAGTAACCAATTTAAAGCTGGCCTTGTCCAAATTCACCAAATTATACTAATATATGTAATAACCAGTCTAACAATCCGCAAATAGATCCAGCGAATGGTTATAGGCTGAAGATCTAAACTTTTACCTATCGAATTCCTACATTGATAGAAATCATTCATTCCCCTCTTGATTCTTTCCTAGACGTTGTTTTTTCAGTTCAGCTTGCTATCTGGAATAACACTGAGATACTTTACCTCAGACGTCAATGAAAGCTACCTACCGCTCTAACCTGAAGGTAACAATCTTGCACCTACGCGAGAACAATACAAATTTTCTCTTATCGGAATTTATACCCAGTTTCGTGTGGATAAAGCTCCAAGCGCAGATTCTACTAGTTCTTCTAACGTTGGTAAATATTTACAAATTACCAGAATAATCACATCATCTGCATAAGTCACAACTTTAAAGCCCCTACTTCCCAGACACTTGGAACTGACATTTGCACCCAGGAACCATATAAGAGGAGAAAGTAAAGTGCTCAGATTGTGCTTGGAAGAGGAACACTTTTCATGGGAAGTATGCCGAACTTATAACATTTCTTCTCCCTCTAATTAAACCGGTAGGACTGCTTTTTGAGCAATTTTTAAACGTCATAATTATCGACTCTGGTTGCTCGGTAGTCTTTGTTACAGCCACCTATTTCTTGACGTTTTGAAAGGCAGTTTGTCTGAAATATGGAAGGAGGATATGGATCGTGAAACTGCAGTGCAATGCACAAATGTTTACTTACTGACAAAATCTGGCAACTATTATTGTAATGCTTGTATCAACAACCCTGTTTTTCCCTATAAATATTTTCTGCTGGCAATACTCCCCTTTTAATTTATTTTTATTTCACCCTGTTCCATTTTTATCGCATAAATAAAGTGCACGTGTGTGGTTTACTACAATAAATAATAATTCTCGTCCATTTCTGATAAACTTATTAAAGAAAAGCTGACACTATGTATTTAATGTACACTTTAAACGAAAATGGAGAACGTGTCTACACATTGAAGGTAAAATTGTTGAATTCTTTATTAAATTGATTTGGAATTAATTACAATACTCTTATTTTTTCCTTTAGAAACGTACTGAAGACGGTAGGCCAACAATTTCAGCCCATCCTGCTCATTTCTCACCCGAAGACAAATACTCCAGACAACGTCTTACAATCAAGAAACGATTTGGTTTGCTGCTAACACAAAAACCTGAACCCGTTTATTAAAGAGTTTCGAGTGTACATATCCTGGACTGTAGTTTGTAGTATTTTTGTTTTAAGGCAGATTTAATGAGTACTTTTTTATAAATAAATTTACAATGGTTTACTATTACATCTAAATTTCAATTTAATAGATTTCAAGTTTATAACCGTCTATGCAATCCTGCAGTATAGTCATATAGTTGCGCGTTCTTAAATTCCCCCCGCATATCAAGAACATAAAACAGCGAGCGATTCTGTACCTTTAAAGGCAAAAGAGAGTCGGCCAAGTCTCTCGGCTGTTGTGCAGAAATGCTTTTAAGGGGCACAGTCATAATGCGATTGTGCCCAAAAGGACTGTAAGTAACAAAAGTAACGTCTCGTCCGCCTTTCCTCAGTATCAGAAAACGTACAGAACGCAATGTAAACATCCATACAGCTGCCAGGATACCATAGCCTGAAATAATAATATATTTAGCAGCAGTAGTAGTTATTTAAAATAAATAAGTGTACCTATTATAAAACTCATGGCTGTAATGCCATTGCGGTATTTATTTTCTCCAAGATTAATGCGCTCATACCACTTCAGTTCCTCATCATCTTTCTGCTCTACCGGTGCATCTCTTAAAGTTGTAAAGGCAAAATGAGATAAATAAGTCCAAAAAACAAATTGGCATATACCAAATATGTTCAATATTTTAAAAAATCGAGGATTTTCATATTTGAACAATATAACATCTTTGGTAACGTTGGTGTTTATGTCATACACTCTGGTGCATAAATTTGAACGTTGTAATCCGGCAAATATTTTTGTTGGCGATTCTTCAACTCTACATACTTTTTTACCTAACAAAAAGACATCTTTTAGACTTTGCGCTAATGGTTGACGACTTATTAAACGTACAGAGTTTTTAGTGCAAATATTTTTTACCGGGTTGTTTAGTAATCTTAATAAATTGCTCATTCTTGGTTTTGTATTTAAATCACAAAAACTTAACCTCTATTTAACAGCTGATGAAATTAAAACAGAGATGTGGTAAAGCATTAATGTATTAAACTAAAACAGAGGCCTCTAAAATAAGGCAATATTAGTTCACGGGCCACTATTTCATCAGCGTTGCTGTAAATGGTATTTAAAGCCGCCAATTTCATTGTTAACAAAACGATCTTGTGGAATATTTCAATATCTTTTTTAAACAAATGGATAACAAGTCCGACAAACTATGGAAAAAGACTATACGGGATCAACAAAAACGTATTAAACCAGGAGAGTGTCAGAAATATGTGCGCCTAGTACTGGATTCTCACGTGATGTCCGCTCCTTATGGCAGAGATTTAATATCTGAGCTCAATAATATGGCAGGAGATTTGAAGTATGAAATAAGAACATTGCCAATGAAGGAAACTATGATATGGGAACGTAGCATGGGCCAGTTAGCTTTAGAACCAAATAAAGTCGATGCCTTGAGTGGGGTATGGCAAAAAGAAACACAAGCAGTAAAGCTATTAACGCAAAGCGACTTGTTGAACATGCATAAGAAAGGAACTCTCTGTGAAATAGGCGATGACTTCAATACACATTTTCCAAGCTATCAACATATTATATTATATTTACGTAACCATGAAAAACTGTCTTCTACAGCGTCTTCCGCTTTAATAGAACTTCAGGTTATACAGCAACTCAAAGTTTTGGAAGTTGAATCCTCTAGCAAAGAAATCGTAAATCAAATGAAACGTTTAACTAAAGCTGTAGCCGAGGTGCCATACAAAAAACAAAAATCCGAAATACTAGGCACTTTCAAGAAGTTTCTCGCAAATGATAAAAAACAATGTGTCCGAGTTGAGGGCACAAGCGGGTTTGGTCGATTATGGCAGCAACATTTAAATCGTTTGCCTTTAGTAACGCTTGAAGTGGCTGAGACTATAATCGACAAGTATTCCTGTCCTAAGAAGCTTAATGAGGATCTTAAAAATAATCCTGAAGCTGTTAAAGAAATAGCAGATTTAAAAATTAAACGCTCGGGGCCAGTGGCTTTACAAACCGATCGTCGCATAGGAAATGTCTTATCCGATAAATTGTATACGGTTTATAACTCTAAAGACCCAACAATACTAATATGAACTGTTAACATAATTGGTAGGAATTCGAAAATAAAAATTTATGAAAAAGAACTTAACTTAACTTAAAAACAAAGGTACGTACGTATTTTTTTCTATGAAATCCTTTAGACGTTTCTATAAGAGGGAGGAATTGCCAAAGGAGTGTTTATTTATATACATGGAGTCTACAAACATTTAATTGATAGAGGCGAGCTATTTACATTTCAAAGATTGATAATGAAATAATAAATTAAAAGATTATAACTTAAGTAATTAAATATTAAATCCCTGATTCCGTGTTTTGGATTTTTTTATATTTTGAGAAAAGTGAGTGAATATATATCGATATCGATATATATCGATTAAATCTAAAGTATTCTATTAGAAACCTTTCATATTTTAATTTGTTTTTTATTGTGATAAGAGATGTTTAAACTTGGATATTTTTAGTCCTCATTTTTTGTCTTATAGAACTGAAAGCCAGCCAACTTTGAAATTGTTTGAAATAATAATAATAATATATCTTTAACGAGCTGAGTAACTTAGATCTTACGCTCGGTCTAGCGTAACAAACAGATTCCCTGATTGGAATCGAACCCACTACACTCATGCTAATAGTCTAGCACACTACTCTAGTATTTTACCAATAACAGTTCAGCATTTAAAATTTTATCACATATTTGTTGGAAAAGAAATTTAATTTCTATTATTTACAACTTACCGAATATATCTGCATACATAAAAGCTGTCTATTTTGAAAGTGGAACAAGTCGATTTTTAAAACAATAAAGAATATGATAATTATGAGATAAAACATAATATTATCTTTTTGTATCTAAAAATAATTTAGGGTCAGAAAAATTCAGAATCCTAATATTTACGAAGCGGAAGTTTAGCTCTTAAGAATATTGTACATATGTATGTATGTTTAGTTTGAAAGTGACACAGCAACATTTAACCGTTGCAGTAAGGTAAAGAAGTAAATAATGAAAAGTCCATCTGCATTTTGTGTTCCAATAATAACACCCACAGCGGGAAATTATATTATCGGCAACAGTCTGAAATACTGTAAATTGTATAATATTCGAATTATATATTATCAGATATGTTTTGTGGTCGGTGTACAAAAACGTTTTTATTCTTATTAGAAAATTAATAACGAATTGTGGTTTATTGTATAAAAAGAAAATATGACTGAAACCGAATGCAGGCAACGTTTATTATTTATTTATTAATTAGAATACAACTACAAATTATATTATAATTATTTACAAGCCGAGTAACATCGATTTTATGACTGATGAAGTGCAATAGATCAGAGTTTCCGTTGGGAATCGAAATGCTGTAAGGAAAAGAAGGTTTCTTCGCTGCAAAAAATATGAAATGCAATTTTTAATGAGTATCCACCGAAATTTAATGTATTCCAGCGATAAATATAACGAATAAAAATTCTGTAAGAACATCTGAATGGTATGCATTCAGGATTATTTGCAAATGTGAAATAATAATACTTTCTATGGGTTGTTTAGCGGATAGAGCTCAAAATTTGTTTTAACTAATAACGATATTTTGTTAACATTTCTTTTTGATGAAGTTCATATTCGTAGTCATAAAGAAAACGAGTAATTAGTGCCTTCTACGGGGTTGAAAAGGTGTTTTAGTTTTAAATATTATTTCAAATCATGAGGATATTTTAGTACGTAAAACGTATTTTTGCTTCGTTATTTCAAATCTTTGTTTACTTTATTTATCAAATGAATCAATACATATATTAATTTGAACTGTATTGTATTGTTAGTGCTAAAAAAATATAAAAATTCTTGAAATTATCGAAGTAGATGTTTGTTTTGATATTTACAGTAGACGTGTCCTCGCTAATAAGAATGTGAATTGTCTTGTTTCAAAGAAGCTGGAACAGATAGGATTTTAAAATTTTGTTTGTTAGGGTTTAGGCTCAAAGTTAGATCAAAAACAAAGTGCATTGGAGAAATAAATTTCAGTACATGCATTGTACTCTTTGAGCATAACGTGTGTCATCAGCAACCTTTTGAAGTCTTTTAAAAAAGGTCTTACTAGAGAAGAGTAGTTTGGACATGCCATAACTTTGAGATTTGCTTACTTGGACATACTGAACCTATGCCTAGATTTTACGGACTATATGGTCAGGATGTGTAAATTCACGCTGCCCTCAGTGGTTCTTAATTGCTACTTAATTGTACTACTTAGGTCGAAGACGGGGGCTGGTACTGCATTAGAGGTGTTTGCAATTACCAAACCAGTAGGTTTGGCCTGTGAATATGGTTACATATCTACATAGCCCAGCTAGCTTCAGTACACTGATTGGGACCTATATTAACTAAAGTTTGTTTGCTGTTTAGAAGAAGTCCTTCACTATGCTTCTGAAAAGCAAGAGTGTGACACGGTGTTGGGTTGAGGGCATTATTGTTTATGTCAAATTATTAGGCTTTTATAGCCCATGTTGGACCGTTCCAGAACGGAATGAGTCCTCAAACTGGGTGGAGAATCTATTAGGATCTTGAGTTCACCTCTACTAAGATTTGTGATATTAAATGTTTCGTCACTGATATTAGCTAATTAGGCTCAAAGTTAGATCAAAAACAAAGTGCATTGGAGAAATAAATTTGAGTACATGCATTGTACTCTTTGAGCATAACGTGTGTCATCAGCAACCTTTTGAAGTCTTTTAAAAAAGGTCTTACTAGAGAAGAGTAGTTTGGACATGCCATAACTTTGAGATTTGCTGACTTGGACATACTGAACCTATGCCTAGATTTTACGGACCATATGGTCAGGATGTGTAAATTCACGCTGCCCTCAGTGGTTCTTAATTGCTACTTAATTGTACTACTTAGGTCGAAGACGGGGGCTGGTACTGCATTGGAGGTGTTTGCAATTACCAAACCAGTAGGTTTGGCCTGTGAATATGGTTACATATCTACATAGCCCAGCTAGCTTCAGTACACTGATTGGGACCTATATTAACTAAAGTTTGTTTGCTGTTTAGAAGAAGTCCTTCACTATGCTTCTGAAAAGCAAGAGTGTGACACGGTGTTGGGTTGAGGGCATTATTGTTTATGTCAAATTATTAGGCTTTTATAGCCCATGTTGGACCGTTCCAGAACGGAATGAGTCCTCAAACTGGGTGGAGAATCTATTAGGATCTTGAGTTCACCTCTACTAAGATTTGTGATATTAAATGTTTCGTCACTGATATTAGCTAATTAGTGAGTTTACTCTGTTTTACCTTCTTCGTTACATTTAAATTGTTTCTCTTTGTTTTTCCCTCTTTCCTGTTTTGTAGTTGTTGTTCGCCGCATATTATGTTGTAATAAAATTAACGTATAAATCTTAAAAAAAAATCGAAATAATTCTATTCAGATAATTATGAACCATGATATAAATATAATTTATTATTATTAATTAAAATTACTGTTTGTAATACAAATTATAATCTTATGTTCTGTATCCCAATTTAACTAATAATTTTAAAATGAAAACATACATATTATATATATGTGCAATTTATAGCAATAAGTATTTCAATTTACGAATGACACATAAATTGTTAAACTTAGATTAGAGAAATTAACGATTCTCTGCGATTCATTTATTATGACATTACAAAACATGTAATATTGTAACGTAAAGATAAGAAAAATAATCTTAAAAAAATTGAATTTAATAAAAATGCCACTTTTGTTTTTATTGATTAAATATATGTATTATTTATATTATCATAATTAATTTACTATAATTTTGTATATGATAGAGATGCAAATTGTTAAGCTAAGGATTACACACTACTTAAATTACATACTTTAGTTGTATAAGAAAAATTAATGTACAATAGAAACTACGAACAATAATTAAAAACGTAACTTTTACAAAATGATAGAACAAAAAGGAAATAAAATAAATTAAAAATACTTTAGCATTTACACAGTCAATACAGTAGTAAGTAAACTTTACAATGTGGCTAAGATGCGTGTAAAACCTAAACACGCTGAGACTATGGTCTGACCTACACCCCAAACCATGGCATAGATGGGAGACATGGGTAAACTAGAGGCACGATGTACAAATGCTATGACCGCACTGCTTATAATACCGCTCAAGGCCGGCGATAAAAAACCCATTACCAGTATTAATATGGAAAAGAAACGTCCAAATTTATGTTTGCGCAACGTTACAAATGCTACCAGTGCGGCACAGGTGTGGATGAATATCGATGAGAACAAGGCCCACAAAAATATGTGATACCACATTTCCCTAAAATTGTCGAGCTTACTCTGTGAACGCAGACCCATAACATCTGCAATGGTATCCAGCTCATCGCTATCTTCCAAATCAGACAACATTACAAAAGATGTGAATGTACGTGGTTGGCCCTTGGAAGAGGTGGAAGAGAAAATTAATGACAACAGTTTGGCGGTTAGAGATGATGGCGATGATAGTGAAGATGTTAGAGAAGTAACAGCTATTAGACTTAGAACACGAGTTTGTAATAGCTGGCGTAGAATGTTGATGCTGTTTGTTGCTTTTACTCTAGTAACTTGCTGTCTATCAGCTTTCCGTTTTGATAAGTTGACCTGCTTTCTGAGGTTATCACAATATACAATATGTTTATATTCAATTTTCAGTCAGCAAATATAAATATTTTTTTAATTTTTTATACGCTGTGAACACATTTCAAATTGTACTCCGGTTCACTTAATCAAATCTCTTGAGTTGCTCTACTATCCATAGAGTAGAAATATAGAGACGCTCTGTAATCTTTTACTAAATATTCTTTTATATTGTAACTCTGATAAGCTGCAGTATGCTTCAATTGACGCTGAAACATCTGAATCTTATGAATTGACATTTGCATTATTATTATAAAGATCTGTAAAAACCGAATTATTATTATTATTAAACATTTTATGTATTATATGTACGTAAAATTTGTTTTCCATTAGTACATACCCTTACTATATTCTTAATTCATAGATCGGTTTATGCCCCATATTTTTATTTCACCCACATTGCCAAAAATCGTCCCATATAGTTAATTAGTTGTTAATACAGCTTTTGTTTCAAATTTAATTATACACTTTATTTTTATTCTAGGTTCTTTATATGTACACATATGAGGATATATTTTTCTTTTTTTTATTTTCATTTGACACTTGGTATGCTACGCCTTAATTTCTTTTGATTTTTTTTTTAATATAAGTTTTTCATTCGAAATCACTGGCGCAGAATTGTTTAAATGAATTTCTTCTAGATTTACGTTTTTCTTATCTATAATGTATTTGCTTTTTGCTAAAATAAGGCAAATTTTTACTTTTTTGATGAAAACATTTGCCACTTCTCATGAAATGCGCTCAGCTGTTCAATTGAGGAACATAGTGGTGCCATATTATGACATCAAACTACACTTGAAAAAAAGGATGTAATAAATCGAGTACAATAAAACAAAATGGGTTAAAATTGAACATTTAGATTAATCAAAGGAAGACCTATATGCAAATCAGACTGTTTATCAATTCCCTTATCTGAAATATCGATCAAAGTATTCAGGACTTTGCTAAATTCCTTAGTTACCTCTTGCAGATACTGTAATCCTCTGGATATCTGCCACGACAGATATCAAATCATTCAATTCTCCTTGATAAATCGTTCTGACCCATACATACATACATACATACATAATTGGCCATTACAACCCTTCAGTCAGGATTACGGCCTAGCTTCTCACACCACTCATGTTGTGTGCGTTAATTTTATACGTGAGTGGCGGGACCTACAGTTTAACGTCGACTCCGAACGACAGAATTTTGAGAAACTTTTTCATGGCAGTTTTATTTTACTCTCAGAGTTTTTGCCAGAAATCTGCTGAGAGGAAGTCGCCGAAGAAATATTTTTTTTTCATATTTCATTTTTGATGTCTGACCTGGGATACGAACCCGGGCTTTACGAATAGTAAGCCAACACACTACCTACTACACCACGGCGACTTCAACTAGTAAAACAGATGAGCTATTAGATGAATTTTTAATGTATTCACATTTTTATTTATAAAACAAAAATTTCATACGATATTTCTTCTATTTTAGTTTATTTTAGAGATAAGTTTAAATGTAAGTAAATATGTATTTCTTTAAGTGTATTTTGTAATAATATGTAGTAAATCTATGGTCGTCAACTTCATATGCAATCAACTACTCAATACTTGAGTATTCGACTATCTGAGTGTCACTGGTACAACTTGGAGAATGTAAAGTTTTTTGTTATTAATTTCTGTTAGAAGAGAAAACAAAAAAAAAAGATTAAATGCATCATAAATATTTAACCAGCACAGCTTCATAGATAACAATTTCCAAATACGACAATAGAATACTAAATAAATAATGATTAAAGCTATTTTAGTTTTTAATAATCATGGCAAACCACGCCTCTCCAAGTTCTATCAATATTTTGTAAGTAAATTTGTTTCTTTTTTTTGTAAAATGATTTTTTTTATTGATTTTCTGTGTGATCATGAACCTCATGTTGTTTTTTCATCTATTTGTACTACAGAATGAGGATATGCAACAGCAGATAATTAAGGAAACCTTTCAATTAGTGTCCAAACGAGATGACAATGTATGCAATTTTCTTGAAGGTGGCAGGTGAGTTTGAGAAATTTGGAGTCGAAAAAATGTGTTTTAATTAACTCCATGCATTTACAGTTTAATTGGAGGTTCAGATTACAAGCTTATTTATCGCCACTATGCCACTCTATACTTTGTTTTCTGCGTGGATTCATCGGAAAGCGAGCTGGGTATTTTAGATCTGATACAGGTATTTGTTGAGACACTTGATAAGTGCTTCGAAAATGTATGCGAATTGGATTTAATCTTTCACGCCGATGCAGTGCATCATATACTATCGGAGCTAGTAATGGGTGGTATGGTATTACAGACGAATATGGCTGACATTATGGCCAGAATTGAGGAACAAAATAAATTGGTTAAACAAGAGGCCGGTATATCGGCCGCTCCAGCGAGAGCTGTGAGTGCAGTGAAAAGCATGAACATTCCACAACAGATTAAAGATATTAAACTGCCCGATTTACCACAAGCCATAAAAGACTTAAAGTTCTGACCATCGCAAAGCTCTAATTCAGCATTTGTAGATAATTTTGTTTTACAGCGTCTAACTTCTCCCACATCAATAAATCCATCATCGGCCTTCAGTTCTTTTGCGGCTTACGCTTTCAATAACAGCGGAAGTGGCAGCAGCTACAGCAACAACTCTTTAACGTTTAATAATAAAAATATTTACTCATCATCTGTTACACATTTTCTTAATCAGAGTATCTATGAACCCATAGAGGACGATAACTTTCCGAATTGTCCGTCGTCATTTCCCACAGCGGAATCAATTGCTTCAGCTTTTAACTATGACTACTATCAATCTCAAACGTGTATGGATCCAGACAAATGCAATTCATTTGAATCGAATAGCACGAATCAACAAGAGCAAAATGTTGCCAAAAACCTAGCCGACGTTGCCGAAGCTCACGAACAAAGTTTGAAATTATTTCGGGAATCGTTCGACTTGGAAAGTAGTGGTAAAGAACCATTGACCAATGAAGCAAAGAAAAAACATAAAAAATCAAAACGTTATTGCAATCCATAAAAGAAAATTGTCGTTGTTGTTGTCCTCACACTTTAATAAAGTTTAGTTTTAAACGTCCTATGATCTTTACTTATGTATGTATCTATTTGAAATATATATAAATATATATATACATCTTTTATTAAAGAATTATAAGATCGCCTATTAAGTTTAATATGTATGTATGGATAATACAAAAGTTCTACTTTATTATTAAAAAACATATTGTTTTAGTATACATTTTTATTAACTTAAACCTTTCATAAATCGAATGCAACTAATATTTAACGTCAAACACTTTCAACGGAAATAGAGTTCGGTTAAAATCAGCTTTTTTTAAATCCTAACATTCGGTTTGACATGTATAATTAAGAGACTTTAAATCCTAACTGAAAACAAAGTAATTAGGAGCAGTGGCGATGGATTGAATTTTTAGTAGACGGTTCCGAGTATTTTGGTAATATTCAAATATGTTTTCTGCTTATTGTAGTAACTTGCCTGTAGGATTTATTAGTGTGACAATAATACCGTTTAATGAAGCCTTAACCGCCGTGCGCAGAAATTTGCAATTGACCGTAAGGACATTCCAATACAATTTATATGTGAGGTATTTTTAAAATTAACCAAACTTTTTGGAATCACCATGTGTTCAGCTTTTCGTTTTTCACAAGTTTTTAGATGCAAAATTTATACTCAACAATGGGTACAATCTACAAATATTGTAATTATGGACAGTCCCGTTTGCTCTCCAGAATAAAATTCAATTGAAAACATTTGGCGATGGTTGACCCGTTGTGTTTATAAGGAAAATGTCATTAACAAACAATGTTTCACCTTAAAGAAGTGATTCTTGATTAATGGTGAATTGCAAACGAATTTGAATAGCGGCACCACAGACAGAATTTTTTGAACTTAGGAGACTACCCATTTATTCAGTTTGATTTACCAAATCACCACGAACTATCATAGACTACGACGTCTGTTCCCTGAACGGGCTTTGAAGCAGTTGACAACTTTAATTTGATCGAAAAATCTTATGCAACGATGAGTCTTGTTTCTGGATGAATCGGTATGTCAATAAACAAAATTGTCGATTTTGTGACGATAGTAATTACATGAAATCCTAAAGCGTCCAATGCATCTCGAGGAAGTCACTGTTTGGTGTTCATTTTTGGCTGGCTACGTCATCGGTCCATACTTCTTTGAGAACAGCATTGGCTAGGCCATAGCTATCAACGTCGAGTACTATTCGATTATGAAGATCAAGTTATTCCTGTATATTAAACTCAATTCTGCGAGAGTGAGACATACTGCAATTTAGCGTGTTTCGGTTAAAATTGAAAAATTATGAAAGCTAAAGTTGAACAATTTTGCCGAGTTCGGTCGTAATTACATATATTATCTCTTTCTGTCTGTTCTTTAAAGAACCAACGAATAAGATTAAATTCTCTTGTTTTAGAAATTTATGGTATGGTGAATAAACATTGTGACCTTTCTCCATAACAAACTAAGCATGTAATAAAAAACATTGAACATATAAAATAAAGCAACCACTCCTCAAAAAAAAAACTACGCCCAAATAAAACCATGAGCTCATAAAGTATAATGGCAAACGTACGAAAATATATCCACAAATCTTTTACAAAAAAAAAAAAAAAGAAAATTAACAGGAAAAAGGTGTGGCAAGCAGCGCTGTTAGCAGAACGATAACGGGGCGGGCAACGGACCGACCCTTCAATACGAAACAAGCAAATATGTACTGCACATTCACTTTATCCAGAACATCAGTATTGTTCTTGTATTTGATGTTGTCTGCCGTAAAAATGTTTATAAATATGTGTTGGGATATTAGTGAAAATAATGACGAGAACTAATATATGCAAGAAGAAACCAGCAACCAAACCTTTATATTTGGTTGTTGGCTTTTTGGTAGCAGTTAAAGAATATCAAGCACAAAACGTAATTTAAAAAAAAATAACAAAAAAAGGCGTAACGTAAGCATACTTTACTTTGATTCCCTCAGAAAGCAATTTTGTTATCAAAATTCCAATGAAATAGAAAAAAATTTTTTGGATTCAAAAATTATTTCTTTAAGAGTTTCTTCCTTCATAGCTGTACAACTTACAGCAGTAACGAAGAAATAGAATTGATTATTTTCAACGCGTTTAGGTTTATTGTATGTAGGTTTCAATGTTAAAACATTTTTTATGCTGCTGCCACTCCCACCTACACGCAACTTTATTTATTAGTTTTGGACATACACTTTCAATACACTTGTATAGAGTAGGTGGTAATTTTAAGTATGCCCTTCATGTATGCTGCAGACCAAAAAATTATTACCAAAGATTTACTACATTGCTACATTTATATCAGCTACAAAAAACTACAATCGTGTTATACACTTACTTTATTATACATAATTATTAAATTTCTTATTTACAAACCAATATGTCATTACAAATAATCATACATACATAGTTAATTTTAATTTAAATTAGTTATGAAATGTAAAAATATATGTATATTTAAAGGAATATTAACAACCTATATAAGATGTGTTATTATTAAATTAAATCCTTACCAAATTTATACCATTAAAGAAAAATAGAACTCTCTCTCTCTTCCAATAACATCAGATATTAACAGAAATATGTATATATTTATCACGAATTTATACATGATAATTTTCAAAGGCCTAAAGATATTTACAAAAATGCTTTATAAACTATTATGTTCGGGCATAAAGCCAATTATGTCATACATAACCGACATAAGATTATTAAATAATTTAGTTATATGGTATAAATAATAAATATAAGTTGAATATGCTACAATCAAATAATAAATCGCCCCATCATCTTGTTTTATTTGCTTTTAGTTTTATTAATCAAGTTTCTTCAGTTGCAGCATTGCATTGGTCATTGTCCAAAAACAGCATCCTCTGCGTTTATGTATGGAGTGTAGTGATGAGGAACTTTTGCTGACTTTTAACCCTCTGATGGCTTATTTAAGGGGTGTTGAACATTTGAAAATCAAAATTAGCATTATTTCGTCCTTTTCGGTGTTAGATTCTCGATTACCCGAATTTCGTCGCCAATTGCTTTAATCACACTCAGATTCAAAGTATTTGAAAATTCTTCCAAAGGTTGTAGATTGTTTATTTTTATTAAAAGCTCTTTGGACAATCAAAAAAAGGACTTGAAAATAATTTCTTTCGCCTATCAAGACGTAGAATTTCAATTATATGCGTATGCAGCCACTTTACTGAATTTGGTCTTTAAATACCAATCTTCTTTTGTTACAAGAATGTTTTGTGTGGTCGGAACTACATATTTGTATTACAGATTGTAATTAATATAATAATAAATACCAATATACATAAATATGGAGATTGAAAGTGAAAAGTTACAATACTGATACAATCAATACTAATGCTTAAATTACTTTAATTATTTTAAAATATTATAATAATAATTATTCACATTGACTAATTTAGTTTTAGAATATTTTCCGTATTTAAGTAGAAATTGTTTGTGGCAAGTTAACATATACTATATTTACGCACATATATATTTGTGTATATACATACAGTTTTAAACGTATACTCGGTTTATAAATTTCTAACCAAATTTTATATACATCTATGCCAATCAGCGGTAATCTGATTTTATGTTCACTTAAACTCCATGCTCTAATTTTATCGATGAACCAGGAAGTTGTGTTATTGAAGATACTGCAGTTGATTCGTTCGTAAAATATTTAAACATCTGTAATTCACAAATTATGTTAAGTGATTTTTTTTTCCAAAAGTAAAAGAGCTAAATTGTTAGTTTTCTTTAGGCTATGTATTATTGTTAATCGTTTAAATAAAACAACATTTGATAACAAAACTAGAGAAAAGCCCGCGTTTAAAAGCAATTACGTTTAACTTATAAATACGGATTAAGTTTTAAGAAATCATCTTACTCGGATATGGGTATTCATATGCTTTTTTAGGTGGTCGCTACGCATAAACCGTTTGTCACATTCATTGCAAGCAAAAGGTTTTTCACCGGTATGTGTACGCATATGACGATTGAGATCATCTTGACGCTTAAAACTCTTTGTGCATTGGGAGCATGGGTGTGGACGTGTGGGGTCATAAACTAGATTTGCTGATCTCTTCATATCATGAACTGTTACCACAGGTGACGTTGTATTTTGTATCAGAGGTGGCAAATTAGCCTCAGGCATAATAGCATCATCATCAGGTTCATCTTCATAGGATTGCCTGCGTGGTTCTCTAACTAAGGTTTCATCGAAGGGTTCGGCCTTTATTGGAATATTCGGTTCTATTTTTATGTTCACATTTACATTACTTTCGACAGGCGGACTAGATATTTCCGTTCTTTCCAATCTAGATGCTGTTTTTATATCTTCTACGTCGTCGTCAGCTTTTTCTAATTTAATTTTTAAATTAGTTGCATATATTTCCGGACCTGCAGTAGTTTCTTGCAGAGAATTTGATTTACGCTTATGTACATTAGTCTCTTGAAAACCGCAAATAAAAGGCGTGTTATCTAAAGGCTCTTTAATGTCTTCAATACTTCGAGTGAGCACTGCAACTGGTGATTTAGTATTAACACTTTGAGAAAGATCTATATCCATTCTGAGTTTTTTCATCAAAAGCTTGTTAGCAGCTATCAATTGTTTCGTATGTGTTGCCAAATGCTTTGTTAAATGATCACTTCTTGAAAACTTTTTCGTACATTGAACACATTCAAAAGGTTTTTCTCCAGTATGAGTTCTTATATGCCGATTAAGCTCATCCGAACGTGTAAAACCTTTACCACAGCCTGCCTCTTTGCAAACAAATGGCTTAATACCTGTATGCCATGTTAAATGAGATCTTAAATGAGAGCTTTTTCCATAGCTTTTTGTACAATTTTCATAAGGGCATACATAACGTCTCTTGTTGTCTTGACCAACGTTAGATGCTATTAGTTTGCTTGTGGGCGTAACTCTTATTTTAGGCGAAATAATCTGTTCATGGGATTTCGGTGACTGTGAGTCAAAGCTGCTATTTTCTTCGTGTTCCTCTTCCACATCGGCATGCCTGTCATCGATGTCTATTGTTGGTTCTTCTTTTATATCAATATCTGTTTTAAATATGCTGCGGGATCTATCAAACGTATTGTCGTCCTGCATGTTATTTGCATACCTTCCATTATCAGTTGTTCTCGATTCATATGTAGTACTTGTTGGAGTACCCTTTCTCTTAACGCTGTGGCATCCACTCCCATCACCATAATCACCGCTTTCAGGTAACACACCCTGTTCTATTTTTATTGATACATCACTAGACTCTGACGTTGAGCTCAATATTGTCTGCGTGGGCGTGTCACTTAGCGTAGTCATTTCAAATATCTGTAAAAATATCAGGGGCACAGCCTTTAAAAAATCAAAAATTAAAATAAAGCAAACCTTATATACACATTCGTTTTATTCAAATAAAGTTAAAATAGTATTTATGCACATACTTCATTTAAGGCCAATCAATGATTATAATTTTGTAGAAAAATTATTTTACGCCTTCGTTTTTTAATTTTTCAGTGGGCGTTCCCCGAGTTTATTTCAAGTTGCAGTTTATTTCTAAATGAACAAAAACTATTGCTTTGCAAATCCTTAAATTTCCCGATAATCAAGATCGTCTTTTATCAATATTTCACTCAGCAAATTATAGTGCATTCTCGTAGATAATAAAACTAATAAATATTTATTTTACATTTTACACAGTAATCTCCACCTCGCCTCCAAACGGACATCCACTTCGCTCGACTGGTTTTTTATTTCTGATGAATTGTTTTCACAATTTTCTTTTGTACGTAATTCTCTTTTGTCCGTGTAGTTCTTTATAAAACACAACAAAACACTGTTGCCAACTTGAATTGTTTGTCCGAAAGAATTATAAAAATCGCGGAAGTTTTTAAATATTAATTGATAACGGCTATTGCATTTATAGGTCCAAACATGATATAATTATTCGCATCGAAATTTTTTAGAAACATCTTCGGAGATAATTTGAATACATCATTTGTGACTCAGGCGTAGGCCTGGTGTAAAGGCGACTGACTTATGACGAAAACTTCACGTTGTTGTGAAACTTATCTTTGGTTCGGAAAATACATAACTATTCCAAGGTAAAAATTATTGAATGCAATGAAAAAATAATAAATCTTGAAGGCTGTAGAGACCGTGGTAGTAGGCACACTTCTGATTCGGAATCGTACGTGATCTTCATTGACAGTCAGGCTGCTCTAAGGACCATTATGTTGGTTTGATATAAATCACGAATTGTTCGTGAGTGCAAAGGGTCTTTATATACCTTTGGACCAGATCGGATCCGTCTAAGCTGGGCTTCGGGACAGAGTCGTATACTCAGTAATGAGACGGCGTATGTTCTCGCTGGAATAGGTTCACTTTCTATGGGCGACGTGATAGTTGGTCCTAATCCCCCAATCTACCAATTCTACGGCCTCATCAATGGGTGGGTCAGGGAGGAAGAGCAGAGGCGTTGTGGGGGAGGGATCGGGTTTTTATGTGTTTAGGAGTCTATGGACTGCTATAGATAGTGCTAGAACAGGTTTGCTGCTGTGCTTAGGTGAGGCCTGCCTAAGGTTAGTTTTGGTTTTATTACAGGGCACTCTGATATTAGATCGCTGACAAGGATCTGGAACAGATTCCAGATGCACTATCGAACATCTTATCTACAACTGTCCAGCCCGTAGTAGGATGAGATTAAGGACCCTGGGCAGGGCCTTCTATGAGGACTCTTCATAGATTCATAAGTAGATTGAGCTGGTTAAGAAGTGTTAGGCCATCAAGGTTATAGTCGCGCCCTCTTGTGTGTTTGTGGTCTATCTTTTTACCTCCATGGGAAACGGAGGACAGCAAATGTAAAATATCACTTCAGTATGATTGAACTCGGTTTAAAAGCAGGTACGTGTAAAGGCGATTTTTTATTTTGTTCGTAAATTTCATAGGAAGACACAAGTGAAGCAGAAGCTAAACAATATTTGAAATAACAAAATGAATGAGAGCGAAGAAGAAATTGAGGCATACAAAAACATGCCGTAATTGTGGAATACCAAAAGTGATTTTTTATAAAAATATAAGACCAGTAATGCAAAAGCTTTCGATCTTTATTTGAATGTTGATGCTACACGAGTAATTTATAAAACAAAGTTGGATAAAAATTTTGGCTGAAAAATCGAAACTTGTGAAGAAGACGACCAACTTGTTTATTCTTCTGTATTGTACAACAAATCACAAGACGTATGGGCCGAATAATGACTGATTCTTTTCTATCGCAATTGGTGGGTGATGTTACAGTTTATATAATAACTATAATTTTACAGGGTGAAATAAACATACCTGTAGTGTGCTAAACTATTAGCGTGAGGGTCGTGGGTTCGATTCCCACCAGAGACTCTGGTCTGTTATACTCCACCGAGTATATGGTCAAAGTTACTCAGTTCGAATATAATTAAATATAATTTGTAATTGTATTGTAATTAATTAATAAATAAAATAACATTTAAAAAAAGATTGAAGTTATTCATTGGATTTGTATTCGATTACCGAAAATCTATGTATTTGCACTAAGTACATAATGCAACTCTGTCCGGCGTAATATAATTGACACTTGCTTTGCATTTTTCTTCATTGAGAATTTAACGAAGGCAAAGGAAAAATCAAACAGTTCAACGAAACCCGCCCAGCAAATAAAAAGTAGTCGGTCGGGAGAACCTACGTGTAACGAGTGAAAGAATTTTTGTGCATTTTTTGAAGTGAATGAAGGTGAATAATTTGGCAAAAATATTTAGAATTATTAACAAAAAAATATTATGGAACATCATGAAAAGTAGTCTAAAGTTACTATCCGAAAAGATAAATTTAAATCGTAAAAGAAACATTGTTTAATGAATTTGTAATTTAAAGAAGTTTGAGTCATCAAACAAAGCGGCCAACAAAAGATGAAAAGGAAAAAGAAGAAGAATAAGAAAATTGTTAAAGACAAAAGATATCTTAAAAGGGAGTTGAAGTATTAAAAATATAAGTGAAAAGTTCTTACTGCAAAAGGAATAAAGAGGATTGCCATTTAATATTTTTATTATAAAATAAATGGAGTTTGTCTTATAGAAAATTAAAATAAACAAAAATTTTCAAAAGCGGCTACTTGAAACTCTTACACATACATGCGTACGTTGTCCAACACACACACACACACACACTTAAATTTAACGAAGATTTTACGTGCCGCGACATAAAAAACAAGATAAAATAGACATTTAACTGAGAGAAAAAAAAACAAAAAAAATTTGCAGCACTAGATTTGTGTGTTGGGTTTGTTCGCAGTCCAAGGCCGCTCAATTTTTTACAAATATACTCGTACTCTAAACTTGACTCACTCAGTCTTAAAAGTACAGAGTGGCAGTTCGGTCGCTCAAATTGGATTACGGATTTTTTTTATTTTTTATGAAAGAGTGTTATTTTATTTTAATAAAATTACAAAAAAATAAAATAACAATTTTGTGCAAGAATCTGTTTACAAGATAAAAAGTAATGTGCGTAAAAAGGAAAACATAATATATAAAAATCGAGAAAATTTAATATGCGAATATGTTCCAATAGGAATCAAAGAGAAAGTGCAATGAAGAGGATTTTTAATAGATTTGTTGTTTGTGATAAAAAAAAGGGACTGCATTGTTGGCCGCTAATTTAATTAAGAATATTTAAACAGCTGTTAATAAATTTTAATAGAAAAATTTCATGTTTTTCATTCGTTAAAATTTGTCTCACATTTTTGTGATTGCGTTTTAAAGTTCCTTTTTATTTCTTGCCGACAGAAATGCAAGAAGAAAGAAGTAGTGAAATGTCAAAAATGTGAGAAAATAGAGTGAATGAGTAATTTCGTTTGACTATTTCTCAAATTAAGATAAACGGCGTTACCAGCATGATATTTTTCTGTTTAAAGCTGAGTTTTTTTATATTGTTTTTTTAGATTTTAGATTAGACAACGAATTTTTTTTAACAAATTAATTTTTACATTTTAAATAATAATTACAAAAAGAGAAAAATAAATAAAATTAAAGGTTTTTAATTGTTTGTGTTTAAAGATTTTTTAACAAAAAAAAAGTGTATTTAAAAATAACATTCGTGTTTAAATTATTAAAATTATCACCTCACCTTAATTTAATCAACTTTTGAAATAAAACTTAAACAAAAACATAGTAATGGCTGAAGAAGTAGATCGCAACGATCCCGAATTGAAATATCTTTCGGTGGAACGTAATCAATTTAACGATCCGGCAACTCAGGCTGAATGGACACAAAAACGCCTGGTTTGGGTGCCCCATGAAAATCAGGTCAGTATATCTTTAACGATAGAATTATTATATTTTAGGCTGCTTAATACTATTATATTGAGCTGGTTTTTAGTTTTGATTCTTTAATTAACATATCTGTGAATGCGATTTCATCTTCTGTAAGTCAAGGTATCAGGAAATAAACACCTAAAACCTAAAATATCGCCTTAAATTCCTGTTTGAGTCCTCTAATAATTCTGTCCGATTTATTTATCTAATAATTATCATTTACTGCATCTACACACTTTTAAGTTTGCTATTCTTCGGGTTTTTGACCGTATTTTTAAAGATGAATACATTTAAATGGAACTCTTCAATACTATTGATTTATTCATGTGTCTCTTTAAAAATGTATAAAACAAAAATCAACTTCTACATATGTACGTACGGTACGTAAACGAACCGGTTTTTTTATGCTGATTTGTTTTGTTTTTCTTTTTTGGGTTTTTTACGTTTTCGTTATTTTCTACTTTCTTTAACAAAAAAAGTTTTATGATTTTTAAGTATAAAAACTCTCGCCCCTTCAAACATTAAAAATTCCTGACAAAGCGATCTTTATATACTTCTTTCGGGCGTATGTGTTTCTTTTGTTTACCTAATGACTAATCAATAACTGAATTTATAATTGATTGAATTGCTTTTTAAATTTTTACACTTTTTGCCTTGTACATCATCAACCTTAATCCTTTAACTGCTTAATTTTGTTACGAAAAACTTTCTGTCCATTCAACTATTTTTCAACGAAGTCGAATATACTCGATTAATAAAGGTAGTTTTTTAAAAATCATAAGTTGAATTGTGTTAATTTTTTGTTTTTATAAAATATTTTTATTATAAAAATTAATTTCATTAAAAATAAAGTAGCTTTAAAATTTTAAAATTTTATATTTTTATTAGTTATTCATCGCAAGAAATCGTAATTCTTTTGAAATATGGACTTACATTCATTTGAATGAAATGTTATTTAAAGCATTTTTGTAATACCATTACTAAATTTCCTAGTAACACTCTATTCTGGTTATGATTCATTTTATTATTTTTCGTATTCAAAATCTATTTCGTTATATTTTATCACTTTGGCGTTATAATATTATTCATACTAATTCATTTTTTTGCTATTGTTATTTTTTTTTGTATAAATTTATATACTTTTCATATTTCAAAGTCATTGAACTTTCAATTTTAATTCAGTTACAATTTATTGCTATAAAAAAGATTAAATGCTTGGCCAATTTATTTTAATTTTATTAAAAACACCGTATTGTCGGTATCGGATTTGAATTTTGCATATAAGTTTGGTTGTAAACTTACAATATTTTATACATGATTATTCGAATTCGATTTATTTATATTTTTTTTAGAAGATAAAATGAAAATATTTTCCCAAAAAATGTGCAGATAATTTACAAACTCATACAGTGTTTTTCATCTGGACATATTATTATTATTATTTTTTTTTCGAAATATGTTTTCCCAATCGGTAGTGCCCGGCAGATAATGGAATAATTATGATTTTTTTTAATAATGTTTGTATATTATTATTCTTTCCCCCTAAGAAAAATGTTTGGGATTGTTTATATTTTAATAGTTTTACAAAAGTTACTCTAAACAAATTGAATTCAATTCAACCGCAATAGACGAAAATACGCCTGAGTTCTTCATATTTAACTTATAGGGGCATACGAGTATAATCTTGAATTTACTTTATTTATAACAACAGTAAAAACGAAAGAAATAAAAAATACTGTCTAAAAATTTATTTCTGTTTTTCCTGAGTTTCTTGTCTGCTATTATTTGTGAATTTCTTAAAATTAAGCATTAAATTTTTTATTGCTTATTTGTCATTTTGTTGTATAAAAAGAAAATAAAAACAATAAAAAAATCTGCTGCTGTGTTGTTTTCGATATTATTTCTGTGGTGCCATTTCATGCCAATTCTAAAATATATAATAACTTCTATTGCTGATAATCCAGAGCTAAATTCATTAACATTTTTCTATAATAGGGTTATTTTGGCTCAAGTGTTAAACGTCTAAATCTCAGAAGGTTACAAAAGATCAATTTTTAAGATCTATAATATTTAATATTTTTAATGTAATTTTTCCATTATGCCATAAAAATGTAGTTTAGTAGTAATCCTTAAACCGATAGATGATTGAATACTTTTTGAAGACTTTTTGAAGCAAATTTTTGAATGATAATACTTTAATAATCTAAAAATTTACATAAGACACCTGAAATATGACGCATTTTACTTCTCCTTACTGTCATCAAACCAATTTCCCCTGTTATTTTTGTGTTGTAACAATATGAGTTCAAAAACGTTGCTGCAATATGAGTCATACAGATTCCTTTGGGTTTGCTTGGATACGAACACGTTATTTTCTTTAAAATTAAAAAAGACTTGCTTAGCATATACCAATTGGCTACTCATTCCTTATAAGGTAATGGTTTACATTCATGTTTATTTTATAAAGCGGTTGCGATAAAATAGTGTTAGAAGAATTATATGTACAAACATACGTACATATTAAATTTGTAACATTTTCCTTAATTAATTGAAGATTTCATTAAATTAAAGATATTTCATTTGTCTACGAAAAGAGTACATTTCTGCTGCATTCAACAAAAGGTTTAAGGTTTCGGTTTAAAAGAATTTACTTCCACTCATTTTACTTACTTCTTGATATTAAACTAATCTTCCTGGTTTTATCACACATGATATTTAATTTTGCTCACTTCATCACCCACCTCACACTTGGGGCGAAGAATCCAGGATTATTATCGTGCACAAATTTTAACTTTAAGTAATTCCAGCTAAGCAGGTCGTGAGTTTAATGTGGAAAAATCATGTTATGATGCCTAGAAACAAGACCGCCTGTTAATATGTTTTCAATTGTTGTAAGAAACTTTGTGTAAATTATTTGGAGGGAAATTAAAGTTCTTGCGATTTCATCTTTAACTTATACTGCCTCTGAATAATGAAGAATGATTTTTTTGTATGTAAAAAAATAATACGGCCGAGTTTTACCCTTCTTGTTTGTGTATTTTGCCTGAATCCATGCAAATTAAACTCTCTTTAACGAGAGCGCAACTAATTGTTGCAAATTTGAAACTCAACCATTTCATTTGTACAATTTTTGGATCACATACCGTAAATTTAGCATTGAGACATATATTTCGTGTTGTACAGTTTGTCACTAGTGCATAGAATTTATTTTTAAGCGTATTTATTAACTCTAACCAGTTCCTTTTTAATACCAAATTGGACGCCAAAACCATCTAGTTTCGGTGCTTATGTTTGAGATTGATTAATGTGACCTTTTTGATTTTAGTTTTAAGATCTTTTCAGGTTCTGTTCCAGCCTTTTTTAAGTTGGTTACTACATTAGCTGTATATAAGTTTTTTTACGATTCGTTAAAAAATTATTTTCCTTTCGAATTGACTTCTTTTCAAACTTTACTTTTCAATGATTTTCAAACCGCCGATCTGTTTGGGTAGGACGCCGAATAAGCAGCTTGCATTAAATTAGTCAAAGTCATACATTTAGTATTTATTTTGTATCTAAAATTGAAATTCAATCTTCTTTGGTAATCAAATCCAAAAAATATGTTTAAGGCAACTTTGTTTCTAACAAGCATCTACAAAACAATATGATTTGTTTTCACCCACAATTTGACATGATATTGTTTTTTTTTACAACTGCAGTTACAATTTAGATTATGTACCTTTAATTTGAATTTGTAGTATTTTTTCTATTTCTACTATACGAGTATTAGGCATAACGACAACACAGTTTTATTAATTTTTTTTTTGTGTGTGTATGTATGTGTGCGTGTTTTTTTTTTTTTACCAGATTCTGTCTTTTTGAAGGTTCACTGACTCTGGCGGTTTTCAATTACTACTGCCAGGTATTGTGTCGTTCCTGTATTATTGTTGAGGCTTCTGGCTGATACTGCTGCCTGTTGTATTGTTTCTTATACTTGTAGTTGTATATACTGCGAGTAACATATTCGTCATTTGACGAAGGAACTTTATATGCCAATAATGTTGTAGCTGCTGTTGGAGGTGGTTCAGCATGAGTTCACATTCTTTTACTTTATTTTGAATAAAATTCACGAAATTATTAAAACAAAAAATAAAAATAATGAAACAGAAACTTCTCTAACTTGACTATACAAATTTTAAATAATATTTATATACAATTTCATTGAGCATGAAGTAATAATGGGAAAATAATGCAACAAATTGATAAATAGAAAAAGAGAGAAGCATGCTTATAATATTTACTATTCACACTTCTTATTGTTTTGTTAAGCGTTCTTCTTTTAGAAAGTAATGTCAGTGTAGCAAAAATAACTTGAAATGTAGCAGTAGGAAGTTCGATATTTTCTTCAATTAGTGATAACCTTATCAGGAAGTTCCCGTTTTGATAGTGTCAATAATAACGTCGGTATTATAAATTCTAGAAGACTAGTGCAAATATATCGTACTACATGTTTTCATTTTTGTAGCACTTTATTAATTCTTTCCACATTTGCTTTCGAATATTTCAACCAATTTATTCTAGGCAGTCAAGGAAAAAATTATACATACACCCTACGATTTTGAAGTTTTAAAGAATTAGTGGCGAACATAGAAAAATACATTATAGCGTTGTTTAAGGCATTTACAATTAAGAATGTTCGAAGAAAAAAGAAGTTTGTAGAAAAATATAATATAGAATTTTTTGGGGAAGAACATAAAAACTAGCAGGAAAAAGTCGACACACACCGTTCCTTACCTGTATATTTTCAGCGGAGAATTTAAAAAGTGACATAAGTTTGAACTCTCTATCAGGATCGAAAATTTCAGTGAATGTTATATAAAAATTTAAATAATTGTTCTTTAAAATTTACTGAAAACATTACGACTTAGTATACTTACAGTGGACAGCAAAAGTCTTAGTACTCAAATATATATGTTTTGTAAATTTCATGAATTTTAGCCAAAAGTTTGTATAAAAATTTAAGGCTTTTTATATTTATTTTATTAATTTATTTCTGTTTTATTATAAAACAAACAATTTTTTAATGTTTTTTATAAAACAAGAGAAAAATAAGGAAAAGTTTTAGATGACACCATAGGTACCCCCAAGGAGAACTCGGAGTAAATTTAATATTCAAAGGCCTAATATATGAAAATGTTATCCCTTGTATTTAGTAGAATATCTCTTAAGGTCAAGCACTCCATTTACCCCATTTGGAATTGAATGTACAAGTTTTGTTTAATGTCTTCTGGTGGCACCATAAGCAAGTTTTTCGATTGACTTTTGTTTGAGGTTTAGCGATTACGTAACCGTTCTTACAAAGATCTCCTAAATACTCTCTTGAAGTCATATCGAGACTTTGTGCAAGAGTATTAAGCTTGTGGGGACTTTTTTGTCAAAATATATTGGAGTACTAAGACTTTTGCAGTCTACTGTATGTACCATGCACTTATATGTATCTCGGAAAAAAACATCTTTTAGAAAGAATATACAAGGAATATACATACACACATACGTATTATTTATTACAGTAATGTTATGTTATAAACAGTTGCGGGATTAAAATAACTAAAACAGATTTTGGTATCCCTTTTAAGAGTGATAAACATTGTAAGTTAATCTTAAGTGGATTGAATGAATGTTTCACAATTTTAAAGCACTTTATTTGTTCCGTATAGAAGACTGTCGTCATTTGCCTTTTTGTACTTTCATTGAGACATTGTTTCCTTACAGGTTATTGGAATTTTATTATTGTATTGGGAACAATTTCTAAATTCTTGAAAAACATGTTCCAAGATACTGTTTTTCCATTTATTGCCAATAGTTTTCTTTATCTAACGCGTATATATCGTTTTATTTCATGGCAGGGAAAAAAATTTAATTTTTGGAGAACTCTCAGGGATGTTGTACGTAATCATCAATATCTCTTTTTGCAATCCGTTTTCTACGAATGTCCATATGTATAAATGTTGTCTACAAATAACAAATCATACATAAAGTGTAAAGAAAAATTATGGAATACGTTTAAATAAAAAAATGCCGGTTAGAGGACAAGTAATAATATTGTACATATAAAAATCAGTGTTGAATACAATGGAGAAAAATATGACGAAACACAATAATAAAGTATATATGTATACTTACATATATACCAGTTATATGTAACTTATGTGGAAAAGAAACATCAAATAAAACAAAATACGAGTTAATCGGATTTATTTGTTGTATTGATGTGTTACCGCTAATGTGGGCAATCAGATATAAAATAAAATATAACTACGAAGACAATTGCATATCGTTTTTGAAGATAGAAAGATAGACACCTAAAGTATATATAAACTACTCCTATGCATAAACGCGAATTGTGGAAAATTTTCATGTCAATATTGAAAGGCATTGTGCTGCATTTTTGAAACACTGAAATATTTTCTAAATTAATTTTGTGATATTAATTATTAATTCTTCCATTATGCCGAAAACAAACATGTTCCATTTGTCTACACGATATTAGTTTGGCAAAGACAATGGTGGAATAGTTGCCTATACATTGTACATGTGCTCGATGTAAGCCGTTTACATAATATTTTTAATTTAAAATGTTTGCCTGATTGGTTCTTGGTTTTTAGTTCGCGGTTGAAACTATGACACAAGGTTTACGCCAAACCCATAACTAAACAATGTATTCAAAAGTCTGTCGGCTTGTAAGCGCCAGCTAAAACATTTTCGACAGAAAACCATTTGCAAACAGATTTTTTTTTTATTCTCTATAAAATGAAAGACACCTTATGGTGGTTGTTATATACGTATTTTATTGAATGAGAATCGGTAAATTAATAAATTTGAGTGGGAATAGTTGGTGTTACGTAAAGAATTCAAAAGATTTAAATTGCCTACTACTGATTAATTTCGTAGTAAATGTTGAAGATGTTTTCCAATATTTTTCAGCATAGAGCAACAATATGTACAAATTACTAATATTGTAATAAATATTGTATAAGGAATATGAATTGAAAGAGTGTGACTTTCGGAGAAAGCCATCATATCATCATTAAAATACGCACAAGTACTTGAAAAATTCACAACCATGCAACCCACATAATTACGTTTTAACAACAATTACAACTTGAATATAAAAAAATTATTACCAAAATTTAGTTTTTTTTTAATCAAAAATCATTTAAATTTCATTGCTGTCCGTTTAACCATTCGAGACATTAATTTGAAATGGAATAATTATTAAAAAAAATACATTTTTTTCTATTCATTATTCAAAACAAATGCTCTTCAAATTCGAATAAGCAATAATGAACAAAGCGAACAAAAAAGAAAAATAAATAAGTAAGCTGCACGAAAAATAACTCGAGTAATACATACATACATATCCGAACGATATTTATAGACACGTTTATCGATGATTGCCAATCATTTTCTTTTATACTATTCTTGTTTTTATATGAACTCCCTATCTTTGAGTTAATTCTCGATGATTGGTATACAGAACGTTTTCTACTGGTCGTTTGAAGACTTCTTGGCAATTAAGATTGTTAATGGCGTTTTTTATGTCCGACATGGTGAGCGAAACTAGTGGCTTAGAATAATGCTTACGTTCGATGGTTCCTTTGATGCTGTATTTTGTGTATACGCGTAAATGGGCAACTGAGTTTTTGCTCTTCTGCGAAAAGAGGCAACATTATTGCTTTTTTCGGCATACCTATATAATGCACCCATTATCTTCCTTTCCTGACCTATACAATCCCAATCAGTATGTTCAAGCCCAAAAGCGCTTAAAATATATTTTTGTTCTCACGCAGTATGTAATACTGATATTCACAAATCCTATATTTACGCACTCTAGCTGTTGAATTTATTTGTCGAAAACTCTTCTTTTGTTTCGCTTACTTGAGTTTAACAGTTGAACACTTCTGCTCGTTCTACTGTTTTGCACACTGGTTGGTTTAAGACTCTGCTTTCATTTGAAGACCTTTTTTGTAAGATGAGATGATTTCTTACCAAGTTTTTTAATATCGTTTTCAAACTGTTTTCGAACTGAGAGATCTCTTTGGTCTTTCCAGAGCTGAGAGTTAAGTCTGTATATACATATGTATATATTTTGCGTACACAAATTGGATATGTGCTCTTACTAGTCTCTTTAGAAGTGCTATTTAAGTCATATGTATTCGATGGACTGCTCAAGTTTGTTACCTTAGGTTGTTACCTATATTATACATTTACCGTTAAAAATTACTAGTTAACGTTTTTTTCTGTAATTTTAAAAATCCCTAAATGCTAGCTTTTTCTCCATAAAATCGATGTTTTGTTTCTGATTATTCCCTTTTTTATGATGGTGGCTTATATGCTATTTTTATTCCTACATTTTTTTTTGCTTTGTTCTACTATAAACGTATTCACTATAGACAATGTTTGTTTACTTTATTATTTTATAGCAACAACAAATATAAGCCTTATATTCAAAGGAAACACTAACTAACTCGCCCACATTTGTTCAAATTGCTTATGTATCCGTGGAATATAAATACATATTCCTACATTTTTGTTGTTGTTATGCCGTTTTTAAGCTTGAGGTTTTGTTATTGGTTTGGTTTTTATTTGGTCTGCTTTTTATTACTCCACTAAACAAATACAAGTTAACAGTGTTCTTTACTTTGATTTTTTCTTTTTTGAGTTTCTTGTTGCAAATATTCCCGCATTTATATTTAAATTTAAAGCGAAAACAATTACTTTCAGTGAAATAATTTTGCTGAGATTTTTAAAAATTTGTTGGGGATTATGCACAGATATTTTATAATAGAAGATAGTGTAAGAGGAGTTGAGTGATTTGTGTCAAATTCTTTCTAATGTTAGATATACATACATACATATACTATGCAACGTGTTGACGCAACACGTTTGACAATATTTGACAACCAACAATAAAACCTTAAATGAATCCAGTAAATAACAAAATTGTTTGATTTTTGTGAAATCTCGAAGGAAATCCGAAATAAAACCAGACACACGAATGATGTCATAAACACGTTGCATAACGTATTGTATGGAATTAACGTATAAGTTCAAAATGTGCTGTTATTCTAACTGTTGTGATCTATCAAGAATGATCGAAGTTAATAATACAACAAGCAAAGCACTTTGTGTTAGATAACGTAGAGTTTTTTATGTTTTCATAACAACCAAAGATTGGAAATTGCCAATCAGTACAAAACACATTGCATGACGTCATTTCTCACAGATGTGTAAAACTTTTAATTTATTTTGGCGCCATATCGTTCTCTTTTTAAATAAGGTTCTTGATGTCATAAATTTCGCTTAAGAAGAATTTCCCATTCTGATCAGTTCAACTTTAAAGTGTAAAATTTTATCAAACATACACTTTGTAATTCCTTAAACAATTTTTTTGCAATCCGTTCCAACTATTTTAGTTGATTTTGGTCTCATCTTAGAATATAATTGTAAAAATAACATTTGAACCCCCATACCAACGGTAAAAATTTATTTCATTCGATATAATATTCTTGATTAAATTTACGAGGAGTTAGTGCATGAATATGATTTTACTTGCAAGGATTTGAATTTAAATACAATTAAAATGTTTGAGGCTAATGAAATATGTTATAAAATATCTTCTAAAAAATGTACGACAATATATAAGCAAACTCGAAAATGAAAATGAGGAAGTAGTGCAGGCTTCCATTTATATTTTTTAAATATTTATTCATACTTATCTATTCCATTTACTTGAGACTTGAGAGTTCTTCCGGTTGTAATTATAATTGCCACTAGTAAAGTACCACAAATAAATTCCTCATAAATACTGTAAGAACATATACATATATTTTGTTTTAAGTTTGTGATAAAGATGATCGAAAAGATAAATAAAAGAAAAGAAGTGAATAAATAAGTGTTACAGTATTTACTAGCCACATAACGTTTACCGTATATAAACTGACACTAAGCAGTTGTAATAATGGAAATATTCTTATTTGTATTTTGTTTTTGCTTTCGTTTTTTTTTCTTGTTTCATTCATATTGAAAACCACTTTCCTTCTTTTTGGCTCTTAAGAATTTAAATAATGCTGTTCTCTATAGGTGCAGTAGAACGCAACAATGGAAACAACAACAAAAACAAATAAATATTCACCTACTTCAACAGTACTGTAGTAGGCCAACAGTTCTATTTATAACAATATTCGTATAACTAACTAACTAACCAAGTCAACCAACAAATATCCTTAACCCTTTAACTGTTTATGTCGCGTGTTTTCAACATTATTGCTTCAATCCGAAGTAGAAAATTTTATTCTTTTTTAGTTCAGTATATTCATCTCCGCTGAAAAATATAACGCAGACAGAAAATGTTTTCTTTTTTTTTGTAACAAAATTAAACAGTTAAAGGGTTAAAAACAAACTGGTCTCTACAACAAATGCTAATTA
This sequence comes from Sarcophaga variegata, assembly GCA_932273835.1. Lineage (NCBI taxonomy): Eukaryota > Metazoa > Arthropoda > Insecta > Diptera > Sarcophagidae > Sarcophaga > Sarcophaga variegata. The sequence goes on along the minus strand of OW026360.1, from coordinate 48,625,873 downwards.
TTGCCAGTTGTTACATATAAAAACCACAACTAAAATTGTTAAAATTGTCTAGACTCGTAAGAAAATATTAAAATTGTTCTACGACGATATGTTGGGAAGAACAGAAATTAAAATATTATTCATTAACTTCCACATGATGAATACAGAAATTTGAAATTTGTCAGTGAGAGTGAAATAAGTTTAAAAGTGTGGATAAAGATAAAAATTACTTTGTTTTATCATATTTTCATTTGAAAACAATCGTTTAACTTCTGATGAAATGTCATTTGACTCCATTTTAGGAATAATCTCACAAACAATTGTCCCTTTCAAAATAATACATAGATATGTTGAGGATATTACTCAAATATTTTTTAGTTATTTTCATACAAATGAAACTCTTACAAAACAAGGTGTTAGTTTGCTCTCGGATTTGGTACAATTTCAGTTCAAACGTAAAATATAAAACCAGAAATTGGGGTTAAAAATCGATTGACTTCAATGTATTCTAATATAACATGATGAACTACATATATTTACAATACTTTATAATTGTATCCAGTATCATTGGCTATTATCAGTATTTTATATGACAACACTTCAATTGGATAGTTTTATTTTAATTATATTCTGCAAATACATTTCTATTAACTTTTATTAAAACTTAACCTCTGTTAAATAAAGCTTGTTAAGTGAATTGATATTTTATTTGCCTTTTATTTAGTTTTCAATAGCATCTTAAATTTCGAATTACATGTGATGTTTAAGCATCTGTAAAACTATTTAACAATTGGGCAATTCACACGACTTTGTATCGTGTATGTTGTATTGAATAAATTTGTTTGTTTGTGAACGCTCAATGCTATGCTGTATTGTGTATCTCGTGGCATTCAAACAATTTGATAGCCCGAAACCAACAACTTTTTAAAAACATATCAAAACATATATACATTTTTTCATTCACAAAATTTGATAACACAAAATCAATACAACTTTTAAAAACATATGGAAAAAATGTGTATAAGTGTATCGGATTTTTATATGAAAAATAACAACAATCATACACTGTTGTATGTTCTTCCAACAATACAATGAATACAACGATACAACAGCTTGTGTGAATTGACCAAATATGTTTTGTTAAATAAAAATAACGCAAACAACATACCACTAACAATATATAATATAATAAAAAAAACAATAACAACAAACATTAAAATCTTTTTATACTCACACACAACACTAAAAAGAAAAGAAAAAAAACAGCTCTCTGTGCTAAATTCATAACGATAAATTGATTTTATTTAATTTGAGCACTGCAGAGAGTGAGTGTACACTCTATATGTGAGTGTATTTATTTTTTATTATACAAGATTTCTATTTTCTTCTTCTCATTTACTTGAACATCAAGTTGAAGGAAATTTATTTTGAGAGCCTTGAACTTCATAAGAAGCAAGAACATAAACACTAGAACGATAATGACGACAACGGAATCACACAGGCAATAGGAGATAAACATAATCCAATATTGTAGTCCACTACAGAAGTAAAGCGAGCAACTAAAAACAGATAAAGAGTATAAAAATGGAACTTCAAGTACTTTTAATCTCTCTCACTGCGTGTCGAGCTCTAGTCACTACTTATATGTATATGAACAGAATTGCAACAATCATTATCTGCATTTTATTGCAGACAATACAGGCATTTCGATGAAATAAAAAAAATAAATAAAAGAATAAATAAATAATTTTCGTATACAAAAATAAAATCCTGCAATTAAAATATTCATGCAATAAATAGTGTATGCATATGTATATGTGATGTTATTTAAATTTGTTTTTAAATTCCGTTAAAGAAAAATATGCATTTGCCAAGTGTAATAAGAATGATGAAATGCAGTTGTTTTTATTTATTCTCTCAGCTCTCTTATTACATGCTTATGTCGATCTTGTATTCAAAACGTTGGCGTTTGCAAACACAAAATTAAATTTTTCTTAAAAACTTGCCTTTTCATATACATTTCAAATAAATTCAATATGAATTCAATTAATATTATCTGAGGTTCATAAGTTGATGCATTTGGGCTTTTTTTCGTAATAGTAAGGGGTTCATTCAAGAACGATTGAATGTTTAAACGTACATATGTATATCTTTGGGGTATTCCGAAATAAGTTTATTTTTTTAGTTTAAAAAAAGTGAGCTACTGCATTGGGAAGAGAGCTGAACGAAAATTCGATCCATCCTCAAACCGTTTCAATACTAATGACACCACTGTGTTACCTAAAATTTCGCACAACTTAATTTTTGTAAAATACACCTTGTTAAGGATTTTGAAGACTGATTTAGTCAATAGAAGTTAATCTCCATAAAATCTGGCCAATTTAATTCGATAAATTCGATTTAATTCGATTTTAATACAAAAAAATATTTGTAGAGCTTTTTAAAATCTAAAATTATTAAATGTTTTTGAAAATCTTATCAAAACTTGTCATTCAGATAATTGATTAGGTGTAATATCCATTAAATCTAAAAAAAATTATCCACCTATGTTGTCCTGTTTATGAATATGTGCGTATGTATGTATAAATGTATGTATATAAATCATTAGTCTCAAATTTTAGAAATTTAAAAAAAAAAATTAACTTTTCTAAACTCGCACTGTTGAGGGTTCTGACGATTGCTTTGCAATATAGGATATGTCCTCCAATGATTCTGACAATTTTTATCCCTACATGCTGTCTTGCTTTGTTCTCATATTGCTGTACGTATGGAATTAAATTGACAATCTAATCTGTTCACGTAATATTTACTAATATTTAATAAATTTAAGACTTAAGTCGCCCGCTTATGTTTTTTTTGGGCCAGGAATTTAACTGGTTTTTGGTACAACAATTTTTTAAGTTTCGCCCTAATGTCAGAGTTGGGTTTGCTTACGTATTTTAAAAACCACCGTCGCGCACATGTATTTCTCTTGACACCGTCCAAGCGACCAAACCAAGAAATGAATTATATTGTCAAAGACTAAGAAAAATCGTGAAAAGTGAGGAGAAAGGAACATGAATTATGTGATTATGTGATCAATGTGATCAAAGTGGCAGTTTAGCCTGGCTTAGCTATACTATTAACTACTAAATTTTTCGCGTAACTAACCATTCTCGGAAGTCTAATGTTATAAATTGCAGCGATCCGATAATTCTATTATCCATTTCCCTGAAATATATCTTGTACAGACACTAACAGCTTAAATTCCGCTTTCCGCTAAGGACGAAAACCCAATATATACATACATAGGTATGGTATGGTATGGCATATATCGTCTAGTTCCGTAAGCAAATTATTAGAGAGGGGTAACATAATACGACCTGCCAACTTCGGTAAACTGGTTGTTTTCATTATAATACAATCTAAGAGTTCCCTTACGAACCTGACTAACGTCTAGTCAACACAATGCCCCAATAAATTTATAGAATTGGTTACTACTTGGTAATCTATTGTAATTTGGCTTCAATTTACCGACAAAGTATTTCTTTATTTTTCTTTTTTTATTTGAGTTTCTTTTTAGAAATATTGTGGTTAATGTGGTTAGCCATTGACCTTAGTACACAATTATAAGAAACAAATATAATATTGTTCCATTATTTAAAAAAAAAGCTAAACAAGAAAGAAACTCATTATACAGCAAATCAGAAATCTGACGATCAAATAGAGAAGAGGAATTACGCAATTCTGTGTTCAATATCGAGAACGTTACCACTAGCTTTAATCGCTTAGTTTGGCTATCAAAGGTTGGCCTAAATTCCAATTATGTTTTAGAGTTTTTTTAATATTATGCGCATACAGTCTGAAAGTTACTTTCGCTTGTCAATAATGATAATTGATATTTTTAAACTCTTGTTTTTACAATTCAATTTTAGAATATTCCTCGTTTTAAATATGCAAAATGTTTTCGAACAACAATGTATTTAGACATTCAGGCAGACGGTCTGCTAAAGTATTTATTTTGTTTACTATAACATTATTATGACCTTTAATCCAAGAAACTACTTATAGATGTATAGTAGTATCTTACTTCAAAAAAACTGGCCTTGTCAACCTCAAATGCGACAATTTCTTTTGGTAGCGTATGATGCTCCCGTAGTACAGTATTGTCGGCTCTATTGCCACCAGTGATTTCAATTTGTCGCATTGTTATTTCAACACAATGCTCTGCATGAGTAGGGCACATACTTAAATGTTGGCCTCAGTTTAAGATAGTTTATAAGTTATTGAAAAATGTTAAACATTTTTTTTTCTCTTTTTATAAGCACTTAAATAATATGTATTTGAATATTACTTACGTATTTTGTTTCATAAATATTGTTTTAACAGATTTTAATAAATTTTTGTTTATATTTCAAGGGTTTTGTTGCTGCCAGTATTAAACGTGAACATGGCGATGAAGTCGAAGTTGAACTTACCGAAACCGGTAAGCGTGTAATGGTTCTACGTGATGACATACAAAAAATGAACCCGCCTAAATTCGACAAAGTCGAGGATATGGCCGAACTAACATGTCTCAATGAGGCGTCCGTCTTGCACAATATCAAAGACAGATATTACTCGGGTTTGATTTATGTAAGTACATTCTCTATTAAGTTTGTATTCAATTATTTTTACCCAATTATTAAAAACTAAAAACGAATACATTATGACGATGTTATTTTGAATTCAGAAACAATTAGTCATACAGGTAGTTTATTACATAGCTTTTTAGCTCCGTTGGTTAGTTTTTTTTTTAGAGGTTTACTCGTTTTTCTTTCTTCGGTAACCAAACAGGCCACCGTTTTAGAAATGTGTTTGCAACTTCATCTTTCAAGTAAAGAACGCATATTCAAAAAATATTTTTTTTTTAATTTTTTGCATTGTATATAGTTTAATAATGCTCTATGATTTTTAAACGAAATAAATATATTAATATTTGACCGTTTAAATCTCGGTCTACGTAAATTAGTTTTTTAATTGATATTAATTGAACCAGAAAAAGATATTTTCTTTTTCATTGTTAACACATGTCTAATTTTCGCCACGTATATTTTAACAAATTTCCATTTCTGTTCTAATCAGTATAAAATTCTCTCCGAAGGCTTGTATTTTTAACTAACTATATATATATAAGTCGCCGTGGTCTAGTAGGTAGTGTGTTGGCTTATTAGACGAAAAGCCAGGGTTCGAGCCCCAGGCCAGACATCAAAATAAAATACAAAAAGAATTTCTTCGGCCTCTTCCTCTTTCAGCAGATTTCTGGCAAAAACTCCGAGAGTAAATAAAATTGCCATGAAAAGTTTCCCAAAACTCTGACGTTCGGAGTCGACTTTAAACTGTAGGTCCCGCCACTCATGTATAAAATTAACACACACAACATAAGTGGTGTGAGAAACTAGGTCGTAATCCTAACTGAAGGGTCGTAATGACCAATTATGTATGTGTAATCATATAAATTTTTAAGAGTTGACTTGCATTTTCTTTCTTAATTTAAAAGCGTATAACTTTCAATTGTATGAGTTTTTACTCCTTAGTTTAATTTATTGACATGATGAAGACGGCAAATTATTGTTTTCAATATTTTTATAATTAAATATTCATGCAACCCGCCCATTACAAATATTTGAATAATATTTTTCCTTTTTCTACGTAAGATTTTATTAAAAAAAAAGATTTTTATAAAAGAATAAACAATTAAAAATAAATTCAATTTAAAAAACGATCAAAATGGATACAAAAATAATTGATTTGTTACAATCAAAACTAATAAATTATTTGCCATTTGTATTTTTGTTTTTGACTAAAAATCACAATTTTCGTAAGATTTACTGTGCGCCAAGTTAAGAATAAAACGACCTTCAACTTTTTTTATTTTCGTATTTTAACTTTTTTAACGCTGTCAGTCATGTCTAATAACGTTTATGTTAAAATTTGCAATCAACGGAAATTTAATCATCCAAAACAGAAAATGAAATAGAAAAATAAAACCTTAAAAAAGATAAACACCAAAATCTGAAATCAAACAAAAACGAAAACGAAAAGACAAAAACACCAACTGCCACATTTGCTTCACTAAGAATGACTAAAATCATGTTTATATACATATCTATTGTACATACATACATACAAGTATTCAAAATAACGACGTACTGTTCATATGTTGCTGGTTGATATGTTTATACGTATCGATGTGTATGGTATATGCATACAAGTATATGTAGTTACGACTTCTTATACATCCATACACATCACTGTATATATAGTGGTTGAGTACAGAAAAGTTAATTTAAAATTTTTAGCTGAAAATGTTAATATTTAACCTATTTTTTGTCGCTGTCGTTAAAAGAAAAAACAACAAATAAAACAAAAACCTAACGAAATAGTAAACATAAAATAAACTTCATTTTATCTACTTAAAAAGTAAGTAGGTAGGTAGGTGGCTTAAATAAAATGAAATGTAGAACATAACATGTATTTTTTGTTTTATTTGCTTTTATTTTATTTATTTTTTTTTACCAAAAATTCAACTTAAGAAGTAGCATTTAAAATGAAGAGAAAAATTCTTGAAAATATCTTTAATAAAAAAATTAAAACTTAAAATTGACTTGCCAACACTCACGCAAATTGTACGATGTTTTTAAATCGTATGGTGAAAAGCTATGTAAATAAATTTCGCTTTGAATAAGGTTCTTTACACTTAATTAAAAATTCTGAAACAGAAGTCGATAAAAATCACTAAGTTTGTTTGATATATTTTTTTTCTTCAACTATGTGCGATTTATTGTATGTTTTTCATATCGTATATAAATGTTGAAATAGTATTTGCATATGTTCATATATTTTAATCATTTATTTAATTAATTTGTATTCAGTTTGGGTTTCTGTCATTTCATTCAAATCGTTTGATATTGCCACTTGTAAAACAATTTGTTAAAAATGTTGTGTAAGAGTTTTAAAGGAATTTAATCGAATTCAAACATTTAAGAAATGAAAGTATACGTTTCTTTAATACTTTTTGGCTACATTTTTTTTGTTGCTTATTCGTCAAATGTATCTTATTTCGACTTATCGAGGAAAATTATATTAACTCGTTGAGTACCGAATAGGAATACCAATCAGGAAATCTCGAAATTCCGGGATTTTTAAAAATCAATCCCATTTGGTAGCCATAGTACCGAACTACAAGATAACTCCGAGTCTGCGTTCTTCTCTTTTCTATCATGGCAGTCAACGTGTTAAAGAGGACAAAGTTGCCTGGAACAGTGTAAGGGTAAAGGTAAATATTATTTTAGAGAGAGCAATTGTAATTTTTTGTTCGTTTGCCAAGAAGGGTTCCCTTTCCGATCAATATCGTGCCTGCCAATATACGCTACAAGGCCCTGGAACTCAACAAGTACAAATTGATTTGTGTAGTTTAATTGTGTTTTAAGTCCACAAAACCATCTGCAGCTTAAAAATATTTAAGGTTATTGAAGAAATTATCGACTTAGATAGATATATCCATTAAAATAGCAACATATTTCTGAATTAACGACAATTTAAAAAAAAGTTTTCAACATTGACCCTCTTATATTTAAGGCGAGCAGCGAACTTTCATTAAAAATTTGTTTAACTTCCTCTTATAATTAATTTAACAATTTTTTATAACTTTTACACTCATTCCACGTAAGAGTAATAGTTTTTATATGATCGCGTTTACTATAAAGCATGTGAAGATTTTTCAAATAAATTTATAACCAAATTATGTAGTTTTGAAATAAACGTTTTATTATTTTACTAATAAATTTTGAATTTCAAACTTTTTTGTTAACATTATTCAGTTTTTATTTTAAAAATTTGAAGTGCACAAAATTATATATCAATTTAGATAAATTATATTTCAATTTATATGTTTTAAACTAACAATTGCAAATAATTAGACTTTATTTCAAGACTTTATATTTCATATTTTTTTACTTATCCAATACAATTAGTGATTTTTGTTATAAAGAGTATAAGAATAAAGATTTATACACGGTCCCTCAAAAACTTTTTCAACGTACTCAAAAAAAGTCACGTATACGATTATATCGTATATAATTAAAGAATTTATACCTTTATGTTCAACACGAATCAATTTGTTGTTATAATTTTTGGATAAATGTCATAGTTTAATTAGGTGACAACGCCTATACAAATCATTGTAGCCTTCTAAATGTATTTCTACTAATATTTGTAAATATTAGAGACCTAAGAAAGCCTACATTTTAATTGCCATTCATTTTTTAAATTCAATGACGGTCAATTTATTCTTTGAAAGTACACATTATTAGTTTCTTGTTAAAATATAATACTGAAGCTCTTTTCGATTGTAAGTAAGCCTATTTAGTATGGCCTATTCATATTAATTTTTTTATTTTTATATAATTTGTTTTATAAATGTACTTAGGTCAACGATTTTTTTCTCTGGTAATAATGCAATAAATAATTACCTTTTTTATTTAAACAACCTGTGCTAAAAGAATAATTTAGTATGATGTCGAACTCTGTGGCACGTAGACGCCAGCTGATTGACTGATTGGCATGACACTTAAATAAATCTATAAAGCGGCATTTTTTTGTAATGTTACATGCAAAAAAAAATTTTTTTAATTTTAAACGAAGTTACAAAAAAGTAATTGAATGACACCTCCTTAAAGCGTTTAGTAAACAAACACAAATTAATAAAGCATAATAAGTTTATTACTTCCCATTAACAATAATATTAATAAATATTTATCTATTATTAAAAATTATATTTCTTTTTTTAGTATATCGTTTATTATTTATTTTTATTTTGCTTTCTTTTTTAATATTGCAATTGAATGATGATGACGATGGGTGTATTATTTAACAATAACTTTTTATAATTACAGTTTAGGTTGTAATCTTTTCTGTGTCTATGGCGTCATTTCGATATTTATATGAAAGAAAAAAAATCTCGTCACTACAATGAAATGAAAGAGTAAAACACAAAATGTGAAAAAAATCCAAGTCTATAAAGAAAATAAACCGCAACTGTCAATTGGCTTTTTGATTTTTTCTGCCACTACTGCTGTGCGGTCCGGTGCTAAATGACCACCAACAATATACCGCAATTCCGTATATTCGCTCACATGTGTTTAAATAGCAGAGATTAAAATGAATTTAATGTCATGGGAAGTTGAAAAAGTAATAAAAATTTAAACTTAAAATTCTTAAAGCTTATTATAGACTGCAATTGCTCTGCTTAATGGGGGGAGGGGGTGTTATTAGGAAAGAAATGTTTAAAATGCAAGCACGCTGTAGTGATAAAATTGTTTTATTCTCTATAACGATCAACTTGATGTCGCGATGATCATTAAAAATAATTTTAAATTTATTAACTAAAATTATTTAGTACCTCCATCAAATTGAGGTGATTAATATAGCACCAGTTAATCTCTAGGCAAAATCGTTGTCGTTCACAAATTTTTGTTTATATGGAAAATTCACATTTTAATTAAAAAAAATTGATTTCAATACCGCAAGCCAAGTCAATTAATATGGTAGTTTTAATTCTATTGAAATTCTGTTAGTTTTTGTCTCTACATTCAGCAGCATTCGTAAGATGAGTAGACAGATGTAATAAAAGCCCACCACTTTATTGTTTATAATATGTTTGTTTGGTATTGTTTAAGTTGTTTTTAATATTGATAAGAAATATTTAAATAGAAATTTTAAATTATTTTATCTTTCGTTTATATTTTTGATCTTTATAAAAGATTGTTTTAAAATGAAATATTTAAGTTAAGGAATAAAATAGAATAATAGAAATCTGCGATAAATTAATTGATAGCGTAGCGTTTTCAATACCTTTTTTGTAAACTGCAGATTGCATTTGTAAACAATTTTAAAATTAAAGCCATTATTCATGCAATTGTCTATTGGTCTGTCTAACAAACCATTTGTATGTCTGTGCTATATTCGGTGAATAAAAAGTTTAAAAATTTGTTTTAGTCATTGGCGTTGAAAAATCATCACAATCGTCGTCATTTATTTGCTATTTTCGATTATTTTTTTTATTTCATTTCTTTTTTCCTTTTGCATTTGCACATTGACGTAATTTTATAAGTGTGATGACTTTTGTCTGTATTTTTTTTTAAATATTTTTAGGAAGGTTTGTTTCCGAATGAATTGTTTCGTTATAAATCTTTAATGTACAATTGGTTTGACAATATGATACAAGCCTCAACATTAATGTTGTTATAAGCTAAGTAGTTTAATTTTAAGCTTTTCTATATTTTTATAGGCTCTGACAGTTCAATGGATTGATTGACAATGATTGACAATCATTTAATTTCAATTTTTATGGTGCAATTAACAGATTTTTACACCCTTAACCGCAGTGATGACACGGTGGTACTACTACTACCTGAATATGTTGTATTTTAATGCTGCAACACTATTACACTTTACTAGTGGATTCGGTAGCAGCACTTTGCCTACCCCTTTTTTGGTTTTGTGTTATCTGCCTTGAACACATAGTGATTCAATTTAATTTTAGAAATGTTTATAAATTTATTGCGTTATTATTCGCACACATCTAAATTAATTGTAGAAAATTGTTTTATTTTTAAATCATTTTTCTCTTTATGTTTTTCATTGAGTGAAAAAACTGAAGAAATAAAATTTAATATTAAATTATATTTCAAACGAATGCAAAATTACAATGTAATTCAAAATAATACCCATTAATTTTTCTTTTTGGCTTAAAATACCTCTCTAAAACTGGTTACGAACTGCAATAAATTAACCATTATCATTTGCATTTTAAGTGACAGGTCGGTCAGTGAGTTTTTTTTTTTTTTTCAATAAAAAGTTTTCCTCTTGTATTTTGTTTTTATGAAATCATAATCATGAAAATTTTCATCCATACATAAATATCTTTAAATGATTTATGTCGCAAAAAACAAATAAATACTTGTTTACTTTATTTAAGGTTTCATATACATACATACATATCTTGCCCTGTTGCAATTACATGGCTAATATAGCCATGCTAAAACCCTCGATAAAGTCATTGAAATTTTTATATTCTAAAGAAAAGGAATGCATATATAAAGTGCTCAAATCATTTATATTTTGCTTTTACCGGCATACATAAATTAAATTGTTTTGTCCATTAACTTTAAATATTGATTTTTTTCAATATTTTAACAATCAACAATTGATCATCAAACTGTCAGCACTCCCACAGAATTTTTGAGTTTTCATAAGTACATATTTATTTTCAAATTTATATCTTTCTCACTGCCATTAATTTGCATATTTACCATTTGTTTTGACGATATTATATTTGTTCCTTTAAATTACGCAAAAAAATGTGGGAATAACAATTTTTATATTGTATTGAATTTGAAAACGCAAATTTTAAATGTTGCATACAATATTCTTGCACAGAAGAAGACACCTCACAATTTGTTCTACAAAGATACATACATACATATATATTGAGTTTTGAAAGAAAGAAATGTGTAGATTAAAAAATGCACAGTGTGGCGATATGCTAATTTTTAAATATGATTTTAATTTATAAACATGTAATTTAAAACTAATTAAAATATAAAGTACTTTCGATAAAGCCAGAAATCAAATTCACCAATACATCCCACATATATTGTTGGAAAAAATAATAGGGACATTTAAATTTTTCAATATATTCTTAAATTTGTATTTACTTTTCCATAAATATTACAAAGTATATACATTAAATTAAAAGTATTCAAATAGGTACTCAGAACTAAATTCTTAAAAAAAATTATTTGAAAAAGGCCTGGAAAAAAATAATAGGGGCACTTTATGTTATGCTAAAAATATGTATATTTTGTTAAACATTACCATCATTTCCAAATATTATTTCAATATTTGGTTGAAGCCCCTTTCATTTTTATTACCTCCTGACAGCGACGAGTCATAGATCCCACAAGATTCGCACAGACGCCAGGGGGAATTGAATACCATGTCTCCTGAATTTTTTCGCACAATTCCTGTTTATTATTTGATTTAAAGTAACCGGTTTTTATTTTTAGGACTCCCCAGAGGTGCTCAATGGGGTTTAAGTCCGGTGATTGGTGATTTCTGTTCAAACCACAATTTGACGCTTCTAGCGGAATGCTTCGGATCATTGTCTTGCATAAATTCCCATTTAAGTGGCATTTCGTCCTCGGCATGACTATGTAGTCAGCTGCACACAATTTTCCCTGCATCCTAGTTCTATTGTTCTAGATAAACTTAAATTTTACTGAGTGTAGTGCATTCAGTTGGAAAAGTGACTTATAGAAGAAGGAAAAGAGGAGTACATGGTAGTATGCAGTAAATTATTGTTCCTATTATTACTATTTTTGTTGATAAACAGTTCGTGAGAACTGTAACAATCCACAGTCTCTAGTAGTAATCGAACCTACAACTCTGATATTCGAATACTACCCTAATAATTTATGATTAATTCTCTTTCCTTAACATAACATACGTAAATGTATTAATATCTAGTTAATATTTAATAAAAACTTATTTTTATTCCATTTTCATTGACTTTTTCGAAATATATTTTAGTACCACCAAAGTGATCAATACTTTAATAATGCCCTGTCTACGATATAGTGGTCGAAGTCCATACTAGGAAAATGGCCCCATAAACGTCATCACCATTATTTACAGTCTTTCTTGGAATTTCGAAAACTGACTTTGAAAGAATTTTTTTAAGTTTTTAGATTTTGTAACAGACTTTTTAATCCACTATTTAAAAATAAGCACAGTTAGTATGTGAACATTCCCTAAAAAGGATTTAAAATGTTAGATTTTAACTGAATAATATTATTTCTTTTAACAATATTTGTTTTGTGCAAAGTTCGTTGCACTGTACATCAAAATTGCGTGATATTTTCTTTGATTGCGCTGAGTTAATTATAATTTTGTAGCGTAAAGAAAATATTTTTGATAATAAATATTGTTTTATTAAAATATATTTTATTTTTATTCTTTGTTTCGTTTCTTTTGTTTAACATAAATTTTATAAATTTTTTTAATGACATTAATGTTCTCAATAATTATTAGTATTTACCCGCAAAAAAGGAATTATTAAATAAATCATGATTAATAAAAAAATGTTTATTTTTTATATTCCAAAAAAAATAAAAAAAATTGATTTAAAACATATTGTAATTTATTTGAAAAGAACATATGCGACTTAATCAAGATTTAACAATTTATCACCATATTTGGTTTTAAAAAATTTATTAAATACAATATAATTAAAAAAGAAAAATATCGAAAAATCATAAGCAAAGCAAAAAATAATAAAAAAAGCATGCAATACATATTGTAGCATATGTTCCTAAATATATTTTAGAACATTAAGGCCATTTGCAGTCTTTATTACCAAATACTGCTTTAACGAGGACTTGATAGAACGAACTCCCTCTTTTTGTACTCCCCTACTAAACACCTGATTTCTAGATTTCCTTTTCGCAACCCCCACTTGTTTCATGAACAACAGCATAAAATGAAATTAGTCATTGCAAAAGTAAGCGAAGTAATAAAGCAAAATGAAATAGAAATTAATACAAAATAAGAAAAATGAAACACTGCTTTAATTGCCTCAAGTTGCATTGACTCAATTCTACATAAATGGTAAATATTGTTGAAACCAGCTTGTTGTTGTCGTTAGAATCTGTAGTTAGCCGTTGTTGCCTTTATAATACCTAAGCAAACAGCATTTTGACTGTCATCCATACTAATAAACAGACTGTTTTGCTTTGACTGACGGTCGTTTCGTTCATTTGTCTTGCAATGAATCGCATTTTTTATATTTTTGCCATTTATTAGTTGTTTTTTTTATTATTATTGTTTTTGCATGTTTAATTGAAAAACGTTTCACGTTTATGGTGTTTTAACAGTAAAATGACAAATACGCATTTGAGGGTGTATTTGGTTTAACATTCTGTTTGTAACACTTTTCGAATAAATTTCAATTTGTTTTTTCTTATCCTCACAGTTTGGAATTTTGGACCCTATTCGTTAAGCGGGAAGGGGAATAATATTTTCTTTTTTTTTACTAACCAGGAAGATGTTTATTCAAAGCACCTTGATGCGTTTAGTAATGAAGTAAAAATATTAATCGTTGCATTAAAATTTCCTCATACTGTTCACAAATTATACATTGAAATTTATTTTGAAAATAAATTTTTAAATAAAAAAAAAACAGAATAAAAAAAATGTCAGGGCTGATGGCCTTAGCAGCTAGTGCTCTATAACTGAATATAATCCTTGGATTTAATCCCTTGGATTTATATGAATAAATAATAATAATAATAATAATAATAAAAAAATGTCAACACATAGAGATGCTCGCAATGATAACCGTCAAATCTAACCCGTACCAAAATCGAGTTTTTTATCGAAGTTTAAATCGTCTTCGTTGATGGCTTATGTATGAGTCCAGCACACTCATTAAATGTTGTATATTATGCATATGTAATATTTTTAATTGAAAATTTTTTTGAAGATAATTTTATGCCGAACTATATAACTCAAAATTTTAATTTTACCTTCAGTACCATTCCATTTTTTTTTTCTGAATTATTAGAACCTAAGATGTTTCTTGTTCGGCAAGGTCCTTTTTAATAGCGGAGCGATACGATTTAGATGATAAAAAATTTACAGAAATTTTACAAAATTAATTCTTAGATTCTCGTAAATGAAATCAGAATTTAAAGCGGACGTTGCAAATTGTAAAAAAGCATATAAATCAATTAAAATATATGTATGTCTGTATAATTGTTTGCAGTTATGATTTCAATTGATAATTAATTATACACAGTGTCTTCCTCGTTCATTCAATATTATAACGCGTAGTTCTTTTAACCCAACAAAACAATAGTCGAACGCTTTAAATAAGACATGATGCTTTTATGATAAGAAAAAAAAATATTTTATATTATGATCACCATTAACAATGATTTTATAACAATATTTGTGAAATGTTGCGTATTAATTTCAAATGCTTATCCTATAAAAAACAATTTGAATTTGAATTATTTGAAATCATTTTTAAATTGAAATCAAGCTCTAGTGTTTGCTGGGAAAGTTTTATAGATTCTTTGAAATTAAATTGTTTACTCCTAGTTTTCAAGTGATCTTTTTTGCATTTGCCGCACACTATAAATTAAATTACAATGAAATATTTATTGCTTGCAAAAACCATGTATATTAGGTATTTTCGTTCATGTTTTTTTAATAAAAGATAATAAGCATTTAAATATGTGGAAGAGAACCCCTGGGCAAAGGACAAAACGGTTTCAAATAGAATTGTACACGATCACATTAATTCTTAGGAAATTATTATCGACCGATAAAACGGATGGAACTCGCCACTATGTATAATTCTTGTAGATTTCAAGAGGACCTTTTGACACAGAAACTCAATGTGGTCTTACCTCAATAACATTGGCGTAAAATAGGACTGTGTTGTGTTTCGCTGTTATGCTATTAGATAGCATAATGAATAAAATCAACTCCGAAGCAGTATATTGAATTCATTGACTTTTAAATCAATGCCTAGCTGATTTGAAACGTGCAGTCGCCATATATTTGAAGCTGTATTTGATTGATGGAAAAACGATTATTTCTGGTGACTAGGTAACCAAGTTCACTACTGAAACTCCTACTTTAAAACTCCTTCCTAAACACAATGTGATGCTTTGCTATTCCATTACGGGAATTACTTTTGCATTTCTAATGGAATTAACATCTTAACGTACCACGGATTAAAACAGAGATTGCTAAATATCCAGAAAAATACTTAAAAATCGTTTTTTGGATACAAAAAAAGTTAAAAAATACAAAATTACACTTTCATAATAGCTATAAAACAGTTCAAGAAGATTTTTTTTTGTTTTTTTTTTTTTTTTTGTAAAGAAAAGTGCAGAACACACCTTATATTGATTGCCTTAACACGGCAATTTTTTAATACCTTTTGTTGTTGCGTACATATTGAAATAATATTACATATTTTGTTGTAACGAGTGCATTTTTCTGTTTGGCAGTATTAATAATGCTTATTTTAACATTTAACACATTTTTAGTTGCTATTGACCATATTTGGGAATGTACTTACTGATTGACCGACAAGTACGCTTCACCAACAAAATATGTGTTTTACATATTTTTTGTTTATTTATATTTTAATGACAATTAACATTGACGTACATAAAATAATTCGTTTTAATTTTATGTATTACTCAGTGATATTTTAAGTGATACATTCGTTTGATTCTTTCGAATCTGCCCTTTCTTACTTTTATCTGTTACTGTGAATTTTAACTCATTATTATTATTTTATTGATCAGCTATTCAAAGGCAAATATCTGTCAGTAGATATTGACACTTTCGTCAGAATAACTGTTACAGTTTTTATTATTAATTTAAGTTCTTGTAAGGAATACAAATTACAAATCGATAGAACAATCTATCTAGCAAAATATAGAATTTTAATAGAAGATTTAAAACAAGCAAATATTTTACACAATCACAGCCTAAGACAAATTTATGGATGAAACACATTTTATAGCTTTTTTTCTATTTTTGAAAAATAACACACCAACCTTAAAAATAAATTAATTGGGAGCATTTAGTCAACTATTTAACTTGGAATATATGTATTTTACGATTTCAATTTCTCTTTAAATTATACGTAATATATTCAATTTTATCAACAAGTCTGAATTAGTACATGGGCAACGAGTTGTGTAGATTATGCAGGAGGAGTGGGCTAGCAACATAACATAAAAAAGCTAAGAAGCTCTAAATCGAAAGATATATATCAGGGCTCATAATTACCAACATACATATACTCCTAATTTCGTTATTACATCATATTAAAAAATTAAATAAATAACATTCATGGGTAACTCTAGTTTTTAAATTTTTAATCGCTTAAAACCTAATGTATTCGTAAAGGAAGTAGAGCGTGCTGCTAGAAATGGTTTGAAAACAAATTTAATAAAAAGAGAGAAAGATATACAAAAACAAATAATAAAATTCTTAAATTATATGGCGTATACATATTTTAAAAGCAATCTAAATGTGTTTTTTATTATAACAAAATAAAAATGCAGACTTAAAAATATTATGTGGCATGTTATAACAAAAACTCACAATGCTTTAGTGAGTCATAATATTATGTTGGATTCTTACATAATTTTTAAAGAAATTTTCAGTTACATAAAATATTCATAGTAAATTAATTTTTAAAATTTTGATTTATTTGTTATGATGACAAATGGGAAAAAAATAAGAACCACTCATACGGACATTTTTAATCCATTATTTCCATACGTGTCTTAAACGTGATAATGAAGTGTCTCCTTGGCATGTAAACTGAAACTACAGTTTTGATAGGAATGCAAAAATATCACGTAGTATAATTTATTATTACTTTTGTTATTTATGAGAACATTGATTTTATTAAATTTTTATTATGTTTTAATCTCTAATATCTGCGAACGATAATTGTAGTCGGTCTCAATACAATGTATGTATATTTAATGAACTTTGCATGTGGCCTTTTAGTGTCCTCTAAAAATCAGTCACAGACATAATGACAGTTTTTTCCTGTTCATGGGGGTACAAAAACATAAATTTCCAACTCGAAAATAGTTTTTTTTATAACATAAGATCACAGTTTTTTTGTAATCTGATCAAATTTAAGGAGCTAAATGTAAATTAGTAGATTTATCGCTGACTTATTCTGGAAAATTTTTATTTTTTATTTATTTTATTTAAAATCTGTTCAAAAATTTTAATATAACTTTTTTTATATTTCTTGTAGACATATTCCGGTCTTTTCTGTGTCGTTGTGAATCCTTATAAAAAGTTACCCATTTATACTGAAAA
Organism: Sarcophaga variegata; assembly: GCA_932273835.1. NCBI lineage: Eukaryota > Metazoa > Arthropoda > Insecta > Diptera > Sarcophagidae > Sarcophaga > Sarcophaga variegata. The sequence goes on along the minus strand of OW026360.1, from coordinate 48,607,942 downwards.
AATTATGGAGCGGTATAAGGGTATAAAAAGACATGAAGTGCCTCCCCATGTCTTCGCAATTACAGACACCGCATATAGATCAATGTTGCAGGGTAAGTTATCAATCAAATTTAATTATATATAAATGAATGTATGTATGTATAAACATTAGGAGAAAATAAAGTTGACTTTTGTTATCGTACAATATATTTTATAGGGGATTTATGAACGAATTGTTATATTTTTAACAATATTACGTTGAACAAATTCTAAAAACATTGTGTTTACCATTAGACTTTTTCATTATCTGAAATGTTACTGTTCAATTATTTAACGAATAAAAATAAAATTTTTACTAATGACCTTTGTTAGTAGGCACTTTTGATTTGATAAGATAATATTTAGTATTTTTAATTTGTTTTTATCAAATGCATTTTCATTTTTGTTTTGGTTTTACAAACCTTAAGATTCTATAGAAATTCGTAGGTAACAAATATCGCATTGTGTATATATAATTATAGAAGTGAACTTATTTTAATGACTGAATGTCTAAGCCTTAAATTAATTGGTCTACCCTTAATTTTTAATTAAAAAAACAAAAATATTTCTATTAAATAATTTGTTTTTAAAATGTTGTTTTTTTTCTTTTTCCAAAAGTAATATTTTATAAATTTTAAAGTGTTCCCCTTAAATATTTTTTTTAATTAATTGCTTGTCGTTCATTACACAAATTTTGTCATCACTTAATATGTTATACCATCCATAACTCTTATCATATTTACACTTCTCAAAATATAAAACAAATAAATAAAAAAAAGAATTTTAAAATTTTTTAATACCTTTCTTGGAAATTTTAATACTCAATTTAATAACCAAATTCATACAATACGTGTTAAAAAAAAACAACGAAGGAAATTGTTGTTTTATTTATTTACATTTTAAGTAGATGACATGCCATGATTCATTAATTTTCTACTTCAACATCGTCACCAGTTTAAAACACCGTATACAATTATAATTTCTAATACGTTTACCAATTCTGTCATCGATAACAAAGATTGTCTTAAATGTATCATTCTTTGTTAAGACTTTCTTCATTTGCACAATCGATTGAGTGACTGTTCATTGATTTTTAGTCTAATTATTGAGACATTAACAAAAATCTTATATACATACATATGGTGATTTTTGGTGATTTTATTATTCTGAAAGTTTATAAAAAAACTATTATCATTAAGATATAAAACAATCTATTAAAATGTTAAAACGCGACAAACCAAAGCAGTTTGTAACTTAGTATATACACATAATTATTAATTAAAAAATTGCTAACCGTATATGTATAGGGTCCTCCAACAAGGACTTTCGAACTTTGACACTCGATAACGGACAGATAGCAGTATTTTCAATATAACGATTATTAAAGTAAAATTTCAGTTCTTGTGATTCTTTGTTTCCGATAATTTCTGTTAGAATTTCTTTCCGCATACTAGACCTATAGAAGAACAGTAAACGTTCTCTTAATGCTGAAATATGTTAAGACACTTTATAAATAATCATATAAATATGATTTTATATCAGGGACCATAATTTAACAGAAAAAAAGTCAACAGACACATACATATGTTGCAATATGCCAAAAGAATCGTATTGTCCTGCTTTTACTGAATCTGTGGTGAGTTTGAAAAAAAATCTCTAAATATCCCGAATCAGAATTAGCTGTTATTTTTCGACGAAAAAACATAACCTCAAATAAAATCTTTAAAAAGAGAGTTTTATTTTATCGTCATAACATACAGCTCATTTTTAGTTTTTTCATTATTTTCACACAATGAAAAAAAAATTATTTTTGAAGTTTTATTTTATGCCAGTTTCAAATTAAACTTTTTATATTCTGTTAAAAAAAAATTTTTTTTTTTGGTTGACCTTTTTTGGAAAAACCCTCAAAATAATCTATCACTTACAACCGTTGCGTTAATAATGGTAAATATGTATATGCATGGATGACTCATACATTCAATCATATTAATCAATCCGTTCATCCATCCATCCATCCGTTCATTCATTCGCTTATCAAATAAATATTTCTGTCTTCACACTTGTTATTGTCCTAGTTTCACTGTTTTTTATAGTTTTTTTTTTAATTTTTTTTTATATTTTTAAAGTCTTTGATTTTGCTATTAAATAATAGACATGAATTTAAGTGTGACAATTGATTGTGAGTCACCATTTTGAATCTTTACATAGCTTTGTGCGCATCATGAAGTATAAAGCTAGAGTTTTAGACACAATAGCGATTATAAACAATTAACAGAATGTGAGTATTACATTGACATAGTGATAGATGGAGTGGAATAAAAATCCAAATAGTATAAGTCAATTTATAAAAAATATCAGATGGTTACGGAAATATATTTCCCTTCAAGTTTAACTTAATATAATATCTGTAGATTGTATGTACTAGCGACCCTTTTTAATTCCATTCCTGATAAACATAGCTGAAAATTTCAAAAGCACATGACTCATTCGAGTAATAAGGAGTTGATAAAACTATACCATATCGTATTGCTTTTCTCTTTCTTCTTTTATTTAGTTTATGGTATCACATTAACGTTTTTATTTAGTAAACATTTTTAAAGTGTGATTCATGAACAAAACACAAGTATTTTATAACGAAATTACAAAGAAAGTGAGGAAGTCATTCAGTCGTATGTATTGGTAAGACTGATTGCAAGTTTTGGAACTAAAAATACTTTCCTCTCGTCTCTTTCGTTTGCAGATAACAGACTAAGACTAAATATTTCAAAAACTTACACAAATCTGTAACATTTTCTGCATATTTAAATAAAATAAAACTTTGTTTTTGTTTTCCGATTGATTTCAATTAGTTAATTATACTAAAGAAAGAAGTTGAAAATTCTGTAACTGAGACCTGGTTTCTTTAATGTTAAATAAAGACGTGCTTTCAACTCAATAGTATTCATTGTATATGAATTTGTAAAAAGGAATGCAAAGGTAATGAATACACGTATTCTGGCACACCCAAAATGCTCGTGAACATTCAACAAAAACAAGGAGTTTTCATTTTTATAGCATAAAGAAAGAAATAAAGACGTAAAATAATAATGTTAAAACTTTTATACACAACTTTAGGAATCGCTTTTGAATCCATCGAAACATTATTTAATTAAAATTGAATGTCGATAACATTTTCTTTCTTAATATTGATTAGATTTCTTAAAAAACAGAAAAATAAATGTATTTTTTTATTACAACAAAAAAAGAAAAAAGAAACTTTTTTATTTATTATTTATTTTTTAAAAAGTAACTGTAATATCATATCAAATTTTTCTTAAGACTTTCGTTTAAAATCACCTAAAATGCCGCCTGCCTTATATGTTTTTTCTTTAACAAAGTATTAAACTGGTTTGATTTTTTTTTTTTGCAAAATTATAAAAACATTTTATTTAAGTGTTACTTAATTAAAATGTTTATTTTCAAATTCATCACTATTTAAAGTGTTGAATAAATAAATGTGCGTGTCTAAGCATTTCACAATTAAATTTTTGCTATTTGCTTTAATTATTCATGATGCTTAAAATTTAAAAAACAAATTATTGCCTGCCATATGGCATTCCATAGAAGAGTTGAATACAACAATTTGTATCGTTTTTTTTTTATTAAGTAACAAATTAAGTTTACAGTAGATATAAATATGTTACTATTGTATTAACATTAATTGATTATGACTTCTGTATATATTTTTTTTGTTGTAGATCGAGAAGATCAGTCTATTTTATGTACTGGTGAATCTGGTGCTGGTAAAACTGAAAATACTAAAAAAGTCATACAGTATTTAGCATATGTGGCTGCCTCAAAACCAAAAGGTTCTGGTGCGGTAAGTATCTTAAACGAATTATTTATTAAGCTAATTAATTAATTAGTATAGAATTTTGTTATGTTTTTGATTTTATTTATGAAATATATCACATTCAATATGGTTTATTAGTAAGGAAAATATAGAAATTAGACTAATTTGTTGGTCAATAATTTGCATTTTTTATTGAAAAAAAGATTTAAAATTATAAGTTGAATATTTTTAATCCTCGTTTGCATCGAATAACAAAAAGTTTTGTTACTGTATGAAAAGTTAAGCAATTTGCGAAGTAAACCTTTGGGCTTTATTTCCAATAAAATAACATTTTAGTCTCATAACTGGAATATGTTTTCTTCAACAAACTTGTGTATGTTAGATACAAAGCCAATAGGTTAAATTGACGCGAAGCTAGGTGGAGTGAGCTTGATTGTATATTTTGAAATCAAATAGTAATTAATAATAAACAATTAAGATATTTTTCTCCTAATATAATAATAATTAATACTAAAAGTACCAAAATGTACAAATAACCTCACTGACTGTGAGAAAACATAAAAAAGATGATCAATTATTAATAAGTTTTATTTAGACGAAATCAAAAATTATAAAATTTATCTCCTTAATTTACGAAAACACCATTTAAAGGCAACAATTTACACATATTTTTCGCAATTAACTAGCATTCGATTTAAAAAAATTATGAAAAATATTGGAAAAAGCCATATGTGATAATGATATTTTAAAAAAATCGTTTTTTTTCCAAGATTTTGTGTGTTTTTTGCTTTATTGAAACAATTTATAAATTGACAAAAATAAACATCTAAGAACCTTGCCTAATAAGGAAACTTGTTTTAAGAAACTCTTATGTTTTTTGATTCATTTGTAATATGGGGGAAAAAATACATAATTTGTTGTGATATCGTACTTGGCGAAAACGTGTTATATTTTATACTTAGTTTTGGCTAATAATTGTAAACAAAATTGAAGTTCTTCGTACAAATTTGGTTAAAACTTCTTTTTATTTCAAATGTATACATTTTGTTGTTATGCGCCATAATGCATTGTCAAAAATAAACAATGAATATTGTGAGATAGGTTGGAAAAACAAAATGTTTTTTAATTAAAATTTATTGACATCTGACGTGCACGCATGCGACTTTAAAGCTTGTCATACAATTATATGTATATGATTTTGACAGACGATTGTTGTCTGTTAATATGTTTTTCATTCGTTTTGAAGTGTACGTGTAGTTTTTTCAATGAACTTATTTTTTTTTTCCTTAACAATTTGTTTAGTTTCTTTATGTTTTTTACAACAATCGCCATCTCCATTCACATTTCAACACTTTCATTTTATAATAGCTTTGTTACATATTCTTGACACTGGAGTAATTAAATATTTTATTAGAAGTATAATAAGACTTGAATATCGTAAGAAAAAGAAAACAAAAAAAGCAAATTAATGTATATTTAATTTGTTAATGTTGATAGAGCGATGAAAAGTAAATATCGAACAAATGATTTTAACAAATTAATTAACTGCATCATGCTACGTAATAAATAAAATTAATTATATTCTCAATTAAGCAATTAAAGCAGCTCATTAGTTGCAATAACAAATTCAATGTTTGAAGAATATCTAGAATTTTTGGATATATGGATGCTCTAAAATTCCTTCTAGAGATGACAAACACATCAAAACAGAATTAGAGATTGTCTCATTTAATATCCGGGCCTATTCCCATAACTCTTTTTTGGCAATAACATTAAAAACAATTATAACTACGATTTAGAATTTATTCTAAAGTACTATTAAATACTATGATGATTATGATGGTCTTTAAAAGGTTATGTTGCATTTGTTGAGTAGCCCACCAGAAATAGGTTCACTTATAGGCCGTTAAGCCCATTGTGATACTTTTAGAAAAAAAGGCCTGTAATCACTTTGACAAGAAGTGTCATACCACATTTACGAAAATGAAGAAACGATATTAATTCCATTACATCCGATATCAGATAGGAATATACTTAGATTTACGCTGAAAGAAATAAAAGAAATTTTTACACGAAATTACAACTCTTCTGTTTGTTCATTAAGAAAATATATAAAAACAAATGATGATAAATCTCAATGGGGGGCTTTAGTTTAAAGTCTAAAAAAATCTCCGCCACTATGTAATCGAAAAATTATTTTCAATTATCAGACGTGATGCCTGGCACACTATCAACATTGTCATGATCATAATAATGTTTAGCATCATTGTCACCCATATGTGCTTTTTCCCTCTTAAAAAACTAAATAAATAAAATCGATGTATAATACAAATGACTATACAAAATTAACCCTTATGTTACCAATACTCTCGTCGTCGTGCTTTTAATTTGAGACTACAGTCAAAACAATGAAACAAACAGATGATATTCATTCATACATCTATGGCTAGCAACAGGCGACAACAATAATAAAATTAAATTACAAATAAAAAAAAGAACAACAGCAATTAGTTTTATTTTCAAATTTATTTCAATAAAAATTTGTCACATTTTAGTGTATAAAATGAAAGATTCTTTTCTGCATCGTTTAAAATATTTTATTGAGGCTGGTATTAAATTATTTAATCTTTAAAAATGTAATGTAGAACAAAAATTTGAAGGTTGAATGATTTCTAAAGTTGGTAGCTTAGTTACCCAGCATTATTCCAACAAATCTGTTGTAAATAATTCATCATAAACGACTTAAACATGCTAATGTGCCTGCCTGCCTATTATTTACGAAAATTTCATTTACCTTATATGGTGCCATTCGCACTTCATATAATATTTATCATTTACTGTTGCTGAATAACAAACCAATGTTTTTTTTTATTATTTTTAAGAAACTGAAAATTCCAGCTTTTTGTTTTCTTAAGTACCTTTTGTTGGAATTAATGTGACTCATATCGAAAACATTCTTATGTTTACTCTTTTATAACAAAAATATTACTTATATTGTATTTTTAAAGTTTTGTTTTTTATTCGTCCGTATGGGTTGTGAAAACAAATGTTTAAGTTGAGTGCAATATAATCAACCAACCATTTTTATTTGGCTCTGTCAAGATAAGTGGTTCTGTTCACCAGAAACATATATGTATTCTATTTACTTTTGAGTTCATTTTGGGGAAAAAAATAACTTCTGAAATTATTTGATATACGCACATGCATACATACATACATACATAATGTTTTGCCTTGCCAGATATTGTTTACCTTGTGACGGTGTGACTCTAAGAACTTTTTCATTTTCAAAATTTAATTTTAAGGAATTATAAATGAAAACAAAATTATTATAAGAATTATCTCCTGACATTCTAAAAGTCATACAAAACTCGTTAAAAGGTAAACAATTCCAAGCAGCCACCAATTAATAAGAAAATTTTCATTCAAACAGATTTTCTTTGACCTTTTACAACTTTGTTGAATTCAATTAAAACTGGAAATAAACCATAATTAGTAAAAAAAAATAAAAATAGGATTTAAAAATGCACTCTATCTGGAGAGAAAACAAGTTGTGTTTACAAGGGCATTGTGATGAATAGGGTAACATTGTCTTATGGTTTTTAGATGCTTTTTATTAAGAACAAACAAAGCTCAGTGGTCGTTTGAGAAATACAAAATAAGGTCAAATAAAAAAGTATGCTCTCAAAAAAATGTATACATATGTATGTATATAAAATAGCATATTTAATAATCCTTTGGGATTACGGAGACGAGGCAAGTTCTGCAAAACTTTAAGTAAGTTTTTATATATTGTATTTAAATAAATACAGCAGAGTCTTAATAAAGTGGAGACATTATTTACTTTCCAAAACCTACCACATTTTCGTTTTAATGATACAATAAATCTGACCACAACTTTTTTCAAAAACCTTTAGTATCGCAGTAAACAAAGGCAATATTTTATTTTCATTGCAATCAATCACCTTCATTTTCGCTATTTATTTATGTTCGATTATTAAACGTACCTTTTTAATCATGATCAACTAAAAATAAACGGTTATGCATTTTTAACAAAATAAATAATCACCAAATAAAATTTGTGTAAACAAATTAAAATAATAAACAGAAAATAAATACAACCAAAAAAGGGGAAAACTTGTGTAAATTGCCGCTAAGCTTAAAAACATACAGCTACAGCCAAACGATTAATTTAATGACCACAAATGTTATGAGTATGACTCATTTCTATCGATATGTTTAATAACAAAACAAATTTCTTATATTCTTAAAAATTTCACTATTATCAAAACAAATGATAACAGAACGAATTTCTTTAAATACAATTATTACGAAAGAATACAGTAACTACAAACATACTTCATAACTAATCTTATCTTAATGTAAAGAAATAACAATAAATAAAATACAAACACTGTACAATTTTTATCATAGAACTATTTTAGGGCTCATTATTATCTATTTTCTAAATTTTCTTTCCTTACCATATTGAATGTTTTTAATTTTGTATATATCATACACCATATTCTACAAGAAACAAATATGCTGTATAGTCTAGGTTTTTACACGTATTAAAGGTATTTTTAATGTATTAAACATACAATATAAATTAAAATTGCTTTAAAATGCCTTAAATATTTTTTTGAAATTTAAATTGATATATGTACGTATTATATGAAGTTAATAATATAAAATTTCATTACAATTTTCGTTGTTTTATAAAAAAATGAAAGGTGCGTTTTTAGCTTTTTCTTAAACGAATACATTTAAAAAAGAAACTGCATATGTTACTCTTATGTAAAGAACAATGTGCCTTTTAAGATCAGTTCAATAGCATGCGATCTAGTTATTCTTATTTCTTATTGAATTGTTTTAAATTAATAAGACATATAAATTGTATTGACACCATTGAATAATATCAAATTTAGCAAATTTTTTGTCACTAGCTGAAAAGATTTTTGGAACTCGTTTAACGTTTGTTGCACTATTTCAAATTTTTTTCTTTATATATATTTTAAAGTAACCTTTAAACATTTAAAATTTCTACAAATTTAAAGTTCATACAAATTTCATAAGCTTTTTATATTTCATGCTTTAAATTGAATTCCATTTTCGAGATATAGAACAGCGAGTGTTTTCGAATTCCGTAAATTGAATTTCTATAATTTTTTAGTATCGATTTTATTGTGTTTATACACAATTTTACTTCTGATTGAGGTTTAAATGTTAAAAAGTTCGAAACCTTTAATGTTTTAGGCAATAGAGACTAATTCGATAGAGTCTTATTTTATCGAAATGATTTGGCTACATATTAATGGTAGTACCATGTTCCAACTCAATTGATTCTACAACTCTTTCTCCCTTTTTTAAATTTTTAATATATGCACCTTATAGTATATATTAAAATTGTATCTACCTTAGGCCTTAAATACATGCATATATTCTTTCAATTATATCTCCTCCTTACGATAATCCAATCTGATATAAAACTATTGCTATAATAATTCAAGTTTTATCTTCTTGGACTAATAGTCAAAGGATCATCGTATATCTACATATTTGTTTATACATATCGAATTTTGATACATTATCAATAGCCAGTAAATTACGTCTGTGAATATACGATACATGAAATGTCATAATTGATGTTAGTTTTACTATATCTAAACTATTAATAATATAATCAAACTATCCTACAAAAAAAAAGAACTTTTTAAGTGAAAAATATTATCCATGCAGTCGAATCAAGTGAGAAGTAAACACGCAAAACAATTGAAATATTCTAGCTTCAATGTACGTGATCCCTGATTCACTTCTTATTTAGTAATTTAGTATCATATAAATACAACGTAATCGCAGAATTTTAATTTATTATGCAAAATAGCGGTCAGCTCTTCCTAACTTTTACCACAAAAACAACAAATTTAAATAAGAAAATATCATAACTAGAAAAAATCTTTTATATATTCTTACTGAGGATTATTTAATATTGTTTTAAGAATATAACAAGAAACTTTTTAAAGCACTCTTATTTCTTTTTTCTTAAAAAGAATGTTTTAATCAATTGATGTTATTTTTTTCTTGTAATTTCTTTATCTTTATATAAGTTGGTGTATGGTTTTTTTTTATAATATATTCGTATAATTTACCATATTTATGTATACTGATTAATTTTATTACAATTGTTGTAAATTTTTCCTGTGTTTATTTCATTTTAAAATTTTTTGTTTTTATTAATTTCTTTTTGTTTATTTTCATGTATACTTCTGCAATAAATACAAATTCAATAAATAAAACAAAATATTTATGTATGAACCTACCACTCTGTACACTCTTTGGTTGTTGTATACATAATTCGGTTGTTGCTGCAAAACAAAACAAAACAAAACAAAAATTCCCAAACAACTTGAATTTAACTCGAAAATATTTGCTACAATATACATATTATTAATTTGTAAATATAATGATTGTACAAATATATTTCTCAATATTTTAAACCAAAATCACATCTAAATTCAACAACACACCACCTCTTTATGACAAATCACACCTTTATGAAAAAAAACTCAACTATTCCTGCAAAAAAAAAATGTTTTAAAAAATTCATTGTATATGTTTATTTTTTAAAAATTTGAACATCACTAAAGGGACCACATCCGGCTTTAATTATTGTAAGTATTTCCTGGTTTTTATTTCTGTTCCTTTTAATTTAAATTAGTTTTTTTTTGTTTTATTTTAAGTTATCTTAATATGTGTTTTTTGTTGTATTTGGTGAATGGTTTTAATTATTATTTTAATTTTTTGTATGCCATTTTTTATTATTAAGTTGTTATAAGTTTTTAATTGTTTTTATTATACCAAATTATAGTTTTTTTTTAAAGATCCCTTGTTCTAATGCATTCTTCATCTTTTTATCTATTGTATATCTACAATCAATAAACTCTTGCATTATACTATCTACTATCAATCATCAACTTTGCCATTGAACATCTTCTCCAATTCCGTTAACGCCATAATAATAATTGTCATCATCGCCATCAATGCGTCTGTCTTCACCGCCGACGACTTATTATTCACATTGTGCAATCCTTTTTATAAATTTTTTATTTAATTTTTTTTTTTAATTTACCTCTTGTATTAAAATCGAATCTATTTTAATTAAATTTGTAACCCATCAATAAAAATACTTTATTTCGTGTTACAAAAAAATAATTGTAATTGAAAACCTCTACCACTATTCAACCTTAATTGTCGACTTGTCTATATTGTTTCTTTTTATTTAAAATTAAAAAAAAAAAACTTTTTTTTGTTTGTTTTGCTCAATTTGAAACGCAAAAAACTTCTTGTAATGCTAAATTTTTGTGTTACTAAATTTTCAAAATATCTAGAGTAGTTGTAACGCGGGAACACTTGCGGTAAAGTATCATCAGTATTTATTGAAATATAATTAATTATATATAAGAATATAATCTGGTTAGCATTTATTATCTTCTGTTTTCATTAGCTTGCTCTATTTGTAGTTTTTTTTTACTTTTTTAGTTGGAAAGTTTAAAAAGATACTGATTAGCTCCCATGAAGAATTAGTTTTTTTTTTTTGCAATAACTGATTAATATTTATTCCAGTACCATTTTTTAAATTTCTTTTCTTTTTTGCATGATGCTACGACTCCATTTTTTTCGGTTGTAATGTAAATAATTATAAGATCGTTTTCAATTATCGCATAAGTCGTTTGAAATTAGTTTGAATGTAATTAGGTATAGAAATTGTTTTAAATAAAATATACAATTCTAAAGTAAAAATTCGAAAATAATAGCAATGCTGTTCCAAACTCTATCAGATTTTAAGTGAAAGAAATCATTTGTCGTATGACTGGTTTAAAGGATAATTATTTTTAGGAATAAAACTTCTATTCTTTAAAAACGATTACACTTAAATATATGAATGCATACTTCTTAAAAAACCGGTATTTAAAATATTTTAAATTCAATTAATTAACATTTACAAATTTTAAAAGAAAAAAATACAATTTCTTCTTCAACGGCATTGTGTGTGGTGATTCTATTTTATTAATGTTTTCTTTACTTTCCTTGCTATTCATTAATCTACTAAATAGATTTCCATAATTATAAATCATTACCATACAAAATTTTATCATGATCATACTGTCAACTAAACTGCTTTCAGAATTTTCAAGTAAATGTTAAGAAAAAGTTTAAAATTAACTGCAATTTCCATGGTATGTCTAAAACAAAATGCATAGATCATCATTGTAATGATATAGAAAATGCTAAATTTACAGAAAATACCGGAAGTCGGTCTATATTTTACAAGGTATTTTCAAAATTAAAAAGTAATATTTTATTCTTATTATTATTTCTTATTCATTATTAACTATTTCGTAAACTATAATCTGCTTTATTACAATTGTAAGTTTTGTACTTACACGACATTTTTTGTTGTTGTATAAATTAAAAAATATAAGAGATTTTCTTCATACTAACTTGAATAATAATATAAAATATAATTACTTGATACTTGGATTAATGCTTAGTAGTGTGTTTATCTTTAATTTTGCTTTTTTCTGCATTGTTTTCTTTTTTTTAAGTTAAAAAAAAAATTCTTATTAATAAATAATATTTTACTGACTTCTTTTTTATTTCCTCTTTTTTTGTATTCAATATTTTAGGGTGAGTTGGAGCAACAACTTTTGCAGGCCAATCCAATTTTAGAAGCCTTCGGTAATGCCAAGACCGTGAAAAACGACAATTCATCACGTTTTGTAAGCATATATTTTTAATATTTACTAAACGTGTAGAAAACAATTAATCTGATCATATCATCTTTTTCTTCCTTTAGGGTAAATTTATACGCATCAATTTTGATGCTTCTGGTTATATTTCGGGTGCCAATATCGAAACGTACTTACTTGAAAAATCTCGTGCCATTCGTCAAGCCAAAGACGAAAGAACATTCCATATATTCTATCAATTACTCGCTGGCGCTACGCCTGAACAACGAGAAAAATTTATCTTAGATGATATTAAAACATATCCATTCCTTTCTAATGGCAGTTTGCCAGTGCCTGGTGTTGATGATTTTGCCGAATTTCAAGCCACCGTTAAATCTATGAACATCATGGGTATGACATCAGATGATTTCAATTCGATATTCCGTATTGTTAGTGCAGTGCTATTGTTTGGTTGTATGAAATTCCGTCAGGAACGTAATAATGATCAGGCCACATTGCCGGATAATACAGTGGCTCAGAAAATTGCACATCTTTTGGGTTTGAGTGTTACCGATATGACCAGAGCTTTCCTAACGCCTCGCATTAAGGTGGGTCGCGATTTCGTAACAAAGGCCCAAACTAAGGAACAAGTTGAATTTGCTGTAGAAGCAATTGCTAAAGCGTGCTATGAACGCATGTTCAAATGGTTAGTGAATCGTATTAATCGCTCGTTGGATCGTACTAAACGTCAAGGTGCCTCATTTATTGGTATTCTTGATATGGCTGGTTTCGAAATATTCGAGTTGAACTCGTTCGAACAGCTGTGCATTAATTATACGAACGAAAAGTTGCAACAACTTTTCAACCACACCATGTTTATACTGGAGCAAGAGGAATACCAGAGAGAAGGTATAGAATGGAAATTTATTGATTTCGGTTTGGATTTGCAACCAACAATCGATTTGATTGATAAGCCTGGTGGAATTATGGCTCTCTTGGATGAAGAATGTTGGTTCCCTAAGGCTACCGACAAGACGTTCGTCGAGAAATTGGTGTCAGCACATTCAATGCATCCGAAATTCATGAAAACAGATTTCCGTGGTGTAGCCGACTTTGCTATTGTACACTACGCCGGCAAGGTGGATTATTCTGCTGCCAAGTGGTTGATGAAGAATATGGATCCGTTAAATGAAAATATAGTTTCTCTGCTACAAAACTCGCAAGATCCATTTGTGGTCAACATTTGGAAAGACGCCGAAATTGTTGGCATGGCTCATCAAGCTCTTACTGATACCCAGTTCGGAGCTCGTACCCGCAAGGGTATGTTCCGCACTGTATCACATTTGTACAAGGAGCAATTGGCTAAACTTATGGACACTTTGCGCAACACCAATCCAAATTTTGTACGTTGTATCATACCGAATCATGAGAAACGTGCTGGCAAAATTGATGCCCCTCTGGTCCTCGACCAGTTGCGTTGTAATGGTGTGCTCGAAGGTATTCGTATTTGTCGCCAGGGCTTCCCCAACCGTATTCCATTCCAAGAGTTCCGTCAACGGTACGAGTTACTTACACCCAACGTCATACCGAAAGGTTTTATGGATGGCAAAAAGGCTTGCGAGAAAATGATTGCAGCTCTGGAACTCGACTCGAATTTGTTCCGTGTCGGTCAGTCGAAGATCTTCTTCCGCGCTGGTGTTTTAGCTCATCTCGAAGAAGAGCGTGATTACAAGATAACCGATTTGATTGTAAACTTCCAAGCATTCTGTCGTGGTTTCTTAGCCAGACGTAACTATCAAAAGCGTTTGCAACAATTGAATGCTATTCGCATTATTCAACGTAATTGTGCTGCCTATTTGAAGTTACGGAATTGGCAGTGGTGGCGTTTGTATACAAAGGTCAAGCCTCTGCTCGAAGTGACAAAGCAGGAGGAGAAGCTCGTTCAAAAAGAAGATGAGCTTAAGCAAGTGCGCGAAAAACTTGATTCACTCGCCAAGAGTACGCAAGAGTTTGAGCGCAAATACCAACTGGCGTTGGAGGAGAAGACCTCATTGGCCGAACAGTTGCAAGCCGAAATAGAACTTTGTGCTGAAGCGGAAGAGTCGCGTTCCAGACTGATGGCTCGCAAACAGGAATTGGAAGATATGATGCAAGAACTAGAAACACGCATCGAAGAAGAAGAAGAACGTGTATTGTCTTTGGGTGTAGAGAAAAAGAAACTTGAACTTAATATACAAGACCTCGAGGAACAATTGGAAGAGGAGGAAGCGGCTCGACAAAAGCTACAATTAGAAAAGGTGCAACTTGATGGCAAAATCAAAAAATACGAAGAAGAACTTGCCCTCACAGATGATCAAAATCAAAAACTGATTAAGGAAAAAAAATTGCTGGAAGAAAGAGCCAATGATCTGTCGCAAACGTTGGCTGAGGAAGAAGAGAAGGCAAAGCATTTGGCTAAATTAAAAGCCAAACATGAAGCCACAATAGCCGAACTGGAAGAACGGTTACATAAAGATCAACAACAAAGACAAGAATCTGATCGTACTAAACGTAAAATCGAAACAGAAATGGCAGATCTAAAAGAGCAGCTCAACGAGCGAAGAACACAAGTAGACGAGTTGCAATTGCAATTGGCTAAACGCGAAGAGGAACTTACACAAACCTTAATACGTATAGATGAAGAATCTGCGTTAAAAGCTGGTGCCCAAAAGGCACAACGTGAAATCGAATCGCAATTGGCTGAACTACAAGAAGATTTGGAGGCCGAAAAAGCCGCCAGAGCTAAGGCTGAAAAGATACGCCGTGACTTGGGCGAAGAATTGGAAGCTCTTAAAAACGAACTACTGGATTCTTTAGATACGACAGCCGGTAAATAATTTCTTTATAGCTTTAATATGGTTTAAAATCTTAACGAAAATATACGTTACAGCCCAACAGGAATTGCGTTCCAAACGTGAACAGGAATTAGCTTCCTTGAAGAAATCCTTGGAAGAAGAAACGGTCAATCATGAGTCTATGGTCGCCGAAATGAGACATAAACATGTTCAGGAACTAAATGGTATTAATGAGCAGTTGGAGAATCTACGTAAAGCGAAGGCTGTGTTAGAAAAAGCTAAGAGTACTTTGGAAGCCGAAAATGCAGATTTGGCAACCGAATTACGTAGTGTAAATAGTTCCCGCCAAGAAAATGATCGTCGTCGTAAACAAGCGGAATCTCAAATAGCTGAATTACAGGTAAATAATTAGATTTCCTTAAGATTGTTACACTCAATGAATTTGTCCAGCTTGTCATGTGGTATTAAGATTTTAACCACATAATCTCCTCCAATGAAAATAATTAAAACAACAAAAAAAATATTTACGTTACTATGTAACAATTGTGCAAACTGCAGCACTTTATTCGAAACTTAAAAGGTTTTGCGGTTTTTTTTCCACACAATTTATACTTTTATTCCCTTCTCTGATACCGCATGAGATTAATATTACCATAAAGAGTCATTCCATTAATATTGTAGTTCGAAAACACTCAGTACAACAGAGCTTGAATGATTTGTGTTTTTGTTTTAAAGAATAGAACAGTTGCTGTTTGTAGTAGTCGTACTCTTTATATTTATTTTGAGCTTGAAATTTAAATTCAACATCATTATCATTCATTGTTACGCAGGTGAAATTGGCTGAAGTCGAACGGGCACGTTCGGAATTGCAAGAGAAATGCACAAAACTCCAACAAGAAGCCGAATATATAACGAATCAATTGGAAGAAGCTGAACTTAAAGCATCCGCCGCAGTAAAGTCAGCCAGCAATATGGAATCACAACTTGCCGAAACCCAACAACTACTCGAAGAAGAGACCCGCCAGAAATTATCATTAAGTTCGAAGTTGCGTCAACTTGAATCCGAAAAGGAAGCGCTGCAGGAACAGTTGGAAGAAGATGAAGAAACGAAAAAGAACTACGAACGCAAATTGGCAGAACTTACAGTCACTATGCAGGACATTAAGAAGAAGGCCGAAGAAGATGCGGATATGGTCAAGGAATTGGAAGAAGGCAAAAAACGTTTAAATAAAAGCATTGAGGATCTCGAACGACAAGTAAAAGAGCTACAGGCTCAAAACGATCGTCTAGACAAGAGTAAAAAGAAAATACAGTCCGAATTGGAAGATACCACCATTGAATTGGAAGCACAACGCACAAAGGTAAGTTAACATTAACATTTTCAATATTAATTATGTATGTATGTATGTATAATGGAAAAAACTTTCGTATATAGGTGCTAGAGTTGGAGAAGAAACAAAAGAATTTCGACAAATTGTTGGCTGAGGAAAAATCCGTTTCAGAACAGTATGCTCAAGAACGTGATACAGCTGAACGTGAAGCCCGCGAAAAAGAAACAAAGGTGCTTTCATTGAGCCGTGAACTGGATGAAGCCTACGATAAAATCGAAGATATGGAAGTCAAACGTAAGGCTTTGCAAAATGAACTAGACGATCTGGCAAACACACAGGGTACTGCCGATAAGAATGTCCACGAATTGGAGAAGGCTAAACGTGCCTTGGAATCGCAATTGGCCGAACTAAAAGCACAAAACGAGGAATTAGAAGATGATCTACAATTAACTGAAGATGCAAAACTGCGCTTGGAAGTCAATATGCAAGCTTTGCGTTCACAGTTTGAACGTGATCTTCAAGCTAAAGAAGAGCAGGCGGAAGAGAAACGTCGTGGATTAGTTAAACAGTTGCGCGACCTGGAAGCTGAGTTGGATGAGGAGAGGAAACAACGGACAGCAGCTGTTGCTGCCAAGAAGAAACTGGAGGGTGACCTTAAAGAACTAGAAACCACTATGGAAATGCACAACAAAGTGAAAGAAGATGCTCTTAAGCACGCCAAGAAATTGCAGGTTCAAGTTAAAGATGCGCTACGAGAAGCTGAAGAAGCCAAAGCTGCCAAGGAAGAATTACAAGCTCTTAGCAAGGAAGCTGAACGTAAAGTGAAAGCTTTGGAAGCTGAAGTAATGCAACTTAGCGAAGATCTCGCTAGTTCCGAGAGAGCGCGCCGTTCTGCTGAAGCGGAACGTGATGAATTGGCCGAAGAAATGGCTGCCAACGCCAGCAAGGGCACTCTTATGATCGATGAGAAACGTCGTTTGGAGGCACGTATTGCATCTTTGGAGGAAGAACTTGAGGAGGAACAGTCCAATTCAGAAATTCTTCTCGACCGCAGTCGCAAAGCCCAGTTATTAAACGAGCAATTGTCAACGGAATTAGCCACAGAAAAATCGAATGCCCAGAAGAACGAAAACACTAGAGCACTTTTAGAACGACAAAACAAAGAACTGAAAGCAAAATTGGCTGAAATCGAAACAGCACAACGTACCAAAATTAAGGCCACAATTGCCACCTTGGAAGCCAAGATTGCCAATTTGGAAGAACAGCTTGATAACGAGGGTAAAGAACGATTACTGCAACAGAAAGCCAATCGTAAAATGGAAAAGAAAATCAAGGAATTGGGCTTGAACATTGAAGATGAGCGAAGACATGCCGACCAATACAAGGAGCAAATAGATAAAGTAAATTTCTTATTTTTTTTTTTTTGTTGTTTTCATAATAAATATACTGATGTTATGTTCTAACTTTAGCTTAATGGTCGTATGAAATTACTTAAACGTAATCTGGACGAAACTGAAGAAGAATTACAAAAAGAAAAGACCCAAAAACGTAAATATCAACGTGAGTGTGAGGATATGATTGAAAGCCAGGAAGCCATGAATCGTGAAATCAATTCCCTTAAAACTAAATTAAGGTATGTTACTAAATTTCTTTTCATGTTTTCTTTCTTTATTTATTTATGAATTTCGAATTTTCATTTTAATTATTTTTATATGAATACAAAAAAAATAAATACAAAAAGATCGATACAGGTCGCCGAAACTGAAAAGGCTAAAGCTTATTCACCCAAAAAGGATCCTACTCTTATTATGAATTGTGAGGGTATACAATAGTAGTGTTAGAAAACTTAAAAAAATTCATTTTGTCCTTAATTATTTAAATGTTTTACCAATACAACACACTTTTTTCGTCTCGTCCGTTCTAAAAACAATATGATTCATATAAAGAATCATAAAAATAATGAAATTGATTCATAACAATTAAAAGTGATCGTCTCTGTCAATCTTAAATTTGTTTAATTATGTAAGTGTTCAATTTTTTTTAACAGGAATTTCCATTTTTAATCACATTCCACAACCCGATTACACTTAATTTTATTTGTCCTTTAATTTTGTTTAGAAACAATAGAATTCCATTTTATAATTTGAATTATTGTCTGTGTTACAAGTTATTTTTACTTCTTTTCTAAAAGAAGTTTTTTTTTTGAGTTATTGCACGATTTTTACCATAAATTCAGCTGTAAGTATTCCGAGAATTTCGTTGACTTTTATTTTGTCAAATGCACGTTTTCACCACTTCCCAATTACCATATTTTGTTTTGTTCTACAAGTTCAGCTATCTGAGCCGATTTCTTAATATAAATAGATTCCAACCAATGTTTCGATTTTCTTAAAATATAAATTCAATTGAAGTCGAATTTCCTCTCATGACAAAAAAAAAATAAAACACTTGTTTTATGTGATTTTGATTATTATTGTTCATTTTACTAACTAATGTTCATTTTACTAACTGCAAAATAATGCATGTTCGAATGAATTCTGAGCATTTTGCCGTGTAAGATTTATTTCATATTTTCTCATTTTTTTCAGACGCACCGGCGGCATGGGTCTGAGTTCGAGCCGTTTGACTGGAACTCCATCATCGAAACGGGGTGATGACAGTTCTTCAGTGCAAGATGAATCATTAGATGGGGACGATTCCGGAAATTAATTAAATATTTTCATATTATTTTTTATTTCAAGATAAAAGAAAAACACATTTTTTAATCTCTGTTAATTTTTTTTATAAAATTTACTTATTTTTATATAAAAAAGAAAAACAAAAAAAGAAAAGATATTCACAGTTAAAAGGAAAAGATAATAATTTTAATTTTAAAACCAACAAATATATCTTTGTATAAAACATAATGAAGATACGCGAAAAACGAAGAGAAAAAGAAAAGAAGAAAAATTAAAATTATTCGTTTTCTTATTATCACTAGAAATTCTTCCTTTGCTCCAACAACAAACCATCTTCCCAAACCTATCAATCTACCCTCATCCTCTACTAGCCCTTAAAATATATACATACTAATATTAATTATTATTAACAACTTAAAAATTATTAATATTAAAATTATAAAAACAAAACTAAATTTTTATAAAAATAAAAAAAAATAATATTAAAAGAAAAATCAAATAAAAAAGTATTGGAAAAAATGCATTTATACATAAAAAAAATTAAAAAAAAATTAAGTACATTTTTTAATTATTATTTTAACGAGAACAACATATTATAATTCTCATTCGTTTAAATTCTATATTAAACGCTATTTTATATGTTTAACTAGATGATGAGCATGTTGTAAATAAGTAAGATATTTAAATCAATAAACCATTGGCGTTTCATTAAGTAATAACAAAACAAAGAATCGTACTAAATAATACAATTTTCAATTCGTGCTCTATATCTTTTTCAGTTTGTTTTCCCCTTCTTTTATCTCAATCATTATAATCCTTATCGTATTTTTTTTAATATAAATATGAGATATAAATATATTTTAATGATTATTTAATTATACAAAACAAAAAACACATCTTTTTTATTTTTTAACAATTCCAATTTATGTTTATTTTTAAATAAAACTAATTATTCTTATTACTTTATATTGCTTTGCGTTGTTTTAATTTCTTTTCTTGTTTGCACAAGTGCTTCTGTAGAATATTAAATTATAAACATACATACATACGAAGAAATAATATTAAAAACAATGCTAACAATAAACTCGCAAAAAATATTATTTCTTTACATTTCTTTTTTACCAACATTTTTATAAAAACATACATACATATTTGAATTATAATACCATAGGTAAAATGAATTTATACTATAATAACGACAATTCAATAATTTAAATTAAACTATACTTAGAAGTAATACCAATTATAATATATACTAAATATATATATATTTATATATAAACAACTCTCAATAGAAAGTGAAACACAGAGAGAGAGAGAGTAAGAAAGATTTACAGTTCCATTTATCAACTGCCTTATTACAATCGCCAATTCATGTTCTACATTAAAGACAACAAGCAACTCGTTTTTAAAATTTTTTTCCCAAATGCCAAAATTCTATTACAACTACATTAATGATAGATGCTTAAAACATGATTGATATACATATGTACATACATATTTATTGTGAAGTGTTATAAGCAAAATCTGAATAAAAATTATGAATAAATTTGTCGTTATTATTTATTCAATTGTAGCGTATAAATCTAAATGCAAAATAATCGTCATTTTAATCTAAAATTTGCGAAATAAATTGGATTTCATTTAATTATCTGTACTTTTACTTTAATAATAAAATGTTTGTAATCGTAAATCTTTTGAACTCTTAATAGTGATTTAATACATAAATAATAATAATAATAATAAAAATAACTATGATTCAATGAATAGGTTTTCTTTGCAAACGAATTTATTTATTATTAATATTGTTAAATCTAATAAAACAAAACATCATTTCTCATTAAGCATCTTTTCTTAATTTGGTATTGAAATCATCATAAGTAAAATAATAATAACTACCATTAACTTATAAAAAAAATCGATTTGTTACATTCAATAAAGTCTAAGATTCGTAAATATTAAACGTTAATCATTTTCACTAAGTACATACCATATGTCACACTAAGCAGTGCTTATTGATACATTTTAATCAACCTGTCTTTATGCCTCATCCCGAAGAGTTAACAAGCTTGAATCATTAACGTCCATATTGAATTTCCTAATACTTTATTGGCTTATTATGATTGAGAAAAAATTGAAGAAATTGGAAAACCATTTTCAATTTAATAATTAAAACATTTGATTCTAAATACAAAATCCATTTTAATAATTTAAAATTTACATCAAATATGAAAGTTTAAACAGACCAAATTGATGATAGCAATTTTAATAAAAGATTTCGAATTTTCTGTGTAAATTTCTTTAGTATATAGGATTCGTGGCATGTGGCATTGCCAAAAATTCTCAGCAAGGATTGCCGTTTTACCATGAACACGCTATCAAACAAACAACGCTTTGATGTCATTGATATTTATTGTCAAAATTAGTGCGTGTGAGAAATGCGCATTTATCTTTGGCTACAAAGTTTATTTTTGGCTCAATGTTAATAAAAAAAAATTCCAAATTTGTTGTAAGGTTCAATGGCTGCCAATCTGGCTAGGAAAATACCCAGTTTGCTATGGTTATGGATCGGCGACATCGTTGGACCGTAATTCTTTAATAACGATGAAGATTGCAATGTTACAATGGAAGAAGGAAGGAACGGTGAGATGAGTTTATAATCATTTGTTCCATATTGCGTTTGTTTAAGATGTCTGAACTGGCGTTTTACCATGGCCTTATTTCTAAAAAGTCAGCACTATCTACCAGTTAGATGAAATAAATTTTGTATTCGTATTAAAAGAAAAATATTGAATCCAGATTTTAGTATAAATTATCTATTGTTTGTGACTTTCATTCCTTAAGCCGCTTATTTTTATGACGAGTAACAAATAATTATGGGTTTAGCTATAATTAAACATTATGCGTTTTTATTTAATAAAAATATTAAAAATTTCGTATGGCAAATTTGAACCTTCCATACTCTCCTTAGAAGATGTTTTTTTATGCATTTTAATGCACATAAAAATAATGAATAAAAGGCACAAATATAATCGAAATAGCTTTTCCACAATAATTAAAGACAACTCAATATCGATAGATTAGAATAAAACAATAACTTCCTATGTGAATATAATTAGCATTATGTTTCCATTTAAAACTATCTGGATAGATACGTATATTATTTATTAGTTTCGTATATAAAAATGTTGGAAAAAAATTTTCAAACTTAACGGATTTACTTCCAGTTTCTTATTTAACAGCTTTTGTGTATATGCCTTGAATGAATGCATGCATGAATGATTGATGGAATATTGATCACCCATTACAGTAAGCTGTTAATGCGTTTAAACTGGTGCTATTGTGAATTGTTGCAAAAACCATATGTTAACGATAGTGTTTGTTGTTGTGTTGTTTAAATTAGCTGATTGTGGTTGGAAGAAATCAAAACAAAATGTGAGCCAACGAAACGAATGCCAAGAAATTAAATTTAAAAGAAAATTGACAATCGCCGCAATATGAACAAGAAGTGCAACGGAGTCACATTAGAAGAAGACACAAATGCAACAGCAGTAGACACATAATAAAACCTGTATGATTGCAACACAAATGAAAACAAGTGGCAAAAAGAAACCACAGTGAAATAAAATAAAATTGCTTGCTCAACAGAAGAAGTGAATAGATTTTGTTGAATCGATAGATATTTATTGACGACACACATACATAGATTTGTCAAAGGAAAAATCAATCAAATATTTCAAAATTTTCTCTTAAAACAACTCGATTAACAGGAAAGGATGAGAAATCGCAGGTTTGAGGGCAGCAGTAACTTCAGCACCGATACGAGTAGCAGCGATGAGGATGCTCAACTAAGGAATCTACAGGCTCATATGTGCGGCGTTGGACATCATAAATTCAATGATATTGTACCCAGGTTAGTTAGATACGGTACTACAAACCTCAATCAATTAATAGAGATTAAAGATACGTTTTTTTTTTGTTTATTTTGAACTTTGATATTTATGTGTTGTTGATTGAACACGTCATATTGCTAAGGTTGTAAAAGTTCTTGAACTGATAAGAAATAAATGTCCAGGCATGTGTGTGATAATGACTATAGAAATGCGCCAAAGTGAAATTTTGATATACTGTTGACTCTACTATAGTACGGTACTTCTTTAACATGGTTTCGATACTAAGTTTGCGACTTATGGTTTCGATGTTACACGGTCCAATATTTATACCTTTAGTAAAAATATTTAATCGTATTATACCGCATATTATTAGTCACGAATATTGTACCGTAATATACAATGGTCGACTCTAATTATTTCTAATTCCTATATACACCTTGCAATGTGACTCTGGTTCAATTTATTAATATTTCTTTTACAATATCTTTAATAGATCGAACGCTTCGCCGGGATACTGGTTATGTTGCTTACTACCTTTAGCATTAGTTGTTGGATATACAAGAAGCCTTAAGGAGCAAATCCAATGTCCAGATTTGTCCATTAATTATAAAATTATCACAATCATTTCAATTGCACTATGCATACAGACCATAAGTTTCTTCGTATACCTCAATATGCAAGCCAAACTCTATAAATGGCTGATAGTGCTTGTACCCTTTATTTCGGGCACTTCGATTTTTAAAGTATTTTTAAATGCACCATGGTCTTGGTCTTTACTATGGGTTTCACTGGCTGCTATATTCTATCAAAGATGTTATATTCGAATTATGCGTGATATGCCCATGAGTTTTACATACGGCGAGGCTTCCGTACTGGTACAAGGCATCGTTCTGTTTGTAATCAATTGCTTGCTAATATTAAATGGCACTATATGTGAGCAAACGACTACAATATTAGGAGATTTGGCCAATTTAAATATTATTATGATGGTAATTCATGCCCCCCCCTCCTTAGTAGAGAACTGTTGATAAATGTAATACGAAATTATTTTATTTTCTTTTTCAGTTTGGACTTCTTTGGCTATTGCTAGTTAGCGTTCTGTTGGCAATTTTTAAGTTTTTGCGTCAACCGTTCTTATTTTATCCTTTAATGGGTATGTTTGCAGTTGCTGCTACACTAGCACCTGTTACCAAACCCTTGCCAATTGTATATTTATTTGAATATATTTTGCGTGATCCTAAAAGGGTAAGTAACATTAAATTAAGAGATTTTCAGTATATTTTATAAAATATTTCATTAATTTTCTCTCCTACAGTTTTATATAATTCTCTTCTACTTGGCACTCGTTGGAGCTACAGTTTCTGTTATTTGCTGGCAATTACGCCTTAGTGGACAAGCATCAACGCGAGTTCGTAAGGCATTTCATTTTATAATAGTACTAGTCTATGTACCTGGTATTTTATACGAGTGTGCTTTTCTTTACATTGCGTCCGGTGTGGCATTGGCTCTTATGGCCATTTTTGATTTGCTAAGAATATTACGAATGCCACCATTTGGTATCATTTTACAAAATGCTTTTCATACATTTGCCGATGAGAAGGATTCTGGTCTCATAGCATTTACACCATTCTGTTTATTAATCGGTTGTTCGCTACCAATGTGGCTGCTACCGTGTCCTTGTTATCAGACTTCAAATGGAATAAATCCGAAACTCTTACCTTTATTATCGGGTATTTTAACGATTGGCTTTGGAGATACAGCTGCCAGTATAGTTGGTTCAAAATTTGGCCACACTAAATGGAAAAGTAATTTGCTTTTATTTTTTTAACCATAAAAATTATTCGAATCTTAATTTGACTTCATTGTTTATGATCATTTCAGATAGTTCACGTACCTTCGAGGGGTCTATTGCATACATTGTGGCGGTGCTGATACCCATCTGTTTGTTATGTTCTCTTGACTTTGTATTTATGACCTCAGCTCAGTGCCTAATTGTAATAATAGCCACTATTATAACGTGCCTTATTGAGGCCCATACTGATCAAGTGGATAATTTAGTTTTACCATTAGTATTTTATATTATAGTCAGTTTAGTTTAGTTAAATTGTTATTAAATTTAAATTCAAATTTATGTAAACGTCGCATTCCTATTTGCAAATGTTATGAGATTTTATTTTATTATTTTTACTTTCTTCATATTGTAGTATGTATTATAAATAAGATACAATTTATTTATTTAATAAATATTGTTATGTAGATTACAATATATTTACATATATACATATGTATAGTATATATTCGTGTTTTATATTTGATATGTTTGCTGTTATATTTATTTATTCTCCTTGCACGTTTCGAATGTTACACTGTAAATGTATCACTGCGCTGCACAACATGGTTATTTTGCGTTCACACTAATAATCACATGTTGCTGATTTATTTGTTTGCATTTACTAACGAACAAACACTGCAGAAATGGAAAATTTTTTAATATTGGTTGTTATTAATAATTTTACATTTTTTCCTTCACCTTCAAGGCTAAAAAAAGAGTAAAATAAATTAGAATAAATAGTAAAAAAAAAATATAAAATTTTTGTACTTCAATGCATCAGCCATTTTTGTGTTTAGTGTTTATTTGCGCATAATATGCTTTAATTTGCATTTACGAACGTTTGACAGCTGCAGCCAAGGTTTGCATTTATGATCATGTTGCGCATAATACGCAACGCAGTGATGCATTTACGAACAGGCCCATATTCCGATTGCAAATTAGGATACCAATTTGCTTTGTCATCTTTAAGATAAAAATTTTTTTAAATCAACAATGAATCATAAACCATGGTCAATCACCGAAATTGGAAAAGCAAAAAAAAAAAAATAATTGTCTACAAGGACTTTTTCAAACTCAGGTATTTTATTACAAATCATTCCTTTTTTTTAATATTATGAATTGTAATAATTTTTCCAACTATACGTTAATGTTTCGCACTGATTTCTTATCAGTGGAATCACTGTTTAAAATATGTACCATTAAACCATGTTTAGTTGCAAAGTATTCTCAGCAGGGCATTTATATGCAGTAAGACTTGTACGCTGGGTCCATCCCTCTTCAATAATATAGAGGCTCCGTGTGAATAAACAACGAGCGAAGACAAATTTTTTATTTTTAGTTTTAGTCTCTTACAGACTTAATTGGTCATTATTACAATATTTTAGTCAGGATTACAACCTAACTTCTCACATCACTCATGTTGTATGTTTTAATTTTATCAATGAGTGGTGGGACCTACAGTTTAATGTCGACTCTCAGATTCTTTACCAGAAAACTGCTGAGGCACAAAAAAGGTTTGATTAAGGTCGTTCTAAAGGGTCCGCCAAATAACTTTTTTTTTTGAAAATGCTTTAAAAAAAAAACTACTGAATATTTTCTCAAATTTCTTTTTTTATTTGAAAGTATAATCCTTGCGGTTAATAATGGAAAAAAATTTCATTCAAATGGCTGCCTCGGCTGGCCATGCAGTAGCCTACACTATCGGTCCAATTTTTAAGCAATCGATAATGTTGTGTGCAGCTGTATTTCACCAATGGCTTCACGAATATTGTCCTTTAAAGCGTCAATTGTCTCTGGCTTGTCGGCGTAACACTTATCTTTGACGGCACCCCACAAATAATAGTCCAACGGTGTCAAATCACAGCTCCGAGGTGGCCAAACTACATCAGCTCTGCAGCTGATAATGCGATCTTCAAAAACAGGGCGCAAAACATAGAGTGTAGCTTCGGCTGTGTGGCACGTAGCACCGTCCTGTTGAAACCAAATGTTGCCAATATCCTCCTCTTCAATTTTTATGAACAAAAATTCGTTCAACATGGCCCGATAACAATCGCCATTGACTGTAACGGCCACTCCTTGCTCATTTTCGAAGAAAAATGGCCCAATTATGCCTCTGGGCCAAAATCCACACCAAACACTGACTCGTTTTAGGTGCGGCGGCTTTTCAATGTATGCGTGTGGGTTTTCTGACCCCAAATGCGACAATTTTGCTTGTTTACATACCCGCCAAGATCAAAATGAGCTTCAACTGAAAAGATGACTTTTTTTTTGCTAAAATCGGCATCTTCTGTAAGACGATCGCAGGCCCACTTAGCGAAGCGAAAACGCATTGGATGGTCCATATTCGTTCAGCGGAAGGATAAAACTAATTATCTGTTAAATCAGACATGAGCTAAGTGTTACCATTCACGAAATAAGCACTAGTTGAAAAAAAAAAAATTAGATAGCGGACCCGATATTTTATAGAACCCCACTGAAATATATGGACTTTTTATAAATTCTGTTACAAGTTGCAATGTTGATTAAAACAAAATGTATAGGCGTCAGACCGACACTAAAGCATTTAAAATCACTGCGTTTCTTCATTGGACTTGTTTAGTATTTTCTAATGAATTGGTCTCCACGTATGAGACAAATATTTAATGATTTACAGCTCATCATAAAACGTGATTTGCGGATTGTTGTAATTTTATAAATTCAATTAAACAGAAACTCAATTTAATCTTGTGTCCAAACGAAAGCCTCAATTTTCCTGAAAAAAATTTTTTTTTTAAATAAAAACTTTCAACATAGTTTTACAGTTTTAATGTTGTTGCATACAACAATATGAATATAATTTATTGTTTATAGGATGCATATACAATATATAAACTTAATTACTCTTATGCATACATATGATTTAAGGTAAATTTTTTTTTACACAAATACTACGGCATATTTAATATAATTCTTACATATACATACTAGAATAGTTCTATAAATATGAACATTTAGGTTAACATTCCAAAAAGAAAAACAAACAAAAAAAACCAAGAAATGAGACAATTAAACACTTTTTTTAAATTGTAACTAATTTAAGGTTTAACAAATTGAACACAGTACGACGAAATCAAATTAATTGAAATCTTTAAAGACATTTTAATTCAAATAGAAATTTGATTTAAGTAAGTATGAGAAAACAAAATAACAAAAAAACAATTTTAATTAGAATTTCGTTGTTAAATAAATTTTAATACAATATAATGAAGAGAGTGTGAGAAAATGAACACTTGAGTTACAATTTGAAATGCATTTGAAAGGAATTATAAATATTTAAAAGAAAATGTGTTCTTTTTTTGTTTTTATATATGTATATGTATGTGTTGCACTTAATTATAGAATTTTATTATAAATATATAGACTAACAACTACTAATTAATTAATTATTGTTAATTGACATAAATATATGTAAATAACATTAAAGGCTTCTATAAAAGCGGTTCCTGTTGAAAATAGTCATGTTCTAGACAGGCTAATGCTGTAGGTCGTAAACGTAAATCATACGATAGCATTTGCTGAAAAGAAATGTAATGGAATGAAATGGAGTAAAAGAATAGGAAATCGAAAAATATAAATATTTACCATCAGAAGATCATTTGAAAGTTCGCATAGATTAGGACACAAATCTTTTGGCTGTTTAGGAAGTCTCAAGGGAAAATGTTCTCTAACCAATGATATGGTTTTGGGCCACTGATGGGGTGCAGGCCGACCCGTTAATCTAAAAACAAATTGTGATTTTTATTAGCCAATTTCAAATTGATTTTAATTTCAACAAAAAACTTACTCAAATATGCGATCCAATTGATTTGCTTCGGAGGTACCAGGAAATAATGCCCGGCGTGAAAACATCTCAGCTATAATGCACGCTGAACTCCATATATCCACTGAGCTGTTATAAGTTTGAGCTAAAAGAACTTCAGGCGCCCGATACCATAATGTGACAACAACTGATGTTAATTTCATTTCCAAATCATATGTTTTTGCCAATCCAAAGTCAGCAATTTTTAAATGACCCTGCGATGATATGAGCAAATTCTGAGGTTTCAAATCGCGATGTATAATCCGATGAGAATGCAGAAAATCGACGCCGGTTAGTAGTTCGCGTGAAAGCCTCTACAAGGATAAAATACATTAAAAATCATGTTCAATATATACGATGAATAATTTTTTAATAATACTTGCCTGTATTGTTGTGGGAGGCATGCCAGATTTTGGTAAACGTTCTATTAAATCAGAGAGATCCTGTTCTAAATGTTCAAATACTAATAAAACCATTAGTTGACCTTCTCGTTCCAAGAATTGACAAACTTCAAACAATCTGGAAATAAATTAATTTTTTTATTATAATCGTATAATAATATCATAAGGATTAATTTAATAATCGTTTTCGACCGGTTGGAGTAACAAATTTAATGGCTTAAGGGTCTTTAACGAGTAATGTATCTATCAATTCAATTCGTCGCTATAGAAATTGTATGCTGTTACAATAACTCTTTTAAAAATATCGAATGTCTTATATTATTATTTGATACTTGGAAATAGAATTACAAGTAAATAAGAAAAAACATGTGGAAACTTGAAAGTAATCGAGAAAAGTACTTTTCACCATTTAGCGTTTCTACAATATCAGCATAATCGCGTCAGGGTCAATGCGCTGATGGCATGAAATGTATAAACAATATTTCTGGTCTACTAGATCATTGCATTTTGGTCTTTCTTCTTTTGAATTATCGATTATCTTGAGCACTTTGTCTTTACAAAAATAATTGTCGGTTTGTTTACTTTAAATAAATTAATAATCGAAAGTATGTAAGTTTCCGTAGGCAGTATGTAGGCTTATTAGATGGAGGGAGGTCATGGTTCAAACCCCAGGTCAGATATCTCGATCAAAACTTCCTCTCAGCAGATTTCTAGCAAAAGCTCTGTGAGTACATAAACATTGCCATGAAAAGTTTCTCCAAAAAATCGGTCGTTCGGAGTTGACTTTAAACTGTAGGTCGGGCCACTTATGTATGTAAAATTAACACACACAACATAAGTGGTATGAGAAGCTAGGTGGTAATTCTAACTGAAGGTTTGTAATGCCCAATCATGTATGTTATGTTGTGCATGTAGGACATAGTTCAGACGGAACTATATGGAGTCATGTTGTTTTTATGCATACAATGTCTTCATAGGCATTGTATTCGTTGTTTTTGAGGAAAACGAAGAAAAATTTCGTATCGTATGTTCCGCAACACAACGTCGTGATTACTGTTCAATGCTTCATTAGTATCATTCGAGTTTGCATTGCAACTTTTATGTGATCGTTTGAGATCGAGACTAGTGCTGAGAATTTGATTGAGGACGAACTTTTAAGAACGTGATGACTTGACTTGAGCTGTAAGACGACTTCTGCATAGACATCTCAAGCTTATTGAGTAAACTGTGAGAAACCTCTTTAACATAACATTGTTTGCTTAGAGTACAGGAAGTCTTTCAGTATAGTAATTGGAAATTATATTCATAAAAAGTAGCGGTTTCTAATCATTGGCAAGTCTTCATACTACCAGTATAGCTCGTTAAGAAAATTGTAGATTGAAATTTTTTTACATGCCTGTACATGTAGATACGCATCCTTAACCCTTCGTTTTTGAAATCTTATAATTGTTACCTTTAATGTTTTGATTTTTTAAGGACTTTGTTACAGAATTAGGCAAATGGTATTGTAAATCTTATGTTTTGAATTAAAAAAGACTAGGGTGCCCTGGTAGTCTAGTGGGTAGTGTGCTAGACTATTAGCGTGAGGGTCGTGGATTCGATAACCACCAGGGACTGGTCTGTGACACTACACCGAGCATATAGTCAAAGTTACTCAGCTCGTATATAATTAGAATATAATTTGTAATTGTATTGTAATTAATAAATAAATAAATAAAATAGACTACTGGAAGAAGCCAACTGTAAAGGAGTATAGTTGTTAGATATGCGAAAGTTTAACATTTCTTACATATGTAATGAAGGGTTAAAAAATGTATTTTTAATAAAAAAAAAGGTAATGAATGATAAGAATTGTGTAAATAACAAAATGTATTTGATAAATAAACCGGGTATAATAAAAATATTCTATTTATTATTTACTTTGGTATAAAGTTAATTTAATTAAAAAAAGAGGATACATTTTTTTAAAAAACATTTACAGAGAAAATTATTGATAAACAAAAAACTTTTGTAAATTATCTGGGACCATGTCGTAAAATAAAATACAACTTTGTCAACATTTTGGAAACCAAGTGTTGCTAGCGCCACTCTCAAAATTGCGTTCTCTCATAACACTACAAAACTTTACTCAAAGAGTATACGTAATTTTCCGAAATAGATTTTAAAAACTACTCAGGAGAATGAGCCGTTTTTTAATATTGCCCCTACAGCGAAAATACAAAATATTTGTCCCAAATTTCGACAAAATTCAAAAGTAAACAATGAGAGAAAAGACAAGAGAATGAGGGCGGTCCACTCGAACGAACGTGTTTCATTCCGTGTATTATCACGTATCGTGTGCAAATTCCCCTTGAATGAAAGAATCTACGAAGAGAACAGATAAAGAACGAAAAAACAAAAAGAGACGAATGTTAAAAAGAAAAAAAAAAAACGAATAAAAGTGCAAAAATAAACAACAACCAAACAAACAGCTGATTGCAAAATTCATATGATTGGATTGTTGAAAATAAATTATCAGCCAGTGCCAGTTGTTTGTGTGGTTGATTTTGTTTGGCTGGCTGACTGGCATTTGTTATTATTAAATAATCTAAATAAAAATACTTTGTTGCTCTTTATTTGCCATGCAGTGAATTATTTTGTTTACAATTAAATAGTTCTGACGAATGTGGGAATGTGACGACACGCAGGGGGTGTAGTGTATACGAGTAAATAAATAATAACGATAAACTAAATAAAATTCTCTCTTAATAGTCAATAGGTTAGTTGTGTTTGCTTTTTTGGTTTTATCAGTGTGCATATGCGATTGTTGGCATTAACAGTTTCAAGGGTTGGATGACTGATGATTAACTTTTTATTATTATTGTTGTTATGTTAGGAAAATTGCCTACGTATGTTCATACTTAAACAGACTTGTCATTGTTTCCTACATTATTGTGTCTTTTGATAACACAATGCCCATTATTGTTGCTGCTGTTGGAAACTATCTGTTGTCTGTTAGAATAAGAGATGATTACTGCTAAGAAGAGTATAAGGTATGTATGTGTTTATGGAGTCATGTTGTGAGTACAACAACCGGCAAATGTAATGTTTGCTTTTGTTTACGGTCGTCTTAACAGAGAAAAAGACAGAGTTTGTCTCTCTTAACAGAACATAAATGAATTTCCAAAAATTTTGTATTTGTTTTTGCTTTAATAAAAAATTAACATTAGCAGAGCTATTACCTTTCGGTGTTCTTTCTTTGTGCTTTTGCAAACACACACACAATAAGGGGGGACATACATTGTGCCTTTGTGATTTGTTTTCATTGTTATATTGTCTTTTCTTCGAATTCCCCTTAAAAAAAATTAATCTGTTCTCTTTGCAAAGTGATCAAAACATTTACACATACACACGCAAATTAATAATGTGTGTTCTTTAGTTAGAAAAGGTAGGTGGGTAGAATAACTAATTCTCTTCAATGAACAAACGAGGTGTAGAATTATAATAGAACGGGCGAAACTACGAGTGGCAAAAGAAAAAACATTCGCTACAGCGTGACTTTATCAGCATTTACGGCGCCGTTGTGCCGTCTATTTTGGATTTGTAATCGCACAAGGGTTATAAAACAAAACAAAAAAATAAAGCCAGAATGAACAATTTCATACTAAAATAGAATACAATGAAGAAACAAAATAAAAATTTATTTTTCATTTCATTTAAGAAGACACACTACTACTCTATCTACTACTAGTACTCGGCAATACGGAGCAGAAATCTAATTGGAAAATAGCGGAGAATCCAATAAAGAACAACGACTGATAGACAGACAGAAATACTGACTAATTGACTGACGGGCGGACTTGCTGGATAATACATATGTGGGTGACAAACACACAACACGCACAATATAACAAATATCTACTCATGCCAACCAGCCAATAACTAGAACAGCAGCAATATGCAACAAACATCAACTAAACGTACAGTGAAGAAATATGAAAGATTAAAACAAAACAAAAACAAAAATAGCAATAAAAATGTGAGAATTTATACGTTTGTTTTTTTTTTATGACTCTTGATGACGCTGTCTTCATGTTCTTTTCGTCTGCTTTCCCATCGTGACGAATGATGTTCCGATGACGAATGCAATTCACTATTAAAAGTAACCATAACCACTTCCATAGGCACCGCTTACGATTTTATAATCGCTCAGCGAAAGAGTATGTTGGTTGCGATCTTAACTGTATACATACCTATGCATGTACATAAATAATACAAACAATTTTATTTACAGTTAATATTGACGTTAAGACGTCTCGGCGCATGCGCATTTCGTTAATAAATTCTAATGTTACACACACACACTACATACACCCATACATACATTAAAATATTGAATAATAAACGTATTATTCTTTCTTTATTTGCAATGTTTGTGAATGTGAATGACTAGACATTAGAAACTGTGTAAAGGGAAATGAAGAAATTTCGTATTTTCTCATTGAAGAAAAAAGAAAAACGTATGTATGATATTCGATATGTGTGTGTACATAAGTACCATTACAATCCATTCTTTTTTTTTAAATTAAGTACGAAAATTTTCTGCTCAAATCACGCGGTAAATCATGAATCAACCTGCGTAGAATACGATGAGTCAATTTGTGCGCATATTTTTGTTGTTAGAAATTATTAGAAATTTATTTTTGTGTTTATGATTATTAAACAATTTTATATTCTTCCATTATTATGAGAAGAAATTTATTTACTAATGTAAATCCGACCAAGATATACGATTATCTTTGGAAGCGTATCATTGAAGCTTGGGATAGAATTGATGCAAAAGCATTAACACAGTGTGCGGGACACGTATTAGTACGAGTTAGTGTGTAGAATTTGTAGACTGTTAGAGTTTTAGATATTCTTTGTACAAAATAAATTGGAACAGAGAATGCAGTGATATACAAAATTACAAGGGACGGCCTATAGCGGTACTTTATAGTATGCGTTAAACAATTGTCACGCTTGTTTGTGGCCACTTCCTTACTTACTTAATCGGTCATTACAACCCTTCTGTCAGGATTACGACCTAGTTTCTCGCATCACTTACATTGTATGTTGCGTGCGTTAATTTTATATATGAGTAGTGTGAGCAACAGTTTTAAGTCGACTTCGAATGCTCGAATTTTTTAAGAAACTTGGCAATGTTATTTACTCTCACAGTTTATTGCCAGAAATATGCTGAGAGGAAGTCGCTGAAGAAATATTTTTCTCATATTTCGTTATGTTCGAGATGTCTGATCTGAGGTTTGAAGCGTAGACTCACGTCTAATAAGCCAACACACTACCTACTAGAAAATTCGGTGGGTACTACGAGTATATACAGAAAATGAAGTTGCTTGTTTTTAGTCTACTTCTATAACCATTGAAACCACCCGGCACACTTTCGCCGAGAAATGAGTTAAGTTTCTAAGAAACAGAAAAGTTCATGGAGGCAATGCTAAAAAAAACAGTCCAACTACATTCAATGTATATAATCATTTATTTCTTAACGTATAAAAAAGAACAGCAAATAAGTACTCAATGCCAATAAAATGATTGAATAAAGTAATAAAAATATTTGTAGTATTTTCTTATAAGATATTGTGTATGTAGAAAGAAGTGCCTATGGTGCCTATGTTCTAAATTTGTCTATAAATAAAGTACAAACTATTGACTCAGTCTTTTCGTGAAAAATATTTCGAAATGTGTACTTAATATTCCCCAAAATTTCAAAGAGAAATTTCATTCATTTAATAAAATTGTTACTGGAGATATAATCGAAAAAATTCTTAACT
This sequence comes from Sarcophaga variegata, assembly GCA_932273835.1. Taxonomy (NCBI): domain Eukaryota; kingdom Metazoa; phylum Arthropoda; class Insecta; order Diptera; family Sarcophagidae; genus Sarcophaga; species Sarcophaga variegata. The sequence continues at coordinate 48,572,744 of OW026360.1, read as the reverse complement.
TAATCACATTATAAAAGTAACCTTCGATTAATTAATTCTATTGTCTAATATATATGTATATATATGTATTTATATAAATCTGAACATACGATTTTATTATTGGATTTTGTATTATGGCAGTTGAAAGCATTTTCTTTCTATTTTGTATTTTGTTATGTACATTTGTATGTATGTATCTTCTGTCAAATATTTAGACATAAACATCACTCAATTTCCCATCAAGTTGCCACTCTTCCTACAGCATAATTGCCAAAATATTCTAACGATTGCTGGCATATAAATACATACATATTTTGACAGGCGGCCCTTTTTTCTTAAACACAAACTATATTTTAATATTCAAATAAAAAAGAGAGATATATTCTTAGGAATAAGGTCCTACTCTAGAATACTCTTATTATTGTCCAATTTCAAATATTGACAACCATTACTTAAGTTCTTTCAAATCAGAAATTATTATAATTAAGATTTATCATTCCTATGACCAGAAATGTCTCAGTATTCTACTTCAAAGTTTTATTCTGTGCTAAAACTTATTTAACCCTTTCATGCCCGAATTTTTTGGGCCAGAGCTAAACTTTTTAAGGACATGTGTTTGTTAGTCATGGCCTAAATATGAAGTGATATTAAATTCAGAGTCCTACGTATTCTGGTTTTACACGTTTTTAACCAAGCTTGTTTCAAAAAAAAAAAAAAAATGTGTTGTTCTACTTGAATCGTATTCTAGACCATTAAAGAGTGTACAGAGTCATCTCAGTGGCATGTTTTTCTTTTCATATGGAATCTATTGTGTTAAAAAGTATATTTTCGTAAACATGTTGTTTAATTTTTGTTTTATGAATTTTGTGTATGGACTGATTTTAATTCATCACTCCTAAGGACATTGTTCCAAGAATATACTGTCTTTTTTACGTACTCATGGGCAAATCAAATTGGAGAATTTAGAAATGTTCTTTGGTACAAGTAGCTTATGTTATATAATACAACTGCACATATTTAATTTTCTTCTAATTGTTCTTGAGTAATGTTGCTGAACTTTTAATTTTAATTTGCTGTATAAATAAAGGCATCCTAGATCAAGTACCCTGTGCAATATTTCTCACTAACAATACCTCCAACTCATATTCATTTTCTGTATAACTGGATGGTATTGAATTTTAAAAACTAACTGAATCGTTGTTTAAAATGTAGAAATTTATGTCCTGCACTGTATCATATTTAATTCTATTGTAATACTTACTTAACAATATTTGGATGATCGGATGCATTTAATTGTTTCAACAGCGCTATTTCACGTAATGTTGACATGGGAACACCATTGTCTGTCAAAGCTATTCGCACCTTTTTAATGGCAACTATTTTCCCCGTATGATTGTCTCGTGCTCTATATACCGTTCCATAGGCACCTGTAGGGGAATTCAAATTTCACGAACACAAGTCAACGCAGGCCAGCCGACGACGAAGGCGGCGAAATCCATAAGGCCACAATAGCACACAACATGAGAATGGTCGGTGATTAATGAGAGGCGGCCATAGGCAGTGTGGTAATAGTAACATGGTATTGGTGAAGAACATGGAAATAAATGAATGAAAAAAAATAAATTTAAAAAAAAAAATAGCAAAATAAAAACATTTTAAAATACAAAATTTAAATATAGTATACGTATGTAAGTATGCATGAAATAGCAAAACAAAAACAAAAACAAAAAAACTAAAAAAGCTTTTAAATAATTAAAACAAAATCATAATAAAGGGGTCAATGTCACATATAATTGCATAAATATTTGTTTATTAAGTTGGAACTCCAACAAATTAATTGTGATTACGATGCAATATTTTTCTCTGCTGCCAAAGCTAATGTTTTTATTCGCTTAGACTTAATAAACTTTGTTGAATTTAATAACACCATAATATGATATGTATGTAATGTGTACAAAGATAAACTCGAATCAGAGGAAAACAAAAATATACAAACGATAAAGATTTTAACAGAAGCAATTATGGCTGGCGTTAAGCAAAATTCGATATCATGTTTGAGAAAATTTACTTTAAAAATTGTTTTATTTTTGTACAACGTCAAATGTTTTCCAGATATAAAAATATGCCAATACACATACATATGTATGTATGTATGTATGTACATACATATGCATCCAAATTATAGATTAAGGGGTGTGTGTATTAAATTGACTTGACTTTGAAAAAAAGTAATTTTAGCAAAATTATGAAATTTCTCGTGGAGATGTGGGGCTAATTTTCAACTATATGTATATACAGTGGACAGCAAAAGTCTTTGTACGGCAATACATTTTAGCAATTTCATGAATTTTAGCCAAAAATTTGTATAAAAATTTATAGTTTTTGTATTTATTTTATTAATTTATTTCTGTTTTATTATAAAACAAACAATTCAAAACAAAATAAGAAAAAGTTTCAGATGACTCCATAGGAGAACCCTGAGTAAATTTAAAATTCAAAGGCCTAATATGCTATGAAAATGTTATCCCTTGTATTTACTAGAATACCGCTTAAGGTCAAGCACTCCATTTAACCCATTTGGAATTGAATGTACAAGTTTTGTTTAATGTTTTCTGGTGTCACCATGAGCAAGTTTTTCGGTTGACTTTTATTTGAGGTTTAGCGATTACGTAACCGTTCTTTCAAATGATCTCCTAAATACTCTCTTGAAGCCATATCGGGACTTTGTGCAAGAGTATTAAGCCTTTGGGGACTTTTTTTGTCAAAATATATTACCGTACTAAGACTTTTGCTGTCGACTGTAATCTATGGAATCTACCATATTACTAAACTAAACTAAGTGGTATACCTATACATATTTTTTCTTCTTAAACGATGGTGTTCATTGGTCTTTGGAGTATTTAAACTCATATAATTTATATATAATTTGTCATATTATTATCACAAAGCAATTAACAATCAGAAAACTCCCACAATCTCTGATGGAAATCGAACCCACGATATCGACGCTTTTAGTTTAGCATACTACCAACTAGACTATCAGGGCATCCAATTTTTATTGAATTAGTGGCATACATACATAAATACAAACATGCATACATAATTGGTCATTACAATCCTTTAGTCAGGATTACGACCTAGTTTCTCACACCACTTATGTTGTTGTTATGTGTGCGTTAATTTTTATACATGAGTGGCAGAACCTACAGTTTTAAGTCGACTCCGAACGACCGATTTCTGAGAAACTTTTCATGGCAGAGCTTTTGCCAAAAATCTTCTGAGGAGAAGTCGACGAAGAAATATTTTTGTCATATTTCGTTTAGTTGGAAATGCCTGACCTGGGGTTTAAACCGAGGTTTCACGTCTAATAAGCCAGCGCACTACCTACTAGATCACTTGCAGTTGATTTGTCATAGACCCTGCTCTTTAGTTATGGCTCTGTCCTTGCATTTGCTGGATTTCTGCCACTAAAGTGAATACATCAGCAGGATAATGACCAGAAACATACAGCTACATGTGTGAAAGAATGGTTTGTGGGTACTAAGTGCAATGTAATAAAGTGGTCAACAGAATCGCTTGATCTCAATCCTATATAAAGTCTATGGGATCTAAGGCGATTTTTCTAACTTCATTGAATCAATGCCACGCAGTTATGCTGCAGTTTTGAAATATAAGGGATACACAACTAAATATTAAATATTTTAGAATTTTTATTATTTGTCGCGCAATGAAATCGAGTATTGTTACTTTTTTATGAATTTCGTTCTTTAGTTTTGTCCGATGCTGTATGTATGTATGTATATATTCTCTGATTACCCGCCCAATACGAAGCTTAGTATACAGTATCGGACAAAACTAACGCATGAACTTTTTATAAATAAAACTCACAGTGTGTATCTCAAAAGTAAAAAAATTATAAATCGAGCAACCAGAATACGTGCTTCAGATTTGTCTGACACTGTATATTTAAAATGTTCGACATTGGCTGTATTAAATTAGATTTAAACATTAAGATTTTGTAAAAATATTTTTGTTGGCTGGTGTAAAGTTAAGAATGCATTATTAATTTTTTATTATTAGTTAAAAGAAAATAAATGTTCGACAAATGTTTGTGAGTTTTTCAGTAAAAATTTTTTAGTGTGAAAAAAATTCGAGAAATGTGACAATGTTCAAAAATTCTCAGTAAGATTAACCATAAAAAACAAAAAACGCTTTAACACCATGAGAGAAATGTGTTTCTATTATAAAGCTATCTTCAGTGTTGTAACTCATTTTAGGCCTCATAAGGACGTCAACAAACCGAATTGTTTACTTTAATATGAAGACCGCCCAGAAGGCGTTTAAAAGAAGGCAATGCACCATTAAAGGTGCACTTTTTGATGCGGTTTTTAGGAAATCTATTGAGAGACGAGAATGTTAGAAAACAACATTACAGCTGTCATTGGTGAACTAGCGTCTTGAATTCTGATAAAAGTATGACAAAATGGAATCTCATGGATGGAACACCTAAGGGACAACATTTCCAACAAGTAATCTTCAATAAGAAACACACAGGCATGCATTTATCGCCCAAAATACATTTTTTTTTTACAAATTTTCCGATTCTCTCAAATTTTAAATTCTGTGGAGAATGAAAAAAATTGTAATAGAAAAAACAATAAAACAATTGTATCACGATCATAAAAAATATTAATTATCTCCGTATCATATTTATCTTTACATTCTAAGAATTATTATTTAAATTTACTATTTGTCAGATACTACATGTGTATTTAGAAGTTATCTTCTCTATCCATCAGTATTTTTATTGCATACGGAAATTGTGTCAAGCGTTTTTCGATATGTAAAACAGATTGGCCGCAGTCTCTGACGACAATCGGTTCATTGGATAGAAAAAAATCAAATCAAATCAAATCAAATCAATTGCAAATTCTTGATAAAACGGATTTGTGATAGACTAAAAAATTACTCAGTTCCATATAAATTTATGTGCATTAAAAATGTGTTTCTTCTTTAATTTTTTCTTCATCTTAATTTAAAAATAAAAATATAGCAGGTGCTGTTGTCATGTTAGCTCTGAGCGTATTTGTATCCCATGCCTAAGAGTTCTGTGAAAAATGAAAATATTATCTTTGCGGGAGGGTGTACTATGTATTGTACGCAAGTAGATATTGACTTTGTTTTCTTTATTAACCCAAATGGAAAAAATACAAAAAATTACCAAATGTTATTGGCCTTGATATTTCAACAAAGATAACCAATATTGGTATTATTAACATGCACAGTAAATTTAATCAGCTGATTTGTCGAAATTTTACCAAATGTTTAATAATTATTGTATATTTTGAAAATATACTTACATACGTGTACTTTTGTATCTTGTAGCCAAGTGATATTTCGTTTTATTAATTTTCGATATAATTTATGTGCATTTTAATGATTTACAAAAAAAAAAAAAAAAATTCTACAATTATGCTGGTGTTAAATTTTATTGTTTATAATACGTTAATACATTTTGTCTAGGCTTGTACTTATAATTGCACCACCAATTACACCAGTCCGGCAAATTAAAAAAAATAAAGTCGTGCTTCAACTTATTGGAGCGTCAGTAGCGCGAATTGACTTTTTTTTTCGCTAGATAGTAGATAGGGACACTAGCCCAGGGTTTTACGTGAGTATCGCCGCGATGGCTTACCCCACGGTGCTCTAAGCACGAGTGAACACAATGCGTCTACCAGCGCCCCCACGCACAATGATGCAACCCTGCACAATGCCTTATTACATCACCATACGTGAGTACTAATTCGAAGGGCGCTAAGGGCCTATAAAACAATTCTCCTTCCGTAACTCGAACGAAATACGAACATGAATTCTATATTTCGAAAAATTTTGTTCCTTCGTTTAGGCTAGATAAGTGGGCAGACCTCCTTTGTAGGAAGAGGTGCCACTTAGATTGGCATTTAGGTCCAATAGTCAATATTCAACATTCCAAACTAATCGGAGTCCAAAATAAATCTTGCTATTGCATCAATCTGTATATAAGAGAGCTCGGTTAAGGACGTTCAAAAATCTTCGACTTTTTTTTTAACAAGAAACACATGAGGTGAAAGACAGTGTCTTTCTACAGAAATCATTTGATGTAATGGCCAAACTTTCGCCACGCTGCCCATGGGGAGTGCTATTGTGCATCCATTGGATTTAAATACAAAAGGGAATCAGTCCCCTTTTTATCAATACGAGTCCAACAGTGTGTTGATATATTGCACGTACCATTCTGTTGCAAACAAAATAGAACTTCTCTGTAAAGAGCGGATAACATCTAGTTTAAATGAGGTAATCATAATACCTGTGAATTGTATCATGGTTAGTAATACAATTTAGTATTACAATGTCTCGCAACCCCTATAAGATTTACCTTTAAATGATTCCTTTATAAATCCTGGATATTCATGGACAAGGGCGGACGTTAAAAATTCTTTCATTAGAGATTTTATCGCAGCCTGTTATTCTTAGGAAATCAAGACATTTTGAGGGAAAATTCCGTTACTACACAAGCATTGCGCTGTTTTGAAAATAACCATGGCGTTTACATGATCCTTCGGTTGGTTTGCTGATCCTTCGGTTTTAGTTTGTGGATATATGGTATAACACTAGTACGCACACAAAAGAATTTCAAAATTCAAGTCTCAATTTTCAACGCCTTTGGATCTACAGGACATCCATTTTAATAAAACAAGTTTATGGTTTCCACATTTAGCAAAACAGACGGAATAGATGAAAACTTTTTTGACAGACGTAGTTTCAACAATATAGCCGTTATCAACTATCAACATTCGGAAATTCCTATTGGAAGACCCGATATTGTTTTTAGATTGATTTCAATATTTATGGTGTTGTCGTTACTTTTAAATAATGTTCAGACAGTAAGACCTGTTAGATTTCTTTACAAATTATTGAGTTTGATCAGATATTTCGAACTGAAAGCTGAATTTTGATTCTATTTCCCATTTTCCATGATAAAAACTTCTGCTCTTAAACGATTGTAGTGCTTGTAAAACTAATTAAATGACGATTTTACACTGAAAAAAATTGTAAGTAAAATCTTATAAAAAGAAAAAACAGAATTTATTCTGACATGAACAGACTCATTTGCCTAATTTACACAGCACAAGTGATACTTTTCAGTAAAAGTGAGAGCTTGAGTGAGTTGCATTTATAAAGAAATTTAATTAATAGAATATTTATATGTAAATTTATTATATTGACGTCACATATCAACTGGTAATATCAAGTTTACTTATATTTCTTGAAATAATATACAGAAGATAAATTTCACAAATGAATATTCATAGACAAACTGAAACTGAAATACACAATCTATTGTTGTATGCAGAATTTGTGGATACAGTTTGATTGATAAATAGTTTTTTGTGCGTGTTTTTAAAGAACTATTCACGTTGCATTTGAGAGTTAAATAATTAAGTGCTCATGCATCCAAAGTTACATGGATGATTCATTATTATTCAACTGTATATGGTATTAACGGTAATAAAAATTATATGTATGTATGTATGTAATGAATTAATATTATACATGGTTTTACTGTTTGTGTTTCGTTTTTAAAATTTATTTCACACTTACCTGTTCCAATAACGTTGAGTTCTTCATAATTAAAGGGATCACCATCGCCAAATGTGTGTTGTAGGTGCTGATGTTGTTGTGCTGTATGCTGTTGCTGTTTTATATGATGTTTAGAAGCCATGGTGCGTTTATTTTTATTTTTTTTTATTAGAATCTGAGTAGTGCTGTGATTTTTTTTAATTTATATGCGATAATAAAATGTTTTTAAATTTTATTTTTCTATTCTATTTTCACTTTAGGCAATAAACACGCTGATTTTTTCACAAGTAAAATAAACATTTATTTGTTGATGTTGTTGTTATTGTTTTTTTTTTATCAGACGACAAATATACTTAAAAAAAACATTTAAAGAATTTACAAACTATTAAACTCTCTACTATTCTATAAATATTGTATTTTAAAATAAAACACAAAATATATGTTTAGAAATAAACAAATAAAAAAAAATTCAATTTGTATGTTGTTTAATAAATATAATAATAAACTAATAATAACAAAAAAACTGCCGAATACAATATAGAGACGAAAATAAACACTTGATTTTTGAAGATCATTAACGAGAGATTAATAACAGAATTAAGCAACAAAAAAAAAAAATAAAAAAATTCTATACCATCACTTTTGCATGTGTAAGAGATGGTCTGCGTGTGTATGTGAGTTATAATAAAGAAGGCAAAGAAAACAATAATAAAATAACATCAAAGAAACAATAATAGAATATTTTAACAGGTGAAGAAGAAGAATTTAACAAATACCAAAAAAAAAAAAGAAAACCAATATCGAAAATACAGCAGCAAACATACACTTTTATTCACAAGAACAAGAATAAGAAACAAAACAAACAGACAAAACAGAGACACTAAGAGCCCAGCTTGGAGGATAAAGAATTTCCAAAGCTAGAGAGTGTGAGCGAGATAGAGGGTTAGAGAGCAGGGAAGTGGTAATGAAATGTAAAAAAAACTTAAATTTCTGTTAAATTCAATTGACAATTGTACAATAAAACTGATGTGATTAGTTAACATTTTGGAACACAATAAACGGGATAAAAAAGGAAATTACGCCATTAACATGTTCTTAATGCACTAAATTAAGTAAATAAAATTCCTACGAACTATTCGTCAAATTACTTTCTTTTTTTAAATAACACTTAACCTAAAAACAAACGAAGAGAAGGCCAAATAGGCTAAATGCTCCTACTTAAGTAGAAGTAAGAAAATCGTTTGCATAAACCTATATTTTTGAAAACCATAATAAAGCCTCAACGACTGTGTACAACATACATACAGTCGAAGCAAAAAGTCTACACACACCTTTGCATGTAGACTTTTTTCTCGGAGATTTTTATCAAATTTAAAAAGGTGTTATAGCGTTGTTTAAGACAAGAGCAAATATAACACAAAAATTATTGAAAATATAGCGGGAAGGGAATCTACATATATACAAGATGTATGTACACTTTTTTTCTGTAGCTGTATATAGTAGGTATGTATGTATAAGGATATTTGTATTTATTAATAGGGTTCCACATTAATGAAGAACTCACAGTTTTTAATTAAATTCTTTTTCTATTATCTATAATTTTTCTAGCCACCAATGATTAAATGCAACCGAAATGTAATACCTCCTCCTTAATGCAATTCCTCCCCTAAATGTAGAGCAATTGGCATCAAAATGTAACGTTTTATCTATTTTTCTATAATGTTTCTTCTTTTGTCCTATTAAATATGTTGTTCCAAACAATAACAGGCTAATTTTTATGTCAAGAAGTGTTTCTGAAAAATTGAGGAACAATATTAAAAAATTGCAAATTAAAGGTACTTATGCGAACAAGCCTAACTTAAAAAAGAGGATGATGAAAGTCTTTTGTTTTTTGGGCTTTCATTGTAAATATGATGGAGCTGCATTACGATTTAGATCAACATGTTTTTTATTAATAACATGAACAAAAAAAAAAAAACATTGTTAGAGAAATGGAGATTAAGTTTCGTTAGCAGAATATGATAGCCTACATAAATAAATAGCTTAGGAGCACAGAGATATTGAACTCACTTACAGTAGAAACATGGCCAGAGATTTCATTGAAATTTCAGCTTATTCAAGTATTTTTTTAGAACATTTTCAAATCTTTGATTTTATATTCGAGTTTTTAATGTACCACACTACAGCTGTAATTATAATTAACATGTTTCTTATGATAGATGTTATGTTACATTTAATTAATATTGAAAATAATAATCTAGTTGCCGACATCTATCTACTTCCATCATATGCAACCAGTTTACCATTGAGTTTCTGTATCGAGATTGTGGATGTATCGGAGATTGTGGAAGTTGTAACTGCGTTTGTATATAAATTTAGCTACGTTCAGATTACAAATTTTACATGAAATTTTACAAAGTCAAACAGCCATCAACAGTTTTGAGTATGCAATAATTTCATAGATTAAGTAATGTTCTATGATTCAGTTCTTGGCATAAATTAAATAAATCGATAGATACGACAAAAAATAAAACTATTTTTAACGTCCAGAGATGTTGAAATATATCAAAATTTGTTTATAATAATAAATAAAACAAGAAGAAAATTTCCGTTTCAAGAGAGGTCGTCTGAATTTCCAAGCATTCCGTACTGACTTTACCAACATGTTTCAACAATATAATCTGGCATCACCTCTTTCTATTAGAAAAGCAAACTAATGCGGAAATAGATGAGTAGTAATAAGAAAGTAAAAAAAAAACAAAAATGAAAAAAGTTAAATGAATATATGTATAGAACCAAAGTAATAATCTATTGTATGAAAATACAACAAAAATAATTTTTTTATTCTTTTTCGTATATGAGGAGTTAAATAGTGCAAAACGAAAATAAAAATAAAAATGATTTTAAAAGAACAACAAATTAAATGAGAAACACAAAATACGAGTAGTATTGTATTAACAACGTAAGAAAAAGCAAAACTGTAAGTAGGTATAGACAGAATAATAAAAGCTGGTTGTATTATAAACATATTGTAGTTGTTGCTCAGTTGATTGGATGGATAGTGTGTTAGCTAGCGGTGGGACTGTGGTGACATGACGAGAACAAAAGGTTAATGATCTACTAATGACGTTGATATTAGATTTGTTTTGTTGTTTTCAAAACGTAACTGTGGAAAAAACAAATTATGAGAAAATCGAAAATTTCTAAAATATAGTCCAAGTTTGCAAAAATATTGTACAAACTAACAAAAACAAAAAAAAAAGAATATGAAATTTTTAATAATAAATAATAAAAAAAGAAATAAACAAAATAGACATAAAAAGTAATTGTTGTTGTATGCAGCATTAATTTTTCAAGCAATTGTAAAAGCCGAACTGGAATCGGCAACAGCAGCAGCAACAAGAGGAACCATTTTTTTTGTCTCTTGAGTATTCGTCTCTTTTTCTGGTTTCGTTCACCAGAAACTTTCAAATAATAGACACAGCCAGACAGATATACAGCCAGAAAGTGAGACGAACAGACGTAAAGCACGACATGTATGAATGAAACACGTTTTACCGTTTTTTTTATTTCTTCTTTCCCATTGTTCATTTTTTTCTTCTGTTAAATTGTTGTATACACTTTTTGTTTGCTCTTTTCTTTTTTTTTGTTAATGATCCGCCTTTGTCTGGGAGGGACAAATTGTAACACATAATTTAGTACTTTTTGACCTGCTTTAGAAAGTATGCCTTTTTTTTTTTGCAACAATTCGCATCATTCACTTGTTTTTGTGAATAATTCTGTATGAATTATTGACATTCTAAATGATTTCTTCAGAAATTTATACTGTAGCATACACATACTCTTAATTGGTTTATGAATTTTTACATTCATACACAATATTTATTGTATTATTTTTATATTAAAAAATATTTCATTTGCTGGTAGGCACGTTACATTATGAAACTATACAATAATAATTCATCAAAATTAAATATGGATCTTATTTGAAAGTAAGGAGTTATTTAAAAGAACAGGCAAAGAAATATTAGATGGATGACGACTGTCCACCTAATTTCAGAAGGGTTGCTAGCAAGTTATTTAGAATGGAGGACAGTTGTATTAGTATTTTTAGTTAAAGAAGTTTTTTAAGATACTTTGTTTCTAATTTTTAATTTTATTTGATTTAGCCTTTTCATATCAAATATGTGTATAATACTGTATTTAGGCATTTTACTACTTCCATCACATTATGAAACTCCTGATGTGAAAAGGGATATTTTAATCGATTATTTAATCGTACACATTTCCTTGAAACCACAAAATGTAATTTTTTTTAGAAAACAAGATAAAAAATCTTAATGTTCCCTATAAATTAACAATTTTTCTTTGAAAACTATATTTGCAAATACAGTAATCTCGCGTTAATGCGAACTTCCAATGTAGTGAAGTGTTTTCAATAGTACACATTATCGCGAGTTTACTGTATACATACATACATATATAGATTCTTATTTCATTAAAGGAATTAGCTGAATGCAATATTTTTCAACAAATTAATTGTTTTAAGAAAAAATCCATTTTTAGACAAAATTATCAAAATTTGCAATAAATTAAAAATTATTTTTTGGGTGCCCTGCTAGTCTAGTGGTGGGTCGTGGGTTCGATTCCCACCAGAGACTCTGGTCTGTGACGCTACACCGAGCATATTGTCAAGTTACTCCGCTCGTATATAATTAGAATATAAAAATATAAAATAAAAATTATTTAAAAATATTTCCACAATAGTTCACATTATCGTCTGCTTACTGCACTGATTGTGTGCGTGAATACAGGGATAACCCATCTGCAATTGTGGTAAAGAAAAGGAAATGAATTTTTATTTTAAATAATTGCGTATATCTGCTCTGCACACTCTATACGTTCTAAAAGAACTTTCCTAATTTCTACAAATAGTAGAAAGTTCTGAAAAGTTCAGCGGATAGTACCCTATAGATCGAATGTGAATTCAACTAATTTGCATTGTCAGCTTGAAAGCTAAGTTATTCGCTAAAACTGGATAATTATTTTATGTAAAAGTAATTTGGCTTTGAATTAATAAATATTTCTTGGATTATAAATAATAAAATTATGTTTCGGCCTTAAAAAGGCATCACGTTATATTACAGTTATAACTTATCCTCAAAGATTTTGTGCTAAGCAAACTTAATATCAAAATAATATTCAACTCATAACAATACAACATTAATTAGACACTTTTGAGTAAATTAAAACCATCGTTTGATTTATTTTATAGAGAGAAAAAAACTATGCAAAAAGAGCGCATGCGCACAAGGTTTTCCTTAAGAAACCTAAACACATTCACACTATTTCAGAGGTCAATGATTTCCAACACATGGTACTATTTAGTGTACTAACTTACAGACGAAGAGAGAAATGTACCAGCGAAAAATTTTTAAAGAGAGCATCTCCAGTGGTGTGGTGATATTTTTAATATTCTGAGACATTTTTTTCCGATTGTTGTTATTGTCACTTAAACAACCTTGTGTATGTTGTTGCTGTTATTATAATAAAAAATAGTATATATTTTATTTAAAATAAAAAAAGAAACAAAATGATCTTTAGCATTTCTAATAATTTTAATGGAACACAAATAAAAAGCAAAAGAAAAAATAAAATAAAATATTTTTAATAATATAAATAATTTAATGATTTTGGGGAATTTAATAAGAAAGTGTGTTTATTCGAATGTTTTTGTTTTTTTTTCGTCTGCTATATTTAAGAGAATGTGTCACAAATATTTAATAATTTTTTTGTTCACTTTATTTCGTAAATTTTGTTTAAAAATATGTACATACATACATATGTATGAATGTATATAATATAAACGAAATAGTAACAAAATCAACAATCAGCATTAAAAATAATATCAAATCAAACCACCAACACACACAAACATACGCTACTCTTTTGCTCACTATCAAACAAGTACATCAACAGTAATAACAGCAAAACACAATTCTATAGAAAACAACGAAAACAACTACAACGAAGACGACGTTTGCGGCGACGAAGCTCAATACACATTTATTTATACACTGATACACAAATGAGAATGTACACATGCGACACACACACACGCGCGGATTTATTGGTGATCAAGCAACCTTCCAACATTTGTACGTCATGTTTCTCTCTCTAAAGCACCAAAAGAACCATCACCACCAATATTAGTCGTCCAACAATCTTTAAGCAGCCAGCCATTCATCCATCTCTAACCAGCTCGCTCGATGGCTCACTGGCTGGGTGGATGTTTGACTAGACGGGTCGTAAGCCGTAAGGTTTTTTTTGTTTTCTGATTATTTGGGGTTTATATGACAACTGAAAAAAAACCAGCAACAACAAGAAGTAAAAATAATAATCGACCACATTTGCTGTTGTTGCTGCTGCTGCTTTTGCTTATTATATACGTATATATTATTTACCTATTGCTGTTGCTTTTTATTTATTATAAAAATATTATGTTTTAAACAATATTTAACTTGAATTGTTTGTACTTATTATAGCTATGTATGTTATAATTGTAATGATAATACATTAGGGGCTTTGAATAATTGTTAAACAATATTGTTGCCCGTAATGCTTAATATTTGAAGGAAAAAATTTATACTAAAAAAAAAAACAAAAACTAACAAACAAAACGCCGAAAATAAAACACACACTCACACACAGGAACAACAACAATAAAATATAATGTGATCAGCGTCGTTTGACTTTTTTTACATTCGTTTCGTTATTTTTTTTTCTATAATTTCCACACATTCAGTTCGTTTTTAAGTGTCTTTCATTCATTTATTGTATGAAAAAATGAGCATTTTTTTCATTTGCATAATTTCGTTTGTAATTTTCTAGATTTCATTATGATTTTTATCTCTATGTATTCTAGTTTAGACGTATTAAGGTTTTTAACACTTTTTATTTAATTTATTTCAACCTTAACATGGTTTTAACTTCATTTAAAATCAACTTTTTAGCAAGAATTTCTTTTAAAAGACGTTGAAATTTTATCGCGTCGGCACTACAGTACACTGAAAGGAAATGCCAGAAATAACTCAACTGTCACAAAGCCTCGATACAGTAAAGAAAACACAAACACACATGAAATTACTCTCAAAACAAAACAAAAAAAAAAGCAAAAACACTAAACCACTCGTACTCAAAAGAAAAAACAAATATTAAAAACCAAAAACAAATACAAAAATCATCATACAAAATATTAAGAGAAAGCCACACAACGCACACCACACATGCCGATACACAGCATTGATGAAACAAATTCTAAGGGGAATCCGTATTATGTTAAGTTTATACACAGACGCACACATGCAGACATGCTTTTTGATTATTTTATCAAGTACCTCTGTTGAAAACAACAAACAAAAAGCACAACCACAAAATCAATATCAAAAGAGTCTAAAATGTTAAAGAGCTGGAAATAAATTTCTCCTTCTTTAACTCCTTCATTCATTACTAGTAGGTAGTCATGTTATGACTTATTTTGCATTTATTTGCTTAGGTTTTGGTTTGTTTAGTTGGTTGGTTGATTTTGCTTTTGCCACATTGATTTTATTTCATTTTTAAGGAGAACATAACCTAAACTGTAAAGGTTCCCCTATTTATTTCCCCTGCTAATTTTAAAGTTAAAATCAACACTTAACAGTATGCATGGTATTTTTTTACTTTATCTAAAGGTTCAAGTCGCAGCTTAATAAATATCGCCTTGTCTACAATATTATAAATAAGGGGTTCAGTTTTAATTGGTAAGAGTCTAAGATTAGTGTAAAAATTTAGTTGAGATTGGGGGCTATAATAATTGTGGTTGCAGAAAATTTTCATTTTGCTAACCCAAGGCATTCAATGTTTATAGACATAATAATTTTAGTCAACATTTTAACAAAGTTTGAAACCATTATTGCCTGTATAACTAAACCAAAACCTACGCATTTAATGGGTTAATAACTTGGATTACCACCTTTAGTGAGAGAAATATTTGAAACGGTTTACAACATTTTATTTTCCTTGTTTTCTAACCACAGTCCAATGAATGTGGCCTGGTGTATTTTAAACCCCAGAGGAGAGTTTTTTCTTCATATTTCAGGGTATAAGATCGAAAATCTGGTTAAAGTCTGGGAAATATTTTCACAACAAAGGTTGTTTACATATATTTCTCTTCAAACACGGCAAAAGACAAAAACTGTGCAATAGGTTGCATACACGCAGAGCATTTTTATTTGTTTAAATTTTTGCCAAAAATTTTCTGTTCAATTGGCTTCAAAGTGGAGACACGAATTTTTTTTGTTTGTCGAATTTCCTGTTTGCTTTTAAGAAAACAGATTCTGATTTATTTAAACATAATGCAACCAAATATGTATAAAATAAATTAAATTATTTATAATTTCCATTTCCTTTATCTTTCTTTGCTTACAGTAACAATGGAACTTAATTAAAATTATATGATTCCAGTTAAAAAATACGTTTACAACACGATCAAATAGAAACAACTTTTAAGGTGTGTTTGAAAAAATTGGTACCAATTATAGTTGCATTGAAAATTTATTTTAAAATTGCTCTTCAATTTAATGTGGTATTTAGACAAAGAATGCTTCTTTTGACAAATTCTGTATTCTTTTGTTTAAATTTTCTTATTTTTTGGGCATTTAGCCGAAAAATCTATTTTAATATGTATGCGATTAGCGAATTCAAGACTTTTCAAGTAAATTCTTTTTCATACCGTTTTGAGATTACTTGTACACAAGCTGAAAAACACGGTTAATGTCTACAATAGTTGCTAATTATTATTGTGAATGATATTTGCCTGTTTTTTAGGAATTAGGAAATGAAATATTCCGTGGGAATAGTGTTCAGTTTTAATTGTTATTAAGGGGAACTAATAAGGAAATTTAAACGTTCTAGTGTGAAAAAGAGACGGACGGTAGGTAATATTAAATAAGTTGATGGCTGTACTATACGAGAAGTCTAGTATACAATTCATATTACAGATGACACTATAATTTAACAATTTCAGGGGAGTTCAATACATTAAAAATTTTCTAACAGATCGTACTAAATTTCTCCTCTGGTATATTTTCTGGAGGAATTTCCTTGAACAATTTCCTTTCATTAGGTTGTTGGCTGTACTAAATGTTGAGAAATTGGAAATGTTTATGTATTTCTATTTAAACACAAGATGGTGCAAATGATCAAAATTCGTTTCTTAAAATTTCAATTCAACAACTCATGTGTGGGTTTCAGTGTTTCAGTGTTGTCAGAATGTTTTCAAGTTTTACCCCTATTTTGAAATTCTCAATCCCAATCAGTGTTGCAAAATGGAAATTTTGAAATAGTACTGAACTATAACTAAAAGAGGAGTACCTTTTTGCATCAAATGGTACTTTTATGAAAAAAAAAAAAATATTTATTTATACTTAAAACACGTTGAATTTAATATAAAATCTAATCTCATATACAAAACAAAACCAGTTGATTCGAAACATAAAAAAGTCCCTCCCGTTTAGTCAAATATCGACGGAACGTAACGAAATGTATGTTGATTTCGGCAAGCATTCTCATCGTATTCTATAAACGAACATACATACATACGTTGCACGGACGTTGGGCTAACTGATGCTAAATACCTTTAGCATTATTTTGAACTGTTGCTACTAAATAAACCCCATTAATAGTTGAAAAGCGCAAACCATAAATTCTGCCTGTAATAATAAAAACGTACTGAAAATGTAGTTTTAGAAATGGAATTGGTACTGTATTTTTCAACACTGAGCTTAACATAGTTTCCAATGTTGGTTGCCAGGAAATTTAATATCTGTAACCAACTTCTGAAGAAATCACCAAAGATGAAAAAACCAACCAACTTTATGATTTCATAGTTTTCTTTAATAATTTTTGCTAATGTTATAAATTAAGATTCCGACATGCCTTTCGAAAAAGCACAAAATTATTATAAATATTTCGACAAAGAATTTTCAATTTGTAGCTTTTTTGCAAGCAATTTGGATAAACTATAAAAGAAGGAAATTATTATTCAAAAACGCATTTTAGCAAAATAATTTCAATTCAGTTATTTTTTGTATGCAATTTTCAAATTTTAATTTTTTATTTTAAACAGAATAACAAACACAATGGCAACACTACCCTTACTCATTTTTTGAGTAATGTAATACATTCCTTATATTCAGTGTTTCACTAATCTTCATAATAACATCAATTATCCTTAATCCAAACACAAACCACACCATTGGTAATGCAGTAAAAATGGTAACCAAAGATGTCGGTAAATTGTTCCGCTGACATATGTGAAAATTACTTATTCTAGACACACATCATACAAATAACGACATACAGTACATTTATATATGGTAATACAGTACCACTTCGAATAACAGCATATTGGTGAGTTTCGATTTTATTCACCACACCAGATAAATTCACCACATTTTGTAAAAACTCACCACAACAACAAAATTGACCACACTTAAAAAAAATTAAATTTTATAATTTTGCCTTCCCTCTCCGTCCGTCGTATATGGCACAAAGCTCCAACAACAACGAAGAGCGGGTGCAGCGGCAACAACACAACCGCAGCAACAACTAACCTACTCCTTTTCCCTTGTTTTGTTTGCTTATTTCTTCGAATTATTAAGTTAAAGAACGTTTATTTTTTTAACGAATAAAAACGAATTTTTCACCAGTGTTGCCTGGAAGAAACTTTAGTAAGCATTGCGTTGAACGTGTTCCTAATGCAACAATAAATAATAGTTGAAAAGCGCAAAGCCATACATATGTATATAAAAATGTAATAATAAAAAAGTACTGACAGCGTAGCGTGATCGTAACTTATTTAGAAAATTAATTGTATCGTGTATCTTCGAAGCTGATTTTAATTCAGAAAATAAAAACATTAAAAAAATTGTTGCTGTTCGTTTTTCGATAAACTTCCTTGATTAACGTACATTTTTGCCATATGGTTTCTTTGGTTGTTGTTGTAAAACACAGCCAGTATTTAAATACATTCTGTCATATTCATGCTTTTCTTTTACTTTTTCCTCCTTTTCCTTGAGGCAGTTCTCCAAATAAAGTTTATGCCACACTCTATTGCGTATCTGTTAAGTTGATTAGGGATTTGAAATTAAAAAACTTAAAAATTGAAAATTTTTTTTAAATGAAATCGTATACGTTTTGTCTCTTAGCCTCCGCCAATTCTAAGAGGATGTGCTCGTCTTCTAGATTTTTGCGTAAGACACCATCGACTAGGGATTCTTTTATTTCCATACATCTTCTTAAATTGTTTGCGTCAATTTGACACTATGAAGTGAAATTAAAAAATGTTTAAGGAGTGAAATGAGTAAAAAACATTAACCCTTTCATGACCGAATTTTTTGAGCCAGAGCTAAAATTTTTTTAAGGACATGTGTTTGTTAGTCATTGAGCTAAATATGAAGTAATATTAAATTCAGAGTCCTACGTATTCTGGTTTTACACGTTTTTAACCAAGCTTGTTTCCAAAAAAATAAATCTTTTACAAAAATTAAAAATTATGGAATTTATGAACAAAAATGTACAATGTTGCCTATAGGCAACATCGGGCATGAAAGGGTTAAATAGCATACCTTTAGCACTTCGTCTTGTCGATTCCTGATTAAAATTTTTTCAAGGTTCGCCTCTTGGCGATATTTTTCATCCATAAATAACAATCTTTGATTACTATAGAGGGAGAGAGAGAGTGAGAGAGAGATTAGATATTATACAACGGCAATTAATGGATTTAATATGTAATTATACTCATCGTGTTCCTCCTTCCTACTCTGCTCCATTTCTAAATGTTGTCGCATTTTATTGTTGTGATTAATTTCTTGATTTTTACTTTGGGTCGTCCCTTCTATAACTTTTCTCAATTTCTGTTCGTAAATATCTTGATATTCTCGCTCTTTATTCAGTTTCTCCATGACATCCAACCACTGTTTTTCAATTTGTTTTTCTTTTTGGCGAATTATTTTCTTCTCTTCAATCTGATGAAGTTGAGCCTTTTTAGTTTCCAAAAGCAATTGTCTGCTCTGCATGTGACGCCATTGTTCACAATTTTCTCTTTAAGAATATGAATTTCATGGATTTTTAAAATCTATGCCACCACTTGCTTTTTAAGAACATTGTTGTCTTCGATACTTACAATTCTCTCTGCTGATTTTTCAATTTCAATAGTTCCTCTTCAGCTTTAGCCCGTTCCAAGCTCCAAGCATTGACCCAATCTAATCGTTTTTGAAATTGTTCCTTTAGTCTCTCGTTAAGCAGAAGTATAATTTCTTCCTCCAACTGCATGCCTTCGAATTCAAGAATGTCTCGCAACCTAAATTCGTAAAAGTGTAAAGAAATATGCAATTTGTGTTACTAAAACCTTATGACGGGATTTACCATGTCACACGACACTCGGCGATGCGACTGAACTAAAGCTACATGGGACGATTCAGAGTGAAACGAAATTTTTTTTCAATGAATTAAGGGCATTAGCAAATAATAGAGAACAATAAGACACAGTGTATTATACGAAAATATGAAAAAAATATTTATTCGGCGTCTTCCTCTCAGCAGATAGATTTCTGGCAAAAACTGTCAGAGTAAATAAAATTGTCATGAAAAAGTTTCTCAAACATCTGTCGTTTGGAGTCGACTTTAAACTGTAGGTCCGGCCACTCATGTTTAAAATTAACACACGCAACATCAGAAGTGTGAGAAGTTAGGTCTGATTCATAAGCATACTCATTTAGATTCATAAAAATACAGTCATCAAAATTTACAGCCTTAGTTGATGTTGCATTTACAAAAAAAGAGAAAGGGCTTCGCTTCCCACATCACTTAAATAGCGTGTGTTAATTTTATACATGAGTGACAGGACCTACAGTTTAAAGTCGACTCCGAACGACAGCTTTTTGAGAAACTTTTTGATGGCAATTGTTTTTACTCTCAGAGTTTTTGCAAAAATCTGTTGAGAGGAAGGAAGTCGCCTAAGAAATATTTTTTCATATTTTGTCTTGTTGTAGATGTCTGACCTGGAATTTGAACCTTGGCTTTACGTCTAATAAGCCAACAACCTACTTTAAAACATACGAATCAGTTGAAAGCACACTTAATCAAGATGTTGTCGTTCACTATCTGTCCGAGAGCTGAGTGAATTTGGTATGATTGCCGCTTTCAAATCGTTAATTAAAACTGGGATTGACAGTCATAATGTTGCGAAATTTCAACCAAATCATCGTTCGTAAGGCTAGAGACAAGTGAAAATTTTGCTGAACGATGCCATCCTAATTGTATTTGCATTTAAACAACTGCAATTTCCAGTGCAACTTG
Organism: Sarcophaga variegata; assembly: GCA_932273835.1. Taxonomy (NCBI): domain Eukaryota; kingdom Metazoa; phylum Arthropoda; class Insecta; order Diptera; family Sarcophagidae; genus Sarcophaga; species Sarcophaga variegata. The sequence goes on along the minus strand of OW026360.1, from coordinate 48,551,747 downwards.
CTTTCGCTATCACCATGATTAAATCATAGGGGGTCAGTATGTTGCGGCACCCATAGTAGAAATCTGTCAACACTTTTTGTTTGCACGTCAAATAAAGTTTTAGAATTTAAAAATTGGAAATTTTGTATGGAATATAAAAAAACGTCCGTTGGTTGTTGCCGATTTTTGTTTCACTTACATTTGGCGCCGTTGATTCAAAATCATATCATACTCCTTGAGTTTTTCCTTGACCTTTAGAAAAAAAACCGTAAAAAAAAATTATTTTATTAAATAAAAAACAAAAAACAGAAAAAGAAATCATAGAAATGTTTAATTTAAGTTTCGATTTTGCTCACCTTAACGTCAATATAACTTTTAATGTTTTTTTGTTCAGTTGTCTGCAAAAACTCGATGATTTCCATTTTAATTTGTTTAAAAGATTAGACTTGTGGTGTTACATGGAGGGATTTGCACTTGTTTTGTAAAACTTTAATTAATAATTTCAAATTTACTTGGCATTTTTTTCCCCTAAACAAGTTGTTATGGTAACACTGTTTCTATGACGTATTTAATAACGTGTAACTAAAGTACTGTGGTGTTTACTTGAAAATGTTGCAGTTTTTTTGCAAAGTTCTTTATTTTTGTCAGACTTCAGATAGGAAAAGTCAGATAAATTTCACTTAAGAAATCTATAAAAATAATTAAAGTTTCCCACCAAGCTACTGGATCAATAAAAAACACATTTTTAATGTAAATAATACACAATTATTATGAAATAAGCAAATTAAATATTTAACGGAATATTCGTTCGGAATGAAGTCGTCGTAGTCTACAGTAATCCTTAGATTTACGTCGCACTATGTGGCATTTTGCCTGAAAACCTGGCCAAAATTAATAGAAGTGTTTTATGAGTTAATGGCTGGAATTTTTTGATAGTGTTAGTGATAATTAGGCCCAAGGATGAACCCAACTGATTTTGTTTCAAATCGGTCAGTGATTTCGCCTAGCCCCCATACAAATTCCCCTCGAAATTGCACTTATTTACACATAATTATGGTAATTATGCAACAATCATGATGCAATTTAGCATGGATCAGTTCTGTGTACTAAGAAATCATGGTGTAAAGTTTGGTGAAAATCAAATGACATTTGACCCTAGTCCCCATATAAAGTCCCCTTTAGAAATTCACGTTTGCGCTTATAAATGGCTTAAAAACATCGGTATCGTGATGAAATTCGGTATGAACATGTATTTTATAAATCTAATTCATAGTACCAAATTTTTTTATGGTCAGTCCATAATTGCCCCTTGGTCCAAAATAGGGCCCCTTAAGAAAATGTGTTTAGCAATTATAATTGGCTTAACAATTTTATTACCTCGATGAAATTCGACATGAACATGTTTAATATGAATGTGAATCATTTATGATCACATTTTATTATGATCGGATCATAAGTGCCCCTAGGTATCACATACGGTCCATTAAGAAAATCAAACATACATCTCATATTGTTATAATAGTCGATATACATATGTAATTAAGTTTTTAAAGTTCTATGATAATTAATATTTATTCATAATATTTATTTTACATTATTTAATACTTAACTTAAAAATACTTAAAAAGTGAAATTAACTACAATCGTTAAAATCGTTATCATTTTCATCATCAATGTCAGGAAGGAGTAATTTAATAGTATCTGATGAAAATGCTTTTCTATTCCTTCGCGATTTTTGTGTACTGCAGCTTATAAAAGGGCCACTACTTAAAAGTAAACCATTCAGGACATCTCGATTGGTATCGCTTCTACTAAATTTCCTCGCATAATTCGTACGCCATATGGCTTTATTGCCTATGGCTTTATTACACTGCGTCTAATTTTTTAATTTTTCAAAAAAAGGAAAATTTTCAAAAAATCGCCAAAAATAATTGCGCAAATTTGCGCAAACTTCTTTTTTTGTTCCTGAATGTAGAGAGTTCATATTTTCTTGTGGTATATAACATTAAACTACTAAAAACTACTTTCACCTTTAAATTCATTATCTTTTTTTTGGGTTGGAAAAAAAATGTGAAATTTTTATTATTTTTAAACTTTGAACAAATAATTTTAACATTAATGTATGAGATATATATATATAAAAAAACTGAAAGTAGCAGTTGCTCATACCTTTCAAAAAAAAAATCGATATAAAACCTCTATTCGTTTAGCCACAAAAAAATATCATATAAACCTATTAAAATTTCAAAAAAACACCAAAAACGCATTTAATTTTATTCACTTTCCTGACTTTGACATCGTCTCAAATCTACAAATCTCAACTTAAAGTCGGGAAAATTCACTACATAATGCAGAATTTTGTTATCTATCGAACTGCATACTCAGTTTCTTAAATTTCATTAAATTAATTTTTGCCTTTTTGGCCAGCTTTTCAGGGTAAATGCCACATAGTCCGTCGCCTCGATTAACGTTGATTCGATTTATGTCGTCAAATTTTTAGTTCCCTCTAACTTTTTTTTTTGCGTCGTCATTCGATTTACGTCGAGGGATTAAATCGATTTAAATCGAGGGATTACTGTAACTTTTTCCTTGTTAAAAACATACTACTTTGTAGTATGAGCAATATGAAAATCGATTTACGTCGTTTCGATTTACGTCGCCTTTTTTTGGAACCAACTGCGACGGATATCGAGGGATTACTGTTATAGGTAGTGTGATAGCTTGTTAAACATGAGGCCACAGTACAATCTCTAGATCAGACATCTCGACAAAAACGCAATATGAAAAAATATTTCTTCTGCTGAGGGAAAGCGGATTTCTGCTAAAAACTCTAAAAGTAAATAAAAATTGTGCTGAAAAGTTTCACAAGAAAATCTTTCGTTCGGAGTCGACTTTAAACTGTAGGTACCGCCATAAGAAATAAATAAAATAAATAAATAAAGAAAAATTATAAAATTAATACACACAACATAAGTGGTGCGAGAAACTAAGTCGTAGTCCTGATTAAAGGGTTGTATTAACCAATTATGTGTATAAGTTATTTATTGCGGACAAATAATAAGAGTAATTACATTGATCGTTATTTATTTTCCCATTTAAATAAATCTTTAATCAAATCAAAGCACATTTTAATTGATGAGAATGGGCCATCAACTTTGTTCACGATCCTTATTAACTTTCGGCGTTCAATACTATTAACGCGGAATATTTAATAAAACTTCCATTTATTAAACACAGACTCACGTCTTATCACAGACTGACTATTAATCATTCTTCGTTCTATTTATACTCCTTTATTTTTATGTCTGGTAATTTCACGATATTTTTTTAAGTGTTGTTTGTTTTTTACGTTCCGTGGACGTTTGGCTAACCGAGGCGTAATTATTTGTTTGTTTAGTTCAGTGTACCGTAGGTTAAGTTAGAGGACGTCTACTTGTCAATTAAGACAAGTACAGTACCCGGAGGTCGAATTGACCCATTGTACTACGTCCTAGTTTCTCACACCACTTATGTTGTGTGTGTTAATTTTATACATGAGTGGTGGGACCTACAGTTTAAAGTCGACTCCGAACGACAGATTTTTGAGCAACTTTTTCATGGCAATTTTATTTACTCTCAGAGTTTTTGCCAGAAATCTGCTAAGAGGAAGTCGCCGAAGAAATACTTTTTGTATTTTGTCTTGACGTCTGGCCTGGGGCTCGAACCCTGGCTTTTCGTCTAATAAGCCAACACAGTACCTACTAGACTACGGCGACTTCTCAGTGTACCGTATGATATGTACATTTTGTTGTTGTCTGTTATCTCTTGTTTACTTATTTTGGTTCAGCAGGCTCAAGCTCCAATCGAAATAGATGTATTGGAATCTCTCTCGGTTTCTTATAAAGAAAAAAACGTTTGAAAATCTTTTCACTTATTTCGAAGTCGTTTACTATTCTGTAATATTTGTTTTAATTTGTTTCGTCTGTTTATTCACGTTTAATTGAAGCGACTTAAAGCGGGTTTTATCCAATAGCTGAAATTAATTTTTCTTTAACAAAGATAAATAGGCGGTTTGATAGTGGAGGAACGAGAATTAATTTTTGTGACGTGTATAATCATTTCTAATTATTTTAGAGATTGAAAAATTTAAAGTTTTTGAGCACTGTTACCTTTTGTTAAAACCGTAGACGTTTCTGACTGCTACTCGGCGTTGTGATATCACCAGTATTTGTTCCTCAGGGCAGCCACCTTTGTCCACTTCTTTTTTCGCTGTATATAAACGATCTTCCCAACAAAATTAATTTATGCTGACGATGTAAAAGTTTTTCTCTCCTTTAATAATTTCAACGACCATATGTATCTTCAAAGTGATCTCAATAATTTCTTTTTGTGGTGCGAGTACAACATGATGGAGTTGAATATTAAAAAATGCAAATGTATGCGATTGTCAAGAAATAATTTTATCGCGGTTGGAGGTCATCAATTGGAGATTGTGGACTCTTTTATTGATCTTGGGATCCTATTAGACACAAAATTAATCTTTAATATCACTTTGACTGTAAATAAGGCAAGAAGCACTCTTGGCTTCATAAAACGTTGGGCAAAAGAATTTTCTGATCCATTTATTACGAAACAGTTATATGTATCGCTTGTCAGACCAATTTTGAATTATGGATCTCCATTGTATGGCATCCTCACTATTATGTTTACAGCGAACACATCGAATCTGTACAGAAACAATTTCTACATTTCTGTTTGCGTGGCCTTGGATGGAATTATTTGGTTATGCCTTCATATACTAGCAGACTGGCATTAATAAAACTGCCTACCCTTAAGAGTCGTCGAACAATGTTAAATATATCCTTTATGATTAACCTGATCAATGGTAATATTTGCTGTGAATTTCTGTTAAGATCTGTTAAATTCAATATTCCTTATCGTAACTTCCGCTGTTATAATCTGATTTATATTCAATTCTGCAGAACTAATTATGCTGTTGCTGACCCGTTAACTAGAATTTACAGTCAATTTAATTATTTGTCAGACTTTGTTGATTTTTCTTTAAATTCTTGTGTTATAAAACGGAATATTATTGTTTTTATCAATTCATAACTTTTCATATTTTTATTGTAACAATTACTTGTATTTTTGAAGAAACTGTTTGTAATTCTATTTAATTTTATTCGTACCTATTTTTGTTAGTAGTCAGTAAGGAATTTGTCCATTGACTTAAATAAATAAATAAATAAATTTGACAACGAAGACCGCTATGAGCAGCATTTTTTATGCACAAAAAAAAAAGATTTTTAACCCTTTCATGCCCGAATTTTTTGGGCCAGAGCTAAAATTTTTTTAAGGACATGTGTTTGTTAGTCATGGCCTAAATATGAAGTGATATTAAATTCAGAGTCCTACGTATTCTGGTTGTACACGTTTTTAACCAAGCTTGTTTGCAAAAAAAAAATCTTTTAAAAAAATTAAAAATTACGGAATTTATGAACAAAAATGTACAATGTTGCCTATAAGCAACATCGGGCATGAAAGGGTTAATAAATTAGTGCTTTGCTAACGCAATGATCAAACTTCGGCATGTATAATACAATAACTTCACTGTGTGTTATTTTTTCTCTTCTATTTATTGTGGCCTTTTTTACTTTCTTTCTTAACCCTTTCATGCCCGATGTTGCCTATAGGCAACATTGTACATTTTTGTTCATAAATTCCGTAATTTTTAATTTTTTTAAAAGATTTTTTTTTGCAAACAAGCTTGGTTAAAAACGTGTACAACCAGAATACGTAGGACTCTGAATTTAATATCACTTCATATTTAGGCCATGACTAACAAACACATGTCCTTAAAAAAATTTTAGCTCTGGCCCAAAAAATTCGGGCATGAAAGGGTTAATTCATATTTTGGTAATTTCTTTGTTCTTTCTTATTGTGTGTCATTCTTATCCTTTATCTATATCTTATCCTTTATAATATACGCTGTAAACTTAACACAAAATAAAACAAATTTTTCACTTTTTTACAATATTTCACCATTTATTTGTCTTTTTCAATTACAATATATTATTGTAGGTGTGTAATAAGTATCGTGAATAATAAAGATTTAAATTTCCATAAATTATCATTGAAAATAATTTTCAATTTACATGTTAACTGTTTATACCCTGCGCCACTTGTTATGGGTTATTATATCTTTAATGCCATGTGTGATACGAATTAAATTGAACAAATTTTGTCGTTATAGAAAGATAACTTCATAAAGATAATTTCATAATATTATACGAGAAACAATGATCATAATAGGAAAATCAGGCTAAGCCTCAGTGAATGCCGAATCAGTAAGTACGGTTCCTCGCTAGTCCACCCATTACAAAAATCGTAAAATCATTTTCACATAGACGGAGGCGAATCCTGTATTCCTAGAACATACCAATCAACAGCTGAAGTGAACTGAAACAAGACTAGAAGTATGAAGGGAAGAGGAACTCAAGGAATACAACTGATAAGAGCAAAGAAAGCTATACCACATTATTTTGGAAGTTATATAATAATAGCTGTCCTGTTAGTCTAGTGGGTAGTGTGCTAAACTATTACCGTGAGAGTTGTGGGTTCGATTCCTAGCAGGTCTGTTATACTACACTAAGCATATGGTTGAAGTTACTCAGCTCGTATATAATTAGAATATAATTTGTAATTGTATTGCAATTAATAAATAAATAATAATAGTTAATGGATCTTAAGTAGTCGCCGTGGTCTAGTAGGTAGTGTGTTGGCTTATTAGACGAAAAGCCAGGGTTCGAGCCCCAGGCCAGACATCGAAATAAAATACAAAAAGTATTTCTTCGGCGACTTCCTCTCAGCAGATTCCTGGCAAAAACTCTGAGAGTAAATAAAATTGCCATGAAAATGTTTCTCAAAAATCTGTCGTTCGGAGTCGACTTTAAACTGTAGGTCCCGCCACTGATGTATAAAATTAACACACACAACATAAGTGGTGTGAGAAACTATGTCGTAATTCTGAGTGAAGGGTTGTAATGACCAATTATGTATGTTATGTATGGATCTTAACTTCCAATAGCTCATTTAGTTGCCAATATGGTGTATGCAACTACAATTTTCCTTAAATTTAATAAAATTTTCAATGATATAACAAAATGCGAAATAATTGAAACCACTTTTAAGGTGACAAAACATATGCTAGCAATTTTATATTGAATCAGCCGCAGGCCAATAGCAATTTGTTCTCCTCCTTTAACATTTACCACTTGGTGCCAGCATGTGAACTGTGGCGCAAAGATTTTTTTCTGCATTCATTCGCTTATTTTATGCAAATTTAATGCAGTTTAACTGTGCTCCGAAGAAGTTTAAATTGAAACCATTTATTTTAATTATTATTACGGGGGAAGGCGTGTGTGTAGTGACTTGCACGGCATGTAAGAATATGGACTATATTACTCATTAAAATAAAAAATAAAAAAAAATACAAGCAACAAGAAAAATAATAATTTATGAGTAATTCTAAGGAATTTTCTTATGGGTATGGCTTATAGAGTATCACAGTCTTATGTATGAAAAATATGTTTCTGGGTATTAAAAGAAAATATTTTTTTTTATAAAGTGGCCAGGATAGCAACAACAAGTTGTTGTTTTCATTTTTTTTCGCTGTGAATATTCAGATAAATAATTGTAATGGTCATGTAAAACTGGACACAAATCTTGTTAATCAACAGGTTTGTGTCTTAAGTCTTTTGTTTTGGTATCTTCATTATGCGGCTGCCAGCCAGCCAGCTAGCCAGCCACTGCTTGTGTATTTTCACTTTTATTCGATGACACTTTTATTTATCAGAAAATGCATAATGGAATGTATTTGTTGTTGCCTTTATGTCATTTTGTTTCTCTCTTTGGTTTTTGTCAAATATTTTCTATTTTTAATTGCGTTTTTGTGTGAAAAACAAGAAAGTCTATGAAATTTATTATTTAAATACACACAGTTTGTCTGTTGTTGTATGCTTGTTTGTTTCTTTATTTGTATACAACATACATACATATGTTTATCCAACATATTTATCCACTTTATCGTTATGATTAGAAAAAAAGGCGTACGATTATATTTGAATGTCAAATTAATTTAACTTTAAATGCTTTTCTGTCAAATTTACATTAATTTTTCAAACATTTGCTTGCATTGCAAGTAGCGAATTACTTTTTAAACATATTCAACATAAATTATTAAATATTATGATATTTCTTTATAATTCACAATTCACAATCATAAAACTGTATACTTTATTATGGGATTTCATCAGATGCAATAAATTTAATGCTTTTGATTCGTTGACTTTTTGATATAAAAAAATGCAAAAAAATTTGTATATTTTTTTATGCATACGTAAATATATATACGTGAATATGTAATCAGAATTTTACGTTTCCAGACACGTGTTCGCTTTATAAGCGGTTTTCAAAAGAACTCAATTACAAGTGTCTGCTATACGGTGAATGACAGGCGATTAATTTATTGGGTTCATCACTTTTGAAATATTTTTAAATATTTTTTTTTTATAATTTCTTATCGCTGTGGAATGATTAATAAAAGACATGAACAATTTAGATAAAAAGAATAAATGATTGGAATTCGGCAAAATAATTCCCAATTAATAATTCATATTACATACATGCCTGGTGAGACAATGCAAATGTTTCAGAAATTGTTAACGTTTTTAAATACTGACAGCGTTTTTTGTTAGGGGCATTTTATACCAACCAGCATTTATAACTCTCAGAGTTGATGTAATGATATTTACTGGATATGTCGGGACTATCATTAAGTGCTTCCCATTTTTAAATTTAAATAAAGCAAGGTGTGTGTAAGTTACCATTGAAGATTTTTGTATTCGTTTGAAAATCCTTTTGATGCTGTTATGTGTGGTATATGTATGCAGTTCTACTACTGTATATAAACTATGTAGATATTCAAGTAACCAAACAATGCATCAACTATAAATCCGATGCCTGATTGCTTTTTGACTGCGTTAAAATACGCATTGACGACGTTTTGAAATAGAATACATTGTATATATTTTGTACAGCGGCATTATGAAACACGATACTTTGTTCAAACACAAATCAACTAACATTTTGGAAGGCAGCCATACATTACGACCTAGCTTCTCATACCACTTACATATGTTGTGTGCGATAATTTTATACATGATTGGCAGGACCTACAGTTTAAAGTCAACACCGAACGGCAGATTTTTGAGAAACTTTTTAATGGCAGTTATTATTATTAAAATTTAGTAGTCGTAGATCAAGGTTGTTTTTTTAAGACCAACACTCAGGAGATGACTCCTAATCATGCAGTGCATTGTGTTGGTATAACAGAAAGGTAGTTATAGGACAAAGGAAGTATAGAGTGCGAAAAATTTAATTTTTAAATCATTGTTTTTTCTAAATCGCCAGTGTAAAACGTTCGTGTCTTTATTTTCTTGAAAATTGCTTTATAATAATTCCCACTTTCACTTTCTATTGCGGCTAATCAGATATTAATGCCAGCAATCAGGCAATTACAAAACACCCAGGGTCTCAGGATTTGAATCGAACACACGGACTCGGAATTTAAAGTTTATCACACTACCAACTAGAAGACCAACCAATTTTTAAGGTTAGTTTACGTGAGTAAACGATTATCGTGAAAGATATACATATAATCAATAAAGTTTTAAATTAGGTATCAGTTTAATTCCGACGCCTGCATGTATGGGCTAAATTCATATAAAAAAGATGCTTTCTGGAAAATACCTATATTAAGTTCATACAATTAATGCAAATGTAATTCTTTTTATAAAAGAGTGATATTTTACAATTTATTTTAGTGTTTTCTTTTTTTTTTATCAAACTTTATATTTTATTGACCTTGAGCGAGGTTTAAGAAACAACGCATACTAGCAATTATATATCAGACTCTCTAACCCAACTTGTAGGATAGCACGCTGGCTGTAAGGCTTACCCTGTAGTTTTCACGTAGCACTTCCTCTATGTCACTGAAAAGCGGTGGCTAATATAAGCAACAAACTGCAGATGCAGAATCGCGGATAGCATTGAATTGTACCACTGTAGTGGTCCATTAACATGCAGTCGGGTGTTGTATGCTGATGCTGTGAAGAATAAAACTGTTTCAACCCAGAAACCACCGTAAACCAAGAAACCATCAACTGAAGCCCCGCCTTGAAGCTACAATTGAAAAATTGGTGAGGCAAAGGACCAGCTTTATGACTAATATGAACGAACTAATGGCAATCGCAGGCGGTATACGCCAATGCAATATTTTCTGTAGAAACATCAAATTGAGAGACAATTTAACGTTAAGGATTTACGATCTCTGAATACGCATTGTATGATTGCAAAGAAATCCGAGGAAGAGCAATCGAAGTGTCGTCTACTTTCATAAGTCAAGACTTCAACATCATTTATTGGGATAGTTGTGGGACGATTACCTACAAGCAACGAACATCTACGTTGAGGACTTTCATAAAAAAATGTTAATATCCACGGTGTACTCGCCTTCGGGAACCTTAAACGACTGTGTCACAGCAAGAGATGATCATAGTCGTGGGAAGTAAAAGCTTGGGAAATTTTATCGATTAATAACTAACAATTTTCTATTTTGCCTAAGGTCAACGATAATGGATAATATTTCTGTATGGTAAATACATGTTAATGTGAATGTTAAAAAAATGTTTCCTGATATACATACATACATAATTGGTCATTACAACACTTCAGTCGGGATTTCGATCTAGCTTCTCACACCACTTATGTTGTGTGTGTTAATTTTTTATGTACATAAGTGGCGCGGGACCTACAGTTTAAAGTCGACTCTGAACGACTGATTTTTGAGAAGCTTTTCATGGCTATTTTATTTACTCTTAGAGTTTTTGCCCGAAATCTGCTGAGAGGGGTCGAAGAAATACTTTTTGTATTTTATTTTGATGTCTGGCCTGGGGTTTGAACCCTGGCTTTACATCTAATAATCCAACACACTGCCTACTAGACTACGGCGACTTCATTTTCCTGATATACCTATCGTATGTAAATATGTGCATACGTTAGCTTCGTGGTGTACGCATTATGTCACATTTCTATCGAATAGAATATTTTCTTTTTTTCAATATCTAAAGTAATACAATATGTGGTAAATAATAATACTATTTTAATACTGTATTACTATTTTTCATTATTTTATGGTTGTTTTTTAAATTATTTTTTTATTTTCAAATTTATTTTTCCAAAACCAAATGGCTTGGAGTGTGAAAACTCGTTGCTTTGCATTACGAATTATTCCCTCCTCAATTTTGTTACATTTTGTGCAAAAAAAAAGTGGAAACGTGTCTGTTGTTATACGTCTTTAATTAAATTCCAAATGATTTCAACTATTTCCTGCTACAAGTATTCGTACCCGTACTCTAAAGCAGTTTTGTACGATAACTTGCTGGTACTTTGGCTGCTACCAGTGCTGTTTGATATTAAATTGACTGCAAGTGGTGGCCATTTATGAATTCAAAATTAATTTATGGTACTAAAAACACTCATCAGTTATTAAAGCGTTAAGAGAGAAAAACTAAATCAATTAACCGATATGAGTTTCAAATTTCCTTATCGCCCAGCCATAATAATAATTTGACTCAGAGTCAGCCAGTATGTCGATATGATACACAATGTGGTTTAATAAATGTGGTAACAAGAATATAGTTCATCATAATTTATGGCTTCATGGCTGGCTATTGACTGCCACAATATTATGCAGCATTTAACTGATATTAAGTAAATATTTCGCAATCTCCAACAGAATAAGTTCAAATTTAGCAATGGAATGTTCTTATCTGCTGTTTACATATTCATACATACATACAAAATAATATTTCAACTTTCAAAAGAATGCAAAAAAAAAATAATTTCAATTTTAATTAACTTACTTATGAAATTTAAGTTAAACAAATCCGAGTTTCAGTATTTTCGCTGTATTGATATTTCTCCAAAACGATATTCAAATTGTACGTGATTAACAAAATACATATCGGATGTTGATAAACTTATCTTTAAGTCGCCGTAGTGTAGTAAGTAATGTGTAGACTTATTAGGCATGAGGTCATGGTTTAAACCCCAGGTCAGACATCTTCAGCAAAACGAAATAAAAAAATTTTTCTTTGGCGACTTCACCTCAGTAGATTTCTGGCAAAAACCTTGTCATGAAAAAATTGCTATGAAAAGTTTCTCAGAAATCTGTCGTTCGGGGTCGACTTTAAACTGTAAGTCCCGCCACTCATACATAAAATTAACACACACAACCTAAGTGGTGTGAGAAACTAAATCGTAATTCTGACTGAAGGGTTATAATGAATGTACTCGTATGTATGTATCAGAGATCAGCAATGAGTATTCAAAAAGATGAGTAGATTCGAATCATATTCATAATTTCTGATACTTATACGCATTCATACTTAGTTTAATATTATACTCATACTACTCATATTCAAAGTTTGAAGTACTCATTGTACTCCTACTTAACAATACGCATGATGTTGTTGATTTCGACTCTCCATAACTCAACATATACACGAAGCACAAAATAAGTATGGTTCGCGTATGAACACCAAAATACTCACTAGAAGGTTGTATGTTTGCTTTGCTCGTTGTCTTTGTCTTTTTCTTTCTTCTTTTTTTTATAAATGCAACAACAAATAAGACTGTAAATTTTGATGAATAATTCGAGTCACTCGAATCATTTATGAGTATTATAAGCATTTTTCTAAATTTATGAATCTGAATCTGAATGAGTAGGCGTATGAATGAAACATATTTCGAATGTTATGAGTTTGATATCAACGTTGTCTCATACTCATTGCAACCTGTACTTATAAATCAATGTTGTAGTGAGTACGAATGAACCAAAGTAGTTGAATTTCAATACTATTGACTCACTCATACTCAAAATTTCATGAGTACTTATGAGTAGCGAAAAAACGATTCATTGTTGATCTCTGGTATGTATCTTAATTACATTCGAAAGTGTTTTTCATTACTTGAGGATAAATATACAGGATCAAGAGAAGCTACGCTTACTAATTTCAAAGTAATTTTCAATATGCAATCACAAACAAATGGTACTGAGATTCTGTTAATAGTATAACTTATAATTGGGTAATTTTTATAAGAAGAAAATGCTTTCTTAAGATAGATTTTTAAAAGAACATTTCGCTTAAAGTATTGTTCATCGAAAGCTATGACATTTTGTCTATCTTTTTAGCAATATAAGGCATCCGCTCGTATTTTGAGCTCCAGAATGAATCGAGTAAATATTTGATATCGTGCTCTGACTTTAGTAAAGTATAACGCAGTGACAGCGTTCTTTATTAATCGAAATTGATGATAGTCAGTAGGGCTAAAGTCTGGGCTATACGGCGTGTGAAGTAAAAGTTCCCATGGCAAGTTGTCAGGCAAGTTGAAACCAAACAGTATTGATATCAATACCGTGAAAAACGGGTGCAAAAAATCGGTTATCATGGTGCGATAGGTATTTCCATTGACCGTAATCGTTGCGTCGTCTTCATTTTCAAAGAAATATGGGCCAATGATGCCTCTGTTCTACAAGTCGTACCAAACGGTCTTTTGTAATGGGTGCATTGGCTTCTGTAAGACCACGTGCGAGTTTTTTGAGCCCCAAATACGGTTCTCTTTCTTCTTAACGTATCCACCAATATGAAAATGGACTTCATCCGAAAAGATGATTTTTTTTTGGCAAAATCGACATCACCATGCAGTTGCTCGTTTGTCCAATAAATCCTAACGTTGCTCAAGTCTAAACCGATGCATTACGTTCAGTGGCGATAATATACTGAATTTTGTGATAGAATGGAATGACATAACCATTGCCAGTATGTCATTTTTTTCTTTATGAGTCGCTAAATGTAAGCCATGTTCGCGCTTGAATTACCTCAGTTTTCGTTTAATATCATCAATGCCTTTATATACGCTTAACAACATGTATTGTGGCATATTCTGTCATAGTTGAACTTGCACAGATCTGGATCCAGAATAAATAAATGTGTTACCCTTGATTTCAATCGCTTGATGCTGTATGTAAACTCCATATCTTGAACGTAATTCTCATTGAAAAATCTCTTCTGAACACCTTGATGACGCTTGATGTAGCAAGAAAAATTAAATTTCGGTAGAAATGATTCAATTCGCTGCCTTTATAATAACCATTAAAGGTTCAGTGGTTGATTTGTCTGTTTTCTTTCTGAATATCTCCCTCTATAGCTAGGTAAGATTTCTGGTTACCTAATCGCTTCATCACTCTGGGCGTAATTCTAGATTGACCAGAGGCTATATAGCTTTTAGGAGTAAATTTTAGAAATATGAAATGTGTCGAAGGCATTTGCTTGGAATCAACGTCACTATTTGTTTTGGAGTCTTCTCCAATGGCTCCTGTTTACTTCTTCCTGGAGTTACTTACACAGTTTTCTTTACTTTTTTAAAGTTGGGGATTGAATTAATTTTCTGCATAGGTTTCGAGTGCTTTCCTACTTTTTATTTTATATAGCAGCTTTTCTTTCTGAACTACATTATCGATATTTTCTACCGTAAATCATTACCCAGCTACCATTTGGACTGTGAACTATTGCCTTCTCCGATACATATCTGTGACAAGAGTGTGTTTACCACATTTTCTCTGTATATATATGTCCAGTTGTAGTATTTCACATTACATTTCTTTACTTTCTTCTAATGATGTAATCTCTTGATATGCGTACTTTGCCCACGGAGTGTACAGGCTTAATCGCCTCCAGCCTGAATAGGTATATCTGTACTATAATCGAAGAAGTGCAATGCATGAGCTTCCGTTTTGGATCGAATACATACATACATACATAATTGGCCATTACAACCCTTGAGCTTCTCACACCACTCATGTTGTGTATGTTAATTTTATACATGAGTGGCGGGACCTACAGTTTACAGTCAATTCCGAACGACAGATCTTTGAGAAACTTTTCATGGCAATTTTATTTACTCTCAGAGTATTTGCCAGAAATCTGCTGAGAGGAAGTCGCTGAAGAAATATTTTTTCATATTTTCGTTTTGATGTCTGACCTGGGGTTTGAACCGTGGCCTTACGTCTAATAAGCCAAAACACTACCTCCTAGACTACGGCGACTACATTATGTGGTATATAACATTGTCCAAATGTCCGCCAAGCATTCTATGGATGGAACCCATTCGAAATGTTTAATTATCCATGACTCTGATGTATAACTCAGACTGAATTTGATCGATGGGATGGGATGGGTTATGTGGACTTGGATGACCACTGTGGTTTGTGGCTTATACGTATGCATTTGCGACTTAAGCCAACCGCACAAGAAAAAGTCAGATAGAATGACATCGGTAGCCAGTCCAAGTCTCCTCCGCCAGGATCGAATACTCACAACAAACCAGCCTCTCTAAGTACCAGAACCTTTATGGCTAAGATATTTTAATTATTTTATGATTATAATGACTAGTAGTGTGTTTATGGGGTTTCGGGGGCACTTATTTCATACAAATTTAGGAGCATGCATATCTGTAAAAGAGTAAGAACATTGCAGAATTGTTAAATGAATTGTGTGCGATCGGTCTTTAGGTTTGTAACATGTATTATGAAAAGGTAATGCTTTTTAATGTGTATGTGTGTTTGTGTGTGTTAAAATTTGGGAGAATGCATATCTGGAAAAGAATTAAATCATTATAATTTTCAATTTTTCCCTACAAATTTGGGATCATACCTGCTTTTTGTTGGTCCTTTCATTTGTATTGCTTTGCAAACGAATGACTGGACGGACAGAATGAGTGAGTGCACGTTTCCTCTTCTACATCTCAGAGTATAGAAAGACTGTAATATGAAAATGTATATACGTATGTACGAATGTTTGGACGGACAGAATGAGTGTGTGCGTAACATGTAATGTGTATGATCGTTTTTTAATAGTAAATTCTTGGCACGTATTATCATACTCAATGCTGAAAAAATAGAAAAGGGATCTGCACCAATATAGTTGTTGTGTGTTTTTTATTTTTTTTTTGTATATTTAATTAGAAGGATCTTTAATTTTAAATGTGATAAGAAAGAGTAGGTTGGTTGTGCGGTTATTTTTTATTTTTTGTGTGATTTAATTTGAAGGATCTGTAATTTTAAGATGATAACAAATTCTTGGCACGTATTATCATAATCAAAAGTTGAAGAAATAGAAATATAAACTGATCTGGTTATGATCTGCTCGCTATCTGATTATGATCTGCTTTGTATCTGATTACGATCTGCTCGCTATCTGATTATGATCTGCTTTGTATCTGATTACGATCTGCTTTATATCTGATCACGAACTGCTTGCTATCTGGTCACGATCTGATTTATACCTGATCACGATCTGCTTGATGGCTTGTGTCTATATCCATTGATTTTGAGTACGCTATATCGTGCTTTCTACAATCTGCATCCAATAAATTATTCCTTTATTTCCTTTATTCTTGCTATTCGTTTTGAAGTTTTGTATCAGGTCCACAAAACTGATAACCAGGTGAATGTAATTCAACATATAATTTGTTTATTAAGTTGTCTACAAATCTTCTTCCAATCTTACACTGATTAGGTGTTTTTCTTTTGACTGTAGTTTATAACAATTTTTTCATTACTTTCATACCTCTTCGCATGAAACACTACACCAGTATAGCTGGTACAGCTGGTATAGCAGGTATAGCTGGTATAGCAGGTATAGCAGGTATAGCTGATATAGCTGGTATAGCAGGTATAGCAGGTATAGCAGGTATAGCTGGTATAGCAGGTATAGCTGGTATAGCTGATATAGCTGGTATAGCAGGTATACCTGGTATAGCTGATATAGCTAGTATAGCAGGTATAGCAGGTATAGCTGATATAGCTGGTATAGCAGGTATAGCTGGTATAGCAGGTATAGCTGGTATAGCTGATATAGCTGGTATAGCAGGTATACCTGGTATAGCTGATATAGCTAGTATAGCAGGTATAGCAGGTATAGCAGGTATAGCTGGTATAGCAGGTATAGCTGGTATAGCTGATATAGCTGGTATAGCAGGTATACCTGGTATAGCTGATATAGCTAGTATAGCAGGTATAGCAGGTATAGCTGATATAGCTGGTATAGCAGGTATAGCTGGTATAGCAGGTATAGCTGGTATAGCTGATATAGCTGGTATAGCAGGTATACCTGGTATAGCTGATATAGCTAGTATAGCAGGTATAGCAGGTATAGCTGATATAGCTGGTATAGCAGGTATAGCTGGTATAGCTGGTATAGCAGGTATAGCTGGTATAGCTGATATAGCTGATATAGCAGGTATAGCTGGTATAGCTGATATAGCTGGTATAGCAGGTATAGATGGTATAGCTGGTATAGCAGGTATAGCTGGTATTGCTGATATAGCTGGTATAGCAGGTATAGCTGATATAGCTACTACAGCTTGCTAGTATAGCTAGTACAGATTGTATAGCTTGCTAGTATAGCTAGTACAGCTTGCTAGTATAGCTAGTACAGATTGTACAGCTTGCTAGTATAGCTAGTACAGCTTGCTAGTATAGCTAGTACAGATTGTATAGCTTGCTAGTATAGCTAGTACAGATTGTACAGCTTGCTAGTATAGCTAGTACAGATTGTATAGCTTGCTAGTATAGCTAGTACAGCTTGCTAGTATAGCTAGTACAGATTGTACAGCTTGCTAGTATAGCTGGTATAGCTGATATAGCTGGTATAGCTGGTATAGCAGGTATAGCTGGTGTAGTGTTTCATGCGAAGAGGTATGAAAGTAATGAAAAAATGGTTATAAACTACAGTCAAAAGAAAAACACCTAATCAGTGTAAGATTGGAAGAAGATTTGTAGACAACTTAATAAACAAATTATATGTTGAATTACATTCACCTGGTTATCAGTTTTGTGGACCTGATACAAAACTTCAAAACGAATAGCAAGAATAAAGGAAATAAAGGAATAATTTATTGGATGCAGATTGTAGAAAGCACGATATAGCGTACTCAAAATCAATGGATATAGACACAAGCCATCAAGCAGATCGTGATCAGGTATAAATCAGATCGTGACCAGATAGCAAGCAGTTCGTGATCAGATATAAAGCAGATCGTAATCAGATACAAAGCAGATCATAATCAGATAGCGAGCAGATCGTAATCAGATACAAAGCAGATCATAATCAGATAGCGAGCAGATCATAACCAGATCAGTTTATATTTCTATTTCTTCAACTTTTGATTATGATAATACGTGCCAAGAATTTGTTATCATCTTAAAATTACAGATCCTTCAAATTAAATCACACAAAAAATAAAAAATAACCGCACAACCAACCTACTCTTTCTTATCACATTTAAAATTAAAGATCCTTCTAATTAAATATACAAAAAAAAAAAATAAAAAACACACAACAACTATATTGGTGCAGATCCCTTTTCTATTTTTTCAGCATTGAGTATGATAATACGTGCCAAGAATTTACTATTAAAAAACGATCATACACATTACATGTTACGCACACACTCATTCTGTCCGTCCAAACATTCGTACATACGTATATACATTTTCATATTACAGTCTTTCTATACTCTGAGATGTAGATGAGGAAAAGTGCACGCACTCATTCTGTCCGTCCAGTCATTCGTTTGCAAAGCAATACAAATGAAAGGACCAACAAAAAGCAGGTATGATCCCAAATTTGTAGGGAAAAATTGAAAATTATAATGATTTAATTCTTTTCCAGATATGCATTCTCCCAAATTTTAACACACACAAACACACATACACATTAAAAAGCATTACCTTTTCATAATACATGTTACAAACCTAAAGACCGATCGCACACAATTCATTTAACAATTCTGCAATGTTCTTACTCTTTTACAGATATGCATGCTCCTAAATTTGTATGAAATAAGTGCCCCCGAAACCCCATAAACACACTACTATGACTTGATGTTTTGTATACGTAAAAGACACAAACAATTCCTTTCTCTTTGGGTTCTGAGGTGTTAGATACCCACCCTCTTTAAAAAATTTCGCATGCTGACATCAAGTATCCAATAGTCTACTAGGCGAGGGCATGTTTGATCCAAAATTGATGTTGACCCAAAGTACTCGTAATCCCCTGTAAAACGCATGGGCGTAGATGTTACATTGACGTTTGTTATGAGGTATTATTAAGATTGGGTTGACACAAATCAATTTTGTTTTTTGTAAAATCATTTTCATTTGCTCTTCATTATATTATTTTTTCGTTAGATTACAAGGTAATTATGACTACACTTTTATCCAAAGCCTTCACATAAAGCACTTGATATTAAGCTTCCTCTAACATGTGAAATTTGCGTGTTTGTGGATTACGCGTAAACCACACACACACCATCTGAATATTCTTTAAAAATGAAGACTCAGAACAAATACGCACTCATCCTTCGAATGTAAATCATTTTCAATTTTTATTTGGTCCACCACTAGCATGCTGATATAAGTGAGAGTGTATTTTCAAAAAAAGAGAAAAAACACATTGTTGCTGAAGTATGTTGCAACTTTGCAAGTATGTATCTCCGCATGTAGGATTCACTTTATCTTGTTGATGTATTTGACATTTTAATTCGCTACTGATGAATAATGACTAATGGCTGTAATTGCATGTGTCCATGTGCACCATGTCGTCGTATATACACAGGTTTAATGATGGCAATTTTTATGGTTGATGCATTACAAGTGAGTTGCTTGCAACCAATATAATACGATTGTCTTACAAATGGTGGCCGGTTATATTGCAAGAAGACAACAGGTTGCATAAAAACATAGACGACGATTGATTTGTTTCATTTCGTTTTAAGCTATTGTTCTGTTTATTTTTTTCCGTGAATAATTCATAGACAAGAATTCATATTTTTATCTCAAATTTCAGGTATTTTTGAGTTTTGACAGCTTGAGACAGCTATTAAAACAATACGAATTCAATTGCTTAAAACATGATTAACTAACCGTTAGCCATGGAGATAATCAATTTATTGTTCATGATACTACTGTTAAGACATGTTTACATTTGACAAGTTATTTGAAAGACAAAAATGTTGGCAATAGGAAGAAACAATTAAAAAAATGGTTTGAATTTTAAATATTTTGTAACCGATAACAATACTTTCGATATAGTCAAGGAATTTATTTATCTTGGCTCCACAGTTACCAAAAAAAAAACTGTTGTCAGTCTGGAGATCAAGCGCAGGATCACTCTTGCCAACAGATGCTAATATGGTTTCAATAGGCAATTGAGTAGCAGAGACCTCTCTCGTACGACAAAACGCTCATACTCTCCGTGCTTCTTTATGGCGCACGGGCATGGACACTATTAAGCACTGACGCAGCAGCCTTGAGAGCGTTCGAGAGAAAAGTCCTACGTAAGATCTTCTTTCCATTACGAGTTGGCGATGATTTCCGCCTTCGATCCAACAGTGAGCTGTATGAGCTCCTCAATGACATGGACGTTGTGCAGCGTATTAACGTCCAGCGGCTGCGAAGGCTCGGCCATGTCGTTCGAATGGAAGAGGCAGATTTCCGGAATCCGCGAAGAGGACGACCTTATTTGCGTTGGAAGGAGCAAATCGAGGAAGCCCTGTTATCGATTGGTGTCACCAACTGGCGTAGGCGCGCAATAGAAGAGGCGCTTGGAAGGATGTGTTAAGGCAGGCCGAAATCCGTTAATCGGGTTGTTAATGGCCAATTAAGTTAGCAAGTAAGCAATTTTAGGTAAACAAATCTTTGATTTTGTTTGAAATAATTTAAAAGACATTGTTTCGTAAACTTATCCCCGCTTGGTCTTTTCAAAATCTTATTTACATTTTTCGCTCACAGGCCAAAAGAAGCTGGTAGTCATTGACTTGTAGTGCTCGCCTTTGACAGAGATGGTCAAAGTCGTTCTCAATTTGGAGCGATGATGCCGCTAGACGGAAATCTATATCAAGTAGCGACTTTTGCGGGATGCATTATGCGTTCTTCAATCTAAATTGATCAGAAAATCAATAATTTTGTTTGTTCATGTACCTATTCTTCCAGAAATGGGTATCATCGTTGAACATGATTTCCGATAAAAATTAGAGCCCGTTGCCTTCTCTGTCAAACTCCAGCAAGCACACGTTTCAGTCTATGGTCGCCCAAAGGATGATTTGGCAAAACAGATTGAATAAATGACAACTAATTTGACTGATATAGCTTCAACATGATGGCCATTGTCAACTGTCAAAGTTCGGAAGTCAATATTGGCACATCCTATAGAAGACTACCATTTTTTACGCTTTACATAGAAGTTCTGTGGAATTTATTTAAACAGTATTTTAAAAGAACAGAATTCTACAGAAGTAAAATACTTCTTCATTCATCTTTCCTCATAAATGCCACTTATTTTTGTATATCGTTTCTTTAAATATGTAACCCAATACCATAAATTGTTAAAAGATTTCATTTCAAATAATATTTAGATCAGAGATCAGCAATGAGTATTCAAAAAGATGAGTAGATTGGAATCATACTCATAATTTCTGATACTTATACGCATTCACACTTATTTTAATATCATACTAATACTACTCATATTCAAAGTTTGAAGTACTCATCGTACTCATACTTAACAATACGCATGATGTTGTTGATTTCGACTTTCCATGACTCAACATTTACAAGAATCACAAAATATGTATGATTCGCGTACGAACACTACAATACTCACTAGAAGGTTGTGTGTTTGATTTGCTTGCTATCTCCTTCTTTTACTTTCTTCTTTTTTTGTAAATGCAACAACAACTATGACTGTAAATTTTGATGAATGATTCGAGTCACTCGAATCATTTATGAGTATTATAAGTATTTTTCTAAATTTATGAGATCTGAATGAGTAGGCGTATGAATCAAACATATTTCGAGTGTTATGAGTTTGATGTCAACGTTGTACTCATACTCAATGCAACCTATACTTATAAATCAATGTTGTAGGGAGTACGAATGTATCAAAATAGTTGAATTTCAATACTCATACTCAAAATTTCATGAGTACTTATGAGTACCGAAAAAACGTTTCACTGCTGAGCTCTGGTTTAGATATCGGAAGTTCAATTAGAATTATGTTGTCAAAATCATTGTCACTTTATAATCAACGGAATTTTATTTCATTTGTTTTTTAAAACGAGCTACGAGTAAAATGTTGTAAAATTAAAACTCTGCTAAGTGGTATTATTTTTTAAAGCTTTAAGCAACAACAATTTTACAAATTGTTTAACGTTGCAAGTTGACATTTTAAAATTAAGCGAAACAACACAAATAATAATAATAATAACAATAACAATAATAGATTCGTTAAAAGAGCGAAAAAAGAGCAAAAATTAACAACGAAAAAAAAATAACAAATATAGTCCACAATGGCACTTAAACCCCATTAATCTGTTGAAAATGTTGGCGCCAGTAGCCGCCACACATCTGGTTTATTTTCCTGACTTTAACTGAATCAAATATGGCTTCTGCCATGTGGTGGCCTGTCTTTTAATCTGTTTTTCTTTTTTTCTGTAGGCTTTTTAAAGGATTTCATACACACCTCAGTTTGAAATAGATTAAGACAGATTTTTATATGGCCGATGTTGGTGTCGACGCTATTTCTCAGGCTTACTGTTGAGTGACAGGATGACTGACACATAAATTGCTGACGAACAACCAAACAGACAGACAAACAGAGAGAATTTCAAATTTCATCAAGGAAATCACGGAGATACACTTCAAGAAATGCTTCTATTATAATTATTATAATCAACTCTTAACGAAATTATGCTGTCTGTCGTATCTTATGAAAACTGATCATTAATTTTAAAATACAAAATAAACTATGGAAGCCACTCAGATATGAATTACTGGGGCTGTTTCACATCTACTGTATGTATACTGGTATTGCATGTGTTCATACTTGTATACATATGTAGGTATATTTGTATTTTGCCAGTACATCGCAGGTAATTGAAATGATTATACACCAATTAATTTGAGAAATAAAATTCTGTTACTCTTCTAGTGGATGGTTTCTTTAAATTCTTGTTGTGCAGCTCACAATGTAGAAGGAATTCAATTGGGGCATACGAGTAGTTGTAAACGATCTATTGAATCATACTTTGTAATTAGATCGTGCATATATGGTAATTGAAAATTTTATTCCGATGTACACTGCTTGTCATTAGAATAAGACTTTAATTCTTTCGTATATTTTTCATCAGAAAAATTTTACAATTTTTGTGGTAGTAAACGAATAAGAGAATAAAACTACCGTTATATAATTTCTTGTATATTTTAATTGTTACCGATGGATATTTAATCCATACTGGTTGATAAAGATTATATTAAAATGCGTCATTAGAACAGGGTCAGATACACAATTCATGAGAAAAGTAAAATGCTTAAACAACTCAACAGCAAAACAAATGCTGATGAGCTATTTGCAAGCTTTAAAAGTAATTACTTCCATGCTTACTTATTTAATTGGTCATTGACAACCCGATTATCGGTTTTCTGCCTTCTCTAACACATCATTCCAGGCTCCTTTGATACTTGTGCGTCTTTGTCAGTTGGTCACACCAATCCATGACAGGGTTCCCTAAATCTGATTTTTCCAATGTAGACAAGGTCGTCCTCTTTGCCGAATTCCGCAAATCTGAGCTTCAAATACGCGTTTCACGGGAACATACTCCTCCATCTAAACTACATGACCGAGCTAGCTCAACCGCTGGATGTTAATGCGCTGCAAAACATCCATGTCGATGAGGAGTTTATACAGCTCATTATTAGATCGCATGCGGATATCATCTCTAACTCGCACTGGACCGAAGTTGTAGGACTTTTCTCTCGAATACTCTTCATGCTGCTGCAACGGCTCTTGATAGTGTCCATGCTTCTGCGCTATAAAGCAGCACGGGGAGGATGAGTATAAGTTTCGTTGTACGAAATTGCCTATAAAGACCATAGTTCGCAAGAGTGATCCTACTTTCGATCTCCAGACTGACATCACTTTTGCTGGTAGCGGCAGAGTCAAGATAAATAAATTTATTGTTAACATCGAAAGTATAATTATCGGCCGTAATCTGGATCCAATAGCCCGCATGCTTCAACTTGTCTACCACATATACTAAGTTTTGCCGTCATTGACTGCCAGACCCATCTTGATAGACTCTCGTTCAGTAGCACTACAGGCAGCAGTAACATCTCGCTTGGTACGCCCTATCATCAGCGTAAGCAAGCAACTGGACACTTTTGTGTAATTATGGCTGAAAATTCATCGTTCTCCATACCGGTAACACCCAAAATTGGAGCATATAAGGAAGAAAATTGCTACAGCCGCTCTGAAGCTACAAAAAGTGAAAAATGACATTTACCCTGCCATAACACTGCTGAAGAGACTTTCAATTATAAGAAAATCTTTCAATTCATTAAGTAAAATACGTTTTCAAACTTGTGTAAAAGCAAGGTTGTCAACTGTTCTACAAATTATAAAATTATGCCACCGTTAAAGTAACAAACGTAAGGAAAACAGACTAAAGTTGGAACGTGCTTAAATAGCATGGATATGTCAATAGAATTTGGAATTTTCTTATGAAATTTGAATTCTTTGTCTTATTCGAATGACATGGAGTGTTATTTAGATTTGTAGAAAATTATATGATAAAATTATTATGTATGTATGTATTATATAAGTATTATTAAATGTTTCTGTGATAGTCTGTGGTATTATTGCGTATTAATTATATCGTAGCAATACATGGAAATTATAGAGAAGAGAAATTGAGGCGAATTAAAATGAAGTTGATTTTATTCATCCGCCAATAATATTTCAATTAAATTTTTTTAAGAAATGAAATGAATAAAAACTAAAAATCTTAAATGCCGCAAAGGAGAAGAAAAAATTGAACCTAAAGACGTCAAATTATTCATATCAAATTATTATTTAAGGCCTTAATTGTCATAAGTAGTGCCATATGAAGACGCTGTGTACACTAGCAGACACGAGATATGATAATAATCACACTGCAAAATATAGAGTTTGCCCAGTGAACTCATTCTTCAAACTATTCATTCAACTATTATGCAGTAGACTTCTTGCAATGACTGAAATTGGTAACTTGTCTGGTAATATAAAGCCAGTTAATTGCACTCTAAAGGGTCTTGCAGATATTGATAATTATATTTGAATATTTCCACCAGTCTTCACCTACGTATCTTATGATGGTGTTGTGAGGGATACATAACATACATAATTGGTCATTACAACTCTTCAGTCAGGGTTACGGCATAGCTTCTCACACCACTGATGCTGTGTGTGTTAATTTTATACATGAGTGGCGGGATCTACAGTTTAAAGTCGACTCCGAACGACAGAGTTTTGAGAAACATTCCATGGCAATTTTATTTACTCTCAGAATTTTTGCCAGAAAACTGCTGAGAGGAAGTCGCCAAAGAAATATTTTTTCACGTTTCGTTTTGATGTTTGACCTGGGGTTTGAACCGTGGCCTTGCGTCTAATAATCCAACACTCTACCTACTTAACTACAGCCACTTCTTTCAACTAAAGTCTTCTGTTATAAATTTAGTCACCTTAAAGTATGGGATCATCCAACAGGGCCTCACTCACCATGGATGCCTTAAATAACGACGTGTGGTTGCTGAATGGGTTCTGGACTCCAATTTTCTTTTAAAAATCATCTTTAGTATCTAGGCCTATTTCTGGATGAATAGGTGTGTAAAAAACCATAATTGTCGAATTCACATGAGATCCAAGAGCGTCTATGCATACCAGAGATCAGCAATGAATCGTTTTTTCGCTACTTATAAGTACTCATGAAATTTTGAGTATGAGTGAGTCAACAGTATTGAAATTCAACTACTCTGATTCATTCGTACTCACTACAACGTTGATTTATAAGTATAGGTTGCAATGAGTATGAGTACAACGTTAACATCAAACTCATAACATTCGAAATATGTTTGATTCATACGCCCACTCGTTCGGATTCAGATTCGTAAATTTAGAAAAATGCTTATAGTACTCATAAATAATTCGAGTGATTCGAATCATTCATCAAAATTTACAGTCTTAGTTGTTGGCGCATTTACAAAAAAAAAAAAGAAGAAGACAAGGACAGCAAACACACAACCTTCTAATGAGTATTGTAGTATTCGTAAGCGAATGATACTTATTTTGTGATTCTTGTAAATGTTGAATCATGTAGAGTCGAAATCAACAACATCATACGTTTTGTTAAGTATGAGTATGATGAGTACTTCAAACTTTGAATATGAGTAGAGGTCCCATGATATTAAAATAAGTATGAATGCGTATAAGTATCAGAAATTATGAGTATGATTCGAATTTGCTCATCTTTTTGAATACTCATTGCTGATCTCTGATGCATACCGAAAAAGTCGCATCTTAGAGTGGATTTTCAGATGCCAAAGTCATCAGTTCACATTTCTTTGAGAACGACGTTAGGCAGTATATCATTGTGAATAGTGAGTACTGTAGGTCGATAATTACCAATTTCTCTTGGCCTGAATGGGATGATTAGAATACTAATGACATGAGATTACAAAAGGACAGCGCTACGTGCCACACAGCTCATGATATTGGGTATTCTGCGCGAGTGATTTGAGGTTGTAGTCATCTCACGTGAAGGTGATGTGAACTGTCTACAGATGTTGGGCGATTTGAAACCGTTAAAGTATTTTTTGTAAGGGTGTATGCGAATTAGCCACAATTGGATTAATAAAGCGACATTATCATCGATCCAAAGAAGATAATCATTTTTAAAAAGATAAAAATAAAATTCGAAGTGGTTTTCTATAATTTTCTTCTTCATAATTTCAAAACATGCATTAGTAGTCATTAGATTGAAGTCAGTAAGACAAATTGCTAACTCTGCAGGCATGTTCAAATAAAATTTTTAATTTAAGAAAAATGTTTTTAAATTATTTTACATTCAAAGGTCAATTGAAGTGTGCATAAATCAAACAATTAATTTATTAAATATTTTGTTTTTATTTAAATCGAAAAAAAACACAAACATTTTAGCCTTGAATGCAGAACTTAACATTTTCTAACGTATTTCAAAAAGAACGTCTTCAATAGATTTGATTTTTAAAAATAAAAAACAGAAGAAAAAAAAATAACAAATTCTTTATAAAAAAAATTTAACAGAATGTACGTTACATCAGTGCAATGAAGAGAAGGCTTTGTAAGGGGGAGGTGACCAAATGTCTGGCTTTACTTTCAAGTTGCATTCGTTACGATTATTGTTTATGCATGGAAAAGTATTATTTTGCATCTGGTAATTGCATAGAATAAATGCAGGTGTTAATACTTATCAGCCAAAGAAGCAAGACTTACAGACAGACACCCAGCTTAGGCGAACATTTAAGTCATATGCAGACGCATTAAAACGTCAAATCTAATGTGTGTGTGCATAAGCACTTGTGGTTGGCATTTTTATCAAAAAATTTTTTTTGGATTTCATACTAAACATAGAAGAAGAGGCCAAAGTAGAAGCCAATCGTAAATTGCAATCTTTAATTGTACAGGCAAAATCTCAGCCTGTACAGATGATTTATGAAACTTTAGCTACCGGCTGACTGCCAAACTAAACTTACTACTACGGCTCATCATTTGATAATGTTTTCAAAAGATTATAAGCAAAACTAACAATAAAAAATACAAACAACAATATCACTGGTATATACAAAGCTTGCTGAGGTACATAATATTTAAAAAGGCAACATTTTACAAGTTTTTCATATCCATGTTAAGCAGACACAATGAGTTGGCGAAAAAAGAATATAAAAACCTGACAGATACTATCATTTACCAGAGTTTTGTAAAATATTTTTAAGTCGCATTATTTAATTTAGCAACAAATGCAACAAAAAGAAGTTTGTTTAATTTTAAAAAAATATAACATTTAAGACTTAAAAGCGATAATCTGGTTGTATATTTAAGAAAAGCTTCCACTATTATCATCAAAATTATAATCCGATTATTGTAATCCTGTGTGTGTACGAATTGCTCAATTAATGTCACATGCGTTGTTTCTTTTTCAATTTCACTCCGCTATAGTGGAGGTATTGTTTTGCGTTTACATTTATGTTTTTGATTCAAAAAAATAAGAGACCAACATCTAATGGTCTCTGCTAGACTCACTGTGCTTCCCCCTTCTTTCGCCAATCACTATCATACGTACACAATATACATAATTAGTCATTATAACCCTTCTGCCAGGTTTATGAACCTAGTTTCAGACACCACTTATGTTGTGTGTGTTAATTTTATACATCAGTGGCGGGACCTACAGTTTAAAATCGACTCCGAACGACAGATTTTTGAGAAACCTTTCATGGTAATTTTTATTTATTTATTCTCAGAGTTTTTACCAGAAATCTGCTGAGAGGAAGTCCCCGAAGAAATATTTTTTCATATTTTCATTTTAATGTTTGACCTGGGGTTTGAACCGTGGCCTTACGTCTAATAAGCCAGCATACTACCTACTTGACAACGACGACATCAACCAATCACTATCCCTTACGGAAGTTAATCGAATTAATTTGGGATTCAGCTTGCCTTCACGCGATTTTTTATATTCTTTCATTTTGACGTTTAAAAAATGAGTATCTCATGTGGATCCAAGGACTAAAACTACATAATTTGGAAACTCCGCAGTGTATAATATCACATAATTACAGACATACACTGAGAGCCAAAAGTGAGTAAACACCACTGAAATAATTCATTTTCTTAGGATAGCGAGATAAGTAAATGAGAATAGTCGAATAAATTTCCAAAAATAAAAACGTTTATTTATTACTTATAAAATGTGGGAACAACAACAATTCATGATAAAGGATCTTTTTTTATGCTTAAGGATAAAACTGTTTTATACTTAATAACAAAAGTGTTGACTCACTTATGGCGCTCAGTGTACGTGGTCTTCTGGTATAGTTTTGTTATTGTAATTTGGACGTTGTTTGTTTCCATTACACCAATTAATTTTTTGTTATTGTTTGCTCTTCCAGTGCCTTTTTTGAATTATATAATAGAAGAAGCTTTTTTACATACTTTCATACTTAATTGATCATTACAATCCTTCAGTCAGGATTACGACCTAGCTTCTCACACGGTGTTGTATGTGTTAATTTTATACATGAGTGGCGGGACCTACAGTTTTAACTCGTCCCCGAATGATAGATTTTTGAGAAATTTTTATTACAATTTTATTTATTCTCAGAATAGGCAGTCGCTGAAGAAATATTTTTTAAATATTTCGTTTTATTGTCTGATCTGAGATTTGAAACGTAGCCTCACATCTAATGAGATATCACACAACCTACTAGACTACGGCAACTTTTTTACACTGAGCCTTACTTAAGTGATAATGAACTGTTTCAGACAAACAGCTAATTATTTGCTATTCTTTAAATGCATCTTTAAAAGTTTTGTTAGATTAATTGATCTGCAAATATTTACCATACGTTTCCCTTTCAGTAAAACTTTCCTATTTTTGTTCAGATATTGTATTTGAAAGTATTAATCGAACAAAAAAAAAACATTTTTTAAAAACGTGTTAATTTGCCTTATTCTTGTTAACAATTCAACGCCTGGCTGTTTAACTTGACTGCTGCTGTTAACGTAATGATTTACGAAGCAACCGTTTTACATGCACCTTTGACTTCTTAAGTGCTTCGTCACGAACAAATTCTTCGTTCTTTATTGATTTTTTTCTTTAATTCCTTCTTTTTTTACTGTGAAAGAGTTTCTTTCGTCCGACGTTCTGTCGTTTGCTGGCCTTTTCGTGTCACGATAATTCGCTAAATTCGTTCATTATTCGTTAAGGTGGGTCTTTCATTGGTTTTACTAGTGAGTGTCACACCATATTTTTGCCTGCCTGCCACATGCTAATAAATGTTACTGCGCTTGCCTACTTATGTCTTTTGCCTGTTTTTGTCTTGTTGTTGCTGGTGGTGCAACAAAGTCTACAACATTATTCACACTTGCAAATTGATTGTTTTTGGTTGCAAGTCAAATTAATTATGATTTTTACAATTTTTCTCTATAAGCCTGGTTGGTACATTGTACTTACAGTGTGACAAACAATAACAGAAATGTCGATGATGCATCTACCAACAATAATCAAATTTTTTGGTGTAAAATAATGTATATGTACAGTGGCTCTCAGATTATTTCGTGTGGATAGGAAACATTTGGAAGGATTTGTAGTAAGAAACATAAATGAACTTCCATAAATTCATTACAAGAATCTGAAGTCAAACTGTATACAGTAACAGTTGAGCACACGAAATAAGCTGTGAGCCACTGTATTTGTTCCTGTGTTACTTCTTGAATCAATTTACAATACTTTTGTATAACAGTAATACGTAATTTGAATTCAAACTGTTGACAAGACATACATACATAATTGGTCATTACCTTCAATCATGATTAAGACTTGAGTTCTCACACCACTTATGTTGCGTGTGTTAATTTTATACATGAGTGGCGGGACCTACAGTTTAAAGTCCACTCCAAACGACAGATTTTTGAGAAACTTTTCATGGCAATTTTATTTAGTTTTTGCCAGAAATCTGCTGAGAGGAAGTTGCCGAAGAAATACTTTTTGTATTTTGTTTTATATTTAGCATTTATATAGCATTCGTATTTCGTAACGGTATTGAGCAAAAATTAAAGGCTCCGCAAATTTTTGAAAAATAAAATATTTAAAGACTATTTAAATAGACAGGACTATTTTAAAATCATAAACAAAGTGTTTTTTCATATTCGGGTGGTGAAATACAGTCAAAAAAGCCATTTATTGATTGGAAAAAACAAAATAAAGTTGAAGCATAGATATGTCGGACTGCCATCATTGTAAAACGGCAATACGCGGCGAATCTGGCTTGGTGTGTGAAGGAGTATGCAAAAAAGCTTATCATTGTGCGAAGAAGTGCTCGGGAATCGATCAATATTCTCGTGGAATATTGGAGGCTGGTGGCTTCATCCGTTTTATGTGTGATGACTGTGTTCAATATATTCATAATGTGGATATGGCGATCGGAGATATTCAAGAAAGTGTGAAAAAAAACAAACAACATTTGGCTGAATATAAGGGCGAATTCAAGGAATCTTTAAAACAAAACGAAAATGAAATTAAAGCGCTACTTGAAGCTATCGAAAAAAGGTATGAAGAGAGATTGAGAAAATTATATGAAGCTCAAAGGCAATGCGATGTAACTGTAAAGGAAATAAGTAAGATGTATGGAGTGATAAATGAAAATCAAAATAAAAGTAAAGAGATGTGTAATATAATTGAAGAGAAAAACAAAATAATGTGTAATGAAATAAAAAAAACAATAGAGGAAACAAGTGTCAAAACAAGTAAGCTATCATTTGCCGATGCATTAAAAAGTAATATAAGGATGCCAGACAAAAATAAACAAAACTCGCTTATTATTAAACCAAAGGGGAAACAAGATGTCGTAAAAACTAAGGAGGATTTAAATAAAAAAGTTGATCCTATGAACTTCAAAATAGTTAATATAGAACAGCGAAAAAATGGTTCGGTAGTTATACAGAGCGAAAGTAACGAAGAAAGGGAAAAAATAAAGGAAACAATGCAAAAGAAAATGGGTGAAGACTATGAAATTAAAGTTCCTAATCAAGTTGATATGAAAATTAAAATAATTGGGATGTCGTTCAAACTAACGGAAACTGAAATTATCGAAAAATTGAGAAGGCAAAACAATTTTCTTAATGATAGCCAAATGGAAGTAATAAAGTTTTTCGAGTATAAAAGAAATGGTGATACGACATACAACGCTATACTCAAATTAGATAACGAGTCATATATGAAAGTAATGATGGCACAAAAAGTTAATATTGGTTGGGAGAAATGCAGAGTTTTCGATGGTACACACATTATGCAGTGTTTTAAATGTAAAGGATATAATCATAAAGCGTCTGATTGTAAATATGAAGAGGTATGCATTAAATGTCATGGAAGTCATAAATCGAAGGAATGTAATAAAGATACAATAAATAAATGTATTAATTGTGTGAGAGTGAATAACAGGTTGAATCTAGGTTTGGATGAGAATCACTCGACCAATAGTAAAGACTGTCCCGTATATCAAAATAAATTGAATGCAAAAAAGAGGAGAAGTGGTTTAGTGGCATAACAATCACGGAAAATACATGGCATATACACAAATATACAAGGAATATTAAATAACTATAACCAATTAGAAATATTAGCAGAAATGAAAAAGCCTGAATTTATAATACTTTCGGAAACCCATTTAACCAAAGAAATTAATGAGGAAGAAACGCAACTCATTGGTTACAACCAATTTATAACGGTATCAAATTCAACAAGAACAGGTGGAGTAATAACATATTTCAAAAAGAGTTGGAATGTGAAAAAAATCTTTGAAAAAATTATAGACTCAAAAATTTGGATAGCTGCTTATATGGCGAAACATAATAATTACACAATTACAATTATATCTGTATATAGATCACCGAATAGTGCTGAAACGGAATTTTTGGGAGTATTTGAAGAGGTATTGGAAGAAATGAGTGAATTAAACTGCGATGTAATAATAGCTGGTGATTTTAATATAGATTGGTGTAAGGACAGTTTTTATAAAAATAAAATGCAATGTTTGCTGGATGATAATGGCCTTAAACAAGTAATAGGAGAGTTTACACGAATTACACAAAGTTCGAAAACATTAATTGATTTTGTCATAACAAATAACAACAATATATCGGCAAAGGCCAATAGTTCAAATAAAATTTCGGATCATGAAGCTATAGACATTATAGTTGATAATATGAGACACAAGATTAACAGCATTGATTATAAAGAAATCGATATTTTTAAATATAATAAACAGCAATATAACAGAGAAATATGGAGCATCCAAGAAATGAATATGAATATTGATTTAAATGACGTCGTGATGGAGTTTGATAGCTGTCTAGAAAATGCAGTTAAAAATATGACAAGAAGGCGAAAAATTAAAGAAAATTGTAATATAAATTGGTTTAATGAGGAAGTAAGACGTTTAAAAAGAGAGAAAACTAATAAATACAATATTGCGAAAATAGAAAACTCTAGTGAAGCGTGGGCTATATATAAAGCGATGCGAAATGTATATAAAGTTAAAATTGAAAACGCAAAAAAAAGTTATATTAATAACAAAATTAATAACGCAACTGACCAAAAGGAAATGTGGAAGGAGATAAAAAATCTTATTTTAAAGAAAAATCGGAGTGCAATAGAAACTGTAATATTTGATCAGGTAGAATGTAAAGACAATTTTGATATAGCAGATAATTTTAATAAATATTTTATGAATAGTATTAAAGTGATAAGAGATGGGATAGATAATGTGCAATATGTCAATAGAATAACTGTGATAAATTCCAAATTTAAATTTAGGGAAATAACATTAGAAGAATTAAAAACAATTTGTAAAAGCCTAAAGAAAAAATCGGACTATAATAAAATATCAAGTGACATGATAATAAATAGTTGGCATATCGTCGGCAGAATAATGCTAGGGATAGTGAACAAATCATTACAAACAGGAGTGTTTCCAGAAAATTGGAAAACAGCGATGGTAACACCAATTGAGAAGGTTGCAAAAACAAAAAGGTGTGATGAATATCGGAAAATAAATACTCTTAAGACGTGTGAAAAGATAATGGAAAAAGTGGTTAAGGAACAGTTGGAGCAGTACTTAGAATCTAAGAAAATACTATCGAAATATCAGTCCGGTTTCAGGAAAAAATTCTCATGTGAAACAGCAATTAATTATTTAATTAACAGATGGAAAAGGACAGACAAGAATAATAAAATATTGGGTATTTTCCTGGATTTTAAAAGAGCTTTCGAAACCATCGATAGAAAAATACTTCTGCGAAAATTACAAGCATATGGCATCGAAGACATAGAATTAAAATGGTTTGAATCATATTTAACAAACAGGAAGCAAATAACGAAAGTAAATAACATTAAGTCGCACATACAATACAACGAATACGGTGTGCCACAAGGATCGATATTGGGAGCACTACTATTTGTCCTATATATAAATGATATGCCAAACGTATTGAACAAGTGCGAAATAGTTCTATACGCTGACGATACGCTTATTTTTACCGAAGGAGAATCTGAACAAATATGTTATAATAATCTCAACGAGGATATGAATAATGTTAATATATGGCTAAAAATGAATAAACTTAAATTGAATGAAAGTAAAACGAAAATAATGGAGGTAAATTTAGACAGCAATATAATTTTTAGAATAAATAATCAAATAATAGAAAAAGTGAACCAAATAAAATATTTAGGCTTTATTATTGATAAAAACTTAAAGTTTAAAAATCATATTGATTACATATGTAAGAAAATCGGCAAAAAGATTAGTTTTTTTAAACGAATAAGAAACCAAGTCTCAATTTTAACGGCGGTTAATATATACAACACAATGATAAAGCCTCATTTCGAATACGGTTCGACAATATTATATACGTGCTGCACTAATGGTCAAATAGAAAGACTACAAAAACTACAAAATAAAGCTATGAGAACAATAATAAAATGTAATAGATATACACCAATACAGTTTATGCTGGACATGCTAAAATGGCTTAACATTAAACAGAGACTACAACTAAATACGTATCTATATATATACAAGATGAAAACAGGAAATGCACCGGAATATTTAACACAACAATTAACATTTGTAAACGAAATTCAGCCATACTACCTCAGAAATGCAAGCGATTTTAGATTAAACAAAGCGACAAACAACGCAATGAAGAGATGTCTGTTATACAAGGGTCTACAAGTGTTTAACGAGCTGCCAAGTGAAGTCAAAAATGAGAATAATATAAATGTATTTAAAAGAAAATGTATTTATTATATTAGGAATATTTCATAAGAGCTTTTGTTAATTCGGTTAAATTATTTTACAATGTTTTTAAAAAAAGTATTACAAATACTACTAAATAAATAAATAATAAAATAATAATAATTTTGATGTCTGGCCTGGGGCTCGAACCCTGGCTTTACGACTTCATTCCTAAATATGTGTTTGTTTAACTTAGTGTACCGTAGGATGTGTGCATTTTGTTAATGTCTGTTTGTCTTGTTTATTTATTTTTGTCTAGCAGGCTCAAGCTACAATCTAAACAGATGTTTTGGAATCTCTCTCGGTGTCTTATATTGGAAATCTTTTTTACTTTATAATTTTTTATACTTTATGATTGCCAGAAGTCTGCTGAAAGGAAGTCGCCGAAGAAATATTTTTTTATATTTCATTTTGTTGGAGATATTAGACGTGAGAGCTACAAAACAAGCAAAGTTAAACGTATACACAGAGGAATTCGTCAGTATTCTCATTGTGTGGCGATCTTACCGCCATAATTAGCTTTTACCACGGATACGCTGCGTATGGAAGAAACTATTGCCGTCTTATACGCGGTTAGCAATCATAGCAGAGATGTATGAAAAAATTACTATGACTGTTAACAGCTCCTTTAAGTAATAATTAAATTCACCAAGTGCCACATTCAGCCGTTGGATTCAATTGGCAGGAAATTCGCCGTCCTCCTGCCGCTAGGTTCAGCGTTTGAAATTTGTTATCACTTTCCCAGTAAATATTTATGGCCTCCCTCACTCTTTTTTGCTCGTTGGCTAGTAGGTCTATTTGGATTACTAGCACTACTAGTCTTTTATACAAATGCCACCCTAAGTGCAACGGTTCATTTTATTGAAGAAAAAATTTTCATTCTTCAATTCATAGACTTCACCGTCGTATAGTAGGATTAAGTATGCTGTTGCCAACAACAACAACAAGCTTGTGACCTCAACGAGTTGCGTTGCAGCATGTTGTATCTAGGTAACCTTAAGGCAATAAATCACTTTCTTCATTGTCAATGTGGTGCCACATGCTAACTTTTCAATGTTCAACATTATGAGCTTCCTTGTTAAAGTATCAACTCTGTTTTTTAGTGGCCTCTGTCCTCGAGGATTCCGTGGTTTCTTCACTTTAAGCTAGATTTACGTCGTCGACATATCCAACAGAATGTTTTTATCGTCTGCCATTTCAATACAAACTATATCGTTAAAGGTTATGCTCCTGAAGTCAAGCTCAAGAATTAATTTTTGAGCTGCGCCTGACGTAAATTGCTATATTTTCTGTCAGCCACTTGTATAGTAGAGATACAGTTTCTTCAATAAATAACCACGAACAACAAGCCTAGCTTCGTTTTTAAGCCTTCGAGTATTTCTACTCATCGGAGGCTGTTGTGTACGATATTTTTAGAAGATGACTCGGACATCCGCATACTGAAGGAGGTTTATTAAACATTTTAAGACTTCAATGCTGTGATCTATAATTTTATTTAAATGATCACCAGCCAATCTAATTTAAAATTTCTAAACACTGTTGAGTGGTTGCCCAGTTACGAAGATCCCGCCAAAGCGTTTAGTCACTCATGTCATATTTTCAAAGGCTTTTGTTATAAATTTCAAATATTTTTTGTCACACTGTATGATATTCTAATGCTTAATGCCTAGCGTAGGTGTAAGTTATCGTGTTTAATAAGAGTTTTTCTTCTCTGAATCAGTTGCACTGGATTCAAATGGGAATACAAACGTTTGAATGAATTCATGAAATGAATGAATACACGAATGGTTGTTGTATGAATGAAAAAATGCTGAGCTGGATGGATGAATATTCGTTTTATTTAAACTTGTGTTGTTTTGTAACTGGTAGCAGGCAAGCAGGCAACACATTAAAGTGTTTCTTGTTGTAGCACTGACTTTCAGCACAGCAGGAGCCTGTGCGAATATGATTTGCCTGTCACATGTGAATTTCACTGTATAGGGAAATAAATTATCCGTAGACACATACAATGTTTAAGAATTTAAATTTAATTTATGCAAATAATGTGACAATTGACTTTAAAAAAGAAAACAAAAAAAAAACATCAGAGGAAAACTAAAACATTTTGTATGTCTGTAGACAAAAAAAAAAATTTGAAAAACATGAAAATCAAACGCACCCGCACCCATTAATGGATGTGGAAATTTGGATTTGGCTTTTCAGTTTTCCAAATTTTATGATTCATATTTTTCGCCAAGCTATTGACAGCAGATTAAATAAACGCCCTCATTTAATTTGAAATTAAATAACGAGTCGATCGATAATTTAATTTCTGAAATCACACTGTTTAAGACAACAAGCGTGCCGGTTGTTGAACATTTAAGGACGGGTTTTAAGTGTCTGCACTTAATAATGAATTCAATTGTAATTTTTCCTTCAAGTGTTGATTTCATTGAAATGCTATTTTCGTGAGTTAATGAAGACAATAATTTTAATAGCCCAACCTTTTTACAAGCATGCTTCGATTGTCTACAATAATAATCATAATTGATTCGATAAGTCTGCCATTAAAGGTACTTTTTTTTAATCTTTGTTAACATACAATATAAAATACAAGGTATTGATAATTTATTTTCGTTTTATTTATTATAAATATTTTATACAAATCTTTCTCAACTAAAATAAATAAAATATTTAATTTATTACTACGTTACGTTACGTTACATTACGTATCTGTTTCATGTTATCACTTAATAAAATTGTGACATCTTTAATCAATAGTCAGATCTATTGAAACAACTTTAATTAAATCATTCCTTCTTTAGTTTTAAATTAACGCCAGTTTCTATACTCTACGTTTCGATAGGCGAGTATACATTGGATTTGTGTTTGCGTTTGTAATGCGCCTCGATTCAGTTGATTCAGTTCAACTGAGAATTTTTAATTTTATTTTAATCGTCGAGTAACTTCTGTTAAAGTAGCCGTAGTCTAGTAGGTAGTGTGTTGGCTTAGGATATGTACGTGGTTCAAAGCCCAGGTCAGATATCTCGAACAAACAATTTCTTCGGCGACTTCCTCTCAGCAGATTTCGGGCAAAAACTCTGAGAGTAAATGAAATTGCCATGAAAAGTTTATCAAAAATTTGTGATCGACTTGAAACTGTAGGTCCCGCCAATCATGTATAAAAATTAACGCACACAACATAAGTGGTGTGAAGAAACTAGGTCGTAATCCTGACTAAAGGGTTGTAATGACCAATTATGTATCTATGCATGTATGTATCTACAGTTTAAAGTTGACTCTGAAAGACATATTTTTGAGAAACTTTAATAAGCGGCGACTTCAGACTCATTACCCTTATAAACTGTAGATGCCGCCATTAATTTATAAAACACAAAAGGAGTGGTGTGAGCAATAACTAACCTCTGCTCAATAAAGAAAATAATTTGGGCTCAGAAATCACCAGAGAAGCGTTATATTAATTTTTTTGTGCTACAGGAGTGCAATCTAACTAAATTTTAAAAGCATTGTTAAATTGTATTTATAGAGTTCAGTAAACAGAAGTAATAAAAACAGTACTCTTGGATAATTGGTTAGTTTCTGCTGGTTAGGGCCTTATTTTATCAGAAGTTCTGGCTTGGCAGTTTTCCTAACAACCTCATATAACAGTCTTCATGGATGAATGGAATGTTTAGGTTCGATACAATTTAAAGGAGCTTACCTATGGACTCTTCGAAGCTTAGATTGACAGCCATGCTATCTATTAAAAGCTAAGCTAAGACAGTAATACTCAAATAATACTGAAAATTCATATGTATTGCAAAGATGGGCATAAAAAGCTTAAGGGCCTTTATTACAACTTTCCGTTAACTAAAGGGAGCATTTTAAAGGGCAGATAAATTGTTTTTCATTATTATAAATGGACGATAAGGTAGAAGTGAGCGTTAAGCTAAATGGAGGATCATTCTACCGGTAAATTTTTAAGTTAAGTTTATGTCTGAACTTGCCATACATACGTATATATTATTTTCAATATGGCAACTTCAAATATAAACAAAAAGAGCATATACAACAAAAAACGAAGCCCGTCGTTGCCGCTGTGTTAAAAAAAAACTTGTTTAATTGAGCAGTGTTATCGACATTGCTCTGGGACTGCCGTATTTTTAAAATCATTAGGCTGTAATAACGAAAAGAAGTTAATGGTGACTTTAAAGTTCACTTTAGCTAAAGTTGTAATAATGGCCCTAAGGCAGATTTTTTGACTTTCAGGGAATTGATAAAAAACCTAAACAATGTCAAATAAAAAGAGTTGGTTTGATTTCTTTTCTTCCAGCCTTTCAGACAAAAATTTTGCCTTTTTATATGT
This sequence comes from Sarcophaga variegata, assembly GCA_932273835.1. Taxonomy (NCBI): domain Eukaryota; kingdom Metazoa; phylum Arthropoda; class Insecta; order Diptera; family Sarcophagidae; genus Sarcophaga; species Sarcophaga variegata. The sequence continues at coordinate 48,512,331 of OW026360.1, read as the reverse complement.
AGTTTGACAGCTCTCTTAATGAGAGTGAGAAAATATTTGTTTTAAACAATACTCATCTAGATTTGGTCTAATTTTATATTTTGTACGGATAAACTTGAAATTGAGCAGCCAATTGGTTGTACTTTACATACAAAGTTGAATTGATTTGGCGGTAAAAAATATTTAAAATTAGAATTTGCTTTAGGAGTGTCGTTTTTTTTTATTTTTTTATTTTATTTTATTTATTTAAGTCTATGGAAAATCCTTATAGACTATTACATTTTATATTTCAATTCATTTTATATATCAATTCAGAATTATTATTATTATTTCAATTCAAAAAATAAGTTAAAAAAGAGACAACATTGAAATTATTAATTAAATGTGTTTAATTGTAAAATTATATCCTTTTTAATGGATTCAATACTTTTATTAAAATCTATATGAAGATACAGACTATTAAAATCATTACAGATTCTACTCTAGATTCTATTCTAGATGGATCGAAGTTCGCGTAGTTAACTGTGTAATATTTTATATTTAAGAAATTATGGTATCTTGTCGGACGAACAGGTACTTTTATGGAAAGTTTTTCTAGAAGAAATTGAGAGTTGATAACACCATTAATCAGCTTCAGAAGAAAGACAGCATTTAGCATTTTACGACGGCTTTTTAAAGTTGGTAATTTAATGAGTGCTAGGCGTTTTTCATAAGGTGGTAACCTTTCATTAGGATCCCATCCATTCCCTAAACCACGAAGACAAAATAATAAGAACTGTTTTTGAACTGATTCAATTTTGTCAGAGTGTACAGCGTATTGAGGGTCCCATATTACAGATCCATATTCAATAATTGGGCGAACCAGTGTGGTAAACAATTGCTTAGTAACATAAGGATCAGAAATCTCTTTAGCCCATCGTTTGATAAATCCCAAGGTACATGTAGCTTTGCTAACAGTTGATGTAATATGATTTCTGAAGTCCAATTTACAATCCAAAACTATCCCTAAATCGTTAAAGGTATTAACTAGTTCAAGAGCGGCACCATTCATTGTGTAAAATCCATTGGTTGGTGATGATCGAGTGAAGCACATATATTTACATTTTTTAACATTCAGCTCCATTAAATTAATACTACACCAAGAGGTTAAGTAGTTAATATCCTCTTGTAAAAGTACTTGGTCTTCAATGTTATTAAATGATAAAAATATTTTAACATCGTCTGCATACATTAATGTGTTTGAATTTTTGATAACAGAAGGGAGATCATTTATAAAAAGAGTAAATAGGAGCGGCCCAAGATGACTGCCCTGTGGTACGCCTGACAGTACATCAATAAAGTTAGATTGCGTATTCCTGAATTTAACGCACTGTTTTCTGTCTACTAAATACGAATTAATCCAATTCAATAAATATGAACTAAAACCAAGTTGATTAAGCTTATGAACGAGTAAGTTATGATTTACTTTATCAAATGCCTTACTGAAATCGATATAAATGACGTCAGTTTGTTTGCCTACAATAAATCCATCATTTACCAAAGTTGTAAATTTAAGAAGATTTGTGATTGTTGATCGCGACTTACAGAATCCATGCTGGGAAGCAGATAAAATAGACGATGCTTGAAATGATAGTGTATCACATAGGAGTTTTTCAAACAATTTCGGTATAATGTTGAGTTTAGCAATTCCTCTATAATTTGAAATATCAGCTTTAGATCCTGATTTAAACAGTGGAATGATAAATGATTGTTTCTAAAAGGAGGGAAAATAGTCAAATTTAAGCGATTGATTGATAGGTTAATGGAGTACTCAATAATTGAAAATGGTGTTTTAAAATACTGCTAGGAACCCCATCCGGACCAACTACATGCGAAGATTTCAATTGTTGTATATACTTGGAAACAATACGTTGATCAATAAAAGATATATCAAAGGCCTTTGCTTCAGGAATATAATTTTGATTATTGGCGTTAAATGTAGATGATGAGTAGGTAGAAGCAAAAAATTCCACAAACAAGTCACTTATAACCTTATTATCTGAGGATTCATGACTACCAAGCTTCATAACAGAAGGATAATCCGCTGCTCGACGTTTAGAATTAACAAATTTGTAGAATGATTTAGGATCACTCTTGAATTTGTTTTTTACCTTAATTAAGTAAATGTTATAAGCCCTTTGGTTGGCGATGGTGTATTCAGATCTTATTAAGCAGTATTTGGAATAATTTATTAATGATCTATCCTTTTTAAAATTTTTATACAATTTATTTTTCTTGTTTTTTAATCTTGAAAGATATTTTGTATTCCAGGGCGGACCGTGATTAGAATGTGGTAAAACTTTTGGCACACATGCTAAGAAACAATTGTGAAGTAGTTGATAAAATTTCATAATGCACTGGTCCAAATCATTGCCATAGCCAGATAATTCATGTATCCAATCGATTTCAGATAGTTGAAGATGCAGTTTATTGTGGTTAGTTAAATTGAAACAAAATTTTTCTGTTTTTGAGTTAAATTATTTGTTTGGCAACAAATTTTTCCGAATTGAGTGAATTGTGTTTCAGAAAAAAATCTGCCCTTAACTATTCACTTATGTTTCCCTTTACATATTTTATTTTATTTACTTAAAAATACATTCTTGATCTAGTGAAGTGCGATAGTTTTTGAAAAATTTTATAAAAGAAGACAGCCGTACGACTACCAGTTTTTCATGGAGTCCTCAGGAGGGGGAATAACTCAAAGATGACAACTCTTCTCTAGTCAATAAGAAATGGCGGATAAATGTGAAAAGAAATTGTGGTCGCTTTACTCTTAAGGAAACTATTTAAAGCACAATATGTTTTGGGCAAAATGGCCTCTACAAACCTTTGACATTCGGCAGAAAAATTTCTTTGTCGAACTTTTGTAAACCTTTTTTCAATTCTTCATATAAAGCTAACGTTTTGTGAAAGAAATGGGATATGAAAGACCTTAAGAAAGATAAGGCAAAAGAGCTTGTAAGGCAAAGAAAAAAAGCTTGGGAAACCCTAAACCTGTAATGCAAAAAATGATGTGACAGTCATTGGAATGAAACCACATTTGCAGATAACGGCTGATCTATTTGTGGATATATTTTGAAAATAATGTAAGAACTACAGAAAGATTTCATGTGGTATTTTGTATTCAATTTAGAATTCTAAAAATTTCAGCTTTAAGTGGAGAGCTCAATAATATTTTCTCACCTTAAAATAAGTTAGATTTGGCAGAGGAAGTTGAACAAAATATGCACTGATTATTTGTTGCTCTGTGTATACGAACAAACAACTTTCAGATAAATAATTTCTTAAGCCGACTACTTCGCTGTAAGTTGATTCTTAGCAACCGTTTAATATAAAAGACACATTATGTTATAGGGTACCAGATATCAGAGTCTGATAGACTAAAACTTTGTTGCTTATTTTTTTTTAGAAAAATTTCCTCAATTCATATTGAAATTAAATTCAATCAATCAATTGCTCTCGATGCAGTGATTCAAAAAAAAATATCAAGCAAATCTGTCATGTTGTGTCGCATTTCATTCGTCATAGAGCACAATGTATGTTCACACATGTGCAATTGTGTTCGAATAAATAGCATCATTTATTATTATTAGGGCTATTATTATAACTTCCCGTTAAAGTTGGGTTTAATTAAAGGTAACTTTAGCTAAAGTGAACTTTAAAGTCATCTTTAACTTCTTTTCGTTATTACAACCTACAGATAAAATAAAGTTAACATTTTCAAAAATATGGCAGTGCCGACAGCAATGTTATCGACATTGCTCAATTAAACCAGTTATTTTTAAACATAGTGGCAACGACGGATTTCTTTTTTTCTAAAATAATAAAAAAAGGTGTAAAAAGATTAAGAAATTGTTTATGTAGATATCTGCCAACGTTGTTGATTGATTGAGTGGAGTAGGCGTTGTTACACAGTACTGAAGATGTTTTTGAATAAGAATAAAAAAACAAAATTGTATTCTATTGAATAATATAATAATTGTACTGTAAATTAAATATGGGATTATTATAGTTTAGATTGTCAACTCTCGTCAACTTCAAACAGTAGGCAATTGTAGTTGAATAAATAAATAAAATACAATAAAAAAAATTCGAACACTTGATTTGAATTGAAATTTAACATAAAGCCGGCTATGAATGTGACGTTAAGTAATTCACAACATATATTTTAGTTGTAGCTTGACTTTTATAAAAATTAAATGATCAACTGCTTTAAACTGCTATATTTGCTAAAGTGTTTACAGGTTATCCTTAAATATCTGTATCTATCAGTTGTTCTTAATTTGAATTGCTCTTCAAGTTGAGGTCTACGTTTTATGTAGAAATGTGCATACAATACAGGTACAGTAGCAGTCCGATAATCCGGCACGTACGGGACCGGCTTGGTGCCGGACTACCGAAAATTCCGGTCTATCGGGCGACAATTACAAGAACAATTAGGTTAATAATTAAACTACAAATACAGTGTGCAAATACATACATACAACAAAGTTTATTTTACATTTCATTTAACGTATGTACAAGTATTGTAAAACATATTTCACATAGATTTAAAAAAGTCACGAATGTTTTTTTGTTTTCTTGATTTTGGAGTTTAGTATAAAATTTATTTCTAATGTTATGGAAATCAATAATTTCTGAAGCATTGTAGCTAGTAATAAATAGCCTCAGCAAAAGAGATAAACTTATTTAGAGATTCTGCGGCTTCTGCCCAGCTGATTTTTCCTTTTCTTTCGTTTCGGCATCTGAGTCACTTTCTTCAAGATTTCGATTTACTACAATGTTGATAATGTCCTCATCGGTTAGTTCTTGTTCAACAAGCTCATTCTCGTCGATTAGAAGCCACTCCTCTATCTCATCTTCAGGCAGGTTTTTCAAGGGATCGTCAGCACTTCTAACGACATCTAAAACTTTGGTCAGAGCGTCTTGATAGTTTTCTTCCTCATCAGTCTGTAGAGTTCGTGATTGATTACCGGAGCTGCCCTGCGCCTAAATTTGGTGTGACAGCTTAGACTAGCCGGCCGCTAATTGTTTCCAAACAATGCCGAGAGCTTCCGGATGATCCCGATCTACCTTGGAAATTTCCGAATAGCTCTCGAGCGTCTTTATTTGCTTTAAAGACACACTTTTGGACTAATGGACTTCTACTGTATTTTGGATTTAAATACTAAACTCGGCTGAATGCATTCATATGGTCAAGGCAGTGGATAAGCGCAAAAAAGACGGAATCTGTATACCGATATGAATAGCCCGGTTTAGCAGCTTGAACATGAGAGTAGAAAGACATTATCCTAAAGTATAGTCTCATTGGCTGAAGACATATTATAAGGTCATAAAAATGTCGAGCACTTTGTTTGCTGCCAAGGATGTAATAAATGAAGTTATTGCACAACATACACGATGACTAATCACGGCAAAAGAGAAAAGAACGCAATCTACGAATTATCTTGTAGTTCGATAGTCAATGTGCTAATATGTGGCATCAATGCCAATTTATCCCACATAGACGTTAAAGCAATCGCTCGGTGGATTGGTTATAAAGGAATTTTAGATATTGGTCTGCCTGATTTTTAATATTTAAACGATCTGTAGTATCCCAGGTCAGGCATCTCCAATTAAACGAAATATGAAAAAATATTTTTTTGGCCACTTCCTCAGAAGATTTCTGGCAAAAACTCTGGGAGTAAATAAAATTGCCATGAAAAGTTTTTCAAAAATCTGTCGTTTGGGGTCGACTTTAAACTGTAGGTCCCACCACTCATGTATAAAAATTAACGCACACAACATAAGTGGTGTAAGAAACTAGGTCCATAATCTTGTCTAAAGGGTTGTAATGACCAATTATGTATGTATGTAAACGATCTGTAGCTGCCTTAGTTTAGTAGGTAGTGTATTAGCTTATTAGACGCAAGCCCACGGTTCAAATCCCAGGTCAGACAGTTCCAAAAAAACGAAATATGAGAAACTATTTCTTCGGCAACTTGCTCTCAGCAAATTTCTGGCAAAAACTCTCAGAGTAAATAAAATTGTAAAGAAAAATTTTTTTTAAGTCTGTCGTTCGGAGCCGACTCGCCACTCATGTATAGAATTAACACACACTAGAATCTAGGTCGTAATCCTCACAGAAGGATTGCTATGACCAACTATGAACGTATGTATGTACATGTGTAGTTGCCTATATCGACGTATCTTATACCATAAATTGCAACCCCACATGAATTGCTAATTAAACACACAAATATGTTGGAATACAAACATTTTAATTAAACGGGAGTGTTGAAGTTCATCGTTTTTGTACTGTTAATGTTAATTCAGTGAAATGCTATTAATGTTAACGTCTCTGTTAATATACAATTTCAAAAATACAAGCAGTACTGCTCTCTTACTCTGTACTTGTACTTACACAAAGTATACGAGTATTCGATAAATCTTTAATACAGTTGTGTACAGTTGTCAGTTTGAGGCTGTAATAAATTTACTACTTTTGCTGAAACCTGCAGTTCATTTGGGATTTTAATTTTTTTCGGTTTTTTTCGTTTCTTGCTTTCGATTTAATAGAATCACATACGTTTTGATTAGAAAAGCAGTGAGTGCCACCAAGTGTGGCCACTTTAGAGGCAAGTCGTAAGCTTATTAGTGTTGAGGTGGTCAAACTCCTTGAGGCGGAGTTTTGAGTTTTTCTTTTTTTCGCTACAGTTTCTGTTGTTGTTGTCGTTATTCAGTTTAATCCAAAGTTGTGTAATTTTCTTGCCTGTTATTTAATGCAATTGATGCTGTTGTTACTTTTTGTTGTTCGCTTAATCATGTTTCCATCAGTGTGTGTGTGTGTGTGTGAGTGTGTATGTAAACATTTTAAGCCCATTTAGTTCAATAATAATCGTAATTTTAAGCCGTTTGCTCCAAATGAATAAATTATTCTGATTTTTATTTTTTACTCGTTTTTCTCTATTTTTGTAGACCAAGAATGTGGACAATTTGACAAGGAAAAATAAATGCTTAAATTATGAATTATTGCATCGAAGGACCCATGTACATATTTCGTGCAATTGAATAGTGCAGTGCAATGCAGCGAATGTATGTATGTATGCATGCATGTACATATTAATGTAAATAAAAAGTTAACATAATTTGTATAGGAATTGTAAGCAATTAAACGCCATTTATAGAAATAAAATATTTACAAAACTTATCTGAATTATGATCTGACCTGGAATAATGGTATTGTACAGGAATTTTTTTTGTATTTAATTTAATAAATAAGAATATATAATAGAGATGTTGTTGCATTAAAAAGCAATATGTATGGTACATTTGTAAAAAGTATGGATATAGGAAGTTGTAGTGTGGCATATTTATCTTTCTATTTTATTTTATACTAACATATTTTGTATACCGATAACCATTAAATTGTACGTCACTAGCATGTGTGAATTTCTTTCATTGTTACTACTTTAACACTACACTACAATTGGAAGTACTCTTTCGTTGAGTTTGTTAATCTGAATTGGGAGCGCTTACTTTGATATGAAGAAAAGCCCATATTGAAAAGGATATAAAACACTGTTGCAATAATGAAATTTTGAAATGGTACTGAACTGTAACTGAAAGAGTACTTTTTTCATCAAATGGTACTTTTGAAAAAAAAGTATTTAACATAACATAATTGGCCATTACAATCCTTCAGTCAGGATTACGGCCTAGCTTCTCATACCATTCATGTTGTGTGTGTAAATTGTATACATGAGTGGCGAGACCTACAGTTCAAAGTCGACTCCGAACGATAAAAAAATACATATTTATTTATATTTAATACAAGTACGGAATGAAACAGCAAAATTAACGACTTAACGTTGTTTCGGAACGTAACCGCACATAAAACCCCCTTTTAGTCAAACGTCGACGGAACCTACGTTCGTTTTTAGCATATGAAAAGCCATGTAAATGCTTGCCAAATTTACATATCGGTTCGTCAAGCATACTGATTGCTTTTTGTATTCTAAAAACGAACGTACGTTCCGCAGACGTTTGGCTATCTGACACTAAAGACTAATTAAACGTAATACTGAACATGTTGCTGATGCATTAATAGATGAAAAGAGTAAAACATAAAATATGTAATAATAAACAAAAGTACTGAAAGCATCCCGGGGGTATTGCGGTATTTTTGAAATGGAAAAGTACTGGAAAAAGTACTAAAGTACCGAATTTTTCAACACTTTTATATTATAACAAAAACTGTATTATCTATTGTATCAGGTTAATGAGGGAGGTCGTGAGGTAGGACGTACAACTAATTCCAGGTGCACTATCAGCTTTTTGACAGCGATGGTTGTAGGTCCTTATATTGCAGATGCAATTGGTTGACAAATACCAAGTAGATGTTTGTCGCGATGGTGGCCGCAAATACATAGAATGTTTTCTATTGTTGCGTAAGGAATAAAATAAAATAAGAATCGTTATAAAGTTCAATTACAACTTTCTGTCCTTTGGTTTCTGTACTGTACTGAGTATTCAGTCAATAGAGTAGGAAATTTCGGTTCAAGAAGTCGTCAGAATATAAAATCAATTTTACATATTAAAACATTCTTTTTCTTCTTTTTCAATACATACACTGAGTTACACAATTGACCGGAGACCATGCTATTACATACTATATATTGCGTTGTATTTCAAAAAATACCAGCTCGATTTTAGTCAATTAGAATTTTTCATAACGATTTTTTGAAATTTGATTTTTTTTTCGAAAAATCTAAGAGTTCTACGTTTTTAATAGTTATTGGGTTGCCCTGGTAGGTCTAGTGGGTAGTGTGCTAGACTATTAGCATGAGGGTCGTGGGTTCGATTCCAACCAGAGACTCTGGTCAGTGACACTACACCGAGCATATGGTCAAAGTTACTCAGCTCGTATGTGATTAGAATATAATTTGTAATTGTATTGTAATAAATAAATAAATAAATAATAGCTTTTGGGCTCGATGATACATAAAAACTTAAATATATCCGCCGACCTTCAGTGAGATATCTTATATTGATGCTGTATCCAAGAGCGTAAAGGAGCCAGTAACTAAAGTCCAATTATAGTTACAGCCCATGAATAGTTTTATGACAAATATGATCAGTTTAATGCTGGAAATGCTGAGTAGATAGTCCATACAAAGGATTGCCAACCGATGAACTATTTAAGAATATTCTGCAGAAACTCAAACGGTATTTTCCGCATCTATAATTTATAAAGCAAAGCAATCACTAAAATCGGCCTTACAGTACTATTTAAAAAACTATTCCCCAGTAGAATAAGTCAATTAATGTTAAGGTCGAATATATACATGGATCGTCAAGATTAATAATAAATTATAAAAACTTGCCTTTGCTCTACTAATGCCCCGTACAGTAATGAAACTAGAAGTCAACCTTCACATCTTGACACATGCCTATTGATTTTTATTCACAAGAAAGAGAAAAAAGTTAACTTTTTGAATAGTAACAAGACAAACGTCGCTTAAAAGTGTTTTGCAACATGCTGGAGATAAAAATCAGCATAAAACATGCTCGATTGGCCAGCTAAACACGACTTTAATCACTGCTTTGCCACAGCCATCACCATCACACGTCAAGTATGCACATAGTTTCAGCTGCTGGCAACGGACAACAGACAACTCAATGTCCGAAAATGTTTCAAATCAATGCATCACGATGTTGAAAATTAATACGGAAAAGAAATAATGAATATAAGTGTATAAAGAAATAGGTGTTGCATCTATCCGCAGCTAATGAAGCGTTAAATGTTTTAACGATTACTTTGTCTTGTTTTTGTTGCAACATTTGCTCAAAGCATAATGGCACTGTGTAAAATGATGGTGCCTATGTGTATGTGTGTGAGAGAGATTTTAATCATGCGATAAAAAAACACATAAAAACAGTACGCTACTATGGCTACTAAATATCGGCCTTATAAAAATTTTTGTATCTCGCTAATAGTTTAGTGCAACAAATAAGTTGCATTCAAATACATACATAAACTTCCAACTGCTATACAGCAACAAAATTTGAAGCCATAAATCTAAGGCCAAAGTTTGAAACTTTATTTTTTAAAATTTTTTTTCTATTTTTTAATCATTTTAAGTCCTTTTAATCCCTTGCATGTTTAGATATGAAATAAAAACCAGTTTTATAACAACAATATACATACTTTGAAAAGAAACAAAATCCCTTTCATAACACACTCAAATCAAGTTAGTAAACAATATTAGAGAGAAGAAAGACGGACAGACAAAATATTTTAATGACTTTGAAACATTTATGAGAAACTATTAAAAAGACACACGGAGCAAAACGAATCTACGATTTATGTATGTATGTGAACACGAGTTAATAATAGCAATGGGAATGAAACGCCCAGCTCTGTAATTAGATTCGCACACGTTTAGACGAATACTGAAAGGGCTGTGAGAGCACTTCCTTCTCATATTTTATAAAATAGAAAACACCCCTCGTTAAGTTCAGAAATATGTATGTATGTTGATGGTTTAATACACTGAAACAAATTTTTTTTACTGAATATAATCTTATCTCTGATTTGATTTGCAAAATTTAAAGAGATTTTAATGAAAAAACAAAAACAAATTAATACAATTGTATTAATACAAATGTACTTTTATTGAGTCAATATTCGCTTTATTGAGTACAATATTTTAAATGTTCAGGTTTAATAATAATATATGCAGTTCAGCTGCTTATTCAATATTTATTTGACAGCTGGTAAACAAAACAGCTGGTTGTTTTCTTTTTTTGTTTGTCGTTGTTAATGTGGTTAACTGTAACATGCTCACTAAACATACTTATGACAGTGCTGGATTTTAAGTTTTACTCAATATTATAACATTCAAACTTTATATGAAATAGTGAGCTCAATAATGGCGTTTATTGCGATTTACGCAATTAAGGTGCATATCTGAACACCGTAAAGGTACTTCGGAAAGCAATTGATCGTATAAATCTTAAAACTTTGAAAAGTTTCTGTCTGCATTTCTAAATTACATAGTATATTACATGATTTGAAGGTTAATTAAGTGTAATTAAAGGTATCAAGAATATTTACGGATTGAATATTAACATTCAAGTTTTTGAAAGTGAGAATGTAACGCACTAAACACCGAGCCACAAAGAATCTGTCATACGTTAAGCTTTGATTTTTTCAGAGTTAAAAACATATTTTCTTATATGCTTTGTCTTATTCGGTATTTCCGCGCGAATGCAATGGATAGAGTTGGCTGACTTGCGTTGAATACCAGGCTTATCAGCAGGCTTGCGATGTTCTTTTGTTGTTTTAGAGTTTTTATTGTGTGCAGATAAATTCAATAACCTATTACGTTGTATTACTTTGCTGTCATTTGAAAATGTCAATGTATGACGGCTTCTATGTGACTGCCTTAAATTTTATTTAATGTTAACGTGATATCTAATACTTATTCTGGAATGTGTTATATTGTGCGTTAGAAGGACCAGATCGAGAAAGCCCTGTCATGGATTGGTGTGACCAACTGGCGCAGGCGCGCAAGAAGGATGTGTTAAGGCAGACCGAAATCCTTTAATCGGATTTTTTTTGTCAATTAAGTAAGTAAGTAAGTAATATGTTATATTATAGTATAGTATAGCTCAGCGAGTGAGCTAATTGCAATTCTCTCTCATGCTACCTACAAAATTTAGATCATTGTTGCTCAATAATAATATTAAACTATCGCTATAGCAAGTAAGTAGAAAAGAAAGCACTAACGTAAGAATAATGTTAGAATTGAGGACTTTTGTTTATATGTTGTCCTCTCTTTTCCCATCTGAAGCTGATAGTACATATCAAGTATCAACAACCGTATTCCACACCACATGTGAGATCTACCTTTTTAAGCAACATATGATGCTTTTCGCACGACATCGTTTCACGTCACACAATTTATGTCAGGCTCATTGACATCTTAGGCCAGGACAGGAGAAAGTGGCAGCTTCGTTAAAATACCTACAAAGACTTGTTATGATACCAAATGAAGCGATCCGATGACAATTTAGGCCAGGACTTATTAGCGATCAATAAATGCGCTTGTTAAATGGTCAATCTAACGGAGGTATGCTTATTATCGTGTTTGGATTTGTATTCACTAGAAGTTTGTCCGCTCTAGCAAGTTCATCAAGTATAATATTGTTACGTTTTTACCTTTTTAAAAACGTTTAAAATATGAATTCGTTGATTGCAAACAACATAAAAATAAGTTTGAGTTTAGTTTCAATAAAACTCTTTATTGTTCGCAGAATTTTATGTGCCACTATTTACAACTTGATGAATCCAACAATTATTTGCTTTATTCGTTATTCTTCTTTACACACTAACAAATGTTCGGCAGATCTTTACAACGACGATCTTCAAACCACGACTGTTTTCTTCACACGCGACGCGTCTTCACACAAGACTACTACACAAGACTACGGAAACAGTCTGATGAAGGTTCTTGAAGTAGAATGTTCGTGTTTTCGCTTTGTCGAGAACTCTATTGCGACTTCATTGTTGTTTGTGTATTTTGTTCACATTGCTTGTTGTTGGGTTCTCGCTTACTTGTCTATCCACGCTTCTTTCTTACCGATGTTGTTGGTTTACTTGTAACAAGTTCGATGTATTTGTTAGTGTAGCTTTTGTTGATCATGTTAATGTTAAACAATGTTTCCACTTTCGTAACAATATTATACGTGATGTCCCTATGAATAGGAATCCTTATCGGATTGAAACAATACTGTCACGAGAGGAAGTTAAGTCGTGAAGGTACCGCCACAATGTTCTCTGATTCGCGCCTAGCTATCATATAAGATAGAGGGATCAGTTTCGGTGTATGTTTTTATGAAACCTTGGCGTGGTTTGTTCTCTAGAATGAAGAGACAATAATAAAATTTTTTATTTCCCATAAAGAAAGACAGTGTCAGAATTTCTGTGGCTATTTTTTTAATGTGAGTATAATTTTTGCAAAATGAAAAACTAAAAGACAATATAAATATAATCTGTTTGACGATAGATCTCAGTAGATGAGAACAAATTACACATATACAGTATTAGCCTTTACTTACATACATAATTAGTCATTACAACCTTCTTACAACACTCAAGTAGTGTATGTTAGCTTTACGATTAACGATCACTTTGAATAACAAATTTTTGACAAACCTTTCATGTCGATTTTATTTACCCTCAGAATTTTTGCCAGAAGGCTGTAGAGGGGAAATCGCCGTAAGCAATATTTTTTCATAATTTTTCGTTATGTTCGAGATGTTTGAGCTGAGGTTTGAATTAGATGTTCTGGGCTAATAAACCAACTCACTACCTAATAGACTACGGCAACTTCACAGTGTTACTCTTTGCAACATTTTAGTCGTGATTATGACCAGAATTTTCACATCATTCTTGTTGAGCGTGATAATTTTATAAATTAGTGGAGTGAACACCACGAATACAAATTAGAAAAGATTGTTATCGAAACGATTATAAATAGTTGGAAGGCAATAAGGCACTCGTTAGTCATATGGTGACTAAGGCCCATCATTGAAAATTAAACTTTGCAAAATAAAAATATTGCAGCAAGTTCAAAGATTGTAAGAAAAATCGAAAATACTTAAGATATTGAAGAAGAACCGTTTTTTTTTTGTTGCAGCATTAGACAAGCTATCTTGGAAGCAACAGAATTGGGCGAAGCCAAATTGGTAGAGCTGAGGTAGTGGAAGGATCGTTCATCTACAATATAATACCTTCTGTGAATAATGTATTGCAGATCCACTATATTATTGTCCGACATTGCCTGAGGACATTTATATTAGTTTGAGTGGATATGTTTGTATGTATATAATTACAACTCTTTTATATCCTTCCTTATAAATATTAGGAAAATATCCGAGTGGATATTTTCACTTTATTTCGTTAAGTGTATTGAATATTCAATACGGCCGTTATTGCATTTTGTTTCACTTTTATTGCTGGTTAATGTCAATTCTTTACAACTTTTAACCCTCACAACAATAACAATAACTCATGAAGTCATTAATTTTATTTTTAACAATTAGCATTCCAAAATAACAACAACAATAACAGTAACAGTTCATAGTCAGTCAGTTAATCAATGTGAACACACATGTACTCACTTACTTACTTATATTGCCGTAATAAGACTTTTGCTGTCCACTGTATGTACGTATTATTTTTGAAGTTGCAAAAAAAAAAACTAATTTGATTACTTGTTAGAACAGTGTTAACAGCGACTGTTAAAAAAATTTTTTTTCATTCTTTTTATTCCATTTTTCATTGTAGTTGAATTGAATTGCAATGTATTGAATTTGAATAGGGTTTTATTTCTTTCTTTTATGTTGTTTTTGTTTTCATAATATTTTATCGATGACAGTATCGAATACAATGGCAACGACAGCTACTTCAGTAACATTGTTGTATCGCTGCAGATACTTTTTTTCCAATCCCTTAAGACTCATTTTGCTATTTTCTATTCAAAAATACCGAATGATTGTTGAATTTTCTTTTTTTTAATACTTTCAAGTGTCTTTGTTGCTTTTCGTACTGGTTTTGCTATTGAATATGAAATATTACCAAAACAACAACAACTACCTTTATAATGTCAAGTATGTGTGAACGAATTTTACAATGAAACAAAAGAGCGCAAAAAAATTTAATAAAGAAAAAATCTTGGTAATGGGCTTTGATTTTGTTATTATCGTTGCGCAATCGTTTAAAGATTGCTCGGACCCACTACCATTATTAGAATGCCGTTAACTGCGTTAATGCTATTTGACAGCTCTTGATGGAGTCATACTGAGAGTGTGTGACGATTTTCTGCTTGATCGATTAGAAATTTTACTTTTCAGTTTTATTCGCCTTAAATCGCATCGCATTAAATTATAAATGACTGTCTGTGTAACAATTTTAAGGAAGTTGTAAACGCTGGCACGCAGGTGTTATGCTTAAAAATGTTTTTTTTATTCGTTTTTTTATTTAAATTTCGAATTTAATTAAGAAACGTTTTTTTTTCTTTTGAGAAGATAATAAAAGTTGTGTCTTATAAGAGACTAAAGAACGCTTTAGATTGAATGCACTTTTTTTGAACACAAGTATTTTACTCTTGAGTGTTGTCCCTACCATTTTGAACTACATTTCGACAAAAAATGCTGATAATGTTTTAAAGAAAATATCCAAAAAAATTCTTTCCTTTGAGAAATTAAGAGAGAAGAATATTAATCGATTACTTAGCATATGAATGGACTAGGTATCCTAGTCTTAATGGCCTGGATACTTATAACCTCTGGTGGGAATCGAACCCACGACCTTAACGCTAATAAAATAATACTATTATATGAAATAAAATTTATTTTTTTAAGTAGTAAAGGGTGATTTTTTAATCATTTACATACACATACATAATTGATCATTACAACCCTTTAGTGAGAATTATGACCTAGTTTCTCACACCACTTATGTTGTGTGCTTTAATTTTTATACATGAGTGGCGGGATCTACAGTTTATAGTCGACTCCGAACGACAGATTTTTGAGAAACTTTTCATAGAAATTTATTTACTCTCACAGTTCTTGTCAGAAATCTGTCATATTTCGTTTAGTTGGAGATGCCTGACCTGAAAATTTAAAGAAGTGTATGATTATTTATATATGGTGATCGATAAATCAATGCACGTCATTTCACTGCTTAAATATTATTTCATGTCAAAGTTCTGCGAGCATTCATGTGTAGATGGTACGTACATGAGCTTCAATTTCACATACTTTTTCTAGCATTTCGGCCGCGATCTCATCAGGCGCAGCTGTATTATTGTCTTTCATTGCCCCTGTGATCAATTGGCTCCCCTTTGAGCTTTTGTAGAATCATAGTACTGAAATGGTGACAATACAGTTCAATTCTGGATCAACTTAGGACATGCTGCTGACATAACTTTCTGAATAAAACATTTGATTATAGAATTTCATCGTGACCATTGAATGCATTCCGATGGCTCAAAGATGCATAATTGGGATGGCTATACATTAGAATCCTTCAGTCAGGATTACTGCCTAGCTTCTCACACAATTCATATTGTGTGTGTTAATTTTATACATGAGTGGCTGGACCTACAGTTTAAAGTCGATTCCGAACGACAGATATTTTTTTGAGAAACTTTTCATGGCAATTTTATTTACTCTCAGAGTTTTTGCCAGAATTCTGTGAGCGGAAGTCGCCAAAGAAAAAAATTTTTTTTAATATTTCGTTTTTATGTCTGTCCTGGGGTTTGAACCGCGGCCTTACGTCTGATAAGCCAATACACCACCTACTAGACTACCGCGACTTCTTGGCTATATTGGTTGGCTATACCAACATTTGTTTATTTTCCATGTATAACCCAAAAATAAATTCGAGTTACAGTGTGTAGATACTTAGAGCTTTTAATTACAATAAAATAATAAATAATTACATTAAAATAAATTTAAAATTATTTTATGACTTAAAAAAGAAAAAATATTTATATTTATATTACTTATGAATTATTACTTCGAAACTTTTACATATATTTGCTATACACTAAATACAACTGCCGCAATGAATGTTCTGAAATGAAATAGAAATAGGCCGATGATATTGTTAGTAAAATGTGTGGAAGATTGAGAGATGAAATTGAGGCGTTTTAAATTTTTTTAACAATTACGATGGAAGTGTGTCAGGCAGTAGCCGATCGTTCACGTTACGTAACGAACGTAAGTTGCTTTCCAGCATGTGAAAGGCAATGAGAACGATTGCACAATCGTAATGGCATTTCGAAAAGGATTTAATTTTATTTTGATATCATATCATCAAGATAAGCGATGGGCTGACTAGTTCATAGGTTCATAACATGTGAATGAAACTTTAAAAGTAGTTCGTAAGGGACTCTATTGTTGATAAATAATGTAAAAAAAATAATTGTAATGGTCATACTATCTCTAAAAACTAAAAAATATCCCCAAACTCAAAGCTATTAAGAATATATGAGCATATGTTCAAAGTTCTTATATTCTTATTCGAATTTTTGAAATCAACTTGTATCGCAACATTTCCACAAAATAACATCCCTTAACTTGATTTCAAAATGTTTCAATTGCAATTAACAAACAACAAATGTTGCAACATTGGTGATTATCAGTCGCGTGAGCTAATGTTGCATGACCAAAATACACAAGTTGTTTAACTTACAGCACGATCGGCACACAACAGTTGTATAGATAAGTTCGTTGAATAGACAACCGGGAAAGTGAGTGCGCTTGAACGAAACGAACACATACTAACAAACGGCATTAGTAGAATGAGTGTTTATGTTTTCAAGAAATGTTTGAATATTTTTGAAAAATAAATAAAAATTAAAGAAAAGAAAACAAATACGAAATAAATTAAAAACAAACAAGAAAAGGATTAAAAACAAGTCTGTGTGCATTCTTTTAAAAGCAAAAAAATAAAAATTAACAAATTGTGCTGAAACTAATGAAAGGAAATAAAGAATGAAATTTTAAGGATATATGGTACCTGAACATAAGCTGTTTAACAAGGTACTTGAGTGGCTCATTAACATACTCAACATACGTAAATACCGCCAAGTACTTGTACTAGCGTTGGCCTGTGTCAATTGTCTTGATTGTGTCTTGTCTCGTTAAATTTTTATTTCTTTTTTTTTGAGATGTTTAATAGAAAATTTATTGTTATCCACTAGATATACAAAACACAGCTACATAAGTATTAGCACTTACTTACTTACGTGTGAAAGTGAAATTTTAAAATAAAAAATATTTTTAAAGAGTTTCTCATACAAGTATGGATTTTTTATTTCTTTCTTTTTTTCTAAAGTTAATTATTTTCTGCTGTTTTTCTACAAGTCTGTTGGAGTGTTTTGGCTACAAATACATCGTAAAGAAAAATTTATACAAAATATTTGGAAAAATTCAAAAATATTTTTATTTATTTAACGGAGGTAAACAAAAACCAATAAATTGTTTTTTTTTAAATCTTGGGGATTTGTAGCAGAACAAAAACAAAAACCAGAGAAAACTAAATTTATTGGCTACAATGAAATATTTATCTACAACCGCAGCTAATTTTTTGTTTATGTTGCATTGATTGGTTCTTTGACTTCAGACAAAAAAAATTCAGAAAAAAATAAACATTTACAAAGTCCAATAATTTCCAAATTGTTTATAGGAATATTTGTGTGAAGGTGTTCGATTTTGAAATATGTTTAGGAGAGCTGTCAGCAGATAGTCCGATAAGAATGGTCATTTCTTATTGGATTACTTACTTCTGTAAAGTGCTGACGTAGTTAAATGAAATTAAAAATCCGAAAATATTCTAAAGCATAAAATTGTTGCTCTTTAACAAGTATGTAAATGAATTGGCAGTAAGAAATAGTGATCAGAAGGATAACTTTCTGTACTGTACGCTGGAAAGTGTTTGTATATACATATGTATGTATGTATGTATATCAGGTACGACCAATTTTTTAAATATTATTGTTGGATCGAATTTTAAAATAATTAAACATAACCTAGTCGATCGCAAAGGTCAAAGTAATTACGATTTTTTCAATGACTTTATTTTACGAAGTCTCCACTTACGGACACCTCCAATACGCGGACACTCCCCGATTACGATACTATGCTTTTCATGGCAATTTTGGTACAAAATAACCTCAGATGGACTTTCCCTTGGCCGGACGTCGATATTAGGTTTTTGCAAAACATTTAGAGACAAAAATCTAAAAAAAATTAATTCATTGAACCTAATATGCAGATTTCCTTTTTAATTTTAGTTGGCAATCCTTTTTTTTGATAACTGCCGTAAGTGCATTCATGCTTTTTTATTGCAGTGTTTAGCGGACAATATTAGCTCGTTGTGGTCGTTGTCCGGCTATTGGAGATTTCACTGCAGTTATTATAACTAACAAGCAAATTAATTAAAAACTGATAAATTAACATTTTCTTGATATGTCATACGTTGCATAATTATGATGCTATTGGCCAAGCTAAATGGAAATTTCTACCCATATCGGGAGACCAATTTTTTTACCAACAAGGGATGATGCTTTTGAATTAACGTAACTTCGAAGTATTAGGATGTTGTGTATTGTTGAAATATATATTTTCGGTTTGTGTCGAGATCACGGCACTCTATTGGGGGATATAATACCGGTACTTCTGCAATGAATCTGAGTGATTCATTGCAAAGACGTTTTAAAATTGTGTACCATACGTTTATATCATATACATATGTAGGTTTATATATCGGATTACAAATTATCAATTTATTGTAAATAGAAAGTTCAAATTTCTGTCGGATAAATCGGTTTAGCTTTGTCCACTTTAGTTGTAACTTCAACATGTTTATTCCAGAGTAACTTTGTATGGAGTAACATAATACAACACTTTGCTACATTTGTGTACGCGTCTGGTCATATTGTATATACATACATACAGTGGACAACAAAAGTCTTAGTACGGTAATATATTTTAGCAATTTCATGATTTTTAGCCAAAAGTTTGTATACAAATTTAAGGTTTTTATAATTCTTTTATTAATTTATTTTTGTTCTATTATAAAATAAACATTTTTTTAATGTTTTTCATAAAACAAGAGAAAAATAAGGAAAAGTTTTAGATGACACCATATGTAGGTACGCCCAAGGAGAACCCTGGGTAAATTTAAAATTCAATGGCCTAATATATGAAAGTGTTATCTCTTGTATTTAGTAGAATATCCCTTAAGGGACCTTAAGGTTAAGCACTCCCTTTAACCCATTTGGATTTGAATGTACAAGTTTTGTTTAGTGTTGTCTGGTGGCACCATGAGCAAGTTTTTCGGTTGACTTTTGTTTGAGATTTGGAGATTACGTAACCGTTCTTCTTCTTGAAGTCATATCGAGACTTTGTGCAAGAGTATTAAGCCTGTGGGGACTTTTTGTCAAAATTTATTTCCGTACTAAGACTTTTGCTGTTCATTGTATATATAAGGCAAATACTATGTATACGCCTGGGGCAAAATAAAATAAATTTGTATGTGAAGTCAACATATGCTAATATAAAGCAGTTCAAATTTATTCGCCACTTTCTAGTCCATTCTAAGGTCGAGAAAATTTTTCGCAAGAAGAGAGCCTACGCTAATAGTAGGTAGTACCGGTAAATAATAAACATTTAGAAAAATTGTTCAAGGTATCGCGCGGCATGTGACACCGTTTTGTGGAAACCTTATTGCCAACCAACTTCAATTTTTTAAATTTAGAGAGAAATGCTAGTAATCATTGCACGGTACTTTGCACCTTTGATGTTGAGGCATTCATATCTTCTCATGAAGTACGATCAACGACGATAACTACCCATAAACCGTACCAAACAGTGCATCTTTCAGTGTCTATTGACTATGCTCAAATTGCCTTCGGCTGCTCTTCACACAAACTTCGGCAATTCTGTTTGTTGACGTACACACTGAGCCGAAAATAAACGGCGTTGCTGAAGATGCTTTTTCTATAGCAATATTTAGGCAGCTAGATAGGTATGTGGAAGGTGAGAAGACCAACCATAAGAGTTCAAAGTATCATACAAAATGCCATACGCCTAATCCATCGTGTCGGGTTCTATTGCGTTCACCACTAAGGAATACCATCTATATTTTCTATATCAAATCTGTATCCTGCAGAAACTTTCTTAACTTCTTCCAGTTCACTTCTCTCATATGGCTTATGTCTGTTATAGATTCCGTCCTTAAATATTGGGATTTTGAGTATAAAAAGACGTGCCAATAACATTACAAGTTTCATCAATGTCATCTGCGTATATTCTGCAGTATGCCTTGTGCTTCAGGTGTACATGTAAGGCAGAGTGTCCCCTAAAGATGCTAATTACTGAATTTGCCTTTGCTTAGTCTTAATATTTCTATGGTTTTCATCTTATCAGGGTATTTTTGCAATTTATTTTGATGTCTCATAGATCCACAATAGTTTATGCGACATTTTCAATGCTCTAAAAGAGATTGGGTTATTCATTCTTATGTTCTGTAATTTGCTTGCTTTATTTGCTTGATTGTTTTTCATTTTCAATCACTCCTCGATCACTACGTGTCCATGTAATTCATACTGTGCTATGCCGGGAGGAATTGTTCATCGCTTACTTACAGTGTAGGACGGTCTTAGACAAATGTGGACTACACCCTTAGATCACATGTAACTGTGCTTCGAAAACCGAGGCCAGATGCTGTCATTTTTTAAGCCACCAATGACGCAACATGTCATCACGGGCATGGTTCCCTTTGACTATGAAAATCTATCTGCAATCAGAGTGATACAATTGGTCACGAATGATATCTTAGACATCCTGTCAGATGATTTACCTCTTCAGTGCCCCAATTATATTTTTATTACAGGATTTGTGGACCCCATAGCCTGGAGAACGTACGTAATAAGTGCCGCGTCATATCGCATCTTAATCCGTGGGATAAAGAGTACTGTTCCCAATGATTTGAAGATGATCGCGATTGTTAGTGGGATACCTGCAGCAGGTTCCATTTAGGAATGGATAATGTGGTATTTTTTCCAAGATCATTTAACCCTGATGCTTATTTTCTAGCCTCAAAGTTAAAAGAGTGTTAGCGAACTTTGGAGTTAGAGCTCTAATTCATTGGGTGATGAAAAAATGTCATTGCTTTTCTTGTCTAAACCAAAAGCAAATTAGAGATTGAGTAAGAGATCAACAATGACTATTCAAAAAGATGAGTAGAATCTAATCATACTCATAATTTCTGATACTTATATGCATTCATACTTATTTTAATGTCCTACTCATACTACTCATATTCGAAGTTTGAATTACTCATCATACTCATACTTAACAACACGTATGATGTTGTTGATTTCGATTCTCCATGAGACAAGAATTACAAAATAAGTATGATTCGCGTACGAAAACTAAAATACTCACTAAAAGATTGTGTGTTTGCTCTGTCGTTTTTGCTTATGTCCGTTTTTCTTTTTTTTTGTAAATACAACAACAACTAAGACTGTAAATTTTGATGAATGATTCGGCGTCACTCGAATCATTTATATGTATTAAAAGTATTTTTCTAAAGTTATGAATCTGAACAAGTAGGCGTATGAATCAAACATATTTCGAATGGTATGAGTTTGATGTCAACGTTGTACGCGTACTCATTGCAACCTGTACTTATAAATCAATGTTGTAGGGAGTACGAATGAATCAGAGTAGTTAAATTTCAATGTTGTTGACTCACTTATATAAAAAATTTCATTTCTTATGAGTAACGAAAAAACAATTCATTGCTGATCTCTGATTAGAGTGAAAATTGTCTGAAATATTTAAGATACGAACCTATTTAATGATTTTCGAATACAGTTGAGAGTTCGCATATGACGAACTTTATAATTGAAATGAAGAAATTAAACCTAAAATTAAAATTCATTTATGAGGTAAAAGAGTCAAAACAGCTATTTTTGCTGACGAATAATTCATTAGTAATTTGCTAAAATGATGTTTCCTTGACAAATTACCATAATAATTGTTACTTCACTGTACATGAATTTATTTTTTATTTTGTAATGAAAACAAACTCAAACAGTTGTGTGTTATTAACTTCGAGGGTTGAATCGCACATGGAGTTAGACAAACTCAAAAATCTTGGATAAGCTAAATTCAGGGACAGAAAAAGGAAATTAATTACAGATGATCGTCATATTCGAGTTTCAACAGCTTTAGAAATGATTTAACGACTTTAGATAGGTTCGCGACTATGAATTTTTTTCAAATTTTTTAACTTCGAGGCAATAAAAAAAGAACAATTTGGAACAAAAAAGAATTTCACTCATAAACGTTCTCCTCAAAACAACATCTTTTATGCCTTTATGAAAACTAATACAAGGAAAGCATTAACTGGGTTAAATAATCATTATTTCCAAGATTTACGTCATTAATTACTTCTTTTAAACTACTTCATGTGTATGGAATTATATGAGTTATAATTATTTCCTTTATTAGCCTAATTTCATGTCGATAAAATGCATTCCAATAAATTAAATTACGCTACCCTGTTATAAGTTTTTAGAACTGTAGTTTGGATGATTCGTTCTCTTTAACTTGTCTTTGATTATTCGCAAGTTTCTAGATCATTTTGCATACTTTTGCAGAAAAAAATATCGTGGCTTTTGCCTACACATATCATATGTTCAATGTGTGTGAAGATAAATTTGAATTTAACTAGCAAAGACAAAAACCAAAAAATTTAACAGAGCTAATGTTAAAGTTAACAGAGCAATGTTAAGTGGTTAACAGAAAATCCGAAAAATATTCAAGGAAGAAATCACCCAAGTATAGCTAAAATGAGACTTGCTGCAGATATCCTACTATATACAAATTGTAGCCTAAGGTGTCCCTAGTAAAACCCAATAGTGGTATATCCCAAATAATTTTGGAGCTTGAGATATCTGTCTTCAAAAATACACTCTGTTAACAGTGCCTGGGTAGACTGATGGATAATGAAATGTGGAAAAATGGGACTTTTTTGATTAAATTTTGAATAAATGAAAATGAATTAAACGCTAAAAGCTTATAACATTACAAAAAATTTTTTTTAATTAATAGTGTTTTTTTATTATATTTTCTAATCATTAATGTTACCCTTATTTCATTATTTTAAAATCATTCAAGAGTAACAATCTTTTATGCAGTGAATTTTTCAAGCCCGAAATCTCAATTTCCAAAATTAGTTGGGCTATACCACTTATTGGGTTTAATTGGAGACACCTTAGGCTACAATTTGTATATAATGGGATATCTGCATCAAGTCCTATTTTCCCACAATATCGATCATCCTACCCTTGACTATATTCTGTTAACTACTTAACATTGCTCTGTTAACTTTAACATTAGCTCTGTTAAAATTTTTGATTTTTGTCTTTGCTAGTTAAATTTGAATACATCTTCACACACATCATATGTTCATCATGTGGATAATTGAAGAGTGATATAGAAGAGATAAGTGGATTAAATAGTGCAGCGGAGATCGTGATATTTCTCATCAGATAAATAATGGATTAGAACACCTTACACTATTAACCTTAAGCCTTAATATTAATAAAAGTAATTTGTTGAGAGGGATACTGACTGCAGACCGATATCACCAGTCTCATTAATAAGGCTTGATGTACCTCTAATTACAATTATAATTGTGTTTTAATCATAGCTCCACTAAAAAATCTTATTTGGAAAGCAAATCTATGATACAATGGTGAGTTTATTTAAAAGCAATATACCACGTATGCTCATTGACGTCACTTGATCAATCCATTTCGCTTGTTTACATTTTTAAAAATTGTATTCATTACTTTGAAACCAATTTTGATCCCCCAATTAATTTTCAATTATAATTTTCAGGTACATAACCTCAATTACGGATAAACGAATGAAAAATCCTTCAACACAATACCGCGCAACAAAGGCATACACCACCATTAATTTTTCATGTTTTCTTTTTTCTTTTCTTTTTTTATTAATTGAAATCAAGAGATACGAATAAAGGCAAAAAAAACTCTTAAAGTTGTATGCGAAATAAAAACAAAATAAAAATAAAAAATACAAAAACATTCAAGAAAGCGCCACCAGCCATTCAGCCAACTTGTTATTGTTGTATTATTTATTGAAATCATCATCAGTATTTAACGAATAAAAGTAACGCCTCTCATCATTTGTTGTAAATGAGTAGCAACAACAACTAAACGACAAGCAAACAAAGATACATTCTTGTCGTAAATTGATTCTGAATACGAAGAATAAATACTGAGAAGCACTACTTACTCTACTCTACAGCACAGAAACACAAACGAGCGAATAATAATTTATGACGTCACATAAATAAATTACAAAATCAAACAATAAGTCATACAGAAGCTGCTCAGTGTAATACTACTTACAACGTAGAGTAAGTGCAACCAACACAAGCATTGTAAAGAGTTCTTCTGGGCAATTATCAGTTCCGTAGTTGAGCGAAAGAGTATCGTTTTTTTTGGTTTTTTGCCTTTGCAAGTGAATGAGTGGATTGAGAAAAAGTTATTGATTCTAGAGAAGAAAACGTAGAAGAAGAAGAAGAACAGCAATGCATAGTTTGAGACCGAACAGTGTTTGTGATACGACTCCTCTAAAGAGGCTGGAGAGTCAAAGCAGTTGCAGTGAACCATCTTCGCCAACATTGAACGGTAGCTTGTGTGTGGGTGTAACGACAACAATTGCCGCTGCTGCAGCTGGGGCTGCAACAATTCCTAGCGGCAATGTCTGTCTAGTGGGTGTTAATGGTCTGAGCGCTACTGGTCTTGGTAGTGATACAACAACTTCTGCATCGACCACAACAACAAGTACAACATTGTCGTTGAATAGTCAGCATCATCAACATCATATTAATAATTACAACAACAATAATTACAATAAAAACGAGAAAAATTTAAATATTTTTGGAACTAACGGCATTGGAGGCAGCAGTAACAGCAGTAGTGGTGGCGTCATAATTGCAACAGGTGATAAGCATAACATGGAGCTGTACGGCACCCGGAAGATATGTTGCCGTCTATTAGTCGATTTGATAATATTGGCGTGCGGTAAGTGATTCATGCAATTTTTGTAAACAATTTAAAAACAATAACAATGTGAGTGAAAGTGAGAGTGCTAAAATAAAAAACACACAATATTATGGATATTCAGTTATTGAGGCAGTTAGGCTTTTTTGGTGGTTTAAATTTTTTATTTTTTTCTTCAGAAATCATTTATAAATTAACACAACGTGAATTATAATCGCATTACTTTGTGTATTTATACATTTTGCTTCGTAAGCAATAGCTGATGATTAACTGAATGTCAAAATGAAGTTTCTGACGAATGGTTTCAGAAGAACGTCTGTTCGTATGCAAAACAGAAACAAAATTAAGTGATTTTGTTTAATACATAAAATAATTGGTCATTACAACCCTTTCGTCAGGATTACCACCTAGTTTCTCACACCACTTATGTTGTGTGCATTAATTTTTATAAATGAGTGGCGGGACCTACAGTTTAAAGTCGACTCCGAACGACAGATTTTTGAGAAAACTTTTCGTGGCAATTTTATTTACTCTCAGAGTTTTTGCCAGAAATCTGCTGAGAGGAAGTCGCCGAAGAAATATTTTTTTTCATATTTCGTTCAGTTGGAGGTGCCTAACCTGGGGTTTGAACCGAGGCCGCACGTCTAATAAGCCAACACACTACCTACTAGACCACGGCAACTTTGATTTTGTTTACTACAGTGTTGTATTATTTTTACACATAGTTAAAGTGTTTTTACAGTGTTGTATTCGTTTAAGTTTTAAATAAACTCACCTTATTAAATACACCTGGCTCTGTGTAGGCGACAATGGTGTTAATTTAGATGTTATTCCCAGTCTATATATTTTCGATTGCTTCGTGACTGCGTGCGCTCTTAAATGCTTTCATCGCATTTGAAAAATATTCCCGTTTTCATGCAATAATTTTCAATTTAAGGCCAAGGAAATTTAGAGAATCGATGAATACTCCGTCACAACCTATCTTAATCAAGTTGAAAACCAATCACACGAAATGTTTTAAAGATCTAAGGATTCGAGCATAAATTTCTTTAAAAACAGAGTATTTGATGGGGTTTTAAATAGAGCTTCTGCTCAAGCTTCTGAGCAATACAACATGTATTGTTCTTCCAGTTCTCATATGTTAATCGTAATTATTTTCATTCGTTTTCTTTTAAAAATATTCCGAATATTAAAACTGGAACTCAGAATTCTATTATTCCTACTTCTTCGTTTCCTTCTTCTTCTTCTTCTTCTTTTAAGATCACGAGCAAAGTGCAAAAAGTTCAATTGAGAATAAATGATGATGATAACGACACATTTAATAGTGAAAACATGGATGAAGGGGAGAAAAAAAATAAGAAACACTCTTCTCATGAATGAAAGTGAAATGAAATACAATGTGAAAATGAAAATTAAAAACAATAATAAAAACAATTAATTTCTACTCATGAGAAAATGAAATAATTGAGAAATTTCAATAAAATATTTCAATTAAAAATGAAGAAAGACAAGACGACGACAACGGCAACGGCAACGATTAAATCAATTCATTTCTAATTAAAAACAATTAAAAAACAATTTGAAATCATTTTTAAATGCCAAATTATTTCATACAAGAATGAAAACATTGTCTTGATTGCAATTGAGTGACCATGAATCATTAAGTTCTTCTAAAGAAGAAAAAGAAGAAGAAAACAATCAATTAAGATTATGTTGCAAGGGTGGTCAGATGTTTTTGTGGAATAGATTTTCTCACAGCAGCTGTTCTTCTGTATGAAGTTTTTATCGAAAATTAGTTGCGTTCGATGATCTGCGCGTCAAATACAAATCAAATTAAAATCCGAAGTTCGAAATTGAAAAATGTGCAATAATTAGTATTTGATAAAAATACAATACGTACGAAAATCGGCTCAGATCTACAGAGTCATTCGTTATAACGGCTGAGTATTTGTCTTAAGAATGACAGAGGAATCAAACAGAGGCTCCAACAAGCCTCCCTGATGTCGTTGCAAAAATATTTGCCGCTGGTTGCTGAAGGTTAGCGATTGAATCGAAAACATTAACATGTAAACGAGACATCTCGTAAGTGGGTCGCAACCTATGATTTCGTAGAAACTAGATATGCAGCTCGTAACCCGTACGTATTAATTAGAATCCAATTGCAAATTATAATTATTGCTAAGCTATTAAGCTCGATCTGGTGTAACAGTCCAGACTCTTTGGCAACTAGTACACTGACAGGGCATCCAATCAAGAGTTAGTTTTTCCTCCTGTTACTTTAAAATGATACGTTAGTTTATATCGATTATGCTGTTCCAGAATTGAACTATCACAGCAACCCCTATGGTGTCCCGTCATCCTTTCTAATATTGTGCTGTACCATTGGCCTTTTATGCATTGTTGGCAGACAATATTTTGAAATTGTTTGCTAAGAATGTATTCGGATTAATGCTTGTCATTTTTACAATTAAGGCATATTACTTCTTTCGAAGTGACCGTAATCTATTAGGTAGTGTGTTTACTTCTTAGACGAGGACCATGGGTTCAAACATTAGCTTTAGAAATCTCAAACAAAACGAAATATGAACAAAAATATATTCCTTTACGCGACTTCTGAGAGTAAATAACATTGCAATGAAGAATTGCGCAAGTCTGTCGTTCGGAGTTAACGTTATGCTATAGGTATAAATAAAGTTAAGAAGATAGGTAGTAGTTGCCACAGTCTAGTAGGTTAGACATGAGGCCTCGGTTTAAAATCTGCAACAAAAAAAAAAAAGACCAAGTATGAAAACATATTCCCTGGTTGACTTCCTCTCAGCTGAAGGATGGTTTTGGCTTATCCTTATATATACACAGTTAAGCACTATCCGAACGATTCCGCTTAAGTTCCTAACGAACGTATTTTTAACGTCTGCCTTTGTCTTCGGTTATATGGGTTAGTGCATAGGGATATCGTTGGAAATTGCATTGATGATGAGCTGAGGTTGGAGATGAAGCCGCCGTAGTCTAGTAGGTGGTGTGAGACCTCGGTTCAGGTCGTCATCTTCAACAAAACAAAATATGAAAACATATTTCCTCGGTGACTTTCTCTCAGCAGATTTCTGGCAAAAACTCTGAGAGTAAATAAAATTGCCAAGAAAAGTTTCTCAAAAATCTGTCGTTTGAAATGGACTTCAGACTGTAGATCTCGCCACTCATTTATAAAAGTAACACATACCACATAAGTGGGTCAGGTCGTTATCCTGATTAAAGAGTTGTAATGATCAACCATGTATTACATACGCATGTAGATAGGATGTAATTCCGACGAAAGGGTTGTAATGATCAATTAAGTAAGTAGTATTGTCTTCAAAATTTAACCATTTTAACAATTTATCTAGTGAGTAGTGTGCTAATTCGTGAGTGTGGAGGTGGGGGTTCGGTTTTCAGCAGAAACTCTGATCTGTTACAATTTGAGAATTTTTTAAAAATTTAATCATGATGAAGCTCTAAAATAGTAATTGAAAAAAAAATAATTCAACACCAATTTTTTCGATACTATTCCCGGTTTCTATTTGCCTATGACTTACTTTCCGGTATTTCCGCACAATTCTTTAGTAGAAGACATCCTTTGAGGGTGACTGCAGTATCAAAACGTTCAAGTGGTTATTGTTATACGAATATAGATTTTACCAAGTTTAATATTATTTATTGTCTTTCTTTAAGGGAATATGGTATTTTCGTAAATCGTCGCTATACGCCTTTTAGTATTTCTTAGCTTTGCATCACTAATCAAGTTTTTTTCAGCTAATCAGCAGATTGATTTGCTACAGCAGGTCCTATGAAGACTGCGGTGTCTTTTGTCGTTGCCTGGAAACAATGCCCTCTAAAAGACTGCATTAAGTGAAGTGTCTTTGAGCCCATATCTCTCGAAATATGTGGATAGGTTAGGTTAGGTTAGAGGACGTGTACTTGTCAATTAAGACAAGTACAGTACCCGGAGGTCGAATTGACCCATTGTACAACGTCCTAGTTTCTCCCACCACTTATGTTGTGTGTGTTAATTTTATACATGAGTGCTGGGACCTACAGTTTAAAGTCGACTTTTTTCATGGCAATTTTATTTACTCTCAGAGTTTTTGCCAGATATCTGCTGAGAGGAAGTCGCCGAAAAATACTTTTTGTATTTTGTCTTTGATGTCTGGCCTGGGGCTCGAACCCTGGTTTTTGCGTCTAATAAGCCAACACACTACCTACTAAACTACGGCGACTTCTATATTATGTTATTATATTAAGATGTGGAACTGCGTTATCTTTTTATTTTCCCAGTTTATGTTATCATATCTAGTGAATGATACTAGAAGAATAGCTTGCACAATATCGAATCTTCTCAGGGCACTTACAACTTGGCGTTAACTAAAGGGAGGATTTTAAAGGGCAGATAAAATGTTTTTCATTATTATAAGTGGACAATAAGGTAGAAGTGAATGTTAAGTTAAAAGGAGGATCATCCTACCTTTAACTTTTAAAGTTAAGTTTATGTTTGAACTTGCCATATTATATATAATTTGCAATATAGCAACTTCAAATATAAACAAAATAAGCAAATACAACAAAAAAGCAGCCAGTCGTTACCACTGCGTTTTATCTGCAGGTTGTAATAACGAAAATAAGTTAAAGGTGACTTTAAAATTCACTTTATCTAAAGTTACCTTTAACTAAACCCAACTATAACGGGAAGTTGTAATAGTGGCCCTTAGTTTTTTTAAATATCAAAATTATTTGCTGACACGTGCATATCCTTAATATATATCTTAGCGCGCAGTAATTATTTGTTCAGTTTAATTTCAATAACATTTTATTTGCTAAATCTGATGCCTAATGAATGTGATTATGAAGAGAAGATGTAACTTACCATACTTTGTATTGTTTAAATATTGACGCTCTTAAGCAATATCAATAAAACTTGAGCCTTCATAACAAGCAGTAGGTCATGTGTAAATAATTTAAGATAACATTAAGCACGAACGGAAATTATCTAAACAGACAATATTGAAGACTTCAATGCGTTTGCATGTCTGACGTGAAGGCTTTTGCAACATTGTATGAATATTTGTTTTGTAATGCAATGTGTTTACATGTTGCGCAATACTATTAAAGTATTGCTTCAGTAGCAGTCATCTGTCAAAACTTTTTGTCAAAATTTTAATTTTAACTTCATATTCATATTTTAACTGACAGCACATAAGACATGAACTACAATGTCATCAAAGCCGACAACATAGCGGTGGCTTGACTCTGATATTTTTAACGAATAAATGAACAAATAAAATTAAATAAGAATATTTATATGTAAACCCGGTTGTTATGGAACAATCTGGTCCTTTGGATATGGTTTTGTAATATAACGTACGTTTTTAGCAGAGACTTAATGGGGACCAAGTCAGATGCATACACGAATGCAAATATTGTGCATCGTATGTAGATGTACTACTTTATTTGACACATTAATGACAGGTCAGATGTAGAAAATATGTATGTTGTGAGAAGAGAACAGTTTTTAAGAACTTTTTTATAAATAAGTTTTGTTTCTGTAGTCGCTGCATCTTTAGGATTTTCTTCTTTCAGTTGGTAGTTGACAAATGAAACGCTGACTCATATTTAAAATACGTTACGGTTTCAGTGCGCCAAAAACTTTTAGAATAGTGTGGTCTAGTTCCTGGTTATGAATTTTGTTAAATCTTGTCGGCTTGTTAGGTACCCTCGGCTGAGATACAAATTTCTATTGAAAGAGGACTTAGGAAAACTGAATGAGGGTAACCTATATACCTAATATCAACGATTTGCAGTCATATAAAAATTAATAAGGACACCGGCACGATGCTTCGAGATTTTATCAGCAAGTAGCAAAAAAATGGTAAAATTGCTGATGAGTAACTGCAGTTATTCTCAGTTAATTTATCATAAAAACAAATTGCATTGCGGTTTTATAAAAGTTTTGTTTTTATTTTAACATTTTTTTAAATTAAAATTGAAAAACCCCATTTTGAAATAATCAGGGCACCCAATAACTCAGTAACCTCTTCGGTGCCGTTTAAAATGTTTAACTAGTTACACCATCGTTTTCGTAGCTTGAGACGCATTCTTAACTTTAACGGGAGGATCATCCCGTAACTTTTAAAGTTTAAATTTGGACTTGCCATATTATATTATTTTCAGTATGGCAACTTCAAATATAAACAAAATGAGCAAATACAATAAAATCAGAAGGCCGTCTTTGCCACTGCGTTTAAAAAACTTATTCAATTGAGCAATGTTATCGAGATTGTCCCGGCACTGCCATATTTTTAATAAAGTTAACTTTATTTTATCATTATATTGTAATAACAAAAATAAGTTAAGGCTGACTTTAAAGTTCACTTTAGCTAAAGTTACCTTTAACTAAACCCAACTTTAACGGGAAGTTGTAATAATGGCCCTAAATTTGGTAACCAATTAGTATTTATTCGCATCATCTTATTTGCAATGGATGACACAACATCATAATCGTTTAAGATCGTAAGAAGGGAATGCGAATGTGGCTCTGCATACCTATTTATTTATTTTTTCTTTTTCTCTAATGATCGGTATTTTTAAAGGATCAATTTGTAATCACCGTAGTCTAGTAGGTATTGCGTTTGTTTAATAGAAGCGTGCTCATGATTCAGCCCATGACATCTCGAACAAAACGAAATATTTAGAAAAAATATTTTTTCTGCGTCTTCCATTCAGAAGTTTTCTGCCAAGAACTCTGAAAGTAAATAAAATTGCCAAAAAAAGCTTCTCAAAAATTTGTCGTTCGCCAATCATCAATAAAATTAACACACACAACATGGGTGGTGTGAGAAGCTAAGTTGTAATCGTGACTAAAGGGTTGTAATGACCAATTAAGTAAGTAACTAAGCGTGTTATAATAACCTTGAGTAAATTAATTGATCTAGGTAGTGTGTTGGCTTATTAGACATAAGGCCACGCTACAAACCCCAGGTCAGACATTAAAACGAAATATGAAAAATATTTCTTCGGCGACTTCCTCTCAGCAGATTTCTGTCAAAATCTCTGAGAGTAAGTATAGTTTCTGTCGTTCGGAGTCGAACTGTAGATCCCGCCACTCATGTATAAAATTAACACACACAACATAAGTGGTGTGAGAAGCTAGGTCGTAATCCTGACTGAAGGGTTGAAATGTCCTATTATGTATGTACATATGTAATCGATTTGAAACTGTAGGTCTCTTCAATTTTGGTAAAAATTAACACACATAACATGGGTGGTGCGAGAAGCTAAGCTAACTAAAGGGTTGTGATTAGAGATGAGCAATATTTTCAAAACTGTGATTTAATCACGGTGATTGATAATTCACTGGTAACTACAGTGATTGAAATTGCCAAATAACAGTTACTAATAATGTCGTTCTTTCAAAATTGTTACATACTCAAATTTATTTCATTTTATTTTGAGCGAGACAGAATTACTATTAGATGATGCTGATTATTTACTTTTGTCTTTTATACATGAACTTTCTGTGAAACTTAATTGTCCTTTAGGACGTTGTACAACGGGTCAATCCGACCTCCGGGTACTGTACTTGTCTTGGCTGACTGTCCTCTAACCTAACCTAACCGAATTGTCAAACTTCATATAAAAAAAAAAAATTACATTAAAAATAATAACATTGATGACACCACTTTGATTTTGTTTAGTAGTCTTTTCGTAGTATGTATCTAGTTGTCTCTTTCTTACGACTTAATAAAATACGTTATTGTCATTATTGTTTTCTTTTGGAACACTGTGATCACAATCACTGTTTTAAAGAACAGTGATTAACAAATCACGTTCACTGAGAGCAACGTTCTTCAAAAATCACTGGATCGCTCATCTCTAGTTGTGATGACTAATTAAGTGAGTAAATGAATTGATCTTAATTACAAGGTATCTACGGTATTATATTATTATAATTCTATATCAAACTGTTTACTCTAAAGAAAAAACAATGAAATCTAAATAAATCAGGTCATAAGGTACTTTATATTGTACAATTCTAGACTCAAATTCATAATCTCACATACTATCAAACTGTGATTCTCAATTGAATATGAATTTTACATACCGCATAGAGATTTACAATATCCACAATGCATACGAGTATAAACTTCTTGCGAAAAGCCAAAGCGAAATAGGGGGAAAAAGACTGTTGTTGACCAACAACAACTACAATAACAACAAAAAGTCTGAATAAATTTAAATAAGGGAAATAAATAATGCGTTACTTTACTGAAAATCGTAATTGGAAAATTAAAAATGATTTCAAAAAATCTCTGCAAAATGCAAACAACCAGTGCTGCTACTCGTATACATTATTTCAAAACGTAATTTACTTAAATCAGGTCTGGGGGAGATGAATAACTAATTGGTTGGACGGTCGGTTGGTTAGTTGGTTTGTTGGCTAGTTTGGATGTAAACCATTGAGAGATGAATACTTAGTTTTTTTTTTTTACAGATTTTTCTAAATAAGCCACCACATGCATACATTACGTACATATGTATGTCGTATGTGAGAGTATAATGAAATAAAAACATCATTTTTTTTTCGTAAATTTGTTTTTATATTTCGTATTTTGTTTTTCAATCTTTTGTTTTTATAAAAATTAATGAACAATGAATAATTTATTTGGATGTAGAGCATCCAATGAGTGTTTGTGGTGTGGTGGTATACATAGTATGTGGTATACGTGGATAATGTATGAATGGAATATGGTACGTACGTTGTGGTGTGGAGTATAATTCTGATTTTCTGATTAAGTAAACAATGAAAATGCGCAAAAATACAATGAAAACAAATCGCAATTTATTTATTCCATTTCCATTTTCATTTTCATTTTTTTATTTACAATATTTTTCTATTCACTTCTATAAACAAAAACAATCAAAACAATTTACCCCTTTGGGTGAATATTATTATTTATATCAGTCAGTATGGTTCGCAACAATTTACCTTTAAATTTCATAGCTGACAGTTTGTACTCTTCACTACGGATTTAATTGTGAAATACAATATACATATATTGCTCGTATCAATTTGTATTTTACATTGCATTTGTTATCATTATACTTATCAGGTCAAAGTTTAATTTATTTTAAATGTTTGTACTCACTCTACAACGAGATTATAGAATTTGAAAATTAAATGAGATTTTACGATTATTAAGTATTGGGTGTCAGAGTTGAAATAAGGCTATACGAGCTACTACGACGAAGAGTCCGGTTGTTAATTAATTAAGCAGAGCACACCAGAAATTAGTGCAAATCTGAAGTTATATTGCATTTGAATGACCTTTAGAGTGAGTGGCATCAATAAAATCTCGCTATAAAAAATATTATCATGCTACTGAGAATAAATAAATTGTTACTATTCTTTTAACCAACACTGTATAATGAAAATCGAAGTCACCGTAGTCTACTAGGCAGTGTGTTGGCTTATTAGACGAGAGGACACGGTTCAAACACCAGTTCAGACATCTCCAACAAAATGAAATTTTAAGAAAAAATATATCTTCGCCAGTGTTGCAAAAATTCAGTACTTTTGTACTTTTTTCAGTACTCTTCCATTTCAAAAATATCGCAGAACCTCCGCTTTTTTACTTTTTTATTATTAAATATTTTAGATCGTGCGGTTTTCAACTATTTATGTATTAGCAACATGTTCAACGCAATGCTAAAGGTAGAATTAGGCTTTAGCCCCGGTAAGCCAAACGTCCACGGAACGTACGTCCGTTTTTAGAATACGAAAAGAAATGAAAACCTTTGCCGAACTGTAATGTAACTTCGGTAAGCATTTGCATTGCTCTTCATATGCTAAAAACGAACGTACATATGTAGGTTCCGTCGACGTTGGACTATATGGGACTTTTATGTTTTGTTACTTTCCGAATCAGCTGTTTTTGTTCTGTATGTATATTAAATATAAACAAATAATTAGTCTAGCAGGTAGTGTGCTAGCTTACTAAATGTGTGCCCACGATTCAAACCCCATGACAGATATCTCCATCAAAATATGAAAAAATATTTCTATTTTTTTATTTTTTAGATTTCTGGCAAAAACTCTGAGAGTAAATAAAATTGCCACGATAAAGTTGCTCAAAAATATGTCATTCGGAGTCGGCTTTAAACAGTAGGTCCCGACACTCGTGTATAAAATGAACACACACAAAATAAGTGGTGTGAGAAGCTAGGTCACAATCCTGACTAAAGTTTTAAAATGACCATGTATGTATATATGTTTGTATGTATGTAGGTATCTTTTACAAAAGTACCATTTGATGCAAAAAAGTACTTTTTTAGTTTTACAACACTGATCTTCGCCGACTTCCTCTTAGCAGAATTCTGGCAAAACTTCAGAGAGTAAATAAAATTGCTATGAAAAGTTTCTCAAAAAAATCTGTCGTTCGACTTTAAACTGTAGGTCCCGCCACTCATGTATAAAATTAACACACACAACCTAAGTGGTGTGGGAAGCTAGGTCGTAATCATGACTGAGGGTTGTAAAGACCAATTATGTATGTATGCATGTCTAATACAATATTATAGCGGGTTGTAATCGCGCTTTTGGAAAGCTTGTTTAGTGCAATATTTTGTTGTATTTCACTACTTTGGTGTATTAACGTTACATAAGAATAGACTGAAGGAAAGGAAAGTACACTTTATATCTGCAATTCACGATTAATTAATAGAATAAAAAATTTACTTGATATTTTTTTTCTCGCAATGTAAATCACATCTCTAGGTTATTTATAGTCGGAATTTCTTAAACAATTTTATATTTAATTTATTTTTTTCAATTCGAATTAATTAGTATCTCATTACCGTATATTTTTTTTTTAATTTTAACGAAATTCATTTATTCTCTGTCACAATATATAATGTAAGAGTCTTGTAAGCGTCATAATAAATGAATTGTTAACAGAATTTTAGCCTACAACCGCCTGCTTTTGGTGTTAAAAAATTAATGAACTGTTAAATGTTTAAACACATACAAGTGAATATAAAATTATTCAACAAATTATTACAAATGTTTTCGATAAATGAAAATCTAAAAATAATTTAAAAATAATAATAATATTTTTGTTTTTGTTTTTGTTTTTGTAAATTTAAACATCTTTAAAACGAATTTTTTTAAATTCTTGGAATGTTGCTTAAGATCGCCAGGTGGCTAGATAACTACTCATAGAATTTTAATGTCATTAACAAAATTTTAATTGAATTTGTAAACTGAAGTGCAAATTCCAAAATATTTTGTTTTTACAAATGTTGACATCTTCGTTTTTTTAAATCCAATAACGTAATAACGTTAGGAAGTAAATGCTTTAAGAAAATCGTTTTGCAAAACTATTAAATTTTTAATAATCCATAAACATACAGAGATAATAACAAATAATGCTGTAAACACAATAAACGCAGCACAGCAAGCACAACAATTTTGTGTGTTATTATTATTGATATTGATAGCCTTAATCTTATCATTGTTCAGCACAAATCCTCTCACTATTGACACTAATTCTCTCATTGCTGCGAATAAAAATAGAAATTAACCTAAATGCAAAGGAGCAGAGTCGTTGTTTGTTGTCGCGCTGCTTTTAAAGTAATCACTTCACATATACATTGCTGTGTTTGCTGCGTTGCGTTCAATGTGTTTACAGCATAACTGTATAATAAAGTTGAGATGGCATTTAGTGCTTAAAGTGTCTCACAACAAAACCTATGTACGTTGCAAATCATGGAAAAATCAAAACAAATTTTATTCATAGTTACCGTGCATGAGTAGGTGTCATCCACTGAGTGTTTGTCATGCTAAAAAATCTATGTAGAAATCTTTCCGTCACTTGTACCTCCATAGATTATAACATCAACAGCGTACAGTAAATGAAAGTCACGTATCTTCACCTTTTTATCAGCGAAAAAGTTCCTCACCTCACAACTGAATAAAGCTCAACGATTTGATATCAAGTAAATACATATACTGAGCGCCATAAGTAAGTCCACACTTTTGTTCTTAAGTGTAATACAGTTTTGTTCTTAAGTATAAAAAAATTTCCTTTATCATGAGTTGTTGTTTTTGTTTTAACATTTTATAAGTAATAAATAAAAGTTTTATTTTTGGAAATTTATTCGACTATTCTCATTTCCTTTTCTCGCTATCCTAAGAAACTGAATTATCTCTGTGGTGTTTACTCACTTTTGGCTTTCAGTGTATATCGTTGTTCTACTATTGAGGAGGGAATAGTCAAATAAGTGAAGACTGCCTCGAGCTAGAGACGAACGTTGGCAATTGAAGTGGGCTCTATTCTTTTACTCTTCAACCGTTCTGCAATCTGCGCAGAAGTAATGAGCAGAGAGAATTAGAATAAGCGAATTCTATCCGCATGACATGTGAGAATACAGTGATAAAAATGTCTCTACAATTTAGTTAAAATATTTGAATCTGCCAATGCACTTAGGCTCTTCCTCAATCTAGGATTAGTCAGCTAGTTGGCGAAAGTAAGACGGAGGACGAGCATTTAGTAAGAGTGTTCTTCTCTAGCAATTTCAATAGCTAAACAAGTATTTGTTTGACATAAAACTGCAGCGAGAGTCGATCAAGGATATCACGGCAAATGTCAGTCAGATTAGAGTGAAAGCTGAGTCCGATTGTCGCTTGGCTGGCAAAGAAGATAGAAATGTAAATAGTAGGGCACCCTTTGCACAGCATCAATGTCGCAGTATTATTAATAGCCATGACGTCAACGGAAAGACACTACATAGTCTGAATGTCAGAATGACCATGTCAGAAGACCCTGCGTAAAATCCTTTTCAAGATTAGGTTCAAAAGAGGTACAGCCAATTTCATTAAGTGCCTGGTCATCCTCAGATAGGATAGAGGAATGTTTTAATGTGCCATTTAAGTGCAGTATGTTTTCTAGTCATCAAGATGAAAACTAATCAAGTAATACAAAATGAGCCGCTGTGGGTGTAGTGCACAACACATCTGTAATCCGTACTACAACAGATCTCCTCACTTAACCAAAAAGTCGCCCATTGCAACTTTTAGCGGGTAATTTACCAAAATAAAACTTAAAGAAGATAAGGTTCGATATCCACCGAATAAATCTACCTAACCACTCGAAAACGAAATTCCAATCTTGTGCCAAGTGCCCTACTGCAGAGCTCCCTCAGCTTAGTTCAGGGTTAATAATTTGGTATAGTTTTCTATGAGTATCTTGGTTTAGTATGTGATAATTTATCAGTTTGGGAATAAACATCATCAAAATTGCTGCTAACCAGGGAAGAATAAAATTCGCCTCATTATAAATGTCAACACGAACAATTTCATGAAATCGATCGAAGGGATTAAAATGTTAAATAACCGATATCATGTTACAATTAATATTGCATACGCATGATTGAGAATTTAATCTGTAACACATATCGGAATGTGAGCGTCAAGAAGTAGGAAAATCGTTTCGGTGATTCAGGTGGTCCAACTAAGATCACGTTTCTGGAAACAGTCTAGAGATTCGATAGAGTAGAGTATTTGGCTGTTCTCAATAGAGGATTCATTATGAACATACAAATTCCTGTATGAAGTTCTTTTCGTCTATATAGTGGCAGATCTTAGCTAATTTTTCTTAGTCTCATGAAGTTTCCATTCACCAGTTGTTCTGGTTTTGTTAAAAAGCTTGCTACTTAGATGGTGAAAATTGTTAAACTCGTGATTGCAGGGTGATTTAAGCTTATCCTTGTATGTACACAGTTAAGCAATATCCGAACGATTGCGCTTAAGTCCCTAACAAACGCATTTTTAACGTCTGTCTTTGACTTCTGAATACAGGGATTTTCTTAAGGGCATTACGTACAATTCAAATGCAGGGGTTTATGGGTTCCCGCATAGGCTTGTTGTTGGAAATTGCATTGATGATGAGCTAAGGCTGGAGGTGAAGTCGCCGTAGTCTAGTAGGTAGTGTGAGACCTCGGTTCAGGTCAGGCATCTCCAACTGAAGGAAATATGCAAAAATATTTCTTCGGCCACTTCCTCTCCGCAGATTTCTGACAAAAGCTCTGAGAATAAATAAAATTTTAATGAAAAGTTTCTCAAACAAATCAGTCGTTCGGAGTAAACTATAAATTGTAGATTTCGCCACTTATGTATAAAATGAACACTCACTCCGTAAGTGGTGTGAGAAGCTAGGTCGTAATCCTGACTGAAAGGTTGTAATGATCAATTTTGTATGTGTATGAGCTGGCCAGGACCGGAATGGAGTTTGCAATACCAGATATTTTACAGGGCATAAGTATTCCAATTGCTTAAGTTAAATGAAGTTACGTATAGATTCTGCCGAACACGTTGGAAAAACAAGAGGACCGGTTCAATGATATTCTTAAATCCCATGGCCATCCATTGTACAATGGAGATTTACACTGTTTTGGTACGCATTTCGAAAGACTTGGAATTCTGGAAAAAGTAGGTGTAAGAAGATGGATGAAATTACTTTTCACATAGTGTGTTAGTGCACTGCTCTTGTCATAAAATAATGGACGTTTTTAGGGCCCTTACCTCGCTAATTAAAGATTGCTGTAATAGAAAGGTTGGTTTCCTCTAAGGAACGTTTGATTCAAGGGTGCAACATTGATTGCATGGACATAAATATTTGTCTAAGTGGGGCTCCTTTTCTTTAAAGAGGGTCTGCTACCATAAAACTTTTTTGAAAACTTTTTAATCGAATGTAGATATTGTTTAAAGACTATAAGATATTATTATGTTCGTGTATATCGGAAATGAGAATGATTTTGAAAACATCTACCATTTGAACAATAAATTTTATTTAACATGCTCATAATTCTCATGCTATATCTC
Organism: Sarcophaga variegata; assembly: GCA_932273835.1. NCBI lineage: Eukaryota > Metazoa > Arthropoda > Insecta > Diptera > Sarcophagidae > Sarcophaga > Sarcophaga variegata. Next base: position 48,471,738 of record OW026360.1, on the reverse strand, counting down.
GTGTATTATTAATTATTTTTCAAACATTAAACAACAACTAATCGCCTGCTGTTTGATTTCAAGAAATTAATGAACTGTTAAACATTATAACAAATGTTTATAAATGCTTTTATTAATAACAGTTTAAAAATAAATTAAATGCAACGTTTTGTTTTGTTTTTGTTTTTATTGATTTAACATTTAAAAAATGCTACTGTAGATTGCCCGTTAGCATCAAACCAAATCCTCGATTACAGCGTAATTTTTTATTTTGCGATTTATTAAAACTTTTAAGAATAAAATGTAATGATGAAATGAAAGAATTTAGAAGTTAAGTTACAACGTGATTAAGTACTTATAATTCGTAAGCATTTGAATAATAATAAAGAACGATTTATTAAATTAACAATGATTAGACTGAATGATTTGAAATCTAAGACTGTAGTATTGAAGTTTTTCAATAAATTCATTGTGTTTATAATACAATAAAACAATTTTTAATTATTTTAAGATAAAAACTTTACCATACATTCCACCCCCAAGACTGATCATACCAAATATTATTTCAATTGAAAAAAAAAGAAAAAAACATTTCAATCATTCAATTGTCATAGGCACTTAGCACTGTTACATGCAACTTTTTAAGCATTTAAATACAAAAAAATATCTATGAATAGTTTTTCAATGTGTCTCTTACTATTTAAAAACTCTGGTTTTAAAAGTTTGTCTGGGCCTATCTATTCAAATGCCGTCTGTCCGTCCGTCCGAGTATTCATCGATTTGTACATACGTGTTGCTGACTATACTTTGTGTAAATGAACACCGTTAATGTGGATACGTATGTTGTTTACTTCAGTTTGTTAAGTAATTTGACTCTGCACAGGTTTGTTGCTTTGTATTCGTGTGAATTTGTTTGTTTTGGTTGTTGTTTTTTTTTTGTTTTGGTTGTAGATTTATTTGCAATTGATACTGAAAATTTATTCATTTGCCACATGTGAACGAACACCTGCCTTCAACTACAGTGGACAGCAAAAGTCTTAGTACGGAAATGTCTTTTGACAAAAAAAGTCCCCACAGGCTTAATACTCTTGCACAAAGTCCCGATATGACCTCAAGAGAGTATTTAGTAGATCATTTGAAAGAACGGTTACGTAAACGCTAAACCTCAAACAAAAGTCAACCGAAAACTTGCTCATGGTGCCGCCAGAAAACATTAAACAAAATTCAATTCCAAATGGGTTAAATGCAGTGCTTGACCTTAAGGGATATTCTACTAAATACAAGGGGATAGATAACATTTTCATATATTAGGCCTTTGAATTTGAAATTTACTCAGGGTTCTCCTTGGGGGTACCTATGGAATCATCTGAAACTTTTCCTTATTTTTCTCTTGTTTTATGAAAAACATTAAAAAATTGTTTTAAAATAAAACAGAAATAAATTAATAAAATAAATATAAAAAGCCTTAAATTTGTATACAAACTTTTGGCTAAAATTCATGAAATTGCTAAAATATATTGCCGTACTAAGACTTTTGCTGTTCACTGTATATACAATATTAACACACATTGCAATTAAATACGATCGACTACTACTACTTCTACCACCACCACCACCACCACACATGCAATTTTAATGATTTTAAGCAAATTGTAAATTAATACGATCATGATGCCAGTGATGCAAATAAAAGAACCGAAAAACGAAAAACGAAATGTAAAACAAGAGTTGTGTGGTACATTGTTTTTCATATGTATTGTGTCAATAGGTATTAAAATGGTATTCTAAACTACATCTGCATCTTAATAGTGATGGGTTAAAGTGGGCCAGTCTAGTTTTGGTCGTAGTTAACTTATGTAACGTAGTAATTGTGCCACAACATAAATCAATTGAACTGCTTTCAAACGTATCAAATGTTACATTCTTAAATGATGGCTGTCGAATTCTTTGACAGAAGCGTCTTTCAAATTCTAGTTGACAACTAATTTAATAAGAATGGCATTTTTATTCTTGTTGAAAACAAATTGTTTAACAAATATTGACAATGAAATATTTTCTATTAAATAAAGTGCCAGACAATGACATGACATGGGAATTTAAATTTCAAAGAAGACATTTTTAAAAGGTGTAAGAAATTCCTACTGTCACTGAGTAAGTCAGTAAGTTTGAGGATATTCAAGTTACAAAAAAAAAAAACAAAAAAAAATTTACTTGGCTCGTTTTTGCATAGCAATAGAAGAAGTTCAGTTACATTGGCTAACAATAAACAAAAAAAAATTAAATAAAAAAAATTTTTTCAACAACTAAGAATTTTTGGTTGCCAGCTGCCAACGCAACTCATCTTTGGTTGCTCTTTATAGTAGACCCATAAGTGGCATAAATACAAATATAACTGCTCACACCACTTATGTATGTTGTGTATTAATTTTATACATGTATGGTGATTGGCAGATTTTTTTGAGTAGCTTTTCTTGGTAATTTTTTTTTTTACTCTCAGAGTTTTTGACAGAAATATGCTGAGAGGAAGTCGCCGAACAACTATTTTTCATCTTTCATTTTGTTCGAAATGTGTCCTAACTATATGGTCTTTTTTAAGCCCTTTCTATATTTAAATTTTAATAAAACAGAGTATGTGTGCGATATCATCGAAATTTTTATTCGTTTGAAAGACTTATTGATGTCATTATATGTGGAATATAACATCGTTCAAGTTATCTGGGTGGAATGCATTCGAAATATTCAATTTTGCATGATTTTTGCGCATAAAGCAGACAGAATTCGACCGATAGCAAAGCTATGTCAGATTTGAGAACCACTGTGGCTTGTGGCTTATTCGCATACACCTGCGCCTTAAGAAAATTCCACAAGAAAAAGTCACACAGGGTTAAATCCCATGATCTTGGTGGCCTATTCCCATTAACTCTATACGTCCTTACGCGAATCATACTTATTTTGTGATTCGTGTGTACGATGAGTTATGGAGAGTCGAAATCAATAACATCATGCGTATTGTTAAGTATGAGCACCATGAGTATTTCAAACTTTGAGTATGAGTAGTATGAGTATGATATTAAAATAAGTATGAATGCGTATAAGTATCAGAAATTATAAGTATGATTCGATTCTACTCATCGTTTTGAATACTCATTGTTGACCTCTGGAGAGGACCATGCCTCAAAATTACTCGTGCAAAATATTCAATGTGGCATGAGCTGTGTGGTATGTAGTGCCGTATGTGTTGAAACTACATTGCGTGGACAGTGCTGATCCGGCCAACGCTGTTCTTAAGGAAATATGGACCGGATGGTGCCGGTAGCCTAAAATCCACATCAAACAGTAACTTTTTCGTGATGCATTGGACGCTCTTGGATTTCAAGTGAATTAATATCATACCATATTTGACAGTTTTGGTTTTTCCTGTACCCATTTACCCAAAAATTGGTATTATGAATGAAGATGATTTTTCAGTAAAAATTATAGTGAGTTGGCAACTGCTCCAGAGTTCATTCGGCGAACATACGTCATTGTCTATGGTTGTCCATAGAGATTTGGCAAAACAAACTGAATCAAGGATAACTAGATAAGCGGAAACTCAACCTGGCTTATAATAATATAGCCAGATATGTTTTTATTAGGGGACGTCGAGACCATATATCACAATTTTCATACCAGATATTCGGAGTTAATTTTGATAACCTATTGAATATAAAATGCCTTATTCTCCTCCATAAGATTATTACTCTAAAACAGCCAATATACTTATTTAGTAGGATTACATTTGCTAGATCCAACTGCGGTATGAAAATTATCCAACACAGACATAGGACTCATTTTGCCACAACGCCAGTTTTTTATATACACCATCAGTCTTTGGAATACTTTACCTAATTATATTCAGAATATAGGCAATGCAATTAAGTTCAAAAAGGAATTGTATAACTCCTGTTCAAGTAGTTTTTAGCATATCTTGATTTTTTGTGAATTTTTTTCTCTCTATTTCTATTAATGATTATTATTTTTAATTTTTAATTATTTAATTAATATATCTTTAAATTTCATTGCATTTTAGTATATGTATATATTTTTACTTTGTTTGTATATTTCTTTATATTTGTATATACTGTTCTTTGTAGTTTTCCGAATTTATTTTTTACACATTTTCATTTTTTTATCCTTTTTTGTATCGATTGCTATTTCCCGTGATTTAAACACGTTCTTATTCATTTTTATTTCTACATTATTTCAAACATTTCATTACATATATAATCAATGATTTGTTATTATTTTCTTTCTTTGATGTACTCCCATAGCACTTTCATTTATAAGTTTATTATCTTGTTGAGCTATGACTAATAATAAATAAATAAATAGATGTAAACTTCAACATGAAGACTCTATAAAATCTTGTCTTAATTTAAATGTTTTTTGAATGAAAAAAGAAAGTGATTGAAATTCAAATCAATATCCTTCTAGCTGCATATTGATACAAACATTCAAGACTTATTTTAGCAAATATTTAATTGTCATGCAACCGAATTAAATTAAAACCAAATATAATTCTGGTTTTAAACAGTATTGAGTACATACATACATAATTGGTCATTAGAACTCTTCCATTAGGATTACACCACCCAAGATGGATGTGTTAATTTCATCCATGAGTAGCGAAACCTACCTACGATTTCGAACAAGAGATTTTTCAGAACTTTTCATGGCTATTTTATTTATTCTTAGAGTTTTTCGTAAAAATCTGCTAAAAGGAAGTCGCCGAAGAAATATTTTTTCATATTTTGTTTTGGAGCTGTTTGACCAGGGTTTGAACCGTGGACTCACATCTAAGAAGCCAACACACTACCTACTAGACTATGGTGACTTCAACAGTATTGAATAGTTGTCGAATATCCCTTAGGAGGTGAAAAAGCCTGTGTGGTCATTTATTAAGAGTGTGATGAGCAAAACTAACTTATTTATTTTCATCAAATATAAACACAGGCAGAAATAAAGGACTTAAAATACCAGAAAATTCGTCTCTAATTACAAGCATACTTCCTATAGTCAATAGCTGTAATAAATAGATAACATACATACATACATAATTGGTCATTACAACCCTTCAGTCAGGATTACGACATAGTTTCTCACACCACTCATGTCGCGTGTGTTAATTTTATACATGAGTGGTGGGAGCTACAGTTTAAAGTTGACTCCGAACGACTAGATAAACTTTGATTTAATTTCATATTTTCACAACGATTTACCATATTTACATATTTATGCAATTTTTTCCTTTAAAATTTTTATTTATTCATTTCTTTTTTCTTGAAGATTCCTTTAATATCGTGTGTAAAAATTTTAATATTTTATTCCTCTTTTAAAACATTTCAGTTGGTTTACCTATATTGGGTTTCAGTTTATGGGGTGAATCATATAAACGTGGATTCTTTTGTAACGATGATTCCCTCATGCATCCCTATCATGAGTCAACCGTTGCCAGTTGGATGTTGTATTTGATGTGCTTTTTAATACCCATAACAATAGTGAGTATGAGAATTTTAACATATCTTTTGAGTTTTCTAAAAATATACATATTTTTTATTGCTTATTTACTATAATTGTTTATATCATTTAAAATATTTTTATTATTCTTAACAAGAGAAATGTATTCGTTTAACAATGTTTTACAATAAAAATAAATTTTTTTGTTCTGAAAAAAAAAAAACAATTTCATTCTGATGCCTTTAAAGGCAGAAATTATTTCTTTGCTTGAATTGCTTTGTTTATTTGCGATAATTGTTGTAATTTGTTGTAATACTTGTTTTTATTTTATTGTTATTGTTGTTGCAATAATGTCAAATCTGTCAAAATGTTGTTGTTTGTCTACAATTATATCCATGCGAGTATTTATTTACAAAATAAAAACAGAAAAAATCAAACAAACAAACAAACAATCGGCTTAAAAAAGAAAAACGAAAAAAATTTGTTTTTGTTTAAAAAAACTTGAAATATTTTTATGATTTTTGTTGTTGTGTTTTTGTTTATTCGTTAACGAAGAAATAAAACATTGTGGTTTAAATTAAACGAATTTGTGTCTGTTACTGTGTGTGCGTGTTATAGAGTTGAGCGAGTGATAACATACAGTGTGTAGTAAAACAATTAAAAACTATTTGTACACTCTACATAATTACATGAGGAAGAGTTATGTTCGCTAACTATCATACATACATATGTATGTATGTGTTTAGAGTCGCTTCAGTGTGTTTGATCAAACAAACATTTATTCATCTGAGAATCGATTTCTCATCAGTAGAGACTTAACATTCGCTTACAACATTAGTTCAACTTTTTAAAATCCTCAATATTTACTGCCTTTTACTTCAGTAGAAAATGCTGCCAAAAATAAAAAGGCCACGTAATTGATGCACAAGCATGAACAATTGTGTTTAATTTGATTAGTTTTCGACACGTCAACTTCATGAAAAAAGCATGGATTTGTTTACAAAATGTATAAAATATCGTGAACGTGTGATGGCATCGTTTGTAGCAAAATGTAACTGCATAAGGTGACCCTATTTGTTTCTGTAAAAAAAAATTATTTTAAATTCCAAAGACCTATTATTTAATTCCTTGGATTATTAAATTCCTATAGTTTTACCAAAATTTTCGTATATTAACACGTTGACTGCCAACTACGAGATAACTCGTAGATTGCATTCCCTCCTAAGGAGCCAACTACGAGTTATCTCGTACTCACTAAACCACTTTTTCTCCTAAAAAAACATCATTTTTGCTTTTTGATAATACCTACGATCTAAAAATAGAGTTTTTAGTAAAATAATGTGAAAAAAATCAAATTGTCATTTTTGGCCAATTTTCTGAAAGTTGCAGCGGCAGTCAGCGTGTTAAATTCCCCAAAAGTGCCTCCAAAAACCTAAAAACTTTTCTCCTTCAGTTAGTTTACATATGTTGGAGGCATTGGGCAGATTTTATTACAGAAGTGGTGCATTGTTTGTTTGAGTAACAATCCGTCAAGACCCATATGTTGAGGAATTTGATATCATATCCACTTTACGAAAAAATATGCTTTGAAATGGCCACTGACTTCTGAATTTTCGCCCCAAAGTTATTATATCTGAAGGGGATAAATAGCCAATAAAGACTTTATAGAAGTACATTAAACGCACGCAAACGGAAAGATTTGAAAATTTTTCTGAAAGATATGTTATAAACACAATAGACGCAACGCAGTAAACACAGCAACATCTCAAAAATATAATACATTTGTGTATATGCGATAACATGCAACAATTCTGCTGCTTTGCATTTAGCTCAATTTCTATTTTTATTGGTGAGAGTGAAAAGTACTGGCAATGAGAAGACTAGTGCTGTCAATACAATCTTATATATAAAAATGAATGTGTGTTTATTTGTTTTTGGGTTTGTTTGTTTGTTTGAGGTATATAGACGGCTAAACGGCTTGACCGATTTTCTTAAATTTTAACAGTACCTTCCTGTATGTTTGGAAGGAACTATAGGCTACTTTTTATTTTAAAATTTCAAGTATGCGAGGTGCCACGCCCACATACCCAATAAGTATTTAATGACGCATATCTCATAAACTGTAACAGTAAGAGTCCTAACATTTTGTATGGACGACTTTGTCGTATATATGAAAAAAATGGGCGGATTAGCTATAGTGGTCGGGCCACCTCCCATAGTCTATATATATAAAAATGAATGTTTGTTTGTATCTACCTTATAGAATCGTAAACTATGCAATTGATCATATTATGATCTTTAGCAAAGTTGTTGCGCATGAGCCAACGAAGGTTTCTAAGTTGGTATGACCAATTTCCGGCAGGTGGTGCCACTGAAAATTACTTAAAATGAATTAAATCCTAAACTGTGCATTCTTTAACAAAGTTGTTGCCCATGAGGCGACGGAGGTTGGTGCGATTAATTTCCGATGGATGGCGTCATTGAAAATTATTCAAAATGAATGACCAGCAATTGGTCGACCTACATCTCAAGCACGGAAGAAAAGAGCATTACGATCCTCAGGATCAGACGGGCATTGAGAGTATATGCCGCTGAGACCCGTTCGCTTCAACCACTTCAACAACGAGAATTGAGATTAGAAACTGATCGAGTGCGTACTACTGAATTATCAGGACAACGGGAAACAAAATCAATAAAATGATTCTAAATTAATTGGACATTTGTGTAATGTCTTTTCCTCAAATTTATTTTAGTTGGTGGCGCAGCAACACGCGCAGGGTACAGCTACTAACATGTATAAAATAGAGGTTTTAAAAACCAGATATGTGGGATATAACGCGAAAAAATAATTTATTTGCACCAGTGATAAAGAATAAATGAACTGAATATTTTTTATTTGTTTTGTTTGCCGATTCGCCGCTGGTGCCTTTATTATAATTAATGTGCATGCAGCTTACCTGAGGCAGCAATTACTAAATGGTTGCACTTGCTGCATTGCGTCTATTGTGTTTATATAGTAAAACAATAAACATTAAGGGTTATATCGTTAAAATAAATACGAATTTAATTATCAATACAAAACACACAAAATATAATAAACGTTTGCCACCTTGTAAAGTAAATACGAGTACATCTTGGATTGTAGATTGTGAATACTCAATAGATTAAGAGAGTATAAAAAAAACGTCATAAAAATCAAATGAATTTGTTAACTTTCACTTTATATGAAATGAATTGTGATTTTCGTATAAATAATCAAAAATAGATGCCAATAGATATCTATGTACCTTAAATCAGCGTATGAAAATTCAAATAATTTTATATCATATCGTGAAAAAAGTTTAGTAACATTTTTGTTGATAACTTATTTTTGTTGACATCATCCAATCAATGACTATGCCTTTGACGCAGCACTTTTGCAATTGCCGCCTTAGTTTTAATTATTTTAAAAGAAGCAACGATAAAGTATGAATAAAATAAAAAAGATCCCACCTGCTTACTTTTTATGAATGGTGTCTGTTTTTTTGCGTTATTAATGGTTATATTATTTACATCGTGTTTTTAAAACCTCTATTTCGCGCATTTTATTGTATCAACATCATCAACTCGTTCATTGACTAGAGCAAAAATAAAAATTAACCCAAGTGTGCTGCAGTAGCGCTGCCTTTAAAATAATAATTTCCATATGCGGCACATGGCGCGTTGAGTGTGTTTATAGCATATACAGATGTGTAGTAGATCTGATGAGCAACTGTTGATGATGTAATCATCTCCAATACGTATTACAGGGTAATTTGTTTCTGTTACTGCTTACTTAATTTTGCATGCCAAAAAGCATATCAACACGAGATTCACGGGTTTTAATACTTTTAGGGCCATTATTACAACTTTTCCTTAAAGTTGGGTTTAGTTAAAGGTAACTTTAGCTAAAGTTGGGTTTAGTTAAAGGTAACTTTAGCTAAAGTGAACTTTAAAGTCACCTTTAACTTCTTTTCGTTATTACAACCTAATGATAAATAAAGTTAACTTTTTCAAGAATATGGCAGTGCCGGAACAATGACGATAATACTGCTCAATTAAGCGAGTTTTTTCAAGTGGCAAAGACGGTCTTCTGTTTTTTTGTATTTGCTCACTTTGTTATATTTAAAGTTGCCATATTGAAAATAAAATATAATATGACAAGTTCAAACATAAACTTAACTTTAAAAGTTACCGGTGGGATGATCCTCCCTTTAGATTAACGCATGTACATTAGAATGTACGGGTATTTACGCCGATTGTTCAGTTTTATTGATACCTAATGTTTCGAGGAAAATAAAAAGTCTGAAAGTAAGTCTAAGGCAAGTTGTAGATGCCTTCTAATAAAGTTGCCGTTATTAATACAAAAGTTTTATTCCAAATGCAAGGGAAATATTATTTTAATAGAAGGCTGCTTTTGGAAATTATAGCAGCAGGTTTTTGCTTAGTTACTAAACTTTAGTGCATCATGATCACAATTGTTTTTGAACACTCATCTTTTTTTTAAGAATTGAGTGATTAAATCGTTTATTATTGAAGAAAGCTTAGAAAAATTAACATACACATGTACATACATAATTGGTCATTCCAACCCTTCAGTCAGGATTACGGCCTAGTTTCTCACACCAATGATGTTGTGTGTGTTAATTTTATACATGAGTGGCAGGACCTACAGTTTAAAGTCGGTTCCGAACGACAGATTTTTAAGAAACTCTCCATGGCAATTTTATTTATTTTCCGAGGTTTTGGCAGAAATCTGCTGAGAGGAAGTCGCCGAAGAAATATTTTTCCATGTTTTCGTTTTGATATTTGACCTGGGATTTGAACCAAGGCCTCACGTCTAATAAACCAACACACTACCTACTAGATTACGGCAACTTTATTCATCTTGACATTCACATCCGTTCGAAACAATTTTCGCTTAAATACTTACTGTTGACAACAAATTAAATACATATGTAGAGTATGACGTTATTACTACGATCTTTCAATATTTTTGCAGCGAATATTTCTTTTAAAATTTTTTCAGTATTGTTTACATATTTTACACGTATTATTAACTCCAATATTATATGTATACTTTTAGTTTGTATGTCACAACCAAACTTTCAATGGGTTGCACTACGATCACCTAGTTTGTGTTGTAAGTTTCTCACAATTTCCAGCAATTGTGGATTGAAAGAAACGAATTATGTTCACGAAACATTGCATTCACGTGCCCATCACTAATTTGTTTAACAATTTTAATGCCATCCACAATATTTATTTGATTGTATTTTGCATGACAGTGTTGTTTACTTGCCAAGTGCTGCTGTACGGGTATTTCAGTGAAAGCCGAAAGATTTCAGATTTCAAAAAGTAAAAGAAATTTTACAAGGCATCTGTTATAAATAAAATAAACTTAAAAAAACTTTATGCCGCCTTAAAAAAAACAGAAAACAGCAGCACCAGAAAGAAAATGAAAAAAGATACATATTCTCCATCTGCTTGGCATTGTATTCCTCATGGCCTCATGTGAGAATCATGAGAGAATCATGTTGGCATGAAATTACAATATTTGTCTGCATAAATATTTAACATTAGAATGTCGACTGTAGCAGCATAAATTTATGCTCACTTTGATCTTAATCTAAACGTTCGCTCCTTTTAATACCCATACTGTTGTTTCTATTTACATAAGACAACAAGTATCTTCAGTTGCATCTGCATCTGCATCTGCATCTGCAACTGTATTTTGAGGCATTCTAGCACAAGACAATTCCACTTATTTACAACGGCTTTTATCTTAAAGAACTTGTTAAACTTTTAACTCGTAACCGCAAGCTAAACTTTAATAATTTAAACTATTTTCTCGTGTCGGCAAATTGAATTTCATTATTTGCTGTTACAATAGACGATATGTTTGTAGATTCGTTCACAGATTAAAATATTAAAAAGAAAAATATCTTCAAAAGATGTTTTTTATTTGACGTTAAATCGCTTAAATCTCTTAAACTGTTAAAAGTGCAACGTATGCATGCATGCTTGATATCGAAAATAAATTGTAACTTATGACATTCAAAAATGAAAATAACACATTAAAATACTGAAGACCGTCTTAAATAATATGATCAAATTTACATTGAACTTTAAGCAAAAGAGATATTAAATTGGAAGTTTAAAAGTTTTCGAGGTTTTCAATTTGAATTCAACCAATTCTAGTAGCAATTACATGGATTATCTTTATAACAGTCAATTGCGAGACAACTTCGCTAATTACAGCGAATTATATAAGATTAAGTTATAATGTTTATATATCCCAATTATACATACAATGAGAGTCAAAAGAAACTGTACATACATACATAATTACGTCCTAGTTTTTCACACCACTCATGTTGTGTGCGTTCATTTTAATACGTGAGTGGCGGTGACCTACAGTTTAAAGTCGATTCCGAACGACAGATTTTTGAGAAAAGAACTGTACACGATGGATAAAATTCTAACAATCACTAAACTCAACTTTTACCACTTAAGGAGAGTGCCCGAAAAATTTCGAAATTTTTTTGTAATTTTTCTTTGTTTCAGTTTTAAAACTGGCAATGAAACAATTTTAAAATAAAAATAACGGTAATTTATAAATGTATATTTTTTCTAATGTACAGTTTCTTTTGACGCTCACTGTATATAGTCCATTGTACTATACATTTTAAAATATTTTTTTTGTGTTTATTAACGTAAATAAGCAGTTGTTATCAAATTCTATGTAGTCGCCGTAGTCTAGTAGGCAGTGTGTTTTCTTATTAGACTTAAGGCCACGATTCAAAACGAAAACGAAAAAATATTTCTTCGCCGAATACCTCTCTGTAGATTTCTGGTAAAAACTCCGAGAGTAAATAAAAAATTGCTATGAAAAGTTTCTTAAAAATCTGCCGTTGTCAGTCGACTTTAGCTTGTAGGTCCCGCCACTGATGTATAAAATTAACATACACATCAAGAGTGGTGTGAAAAGCTAGGTCGTAATCCTGACTATGTATATTATTAAGTATTTATACTGGTTAATATATATAGTATTTGGTTTTTCGGTATGAAAAAAGTCTCGTGAATTTCAAATTTGGTGCAAGGATCAGATAGAGGCATTTCAAGAGCTACTAATAAGTCCTTGGAGATGTACAGTTTGGTATAATTTTAGGGCCGGTCGCATCATTGGATTGTACTTCTTCAAGAAAGGCGAAAATCGCAAAGGTAGCGGTCAATGAAGGCGGGTACTGAGTAAAGATTCTCGTTTTTTTGCCAAAGATGGCAGGATTAGACTTGATCTACATGTGGTTTCAACAAGACTGTTCGACAAGCCACTCGGCACGCAATATCATAAACATTTTGGGATGCTAGTTTGCTTTTCTGTTTTGGGTTTATCCATTGGTTTCCAAAGTTTATATTATGTTCACTTTCGGTACAAATATGTGAAAAAGTTTTGTGTACAAGGATAATTCAATTCCATCCGTGGAAGGCTGCATGACCACTGCCTTTGGTGAGATACTGGCAGAATCACTGAAAAAAGTATAACCAAATCGTAATCCTCTGGCGGACCATACTCAGAGCGAATTAAAATGAAATAAATTTTGGCTTTTATCATATAACAAACGGCTTAAAAAGTCACCCGTTACGTTTTTTTATTCTTTAGTTTTTGGTCTCGTTTGAAAATTTTCTTATGTATTTATAAACTGAATTCCCGTTTTTAATCCCCAAAGTTAAAGGAGTATTACCTAACCTTGGAGTTAGAGCTCTAATTCATTGGGTTTGCGATAAAATTTTTTTTTTATTATTTTGTTAACTCAAAAGCAAATTATATTTGGAGCTAAAATTGCCTCAAATATTCAAGATACGAATCTTGAATTAAGCTTTTCTAATACCGTTGAGACTCGTAGTAAAAATAAAAATTAAACCAAGTGAGCAGCAATACCGTGGACGCTTATTTACGTGCTGCCTTTAAAATAATAATTTCCATATACGATACGTGATGCGTTGAGTGTGTTCATACATATGTACGTAGTTGGTCATTACAACCCTTCAGACAGGACTACGAACTAGCTTGTCACACCATTCTACTACTACTCTAATAATTCTTAGGGCCATTATTGCAACTTGCCGTTTAAGTTGGGTTTAGTTAAAGGTAACTTTAGATAAAGTGAACTTTAAAGTCACCTTTAATTTCTTCTCGTTATTACAAACTACAGATAAAATAAAGTTAACTTTTTCAAGAATATGGCAGTGCCGGAGCAATGTCTATAACACTGCTCAATTAAAAAAGTTTTTTTTTTTAAACGCAGTGGCAAGAACGGGCTTCTTTTTTTGTTGCATTTGCTCATTTTGTTTATATTTGAAGTTGCCATAATGAAAATAATATATAATATGGCAAGATCAAACATAAACTTAACTTTAAAAGCTAAAGGTAGGATGATCCTCCATTTAGCTTAACGCTCACTTCTACCATATTGTCGACTTATAATAAAGAAAAACAATTTATCTGCCCTTTAAAATCCTCTCTTTAGTTAACGGCAAGATGTAATAACCGCCGTTAGTGGGTTAAATCTTGTCATAAACAGTTCATAGTTTTCCAAAAAAATTTCCGATAAAGGTATACGCTGTCAAATGAGGTTTGAGTGTATTACACAATTTGTTATCTTACGTACATAGCCCGTATGCTAAAATAGAATAATAATGTAAATTGTTCTCTCTCTCTCTCTAGTAATTGACTTTTAGTAGATACAGTGTTAATTAATTAATTATTTTAATTCAGCTCAAATGACGTTAATGAATATAAATTTGAAATAAAATTTATTCTCTTTGGCTTATACTTCGTTCTCTGTTTGTGATTATTTATTTCGTTTCGTATTTTTTTTGTTTTGTTTTGTTTTGCAGATAACAATCGTTGAATTTTTCAAATCGAATTCACATAAAATGCATAGTTTTGGTAATTTATCAGGCAGCAATTATTATTTTTTGCATTTGGAAATACCCGATTGGATGGTGGAATGCTATAAACGTATCGGTTTGCTAATATTCGGTTCAGGTGTTTGCGAGCTGACGACAGATATTGCCAAATTTTCAATTGGCCGATTACGGCCACACTTTTTTGCGGTAAGTTTAACTCTATAGTCTGTATAGCAATTGTTTAAATTAATGATAATGGTTTGTTTGTTTGTTTGCATGGCAAATATACGTATATTTTTAAACGTCAATTTGTAATTTTATTAAAACAAAAAAATAAATTTTAAAGGTTTGCCAGCCCATATTAAGTGATAATACAACATGCGATAGTCCCTTAAATGAAGGTCGTTATATTGAAGATTTCACTTGTCGTGGTCTTGGCTATTCCATGAAAATTCTTAAAGAAGCCCATCTCTCATTTCCTAGTGGTCATGCCAGCTTTACTTCGTTTACTATGATTTACATCGCGGTAAGTTACAAAAGCAAGCTTTAATATACGATATGAAAAGAGCAAGAAAACAAATATAGATTATTGCCGTCGTGCGGCAAATATATTCTTTGAAATTGTTATTGTAATTCTCCTATCGATGCAACTTGTTGCATTCTATATTTGCTTTGTGTATTATTGTAGATTTATCTGCATAAGCGCATGACCTGCTCGCGCAGTAAAATGTTCAAACACTTGTTACAGTTCGTATTCCTTATGTTCGCCTGGTATACATCGTTGACACGTGTTTCCGATTATAAACATCACTGGACCGATGTATTGGCTGGTTCGCTTATTGGTACTCTCTATGCTATTATAGTGGTAAGTTAAGCATTCTGTTTATAAGTATCAGTTTTTGACTTCATAACGCCTAAGACATGGCGTATTAATTGAAATTATTAGAATACTTTTATTAATTTTACAAACGTTTATTCGATTGAAAAACTCTGCCTGAATAATGAAAATTACAATTTTTGATATGATATCCCCAACGATACGAAATAATAGGTTGCAGGTTAAAAGCTTATTTTATGAAATTGAAATTGTGGTGCAATTACAATTTATTTTGTTTTTAACCGATTGAATGTTTTGGTTTTATTTGACTAAAATTGCTGTAAGGAAAACGAACAAGTCGGAAGTATCAACAATGCTATAAACACAATAAACGCAACGCAGCAAGCACAAAAATTTTGTAATTGCAGCCTAAGGTAGGCTGCATGCGTATTAATTATAATAAAGACAGCAGAAGGAAATCATAAGCAAAACAGTTCAATAATTCTTTATCAATTTATCAATTTTCGCGTTATATTTCTTACAACGCATGTAGAAACTAGCCTAAATGCAAAGCAGCAGAATCGTTGTTTGTTGTCGCGCTGTCTTTTTCTATTTTTTGATAGATTTGAGAGACCGTTTGCTGCGTTACGTTTATTGTGTTTATAGCATAACAAATAGCGTCCTTCTAGTAGGATACTGGAAAGTTTTTACTAATCTGACAAATTTGGATCATTGAATTTAAAAAGGAATAACAAAATAAAAATGTGGCAGACTATACTTTTAATATCTTTATTTAAAAAGATTTATTTAGGAGTAAGCCGTCGACTTATATCAACATCTATTTTATTAATACTGCCTTCAGTTATAATGTGATTGTGTTAATAAAGATAATTTAATCCTCATTCCTTTGCGCTTCCATTAAGTAGCTACGCCAACTTATAGGTATACAAAGTGTATCTAGAAGTTTTCCTTTACTGCATTAACATTAACAGTCAAACAAAAAAATTTAATAAATTTCTATTCGATTGAAAAGTAATGGAGTTTTATCAAGTCACGATACGAAGAAGCAAGTGCAAGAATTGATTACAGCGGCAGTGAAAGATAGCCTTTAACACACCGGATTTAAACAAGTCTGCATGTTATCGCCCAAATTATTCGTTTCTACGTTGGAGTTAATGCTTGATGAAATAATAAAATTGAAGTGTTAACTTATTAGACCCCAGGTATCGGACCTGGTCCCAGGTCCGATATCTCCAACAAAACGATATAAAAAAAATTTACTTCGGCTTAAAAATCGATTTTAGCATAAATTTCAAAAAGAAAGTCCTATCAGCCTATACACAAACGTATTCTTACGCTATTGTGTTCAGTCGTCACTTAAGACCAATTTACACGATAAGGGTTTACATGCGTAAAATTAGGGAGAAAATATTAAAGGTTTCCATCCATATTTCAAAATGAGAGCAAAAATCTTACGTTTATGCTACAAAATTTATAGTATAAACTCATAAGAGGCACAAAATGCTGCGCGCTAACGTATTAAAAATAGAATACGAGCGTGCATATGGAAATGATTATTTCAATGGATTCTATGTTTGCTACTCAATATAATAAGATGCATAAAGTCAGCGTTTTAAAAAAGCGATAGATAGATTATATAGTAGCTACTAAAAATACGAAAAATATATTTTAGCTTCACCAAGGCGAATTCATTACGAGGTGGGAATAGTATTACAATAAGTACAACAATACAAAAACAACAGGGATTTTGTTTTTGTAAAAATGTACACATCTTGTCAAAAAAATTAACCCTCAAACCTCCATAGGAAATTAGTTAAAGCAATTAAAAAAAACTAAATAAATTTTATATATTGAAAATTCTTATGAATTTTATTATTACATTACATAATACTGCAGCACCTGTAAATTAAAAAAAATATCAGCTGCAAACGTTATTTCTTATAATAACAAATTTTCAACAGAAGATTGGTCCAATTTGTTTTAATCCCTATATCCCAATCTTCAGAAAGAGAATTTGTTTTAAAAATATCACACAAGTTATTTCAGTCATAATTTAGGCACCTAGTTGGAGACATGAATTTTTTTTTTTTTTGGTAATTCATAACTCTTACCTAAATAACTATAAATATATGTATTTAGTGTTAAAGGCTTAAATATTGTTAATCATCTTGCAACAATTTTAATATATACATACTCTTCAGTCAGGATTATGATCTAGTTCCTCACACCACTTATGTTGTGCGTGTTAATTTTATATATGAGTGGCGGGACCTACAGTTTAAAGTCGACTCCGAGCGACAGATTTTTGAGAAACTTTTCATGGCAATTTTATTTACTCTCAGAGTTTTTGCCAGAAATCTGCTGAGAAATACTTTTTGTGTTTCAATTTGATGTCTGGCCTGGGGCTCGAACCCTGGCTTTTCGTCTAATACGCCAACACACTACCTACTACGGCGACTTAATTCTAATATATAATTGGCTTTAAAATAGTAATCCTAAAGAATTTCCAGAGTGCGTATCGTTAAGGATACATGCGGTACATATGAGGGTTTATGACTAATATGAATACGAAATTGAATATCGAAACAAAATACACAAAAAACAAACATTTTTTTTGACATTGTTACTTACATCAGCTGGTAAACAAAACCCACCTCGTAATGAATTCGCCTTGATCTTCACCGTTGATAAAAAAATAAAACATTGTAAAATGAATTCATTACCGATCTATTGTAGAATTATGATTTATGAAAAATTAAAAAAAAACTCATTCGGATGAAGCTCGTTTTTATTTTGGTCGGTACGTTAATAATCAAAATGCCGTATTCGGAGCTGAGAAATCCTACACGTGGTCTCACAGAAGCCAAGACTGTTTGGTGCGGCTTGTGGAGCGTAGGCATCATTGGCCCATATTTCTTTGAAAATGTGACGGTGCAACCATTACGCGCCGTGATAACCGTTTTTTCTTCATGGTATTGATGTGAACGATGTTTGGTTTCAACGGGTTGATGCAACTTGCCACATCACCTTATAACGTCAAACGTTTGATGGCCGTTTAATTAGCCGAAATGGTGCTGTTAATTCATGATGTCATTGCCGAGATACGATCCCTTACACTCGAAAAAGTGCATAAAAATTGGTCTGACCGAGTGAGGTACTGTGAGGCCAGCCGCGGCAGCCATATGAATGAAATCATATTCCATTTCTAACCGGAACAATTGTACTTCACAACGAAAAAAATAAATTTGGCAACATTTTAAACCATTTTCATTTTATTGCATTTTTAAATGCAATACTTCGGATATGCCAGTGAGGAGCAATGCGCATTCCGCTACCTTTGTTGATGGTACTCGTTTTATGAGTACACGAAGCATTTCGACACCTACAAGAACAAATTTTTCAATTTCAAAAATGATTAAATTTATGACAAATAAAAGTTAACGAACAAAAATGTGCAAAATATTATTGAATGTTTTTGTTTGAAATTGAACTGCAGACTTCTTATTGTACAATCCACTGTTGAAACCGATACAATGACTAGGGGATTGCCTCTGCTTTTCTATTTAAAAATTTCAACTTAAAAAACAGTTATTTACCGAAATATTTACATGTTTTCTTTTAATTTTGTTTTCTTTTTTTCTCATTTAGACATGTTCAATGTGGTAGAAATGGCAACACCGAATGATGGTTCACTGGCAACTTAAACGTGGATTTGTTTCATATTCGGGAGATTATTATTTTTAAGGCGGCGTTAAATGTTTTTTTGTGAATGTGTTTTAATTTTTGGATGAAATCCTTTAAAAAAATTTTATTAAAAAATATTATTTTTTATTTATTCCATATTTTGATTTAAATTGCTTTAATTTTTATTTTTTTATTATTATTGTTTATGTATTTAAAAAAGAAATATTTTTTGTTTTTATAACATTTATTTAAAAAAAAAAAAACATTTTTAGTGCATTTATTATCGATAACAAAATAATAATGTTTAACCCATTGTCTGTATCATCTTTATGTGCGCATTTTATAATCGCATTCAGTGTTATTCTGTACGCATACATATGTATTCTGTTTACATACAAATTATGTTTCACTTTTAGGGCCATTATTGCAACTTGCCTTTAACTTAAGAAAGGATTTTAACGTGCAGATAAATTGTTTTTTTTATTATTATAAGTGGGCAATATCGTTGCCATTGCGTTTAATAAAAATACTTTTTTAATTGAGCAATGTTATCGACATTGCTCCAGCACTGCCATATTTTTGAAAATGTTAACTTTAGCTGTAAATTGTAATAACGAAAGGAAGTTAAAGGTAACTTTAAAGTTCACTTTAGTTAAAGTTACCTTTAACTAAATCCAACTTTAACGGCAAGTTGTACTAATGGCCCTTAGATTTTTATTTTTATTTTAACTTTAGTTTTTAACACAAGTATTTATTGTAATTCAAATGTATTATTTTTACAACAGCAACAACAACAATAATAAACGCAATAATATTTAAGACAAAATATACAATTCTTTTTCGATATTTTTTCTCATTTCTTGTTTAAAGTAAACGCACGATAACTCCAAGGCAAGTAAATTTTGAATTTTTATTTTCTTAAATTTTTTATTTAAAATTATCTGTTTTATGTCCACAACAAAATAAAAAAAGGAAAAACCCCATAAAAGTACCAAAAAAAATTATGTGAACAACGGCTGTTACAAGTTTTTCTGTTTTGTCCGTCGAATAGTATTTTTTTAAATGATTTTTTGTGCAGTAATAAAAATATTTTATTTATCTTTTGGTAAACATAAATAAACCAACAAAAAAGAAATTAAATTACAAAAAAAAAAAAATAAAACAAAATCATGAATTTTTATTCCATTATTTATTATTTAAACAACGATTACGTTCCACATTATTTTTTAAATGAAACTGTAAACCGTAATATAAACGTGAAAAATTTATTATTTTCCTTTGCTTTAATTGCCTCGGTTGATTTTAATTTTTTCATTATAAGCTTATAATAAATTGTAATTTTTTAATTTAAATTAAAAATGGAATGGAAATATGTTTTCTTGCATTTAAGTATCGTTTTAAAATGAAAAGCACTGTATGCAACATCCAAACAATTTCAGTCGGGTCTGGGCCATAACATGAGTTATTAACGGTTGGCTTTTGTAACTGCTTGGGTTTTCAAAGATTTGAAGCTTATTTCACGTAAATGTGGTTCGTTTCTACGCTCCTATCCGTGAGATTCAATTATGGCATATTTTTTTCTATCAATTCGGCCCGTATTTTACCAAAGTAAGCTGTAATGTTTTTTTTGTGATCTTATGTGTCTTTAAAAAATAGAGTCTACATACATAATTGGTCATTACAACCCTTCAGTCAGGATTACGACCTAGTTTCTCACACCACTTATGTTGTGTGTGTTAATTTTATACATGAGTAGCGGGACCTACAGTTTAAAGTCAACTCCGAACGACAGATTTTTGAGAAACTTTTCATACCAATTTTATTTACTCTCAGAGTTTTTGCCAGAAATCTGCTGAGAGGAAGTCGCCGAAGAAATACTTTTTGTATTTTGTTTTGATGTCCGGCCTGGGGTTTGAACCCTGGCTTTACGTCTAATAAGCCAACACACTACCTACTAGACTACGGCGACTTCAGTCTAATAGAGTCAAGATCCATAAAAAATTCTGGAAATTTTTTAACTGAAAATTCATTTAAAAAAAATATATACTTTAAATAATAATTGTAATTTTATATATATAAATAACGGTAATTTTTGTCCGATTGACCAAACGAAAACTCAATCTCTTCACAAGAGAATGCACTTTCAGAATGTCATCACTTATTTTATATTATTTAAATAAAATTTGCCACAGTGAACGGACAAATTTGAAAAAATATGAAAAAAATTCGCATTTGCCAAGCTTACCTCAACAAACCCCATAGCATATTAAGTCAAATATTATACGTGTGTATATGTTTTTAAAGGCCCATCCCTTTCCTTTCTAATAAGATGTAAATTTTGGACATCGGTTCAGAAATGTTTGTGTAATCAATACATTTGTGCGTAAAGTCACAAAAAACAGTTTTTGTCAAATGAAACAAGTTTGGAAGGTTCAAGAAATATAAAAAAAATATTTTTGAGTTCTACTAGACAAAACTGACGACCTACACTATGTCATTAGCTGGGTGTATTTAATTTTTTTTATTTTGTCGCATAGTGTAATTATCGCATAGTAACTTGCCTCGTTGACGGTAAGATTTCTTCTCATTCTGATTGGTTTCTTAGGTGGAGCATCAGGATACTTTCTGCTCTTAATTTCTGCCCTTTAGGGTGGTGTAATATTTTTGCCTCCTCTTTAAACAACTTGCTTCCGACTTCGCTTAGCGTTAGTCCCTTTTCGAGGTATCAAAGGATCTATCAACTGCACTGTACCTTGCGCTATAGTCTTCATAGCCAGCCACTGCGAGAGTACTGCAAAGCGGAATGCGGATGATCGATTATCCAGCTCTACCTTGTTCTTGTCAAAGATTAAAGAATACAAACTTCAGAAGTGAGAACTTAGGTTGTAGGTTAGGTTGCATTGCATGCGCTTAGCCTGATTTAATATTAAGGGAACCTGTGCTGTTGCCATTGATTTCGATCTCTTCTTTTTCGAGTAACTAGCATTTCAACATCTACGGGGTATTTGATCTGTAAATATATTTGTGGTAGGTGGTACAATATTGTAAGAATAGTATTAGCGTGGCATCCAAATACAAATCAAGTCAAAGTCAATTTGTTCTTTAGCTTGGAAGAAATGATTCTCATTTTGATGTTCTTCATCGTTGCTTGCAACAATTTGAATTCCATTCGCAAAATTGCGGGTAATGAACAGATTTCATTTCAAAAGTGGCTTGGATATGTGATGATTTCCATTATCAATATCGGTAGACGCCATTTGATGAAAACTCAGTAAATTGGAGCTTGTAGTGTCAGGTTTATGGGTAATTTTTTTTGTTGAAAATAATTTGGCATCCATTTGTTGTCCTGCCGTTTTCTAGATGCCTTTTGACTTGTTTATGACTGTAAGCTTCGACAACCGCTTAAACCAAGATTTTTGTTCGGTAGCATAATCGAAATGTCATTGCATCTTCAGCTACCTTTTTCGATCTGAGATCACTAAAGTAAGACCACGCTTAAGGCGAGGGATATGTTCCAATAAGTTCCAAAGCTAAACGAAACAGCGTTAAACGAGGCAACTAATAAATCAACTGTGACGCAGGAAAGATGCGTACTGTGATTGCGACTTCGGAAAATACAGTTGGAATCTTTTTTCTGGACAGACTAACAAAAGAGCGCTGAAAAAGATACATAGTATACACCGTCGCTATGTAGTGCACCGCCTTTGGTTGCTGTATAGCCGTTCCATTTGCACACATATAAAGAGCCCGCCAAATAAGTTTTTTTTTTTGAAAATGCCTTAAAAAAAAAGCTACTGAATATTTTCTCAAATTTTTTTTTATTTGAAAGTACATACAATCCTTCCGGTAATATAATTGGAAAATAATTTAAAATGGCTGCCTCGGCTGACCATGCAGTAGCATACACCAGAAGATGCCGATTTTTTCAAAAAAAAAATCATCTTTTCAGATGAAGCTCATTTTGATTTTGGCGGGTATGTAAACAAGCAAAATTGTCGCATTTGGGGCACAGAAAACCCGCACGCATACATTGAAAAGCCGACGCACCCAAAACGAGTCACTGTTTGGTGCGGATTTTAGTCCAGAGGCATAATTGGGCCATTTTTCTTCGAAAATGAGCAAGGAGTGGCCGTTACAGTCAATGGCGATCGTTATCAGGCCATGTTGAACGAATTTTTGTTCACAAAAATTGAAGAGGAGGATATTGGCAACATTTGGTTTCAACAGGACGGCGCTACGTGCCACACAACCGAAGCTACACTCGATGTTTTGCGCCCTGTTTTTGAAGATCGCATTGTCAGCCGCAGAGCTGATGTCGTTTGGCCACCTCGGAGCTGCGATTTGACACCGTTGGACTTTTATTTGTGGGGTGCCGTCAAAGATAAGTGTTACGCCGACAAGCCAGAGACAATTGACGCTTTAAAGGACAATATTCGTGAAGCCATTGGTGAAATACAGCTGCATACAATCGATAATGTGCTTAAAAATTGGACCGATCGTGTAGGCTACTGCATGGACAGCCGAGACAGCCATTTGAATGAAATTATTTTCCATTATTAACCGGAAGGATTGTACTTTCAAATAAAAAAAGATATTTGAGAAAATATTCAGTAGATTTTTTTAAAGAATTTAAAAAAAAAAAGTTATTTGGCGGACCCTTTACAACAAGTATCAATATAGTGCGCAATTTAGGGGAATCCCAATATTACCGCGTAATACAGAAACAGCGTCAAGCGGGGTCTTACTGTATTGTGATCTAAGTAAACAATCTATCTGATCTAGGGAATTATAAGCATTGGTAAAATAAGGCAAGAAGTAAATGTATATAGAAAATGAAAAAGGAAAGAGTAAGTATTTCACCATTTAAAACGATTAAAATTTGTAAACTAACGCTAGCGCTGAATCTGAATTTGATTATTGATTTTTTGCTGTCAGAATTTTTTCCTTCACTGAATTTCGTGGCCGTAGTCTAGTAGGTACATAGTTTGTTGGCTTATTAGACGTAAGGCCGCGGTTCAAACCCCAGGTCAGCCATCAAAACGAAATTTTAAAAAATATTTTGTGCGGCGATTTCTGGCGAAAACTCTGAGAGTAAATAAAATTGCCATGAAAAATTTCTCAAAAATTTGTCGTTCGGAGTCGAATTTAAACCAACCACTCACGTATAAAATTAACGCACACAACATGAGTGGTGTGAGAAGCTAGGACGTAATCCTGACTGAAGGGTTGTAATGGCCAATTATGTATGTATGTATGTATGTATGAATTTCGTGGCCTCTGCACAAAAGTACTCTGTTTTACTTACTAAATTTATGGTTGAGTTAAACAACTTGGTTGTTTGTTTTCCTTTTACCTTTGGATTATTTTATTATGCATGTAAAATGAATTTAATTACGTACACGTATAAAGGAGAATGTATGGATATGTAGAGTTCATTCATTGATTCACTCATTCATCGCTATGCGTTCATTAAACGTACTTTCAGATGGATAAATACGATATTTTATTCGAATCAATCGATACAATTTCATTTGTAACTGTTATTAATAATTTTCATCGTTACAAAGTAATATTCAAGTATTGTATTGTTTTTGTTTTTGTAATTAATTATACTGTTAACGGAATTTAATGTTAAACAATTAATCATAATGGCAACAAAACAAAGTTTTTAGAGATTTCTAAGCAGATAAATTTAAAAATTAAAATTAAAAAAACATTTTGGAAATAAAATGAATAGAAAATATTTTTTAATTGATTGTCTTTGTAATGAAACCATATGTGGAAAGTTGCATATGCTGTATGCTTGACTACTGCATTTGGTATCACAGTCGGGGGACAACCGTATCGTATATTTAAATCTCAGAGATTGCATAATTGTTTGTAAGACAAAAGTGCCAAAGATAATTCAATAGATAGTGCTTGAGTTTGTATACATGTGGTACACAGTGTGCAATAATTGTACGTACACCAAGCGAACGGAGACTATTTTTGCAATATTTCGGATTTGAATAAAATAGTTTAATTTGTGCCTTTAATAATGAGATACATCATTGTTTTCATTAATTTTCTATAAAAGAAACTCAAAAAATAATTCAAAATGCTAACTCAGATATGTACTTTTATTGAGTCAATATGCGGTTAATTGAGTACAGTATTTTAAGTGTTCAGGCATAATAATATACGCAGTTCAGATGCTTATTCATTTGGAAGCTGGTATACAAAACAGCTTGTTGTTTCAACAACTTTGTTTTTATTTTTGTTTGTCGTTGTTGATATTTGACAACCCAAATGTCAAATAGTTCGGTTAACTTATGACAGTACTGCATTTTAAGTTTTACTCAATATTATAACAATTTGCGTATTTATTGCGCAATAATTAATTGAAACTTTATATGAAATATTAAGCTCAATAATGGCGTTTATTGCGATTTATGCAATAAAGTTGCATATCTGAACACCGTATAAGAATGAAAATTTAAATTGAGTGATTGAAATTTATTTATAACAACAGATTTGATGTCCTTAAGTGCAAAAAACTTCTTCTAAACGCTTTTTCATATAAAAATCCAGACTTTGCTTCTTGAAATACAGTATATTCGGGTTTTCAAATTTTTTGGTTTTCTAAAATACCCCACCTTAAATGCTTTATTGTACTTAAACCTGTAGTTTGCCTTAATTAAGTATTACTTCTTTAATACTGTGTAAGAATAATTCATCACAATCTTGGATGAGTGATTCGGATTATTATTGTGAATGACTTGTAAATGGTACACATTCATACATAATTGGTCATTACAACCATTCAGTCAGGATTACGGTCTAGCTTGTCACACCACTTATATTGTGTGTGTTAATTTTATACATGAGTCGCGGGACAGTTTAAATTTTAAAGTCGACCCCGAACAGATTTTTGAGACACTTTTCATTACAATTTTATTTACTCTCAGAGTTTTTGGCAGAAATCTGCTGAGAGGAAGTCACCGAAGAAATATTTTTTAAATATTTCGTTTTGTTAGAGATGTTTGACCTGGGGTTTGAACCGTGGCCTGATGTGGCCTTATAAGCCAACACACTATATAGATTTTCTTTAAAAATATTTAAATAATGAAATTCGTCCACAAACATACGATTTGAGGTACTCACAGGAGCCTTTGCACCTCATATCACCAAGATACCACTTCCATATTTAACGGGTGCATTAAGTTCTTTTCGATCTGCTATAATCGTCTGTTATCTGATCCAAATATGTTAAATTTACTCTTGTCTATTAATATAAATGTTTATCAGAAGTGAATTGATTTCTTAACCCTTTCAGGCATTAAATGGAAATAGTTGAGATAAAATTTTGAAAATTTTACTGTGTGTTAATTTATTTGTAAGTCGTCTCGCCTAGCTGCCAATATATTGGCCAAAGTTACTCAGGAGTTATGTTTCACATAAATAGAAGTGTAATTTAATAGCTAAAAAATTTAATTATAAGTGTAAGTGTGTGGTAATATTAAACACAATTAGTTTCGCGCTTTAGACAGGAATAAATCTTAAATTTTTTGCTAATAAAAAAGCCGTTCGCTTTACTCAACCTGCATTTGTCTTTCCCTCTTTTCGAAAATGACTTAATTTAGTCAAAAGTCTGACAAATTAGGCAGCAAATTCCGCAAGATTTGTACATTTTATAAAACGTTTTCATAAACAGTTTTTTCTTTTTCCGTTTGATTTTTCTTTGACTTTTGCTCGGACCTTTTTCTTCGGCGTACACTTGTGTTAGGTTTCTGTTAACTATTGAACAGATAATCTTGGTCTTCTATTTTTAGCAATTTATTGCATAATTTTGCCATCATTATGCAGTTTAACAATTAACTCTTCGAAGTCAATACGAATTTTTTTGTGGTTCTTGTTATTTGAACTCATTTTGATGTGAGTTCAAGTTAATAAAATGTTCCATCAAACCGAGTAACGAATAAATAGCGTAGATTTTGCGAAAGCAATACAAATTTAAAAAGACCTTTACGTTAAGGAAGAGGTACATTTGTCTCTATCTAAGCTGCACGAGCAACTATTTTAGCACATAACCTAAGTTTTTGTGAATAATTTGTTTTCATAGTACCTGTTAAATATTTTTGTTGTATAAGTTATTTACAGATTTTTCTTATCTATTGAAAAATTCCGGGTAAACAAATCGAGTTAGTGTTTTTTGAAATCCAATGCAATATATATTCAATTGCTTGGTGTACGAACAATTATTTGAGTCAGTGTATATTGTATGCGTTATATCGTGCTCAAATGAAAGGCAATGATCATTAGCAAATTAATTATTAAATGGATTTTTCTTTTTCTTTTCGATTTTATTTTGCATAAATTGTAACTTTTAGTGATTAATAATGTGAAAAAAAAATTAAGTGAAACAGAAAAAGAAAACAAAACAAACAAAAAAAGAACACCGTAAAGTTGAGCACTAAATAAATAAATAAACACTAAGGGACATTATTACAACTTGCCATTAAAGTTGGGTTTAGTTAAAGGTACGTTTAGCTAAAGTGAACTTTAAAGTCACCTTTAACTTCTTTTCGATAAAATAAAGTTAACTTTTTGAAAAATATGGCAGTGGCGGAGCAATGACGATAACACTGCTCAAATTAAACAAGTTTTATTTAAACGCAGTGGCAACAACGCAACAATAATTCAGACATAAACATAACTTTAAAAGTTAGCAGTAGGATGATCTTCTCTTTAGCTTAACACTCACTTCTGCCTTATCGTCCACTTATAATAACGAAAAACAATTTATCTGCCAGTTAAAATCCTCCCTTTAGTTAACGGCAAGTTGTAGTAATTGCCCTTAAACTCTTTAGGAATGAGAAGTTACAAATTCTTTATTTACTCCAATATTACTATTAAACTATTACCCGCTAAATCATATTTAGTCCCAGTACTCTTGTGAGATCTTCGCCTACTGTGATTCTGCAGGCTTAAGAAAATTAAATGGAGCTTGTAATGCTGAACTAAGATATATGTATGGGCTATCGTAGTACGACTTTACAATTAAACTTTATGGTGTAACAGTTAATAACCTGCTTTAAGTTATTCTTACATTTACACAAAATCCTATACACCCGTGAACCAAGGTATATCTTTCAAAAAAAAAAAAAAAAAAAAAAAAATATGTTTCTTCGGTCTCATAGACTAAATGATATCATTATGTTCGGCACCGTATCCGGATGGCAAATTTTTATTTCGGATATCCTTCTTTGAATTCATTGCCTATGGGACAAAACTACTAAGCAAGGGTTTACTGTTTAAACGGCACTCTTTTCCAATATTATTCTTTATCTTAATATAATTAAACACGTTGTTATTTAATTAATTTGTTTTAATATTGTTATATATTTGTTTAATACTATTGTTATAAAATTGGAAATGGTGTTACATCGTTTAACATTAAAATGTTAAACAAAAGCTACAAAAACGAAAACAATGGACTTGTTTACATGATCAACGAATAAACAAAAATTTAACAACAACATCAGTATAAAAAAGGAAATAAACAAGTAAACAAGAAGTGACAACAAACATTAATAGAATAACATACATACATAATTGGTCGTTACAACCCTTCAGTCAGGATTACGACCTAGTTTCTCACACCACTTATGTTGTGTGTGTTAATTTGATACATGAGTGGCGGGGCCTACAGCTTAAACTTGATTCCGAAAGACAGATTACTTGTGAGAAAATTTCCATGGCAATTTTTTATTTACCCTCAGTGTTTTTGCCAGAAATCTGCTGAGAGGAAGTTGCTGAAGAAATACTTTTTGTATTTTGTTTTAATGTCTGGCCTGGGGCTCGAACCCTGGCTTTACGTCTAATAAGCCAATATACTACCTACTAAACTACGGCGACTTCTCTAGAATAAAAGTAAACAAAATACACAAGCAATAAAGAAACACCTATGTTTACATTTACAGAGAAGTCATTCTCCTTCACGAACATCTATCAGCTTTATTACACTGCGATATAAAAGGCAAGGCAAAGCAGGCTACGGGGTCAGTAAAAATTCAGTCCGTCTTGTGTGAAGAATAGTAAATAAATAAATAAAAATAAAAAAAAAAATGTGAAATAATGACTTGCAGTTCTATGAATTTGTGGGTGATAAGAATAATTAAAATTGGTCATAGGATTTCCTCCGTCTCCGATGTTGTTGGATATAACAAGCAAATCTTTAATTAAATACTCATGCGATTTTTAGTTAAATCATCTGTTTTCGATTAAATTTCTTATCTCATTAAACATTTAAAAAATTGCCGGTGCTTTCACCCCACTAATCTGTATGCAGAAGTTTGTAGATAAGAAACAGAATTTTTACACGCGAAAAAATTTTTTAATCACAAATTTTGAAATTTAATTCCGTAAATAATAACGAAATCATTGCATGCAACATGCGAACACTTATATTATAATTGACTTACAGCAAGTAACCTAGTTTAGGGTGGGACATCTATTGGTTTAAATTTGAACTAAAGGTTATTGCGAATCGGGCAATACTGATGTCGTTCTATTCTGTCACAAAATTCAATATATTACCTACACTGAACGTAATGAATCGATTTACTCTTGAGCAACTTTGCGATTTATTGGAAATTTATTTCCAAAGCAAAGACAAACGGTCAGAAATTGCAAAAATTGCAAAAAATAATCTTTTCGGATGAAGCTCATTTTCATTTTGGTGGGTGCGTTAATAAGCAAAATTGCCGATTTTGGGGCTCAGAAAAACTACACGTGGTATTACAGAAGTCAATGCACCCGTTACGAGTGACTGTTTGGTGCGGCTTGTGGAGCGGAGGCATCATTGGCCCGTATTTATTTAAAAATGAGAACGGCGCAACCATTACGGCCAATGAAGACATCTATCGCACCATGATAACCCATTTTTTTGTACCCGCTCTTCATGGTATTGATGCGAACGATGTTTGTTATTAACAGGATGGTGTAACTTGTCGCATATCCTATGCCACAATCGTTTTATTGCGTCAAACGTTTGATGGCCATTTAATTAGCTGGAATGGTGATGTCAATTGGCGGCCAAGATGCTGCATTTGTCACACCGTTGGACTATTTTCTTTAGAACGCCGTTAAAAAGGGTTACGCCGACAAACCAGAGACAATTAAGCATTTGAAGGCCAACATTCGTGATGCCATTGCCGCGATATGCACGACAATTGGTTCGATCAAAAGAAATACCAGCAGCGGCAGCAATATGAATGTAATAATATTCCATTTCAAACCGGAACAATTATATTTAAAACCACTTTTTTTATTGCATTTTTAGGTTTAAACTTTCAAATCACCCACCCTATATAATAGATTAGATATGACGATATAATTTTTCGAATTAATTTTTGTTAAAAACATTTCTAATTTAATAAAATATAAAATTATTTGATGAGACTTTAAAGTAATTTCTTCAAGTATAATTTCATTCATATTCATAAATCATAAAGATTTAATTAAATTACGCTACTGAAACGACAGCTTTTCAGGATTATTATTATTCAGGTGGCTTATTATGTGTGTCTACTTTAATTAAATTAATTTTGTGCTGATGTTTGTAACAACTTAATAGTCATTGTACTTATATTTATTACAGTACACTTGAAGATAAAACAGATAACATTGAAATTGAATTGCTATGGAACAGCTGATCATGAAATTGTTTGCTAATAACCATTGCGCTAATAGTAAACGTAGGGTAGCAAGCAGTCTTAAAGATTTCAACTGAATTTAATTTCTTTTTATTTGTATTTTCTTTTCTGTGCTATTTTTTTATCAGTAGCAAACTCATTTGCAGTTTTGTTCATACATGTCGTGAATGGAAAATATTGCGTTTAGAGGAGGAGTACATACCTATTTATTGATTTAATCTGAATCAGTAAATTTTTGAATTTCAAACGAGACAGTCGTCAGTCATGTTTCCTCTAACAGCTACATACTATGATCCCAAAGAGAAACTCTGGTCCGGACCGAGCAAAAAGGATTTCTATAGTAAAGAAATTACTTTGGGGGAAGTCGCCTGGTTGGAATTATCCAAGAACCCACAGAAGGTAATACAAATTCATGATGCCACCAAAGAACAATTGACTGCCCAAGAGTTTAAAGATCACATATGGGCATTAAGTAAGAATTTCTTAAAATTGGGCCTTAAAGTGGGCGATGTTATTGGCCTCTACGCGCACAATTCCACACATGCTGCAACTGTAATGGTGGCATCGTTTTTGTGCGGTACACCAGTAAATGCTTTGTTTCCGGGTTTCGATAAAGGTAAGTGCAATAACCTACTGACGTATGCGAGTGAATTGGCATTTATAAAGTAATTTTCCATTTCTTGCTCCCAGATAATGTGAAATTAGTTTACAATATAACGACACCAAAAATTCTCCTTTGTGATGTGGAAAATTATGAAGTAACACGACAGGTGTGTGAAGAACTAAAATTGAACGCTCCCATTTACATAATGAATGGCAGAATTGAAGGAGTCCCTAGCATTTTGGATTTATTGAAGTGGGATAGGAAAGCAATCAATGAACCATTTTCGTAAGTATTTTTGTTTATCAACAATTTAAGTAAAATGAAAAATCATAAATTATGGTACTATATCAGCTAAATCGTATTTGTGTGCGTGTCGTTCAAAGTTTAAGATCAAATTCATAAACAAATACACAGGGATTGTGGGCAGAAGTAACTGTAATTGTGAGAGACTAAATAGATGTTATTACATCATACATACATACATAACTGGCCATTACAAGCCTACAGTCAGGATTACGGCCTAGCTTCCCACACCACTCATGTTTTGTGTGTTAATTTTATACATGAGTGGCGGGACCTACAGTTTAAAGTCGACTCCGAACGAGAGATTTTTGAGAAACTTTTTCATGACAATTTTATTTACTCTCAGAATTTTTGCTAGAAATCTGCTGAGAGGAAGTTGAGAGGAAGTAGAAATATTTTTTTCATATTTTCGTTTTGATGTCTGACCTGGGGTTTGAACCGTGGCCTTGCGTCTAATAAGCCAACACACTACTTACTAGACTACGGCGACTCCTAAGTTATTGCATCATCAATCACATAATTTAGTGTCCAATTGTACCATATTTTCAAATGATTACGGGTATTAATTGTAAATGAAAATTAATTCACCTCGCAAAAAGCGTTCAATATGTTGGAATAAATTTTCCTTTAAGTGACTTCAGTGTTTTTCTTTTCTTTTGTACACTTTCAGTTTTCCCTGTGCAAATTTGAATGGTGATGATACAGCCGTGATTTTATGTTCTTCTGGCACTACGGGCACTCCCAAAGGAGTTCTTTGCTCCCACCGAGCCCTGCTAAATGAGGATATTTAGTAAGTAGAAATTATTTAAGAATCCTTTAAAACATTTCATTTCTAATTTTATTGAATCGATTCCTTAATAGCGTCACTTCGAAGGCCGATTCGGTGTTATGCACCTTTAGTACCATGTACTGGGCATCTGGTCTTTGGAATTTAACGGCTGCCTTAAGAAAAAACTGTCTACGTATTATAACCGATATACCCTATACGCCCGACTATTTGCTGGAATTAGTGGAACGTCATAAAATTACTCACATGATATTGAATGCCAGCCAAATAGCCGAAATGTCTCTGTACGACGATATTGAAAAGATGCAAAAGTGTGTGGCCTCCATAGACACATTTCTTGTGGGCGGTTCCAAGGTTGCCTTAATAATACAACAAAAGATCGCCGAGATAATGAGTGTGAATGATCAACGTCCTGGCATTGGTGTAGCCTATGGCTTGTCTGAATTATCGGGTATGCTTTCGTTTAATGGAGGCTATGTCTGTGAACGTAAATTGGGTTCCGAGGGCAAATTAATTTCCAACAAGAAAGTACGCATCATTAGTAAGAGTGGTGAATTTTTAGGTCCAAACGAACATGGTGAAATAATTATCTCAACACCCTGTAAATGGTTCGGTTACCATCGCAACGAGGAGGCCACTAAGAAGGCCCTTAAAGATGGCTGGCTGTATACCGGTGATATTGGTTTCTTCGATGATGACGGTTTTCTTAATGTGTGTGCACGTGATAATGATGTTTTTAAATATCGAAACTTCCAAATATATCCCACATTGATCGAAGATGTTGTATTGCAATTGCCTGGAGTTTTTGAAGCTTGCGTTTTCGGTATACCAGATTTTGTGGCCACAAACTTAGCGGCTTGTGCTGTAGTCAGAAAACAAGATGACACAGGTCGCAAGCTGACAGACAAAGATGTAATGGCCTATGTTCAATCAAAACTGGGTAATATGTATCATTTATATGGCGGTGTGTATTTCGTGGATGCTATACCAAAAACAGGTTCCGGTAAACCACAGAGGGCAAAAGTTTTGGAAGTTATAGGACAATTAAAAAAATAAAAAATAAACACATACATTTTTATTTATTTATTTGTTATTAGTCATAGCACAACAAGATAATAATCTTATAAATGAAAGTGCTATGGGAGTACATCAAAGAAAGAAAATAATAACAAATCATTGATTATATATGTAATGAAATGTTTGAAATAATGTAGAAATAAAAATGAATAAGAACGTGTTAAAATCAAGGGAAATAGCAATCGATACAAAAAGGATAAAAAAATGAATATGTGTAAAAAATAAATTAGGAAAACTACAAAGAACAATATATACAAATATAAAGAAATATACAAACAAAGTAAAAATATATACATATACTAAGATACAATGAAATTTAAAGATATATTAAGTAAAAAAATGAAAAATTAAAAACAATCATTAATAGAAATAGAGAGAAAAAAATTCACAAAAAAAAATCAAGATATGCTAAAAACTACTTGAACAGATTGTATAACTCTTTTTTGAACTTAACTGCATTGCCTATATTCTGAATATAATTAGGTAAAGTATTCCAAAGACTGATGGTGTAAATAAAAAACTGGCGTTGTGACAAAAGAGTCCTATGTCTGTGTTGGATAATATTCATACCGCGGTTGGATCTAGCAAATGTAATCCTACTAAATAAGTATATTGGCTGTTTTAGAGTAATAATCTTATGGAGGAGAATAAGGCATTTTATATTCAATAGGTTATCAAAATTAACTCCGAATATCCGGTATGAAAATTGTGATATATGGTCTCGACGTCCCCTAATAAAAACATATCTGGCTATATTATTATAAGCCAAGTTGAGTTTCCGCTTATCATCAGTATCACAGTTCGCGAAAATTTCAGATCCGTATAAAAGGACAGGAATCAAATACGTTTTAGCCAGTTGCATACGTATGGCAAAGGGAGTCGAATCTATAACAGCCCACAAGTTCCTAAGCATACCGTAAACTTTACCAACGATGACGTTAATGTGGTTAGACCACATTAGCCGACCATTAAAGATAACACCCAGATTGGATGCTGATTCAACAAAGTCAATTTTATTCCCCCTGATAATAATATCCGGCACAACTAATGCTCTCTTAGTCCTGGAGAGCAATAAACATTTAGATTTAGAGGGATTTATACAAAGTCCATTGGCCCTAGCCCAGGTGTCAATTTTTCGTAAATCACAGTTGATGGTGTCTATACATAGTTGGATATCCTCTATACGCGTGCTTCTATAGAGCTGAACGTCATCAGCGTACATATGTACGCTACAATTATCCAAAACATCAGGCAGGTCGTTAATGTATATACAGAACAAGAGAGGCCCTAAGATTGATCCCTGAGGAATACCTCTTCCAACGCTTAGCGAATTCGAGATCTTGCCGTTTAGATAAACTCGTTGTGATCTGTTCACAAGATAAGAATGTATGAGATTACAAGCTGAGTTAGAAAAATGAAAGAGGGTCTGTAGCTTCTTCAATAATATTTTGTGGTCAACCGTATCAAAAGCCTTGGTGTGATCGAAAAGAACTAAAAACGCTATGTAATTTTCATCTAGTTCCAACCTAAGATCATCAACTACATTGACTAAAGCAGTAGTGCAGCTCCTAGCTTTCATAAATCCCGACTGCTTATCAGATATGAAGTTATTACTCACGAGATAACTATTTATTTGTTTAGCCATGAGATTTTCCATTACTTTAGACAGGAATGGAAGAATGGCAATTGGCCTGAATTCGTTGTTGGATTTAGGAATGGGAATGGTTTTCGACTGTTTCCATTCGTCAGGAAAGGACGACATAGTTAAAACTGTATTGAATAAATGAGTCAAATACGGCAAAAGTCTAGGTGACAAAGCTTTCAAAAACAGAGGATCTAAGTCATCAGAACCAACCGCATTCGATTTTACCGAAGATAAGCATTCCAAAACCTCGAACTGATTAACACAACGAAAACTAAAGGGATTTTCAAGCGGAACAAAACAAAGGTCATTATATATGTCACTATCAGGGGTCGGAACACTGATATTAACAAATTTATCATTGAGAGCGTTTACATCGACATCAGCAGAAGTATTATGACACTTTTGTCCAACACCAATATCAGGGATTACCTTCCATTTAGCCTTGTTATCCAATGCGGAAGCGAACTTCCCAACGTAAAACAATGTTTTCGCAATCTTAATGCGTTTGGTAACCTCACTACGAGCTGACCTATGGATGGCTTTCAAATCGTCCGTTCTGAACCTCTTCCATCGCCTGTAGGCAATGTAGCGTTCATAAATTAAGGCTTTAATTTCAGCATTAAACCACGGTTGGTGTTTGGCTCTAACAAGTTTAGTTCTGACAGGAACACAACTGTCGTATAGCAGACGAACATTTTCCTGAATTAGTGCCACCTGGTCATTTACATTATCCAGTGAGTAGATTTGGTTCCAACAGACATTATCAACACTACTATTCAAAACTGCAAAATTGATACTTTTAAAATCACGGTATGTGATATGCCTGTCCACAGGACTCATAGGCAGATTATAAGTTAAGAAAAGAAGATCATGATTGGAAAAGCAAGAGGCTGAGATTTGATCATATAAAAGTACCTTAGTCATATCATTAATATAATTAGTAAATATAAAAATAAAAAATAAATAAATAGAAAATAAATAAAATAACGACTAATAATACAAATTCTGTATGATATTCTGAAGATTAAGTGTTTCATTTTACAATATAAATAAGGATTTTGTAAATGGATTTAGTTGGTAAAAATGTGCTTTCAGGTGATTATTTTAGAATACCTATGTCCAGTAGAGTCCTTAATATTCAATATGCAGCGTTTTGTTCTCACACGTGATGATAATAATTTAAAATTTAGCACAGAAGTAACTCCAGATCCAGGGTTTTTAGTAACACGCCAAAATTTAGATTTTCCAATGATATCTAACGAGTAGGTTATGTAAGGTTAGAGGGTAGCTTGCCGTTCACAGGCAAGTTTACTTATACTGGCCCACTACCCAGTATGAGCTAAGCCCCTTTGTCACGATCCGTTAATGATGGGTTTGAATCACACCGAGCCCCGGATGAAACCGACCAGTTCCCAAGCTAGTTACTAATGAGTAAGGTTGTAGTGTAGTGTGAAGTCGCCGTAGTCTAGTAGGTAATGTGTTGGCTTATTTGACGTAAAGCCAAGGTTCAAAATACAAAAAGTATTTCTTCGGCGACTTCCTCTCAGCAGATTTCTGGTAAAAACTCTGAGAGTAAATAAAAATTGCCATGAAAAAGTTTCTCATAAATCTGTAGTTCGGAATCGACTTTAAACTGTAGGTTCCGCCACTCATGTATGAAATTAACTCACAACATATTAGTGGTGTGACTGAAGGGTTGTAATGACCAATTATGTATGTATGTAAGATTGTAGTGATTGTATCCACTGAGCGTAGAACATTATACATACGGATGGATGGTTCAAGCAGGGAGCTAAGGTTAAATCTTGATGGAGCTATTATGGACGGCAACCAAAATCAAGTTGCATTGTCCGTTGCAAAAAATTTTAGGAATTAGTATTACAGTTGGTAACTGACAACAACGATTTTAAAATTTGTCATTGTCATTAGGCAATGCAACTTAAGTTCCAGATGGCCCACAATAATGGATCCATAAATGTTGGTATCTTTTTGTTTATATTCTTTCACTTTTCAATGTCTTTTAAGAACGTATCACTATTAGTTTTAGTCAACTGCAGTTATGGATACGCAGATGATGTCGCTCTAGTCTAGTTGGTAGTGCATTGACTTATTAGATGTAAGGCTTCGGTTCAAACTTCAGGTAAGACATCTCTTACAGAAAAATATTTTTTTGGCGACTTCCTCTCAGTAGATTGCTGGCAAAAACTCTGAGAGTAAATAAAAATTGTCATGAAAAGGTTTCTCAAAAATCATCAATCAATCAAATCGGAATCGACTTTAAACTGTAGGTCCCGTCACTCATGTATAAAATTAACACACACAACATAAGTGGTGTGAGAAACTAGGTCGTAATCTTGACTGAAGGGTTGTAATGACCAATTATGTATGTAAAAAGGGTCAGTCCCTTATAACCGTATTGACTAAATTTATTATTATTTTCTGCATATTTTGCCACTTTGAGGATCAAATTATTGGTGAAGTTTGAAATTTACACGAATATTTTTTCTGGTTTGTTATCTCAAATTATTTGCAATGTGTTCAACCAAAACTATTCAAAAATATCTTGTATATAAATATTGTTTATTCACTCTAGTTGCACATTATTTAGTTAAACTTAATCTTTTCATTATAAATAATTTTAAGTCCACATTTTTCTTTTCTTTTAAATTTTAATAAAATTTTTGATAGAAACAATATGCGAACAACCATAAAAACTAACACGTGCATAAAAACTAGTGGAAAATTCTCAAGGTACATCTGTTCTGTTGAATCTCAATTGAAAAATTTTCAATTTTTAAAATGATTATCTCTCTCTCTCTCTCTCTCTCTCTTTTTGAAGGAAATTTAGATTAACCGGTGCCATTATCTTACTAATATTTTATTCTACAGTTTTATTTTTTATGCACAAATTATAAAAACAAAAAAATTTAGTTTCGTATAAACTTTCGAATGTTTTAGGTGGATCTACTCAGTTCAATTGAATTGCAAATTTTATATTGAAATAACGGGTGATAACTAACTATCAAATTGTATTTCTAAATAAAATAAAAGAAACCTAATAATCGAAACATCGAATTTATAAATCAGCCTTTATTTTATTAATTTAGTTTCAAATACATGGTTTTTTCCCTTTCACCATGAATAGGCGAATAAACGAAAAACGTTTGAAAATTATTTTAAAATTTATTATATTGTTGTTATTTTATTATCATATTGTACAGAATTTAGTGTGAGAGAGTGAGCGACGCACGATTTGGTGCGGTTTGGTATGTGGACCAGTGTCCTTGTTGGATCATACTGTTTTACGAACAAAGAAAATCGTAAGGTGACCATCAGTGTAGCAAAATAACGTAGAAAAATGGTAGAATTGGACTTGGTTGATATATGGTTTCAACAAGACACGGCCACAGGCCATATGCTACTGCAAGATATAGCAAAAATCTATTGAGAAGGGTAAGCAATTAACATCATGCATTGGACTGTTCCATAGGTCGCCATTGATTTAACAATTTTTTTTGTAGGTTGGTCATTACAATCCTTTACCCGGGATTACAACCTAGCTTCTTACACTACCCATGTTGTCTGTGTTAATTTTAATCATGAGTGGCATAACCTGCAGTTAAACGTCGACTTCGAATAATAGTTTTGAAAAGTATTTCACCGCAATTTAATTTTTTTTTATTATTGCGTTAATTTTATACATGAGTGGTGTGACCTACAGTTGAAAGTCGCCTCTAAATAACAAATTTTTGTGAAACTTTTCATGGCGATTTTATTTACTCTCAGATATCTGCTGAGAGGAAGTCGCCGAAGAAATATTTTCTCATATTTCGTTTTGTTGGAAATGTCCGACTTGGGATTTAAAGCGAGGCTTCACGTCTAATAAGCCAACACACTACCAACTAGACTACTGCGACTTCATTTACAAATATTGATTTACCAGCTTAAATAAATATTTTAGTCGCTTTATTCAAATCCCAAACAATTAAAAAAAAATCACCCTTTCTGTGAAATTCCATTCTCCGGCTTTTTCCTGCTCATGATAATTTTTTTTTCAATTGGTGAAGTATTGCTGTAGGTAATGGCATATGTGATGGGATTAAATGGATACCCGCAATAATTTATTTTGAAGGTGTGGCAGAATGACAATGTAAAATGAAAAATTAAAATCTCTTGAAATATGCAAGTCATTATTCTAATTCTAAATATTTTATAGTAGGTAGCTACAGCACTATCTATCGGTATTAATTCTTATCATTTAAAAAAATATGCCATAATTGTTATCATAATTGCTGAATAAGAACAATAAATATTTTATTTATTTTAGAAAAAAAAATATATAAAAGACGTTTTTTTTTTAATAATTTAATCTGCGAAATGAACATTTTAAAGTTCACAGATGTTTTTCGATTGCCAATTTAGCAACAAAAAAAATGTGAAGAATTTTGCAAACAGTAGTAAGCGATGTGTGTCTAATATTTAAAACATTTCTATGACGTTGTAAAATGACTTGGCATATTGATAAGTTTTACACTCCAGGTAACTTAAATACGGCAAATACCACAAAATCTATTCAAAGGCAATATTGCGAGCGATTATAAAATAAATATTGTTTTGGCATTTAGATGAGTGAATTGGATTATTATAGAACTCTTCCAAGTGAGTTTAAAAACTTACAATTGCGATTTGAACTCCTAGACTTACAAATGAACAAAACGAATACTACGTTGATTAATATCTTCAAAATAATGTTTCGCTATCAAGAATGCAAAATCTTTATAAAGTATGTGCGATAGTGGTTGATAACCGTGGTTATAAAATCTATTGGTGAGCACAGTTTCTGTCGTAAATAAAAGTAGGAAATGGCTACAATATTATTATTATTGTCATGAAGGCGTGCCTTAATACTGCAACCATTCGATCTGTTGTACTGCATAAAATTTCATAGAGTATCCGTATAATGTCTCCTGCAAGTCCGTGGCCTTGATAAAATTCAGGATGCTCCTAGTCCCCTCTGGTTAACATCTAATATGCACAAACGTGTTGCTCTCTGGGATGCATTAATACCTCACAATCCTCAAAAAAGTCTTTCAATGATTCATTCCCATCGTCACAGAATCTGCATATTGGGCCTGAGGCAATCTTCATTCTGAATAAGTGTACCCTGAGTGAGCCTCTGTCA
Source organism: Sarcophaga variegata (assembly GCA_932273835.1). Lineage (NCBI taxonomy): Eukaryota > Metazoa > Arthropoda > Insecta > Diptera > Sarcophagidae > Sarcophaga > Sarcophaga variegata. The sequence goes on along the minus strand of OW026360.1, from coordinate 48,431,516 downwards.
AAAGACCGTTTACCAACTTCAGGTTTTCCTGGATAGTCTCTGATGCATGACTCAGATCTTGAGAAGAGTCTTTGAATCTCTTTATCTTCTATGTCGTAGAGTAGACCTTTCCTTACAACCGCCTCCACTCCATAGAAGTATAATGGTTCTACCAACGGCTTGAAAAATCCCTCGCAAGTTTGCCTGTTTGTTTAGTGCCTAGAATTCTCACATGACCTTGTTTCCAGTAGTGGAAATAATCTTATTTTGTCTAACTATGCGTTCAGCTGGCCCAGATAGACCCTTACTATCTTCTATTTAGCCTCATAAGAGGCGAGTGCTCAAATGACAGCCTGATTGTCACATTTTTCGGTGACATAGTCTTATTCCGCATAGACTTCCGCTAGGAAGATAAATGCAAATATTTCCCACAGGCTCGGTATATTTCATTCAAGGACCAAAAAGTTTTGCTCCTCTTCCATATGTATAACATAAGAAAGGTTTCAATTCGATTACATTAAAAGAGATTCTAAAGCGTTTTGGCATAATTTGACGTCGTGTCATAAATAGTAAATAAATAGTAAATACTGTTGAAAATGCTGTTGAATAACGCTAAAGCAGAGGGTATAGGGTAGCAATTGTTACTTATTTGTTATACTATACAATCCAGAAGGCAATTCATTCAAAATTTAAAATTTAAACAAAAATTGCCATTTCAATGAAATACTTTGGCCACTCAAATAAAATGTGATACCAATGATTTCCAATTGCTTTAAAAATACTGTTATTTGGATAAAAATACTGTATAAAAGTGAACAATACAAACAGATAACAACAAAATACACACTTCGAAAGGTTACACAAAGGTCAAAAATCCAATAGCAATAGCAACTCGTAGAGATATCGAAAAAAATTGCCAGACTTAAAAACAAAGCGGTATAAATAGACCGAATAACAATACTGCCAGTTAGTCATGAATAGTCAATCACTAATGAGACGTGAGGCTGTGATAATAAAAGAGTGTTAAATTAAACACCACCTACTAGAGTTTAACATTCAGATTGCTTTTCAGCTTGAATCTAAGAAAATCATGCTTTCATGCGAGGCCCTAATGTTGATTGTTAAGACCGGTTAATCAGGACTTGACAATTACATATGGAACATCAGGCCGCTTTATGTGCTCAAGTAACTTTTCAACGAAGTTTAGCGCAGCTGTCGCTACGTACAATGCTATCATAATTTAAACATTCAGCAGTTTTTTGTGTGTTCTCGGCTTGATATTTCAGTTTAAGTAATATTATAGTCGAGCTATTTTCTATTCTGGAGAAGTCCATTCCTTCGTTCACGTTAAAAATAGTCGTATTGACGCATTCTGAATTAACGTAGAAAATTATGGATAATGAGTTACTTAAATAAAAAAGGGATTGAAAGAAATTAGTATGCAAATGGGCTACGCAATGGTAAATTTTATTAATTTTTTTCGACTAGTGAGACCTCTTCGGAAGCCTCCACGCTTGTACAACCACTACGAAATTTAGGTTTTCCGCAAAATTGTATACTAATGAAGCCGTCGTAATCTAGTATATGTATAATGTGTTTGCTCATTAGACGTGAGGGCACGGTTAAAATGCCAGGTCAGACATCAAACCGAAATAAGCAGATTTCAGGTAAAAACTCTGAGAGTAAATAAATTTGCCATGAAAAATTTTTCCAAAATATGCCGTACGGAGTTGACTTGAAGCTACAGGTCCCTCCATTTATGGATAAAATTAACGCACACAACATAAGTGGTGTGAGAAGCTAGGTCGTAACCCTGACTGAAGGTTTGTAATGACCAATTATGTATGTTAGGTATGCTAGAGACTTATTACTATGCCTTGTTTCCATTTATCCATTTCCAATGTACCGTATTTATATCCCTTAGACCTTCAAATGAGCGAAGTAATTTAGTTTGCTCTGTGAAAATGCGCTAAAAATAATTTTAGAAACTTCTTTACAGTCTTAAAGACATTTCTTTAATTCATTAAGTACCTGCCGAGGTTGCTAGCATCTATTTATATGATCTGTACTGTATAAACAAATGCAATTGAATTCTTATCAATGAAGCTCTATTATCCCTACTTGTTGCGAATACTTTTAAACCACCTAGAGATACACAAATTCCGTCTTATCATTTCGCAACAATATTTGCAAACAGAAAGGCAGGCACAAATTAAAAATTATTTAAAAGCAGTGAATGAATTCATTCAGTATTCAACCAACTTTCAAGCTGCGTGCATCAAATATGCTGTCATTAACGGGAACTTATTACGACCCAGTCGAAAAAATATGGCAGGGTCCACGAAGAAAAGATCTGTACAATGCAGATATGACACTGGGCGAAGCAGCGCTAATACAATTGAGTAAAAATCCACAAAAAATCATACAAATTATGGATGCCACTGGCGAGACATTGACCGGACAGCAGTTGATGGATTATTCTGTGACTTTAGCCAGAAATCTGATGAATTTAAATATAAAAAGTAAAGATGTTGTTGGTCTGTATGCCCAGAATAGCACTCATGTAGCGACAGTAATGCTGGCGTCATTTCTGTGTGGTGCACCAGTGAACGCATTGTTTCCGGGTTTCGATACGGGTATGTAGAAAGGTTTTACCGAGAAGTTTAAGAAAAAAAACAACGACTAATAAATATTTATTGTGTAGATAATGTATCATTGATTTATAAGGATACCCGACCAAAAATTATTTTCTGTGATATTGAGAATTATGCAAATGCCACAGAAGTCAATAAGAATCTCAATTTAAATGCCCCAATCTTTCTAATGAACGGGGAAATATCAGGCGTAAGCAATATAAAGGATTTGCTAGAGTGTGATAAACAACTTGAAAATGGTGAATTGGAAGCTTTCAAATTGCCGTGTTTGGACTTGAAAGGTGACGATACGGCTGTAATTGTATGTTCCTCCGGTACTACAGGAACTCCAAAAGGTGTAATGTGCTGTCATTATGCTCTACTCAATAAGGCCCTCTAGTAAGTACTTGTCAGATTTTATTAATTTATTTTCAATATTATTTTTTATTTTTATTTTTTTATTATTTTATAGAGTTTTTAACAGAATTTAAAGTTTGAAATATTTTCTCAAAATTAAGAACAACACGAAAAATATATGTCAGTATAACAATTAGATTGAGATTTCTATACTTCTGCTAATAGTCCATTCGAAAATCTATCAATATAACGCGAACTAAGGTTTCCGTTATATTTACAAAGGGGAACTTTTATTCGTTTTCGCAACACTGACAGTTGTCAGCACTAGCCAGGATCTATTATTTGCAATATTTTATAATGCTTTTCCAAACAGTTTTAGGCAATTGTTGACCATCCCTTTTAGGAAATAAACGATCGGGAGTACTAAAGATACACCGGAATGTTATACCGGTATGTTGGTACCTCATTCAACAATTCACAATCTTACTCAATTATCTACAAACACTATGCTTCATAAGACACTAGCTTACAATTGTGACAAATAAACGAATTTAAGATTAACTTTCTTACAAATTTCGAACTTTGACATTTGATAACGAGCATCTTGTTGAAGCTAATCAATCCATCAAATTAGTTGTTATTTATTTAATCAGTCCTACCAAATGCCCATGGACGAAAATAGTCTTCAGCAACACGTGCAAATAATAAAATTAATTTATCAAAATGGGTTCAGGTGAGACATCTCCAACAGAAAAATATTTTTAAGCGACTTCTCAGCAGATTTCTGGCAAAAACTCTGAGATTAAATAAAAATTGTGATGAAAAGGTTTCTAAAAAATCTGCAGTTCGGAATCGACTTTAAACTGTAGGTCGGGTCACTTATGTCTAAAATTAACACACACAACACATGTGGTGTGTTATACCGAGATTGTGCCATTTGATCCCGTTAGACTTTTTCTTGTGGAACTTTTTTAAGTCGCAGTTGTAAGTAAATAAGTCAGAATAAGCCACATCAGTCCTCAAAACCATTATAATCCATACCATCAGTTAAATTCGGCCTGATTTGTGAGCCCAAGTCAAGGAAAATTGAACATTTCAGATGCGACCCACCCAGAGAAGCACACATAATGGCATCAAAAGGTATTTTAAACTTACGCTTGCACCTGATGTTTTTGAAATGTCATACGATATTTTGACAGAAGTTCTCGTTGAATTTTTAATAAAAAGGGGAGTTTTAATACAAGACAGAAAACAACGAAATATTGATTAACGGTATTCGTTTACTGTATTTTATTGTCAATCAGAAGAAGAGTTCTGCGGATTTCATTTTTAAGCGTGAAGTATGAATTTTATGTTGCTTTTCAAGAAGTATGAATTTTATGTTGCTTTTGTTCAGTTCAACACTGAACTGAATACGTACATATTTACATTACATACGTAATTAGTCATTAAAACCCTACAGCCAGGATTAGGGCCTAGCTTCTCTCACCACTTATGTTGTGTGTGTTCATTTTGTATTTTTTATTTACTCTTAGTTTAGTTGGTTTTTGACAGAAATCTACTACTAAGAGGAAGTCGCCGATGAAATATATTTTTCATATTTCGTTTTGCTAGATGGCTGACCTAGGATTTGAACCGTGTCCTCAGGTCTTATAAGCTAACACACTTCCTACTAGACTACAGTGACTTCAATTGAATACGCAGTTATGGAAATTATAGGTAGTGTGCACTTTATTTTGACGCCCACATCATAGTAAAGCTGATGTTCCCTCGGAAAACAATATTTTTGAAACTCAACAATAACTTTCTTAAATACAGCATTACTCTCCCTCTTTATTGTGTGTCGCATTTTTCGAATTCTTTAAATGAAAACCTTTTTAACACTTTAACAAACGCTTGTGTCAACAGCCGGCAAAGCTAAGTTCACTGTGTGGCATGACGGCTATAGCCGTTCAATACAAAGAGGTCGTCTTTAAGCACTACGCCTATAGCGGTACAAAAGTGCATTTAGCAGCGTACAAGCAGAAGTCTAGTGTCATATTTTGGGAACAATGCAGCTTCAGTAAAAAAAAAACGTAATACTACCTTCGAACTTCACTTGCCTCTACTGTCAGTCAATTAGTGAACATTGACTGTGTAAATAAATCGATAAAATTAAAGTGTTTTTTAACCAATATCATCGGAAATAATCTAAATTGAAATATAAAAAGAGATTCAAAATTAATTTACAATTTTTCTCTTTTCAGTTCCAACATTACATCTGATTCGGTGGTATTCAATTTTAGTACCATGTATTGGGCATCAGGACTACTGACACTCCTATCATCTCTGCTAAATGGTGTTCTACGTATAATTACCGATAAGCCATATACACCCGAATATTTTCTTCATCTTGTCGAACACTATAAAATCACACATATTCTCTGTACTGGCACACAGATGGCGGAATTGATTTTAAACATTGAGGACCAAACTATACGAAAATCCCTAAAAACTATTGATACTTTAATGTGTGGTGGTTCCAAGATACCTGAGATCGTTCAAGACAAGTTGGTAGAAATTTTATCTGATAACAGACAACGACCCGGCTTTTCAGTAATTTACGATATGTCAGAATTATGTGGACTGCTGTCTTTGAATAGTGGCCCACCGTATCATATCGTATAAACATGGCAACTACTTGGGACCCAATGAACATGGCGAATTATTGGTGAATTCGCCATATAAGTTTGTCGGTTATTACAAAAACCCTGAAGCAACCGCAAAGGCTTTAAATAATGGTTGGATTTATTCCGGTGATATTGGCTACTTTGACGACAATGGTTTCTTGCATGTATGTGGTCGTGACAAAGATGTTTTCAAGTCGAGCAATTTTCAAATATACCCACAATTAATTGAAGATTTAATTTTAAAAGTACCTGGTGTAGCAGAAGTGTGTGTAATCGGTATACCCGATTTGATTGCTTCGAACCTAACCGCTTGCGTTGTCGTACGTACTCAAGATAAGTTTGGAACGAATTTAACAGCAGAGAGCATCGATCAGCATGTAAAAGATAATATGGCAAGTGTATATCATCTGAAAGGTGGTGTCTTCTTTGTCGACTCAATACCCAAGACGAGTTCGGGTAAAATTCAAAGGCAACTTGTTTTGGATTTGATTACTCAATAAATTACAATTACAAGTACGGACTTAATTATAAATAATAAATTAATGTTTAATTAGTAAACGTATAAATTTTTTATAGCATTTATTTGGATTTGATTTAGTGACAAAAAAGAACTTGTAATCTGATTGTTTTTGAGTTATTTTTATAATCGTTCACCGCATAGCGTGCTAATATGAATTCGTCCTCTTTCAATAAAATGATTTTCTACTCGCGACAACGGGTAAACCCATTTTGAATAATGTATCACAGATCTCTAGGCAGTATGTTTGCATTGTAGACGCGAGATATCCTGCTTCTAGTGATTTAAAGCGATGGTAATTTTTGATAATTTTGATAATTTGAAGTCCTCAATGCAGACGTTAGTTGTTTCTAGTTAATCTTCTCACAGGATTCCCAGCAAACAATGTTTAAGTCGCGATTTATTAGAATAGCAAAACCCAACTTGCTGTATCCCAAGCAAGCAGGTAATGTATTAGCAGAGGTTTTAAGTCGACTCCTTGTCACATGTGTTTCGAGTGCAAATTTTGTGCCAATTTCATCTCAAGTTGCTGTTGCCGGCTGCTGTTGCAGAAGTAGATTCTGAACTAACTGATTAGACTGCAATCGACCCTTGCAGTAATGTGGACTGTATTATAAGCACTAAACCGTTCATATTAGTCATAAAGCTGTTCATTGACCAATTTATGAAATGTAACTTAAGGACGACAAAAATTGTGAACTGGAACTTCAGTTGGAAATTGCTCCACCACAAACAGTTTCTTTTCACAGCATCAGCATACGAATGACTAAATTATTATTTAATGTTAGTTAGGAATGAGTACACTAGATAACCTCTACAATTACACATACATACATAATTGGCCATTACAAGCCTTCACTCAGGATTACGACCTAGCTTCTCACACCACCCACGTTGTGTGTGTTAATTTTATATATGAGTGGTGGGACCTACAGTTTTTAAAGTCGACCCCGAACGACAAATTTTTTTGAAACTTTTCATGGCAATCTTATTTGCTCTCAGAGTTTTCGCCAGAAATCTTCTGAGAGGAAGTCGCCGAAGAAATATTTTTTCAGAATTCATTTTGTTCGAGACATCTGACCTGGGGTGTGAACCGCGGCCTTACGGTCTAATAAGCCAACACACTACCTTCTAGACTGCGGCGACCTCTGCAATTAGCGATGATATTACTATTACAGCGATATTACTATTATAGCGAAACTCGACGCACCTATGCGAATATATAGAAATGCAGCACGTAAACAAGCGTCGATGCTGCTGCATACTTAGGAAAACCTTCAAAGAACATGTATGTGTAGTGCAAGTGTTAAGCAGGCAGATACTGTCTTTTTTAAGTTCGTTCAGACGAGCATGTATTTTTATTATCGGCACCAGAAATGCTTCACTTCATCACCTCTTCGTATTAACTTTTTAATCAGAAATAAAATAAAACTTTTCTGAAATATCGCCGTCTGACAAAAGTTCAAAGCGCACTGTGAATTACAGTGGATATTCCAATTTCATATGGATATGATATAATTGAGAAAGAATTAAGTCTTTAAGAGCTACGTTAGGTTAGGTAAGGTGGCGGAACCTCCTTGGAAGAAATAGGTTACACTTAGGCGAGCATTTAGGACCATTGTGACTTCTCTGAACCTTGAAAGGCGGGAGTGCATCGCGATGGCACTATTTTTCAAAAAAGTGTCCAGTTGCTTGCGTACGCTGACGACATTGACATCATAAGGTGTACTAAGCGAGATATTACTGCTGCCTTTAGTGCTACTGAACGGGAGTCTACTAAGATGGGTATGGCAGTAAATGATGGCAAAACAAAGTATATGTTATCGACAAGTGGAGGCGTGCGGCATATTGATAACTATACTTTTGATACAATCAAGGTATTTATTTATCTTGGCTCCGCCGTTACCACAAAAAATAATGTCAGTCTGGAGATCAAGCGTAGGAACACTTTTGCCGAAAGGTACTACTATGTTCTCAATAGGCAATGGAGTAGCAGAGACCTCTCTTGTACGACAAAATTAATACTTTACAAGACGCTCATCCTACAACAGTGAGTTGTATTTGCTCCTCAACGACATAGACGTTGTGCAGCCTATTAATATCCAGCAGCTGCGCTGGTTCGGCCATGTCGTTCGAACGGAGGAGGAAGCTCCGGCGAAACGGGTGCTTGATGCGGGGATTTGCGGAAGTCGACTAGGACGACCTTGTATGCGTTGGAAAGACCAAATCGATGAAGCCGTGTCATCGATTGGTGTCGCCAACTGGGTTCGGCGCGCAAGAAGCAGAGGAAGGATGTGTTGAGGCAGGCCGAAATCCGTTAATCAGGTTGTTTATGGCCAATTAAGCAAGTAAGTAAGTGTTACCACAGTCAATATTCAACTCTACCATCACAGAATTCATATATGAAACCGTCTTGAGTCCAAAATAAATCGTGCTATTGTAGTAATCTTTATATTAGAGACCTCAATCAGGAATGTCAGAAAGTGGGAGGTAAAAAAAATTTTGTCTTGCTTGTGACAAGATTAGGGTATTGACATTTGATATGAAAGATAGTCTCCTCCTCTTCCTTACATCCACAGTTCCTGCTGAAGCCATTTGCCGGAATACCAAGTCATGCCAACTAAAAGAGATATCCCCATGTCTCCGAAACCATATAAGAGCTGCCTTTGAATGATCTGAAATCCGGAGAAATCTTCGGCATTAATGGACAAGAACGGACGTTGAAAATACATTCGTTAGGGACTTAATCGCAGACTGGCTGACCGAGTAAATCGTGGACTTTTCAGTGGAAATGTACTCCATAAAACAAGCTTGTTTCCGCTACGGTGCCTTAGCATACTACATTACAATCCTTTCAATATTTCGTGCAAGAAAACATTATCGCTTCTTAGTAGAAAAAACCCTTCAATATATACAGATTTACACCAATTTTTTGAATGATTATTATGGGCATAACATAAATTTTGCTACAGGTATCATTTGGAGACAACAACAGATATCTTCTGTTCTGAATGAACTTTAAGCCACAGCCTTCTTGTGACTTTTTAATTTTTCGTATTTCTCTCGCAAAAATTTTTTCCATTCATGTTCTTTGGTCAGGTAAACAATTGACCAGGACAAGTCATGACTTATCGATAACTCTGTTTAACAGTAAGGAAATCATATGAAGAAAAATAATTTCAATAAATTTTTGGTTTGTGTGCTTGTGGCATATGACATGAATATATTGATGACGAGATAGATAGATGCCAACCAACCAACGAACAAACCAACCAACCAAGCCTAGCAAGCAGACAAGTGTTGCTAAATACAATTTGCATATAAATTCTGTGTGATTTTATGGTACTCGTTTGAAGCTGCCATAGGCACGGGTATTTACATACGAATGGCGTAAAACACAACACACCAGTGGGTACGGTGTTGCTTGCAACCGAAATGTGTTGTGGTGTTATGTAGATGGACACGTTAGTTAATGACACTTGACAAGATTTTCCAATTGTTTTGTGGTACAATAAACAAACAAGCATTGATTCATCCATGCATCTGCAATCACAAAGGCATACGTAAACATGGGCCATAGACATGCATACATGTACATATGTATGTATGTATTTCCAAATGCCTAAACAATGATCATTTAACCAAGTGCCTCTCTTCTGTGAAACCAAAGAATGTTTTGCAGCATACCAACATACATATATACAAGTACTGCTAGCAGCCTGGTATAGAAGAAGTCAATGTTGAATGGATGTACAAAACCACGAGCATTTTAGCGACTGCTGTGTGGAATGGTGGCGAGTTGGATGGATGGAACGATGAAACATGGAAATCACTTTGAGTTGATAATGCAATCGAATCGAAAATGCCCACGCATACTTATTAAAACGCATTGGATTGTTAATAAAGAAATTTTCTTGGTTCCAGAAAGTCGATTGAGGAGCACAGCATTAAATTCTTGATTTTTTTTTTATTTGCTCAAGCTTTGATGTCTACTGTTCTAATGCGTTCTCTATGCTTTCGAGCTGTTCAAACAACAAGACGTTGCGTTCAGAAATGTTGTTTTATATGTCACTCTTAATTGATCCATATTTATGATCGGTATGCCAGAGCTTTGTCTCCAGTCAGTTGATTTTAAATGTTAATATTGCCGTTACAGTAACACTAGCCGCTATTATTTCAATAACATTTCAATTTATTATTTCGAAATCAAGTCATTTCGCCATTGATTCAGTGTCAATCGTGTCTCCATTGTCAATTATAAGAATGCTCTTAAGGCGGTGGTTATTGTTTTAATGGATTTTGAAATTATGACAGTTTGCGCATCTATCAAATGATTTTAGCTGATACGAGTAGTTTAATTTATAAGTGAAATTTTGTTCTTGTTCCTTCTGGACCGCTCATGTCTAATGCAATTATTGTATAAAAATTTTAAATTAAAATTATGCATGTAATATTCTACGTATTGTGGTAATTGTTTACGTATATTTTTTGTTATTTGTTATATGTACATTTTCTTGGAGTGAAGATTACATAATTTCTGGAAATATTTTTTAATTTAAAATTTTTGTAGACTAGGATCCACTATCAAAAAATCGGTACCATTACTAAAAATTTTAAATTTTTTGTCACTAAATTTATTTGTATTTAATAAGATTAATTTTAAAAATGACAATAATCGCTGCCACATTTCCAATACACTGATAAGCATTGGGCTATTCAAGCTTGTGGCGCGTAATACTCTGGCCTCTCCAGGATGTTATAGTCCTAATTGTCGTTTGACTACCAGTCACGATATTTAAGTCCCTATAGGTCAAGTTTACCAAATTATTACTTGATAAGATCATGCATTCTCGTGCCGCATATACATATCTCCGTTCGAATGCATAGTCTGGTTTCTGGTTCTTCTATATAGAGGCCCTGTCCCATTCTATTTCCATGTTTGGGGCTATACGTCGCAAGCCCAGACTTAATCGAACCACTATTCCATTCGGTTGGATGATGAGTATAGATTTTAATGATTAACGAGGCCCCGTTTAAAATCAATAACTCTCCTACATTTGGACTTTTGCTACCCCATCTTCGAGATATTCTTTCCATTTCAATTTCCTATCCAATATAACACCCAAGTATTTTTATCTGGTCTGGTATCTAATTTCTTTGTCAAGAAAGCTAGAACTTTCATAATAAGCAATCTTCGCCTTCAAAGATGGTGAGGATAATTACCCTTCAGAAATATTAATCCGTTGTACGCTTCGTTGACTGGTTCAAGTCATATGTCGATTAATATACTCAAGAGACTGTGAATAGTGATCATTCAAGAATGAAATTACCGTATGCCTCTCTTCACATTGTTGTGTTATATGCATCACAACTTACCCTTTCCTTAGTTTATGGTCATACTGCATATAATTTACTTTCTGCAAGAGAATTTACTTTAATATTTAGAGTCCTTTCTATGTAATGGGTGAGCTTTGATATAGGCATGTTGCTTAAACCCCATCCTTTCATCAGGGATTTTACTCTTCGACATTCATTCCACGGTTTTCAGCAAAAAGAAGGTTCCGCTAATCTTGATAATCTTGAAGAATATTGTAGCATTGTACACAAAGAAAGCTATATCTGGTGTATATAGACGTGGTGTATGCCCAACACAAGAAGAGTATCGTCTGGATCCTGGTGTATGCAAACCGATGTTTTTGTGAGTACTGTGATATCCTTTATCCTCACTAATTCTAACTTGGAGCCGTCCTTTAATATGCCGTTTAAAGGTACTAGTCCTCAGCTAGCTTCTTCAGCAAGACACTCCTCTTGAACTCACAATTTTTAATCTCTATTTGAATTCTCCCGGTTAGTTCCATGATTCAATCCAATGTTTCTTCGGGAATCTATCAGGCGGAAGTGGCACGATAAACAGTTCTTTTTAATTAAAACATGACAGAATACCATGCACATCTTTTGGAGTTCTCAATAGTATCTTTCAAATTTTAACAATAAGTTAATGAATAATTTGTTCGATGTGATAAGTGAATGCCTTTTTATTTACTTTTAAAGAATTTTTCATGTAAATGTCTATCCGCGAACTCCCATTTTGACATACTTTTTCTAACATTTCAATCCTATTCCTACCGATGCAGTCCTCCCATACATACATACATATGTAATTGGTCATTACAACCCTTCAGTCAGGATTACGACCTAGTTTCTCACACCACTTATGTTGTGTGTGTTAATTTTATACATGAATGGCGGGACCTATAGTTTAAAGTCGACTCCGAACGACAGATTTTTGATAAACTTTTATTTTTTCATTTGCCAGATATCTGCTGAGTGGCAGTCGCCGAAGAAATATTTTTTTCATATTTTCGTTTTGATGTCTGACCCGGTATTTGAACCGTAGCCTTACGTCTAATAAGCCGACACACTACCTACTAGACTACGGCGACTAGTTTTCTAAATTGGTTAATAATAGAATTTTGTACTTATTGTTGTTGTTCAGAAAAATTTTAATATTTCGATATTAGTCGCTTTGTAATATTTATTCTATTTTATATCCAATATTCAATTGAAATATTTACATTCACTTGAATTTAAATTTAATATTCATATTTTCATAGCATAGTTTAATTGAGTTATTTTTAGATTCTCTGCTGCTGTTTTTTTCCGAAATTAATAAGCTCCCCGTCGTCTTTTCCTCATGGTTTAACAGCGGGTTAAGTATTGTTAGGAACATTTCTTGATTTTATCTCCTTCTAAGCAGGAGATAATTAGCTACAGAAGAGTCTTACGCAATTAAAATTGTTATTAATAACTGTTATTTTTAGGATGATGTTTACAACACCGTATGTGTTCGTTGGTTTACAATTGCTAATGACTTCTTACACCAGGACATTTCAAACATTGCAAATCGATTTTACGGATGATTTTTACTTCATTGTCAACGTTTGATTAAGTTAAACTATTAATGAATGACAGGTAATGGATGACAGAAGACGTTTATTATCAACTTTAGAAAGCTTTCCTAAAAAATTAATAACACAACAGCGATTAATCGAAACCGTTTAAAGCAACAAGTTTTTCACTGTTCTAAAATTTTATGTAATCTATTGTCGTATTTAATTACAATAAAAATAAGTGTGTAATCAGACAGATTTTAAAAAGACCGCAACCCATTCAAATGATAATATATTGACCTCCTGTTCAATTAGCAAAATCTATGAATAAGTAATTTACATTATTAAACATATGTATGTATGCTTTGTTTCATAAACGTTGATTCAACATGTTGCCATAACTTTATTGCAACCGTTTGTTTATATACAAAACGACGAAATTAACTCTCCAACCTTAGCAACAAATTACCCTTAAATATTTGCTTATAAACATATTGAGAAACAAAAGCATTTCCTCAAAAACTCACCAACACTGATAGAATTGAGCGAGCAGAGAAGAATAACAAGACCAAAAACAAAACAAACCAATTCAATGTGGGCAACAAAATAAAACAGCACTTTTTTCAAATCTTGTTAGTCGTGAAAATCTGATTATAAGAAACGGTGGCGGTTAGTGGTAGTAGCGGACGCAATGATTTTACGTTGTTGTTGATAGTGTTTTTTCCCTGTCGACTTTTTACCTCGGCCACTCGCTTTACCAAACAGTAAGAATATTTTTAATCGTGCGTAAAAACATGTAACATAAGTGCGTACACTCGTGTTGTTGTTACTTGTTTATATAAATTTACAAATATAAATACTACAATAACAAAAAATAGATAAATAAACAAATAAAATAAAGCGTGAAAATAACAACAAATAGTTAAATGTCAAACTAATGAAACCAGAGAAAAAAGAATACAAATTAAAATAAAAATTATTAAAAAAGAACGAACAAACAAAAGCAAAAAAGTGTTTAATTAAAGAAAGAATAAAGAAAGGAAACAAAAAAGAAATATGTGAGCAAAAGTGTGCCGTGCCAAAGATGTTTTTAATTTAATTGATCTGAAAAAATTTAAATCGAACATATTTTGAGTGTTTACAGCTGCCCATCGTCAATATTCCAAACAATACCAGGTAATTCAATGATTTTGCATTCTTGGTTTTTAACTAAATTGAGGAGTTTATTAAAAATAATCTGGTTTTATTTTTAACTTTTGCAACATTTTAACTGTCTTTTGTTTTGTTTTGTTTTTAATTTTTTGGTTTTATCTTCCACTCAGCTACCATTTCGCACGCTCGTTCATCAATCATTATAAGATAGTCGTCATTGAGCTTTTTTCAGATTATTTCTCGTGTCTTTTTATTATTGTTTTATTGTTATTGTTCTTGTTCTTGTGCATTTAAGAGAGAGTAAAAAAATAATAAATGTTTGCACAGTGCTTTGATTGAAGTAAAATTGGATGAACGTGCTTACTTGTTAATACATAATTATGAAAGTATAGCCAACAACGAATTTTCCTGATACGCTACATGCGTAATTACAGTGAAAGAAAAAGCCTACAAATTACACAGCCCTGCAAATTTGATGGCTCCAAGTGTTTTCGAAGGCATTTTGCGCGCTGAACACGAATCTGGTTTCATAAACTTTCCATCAGGTCAGGGGGTTGAAACCCCTAAAAATAGCGTTTTTGGCCATTTTTGAAACATTGTAGAGCTAAACGCTGACGTGCTAGAACCATCGCTATTGTCAGAAATTGACAATTGATCTTTGCTCTTTAAAATGAGTCCAAAGCCAAATTGTTTGCATGCACCCTTAAAGTAGGGGGTGGGTTTATGTCAAGGGGTGCAAAAGAAAAAGAAACACATTACGGAGGTCCTTAAAAATTAATCCGATTTACTTGAAAATTGTTACTCAGAGGTTTTTGGGGCCGCTGATTACAGATCTTCATTCAGATTTAAAAAATACAAAATGCGGATCCAATATGGCGGTCGAGGTTTATAAAAATTAATAAGATTTGCTTGACCAGCATATTGGATCCGCCATTTTGAATTTTTTAAATCTGAATGAAGATCTGTAATCAGCGACCTGGAGCAATCTTATTTGCAAAACCCATGCAGGGCTGTGTTATCACAGAAGACTAAAGAATTTTTTGAGGGTAACTTTTTGAATAGGGATCTCTTAATAACTAGCCAATGAGAAAATAAATCCTTAATGGATACAAAATAATCAAAAAAAAAAAAATAAAAAAATAACCTATGAACCTTACTCGGTTCTGGTTCTGATTATACCATGTGTCAGTTAACAATGCTAATACTATGTTCAGATATGCACTTTTATTGAGCCAATATTCGGTTTATTGAGTACAATATTTTAAGTGTTCAGGCATAATAATATCACAGTTCAGCCGCTTATTCAATATTCATTTGCCAGTAAACAAAACAGCTGATTGTTTAAACAACATCGTTATTATTTTTTTTTGTTTGTTTGTCGTTGTTGACATTTGAGATGTCAAATATCAACAGAAAGTGTTCGTATAATTGTAATATGCGCACTGAACATACTTAAGCTGGAGGTCCACACCACGCGTTCTACGCGTTTTCGCATTATATGCGGCTGTCAAAAAGTAGAATCAATGTATATATTTGGTGCAAGTTACACGCACTAAAGCGTAGGATGCCATGACGCATATAACGCGAAAAGTAAATCTACTTTCTACTTTTGTAAGCATCACAAGCGGCGCGCGTATGAAACAGCTGATTTTGACAGGTTGTTTTGTTTTAATTTGTTTAAATCAAAACAGACATTGGCGCGTAAAAAGCGTTGCATGTAACTTGAAGCGTAGAATGCGAAGAAGGTATGAAATGCACGCAAAGCTTTGACGCGAAAACGCGTGGTGTGGACCTCCAGCTTTATGACAGTGCTGCATTTGAAGTTTTACTCAATATTATAACAATTTGCGTATTTATTGCGCAATAATTAATTGAAACTTTATATGAAATATTGAGCTCAATAATGGCATTTATTGCGATTTACGCAATAAAGGTGCATATCTAAAAACCGTATAATGCAACAACTAAATGTTCAGTCTTAGCCTTATAGTTTCTGCGTTACGTTGCAGAACGTCGATAGGTACGTTGAAAAGAGGAGGCCATCATCTAGTCTACTGGTCTAGAAGTCTTATAAATTAAATTTATAGTAAATCCGGATCGATCGCATATTTGCTCTATTTCATTGAACCCAGCTCGTCTTAGATGAGTAAAGCCGGATAAAGTACATTCAAAAGCAGAGCAATGACATAAAGGTCCTGTGTATCCTCAGAACTTATGCGTATCAAATGCATCTTTATTATCGAGTGCCCCTTATGAAAATTTTAAATATTTTTTAAGTAGCTTGCGAAGTGGCCTTAGTACTCTTTACTATAAACATAAAATTTTCCAATTTCCAAAGGCGATAAGACAAAGAATTAAGATGTGATTCTAACAGAGCTATATGGGCTAAAATGTCGCATAAAAGTTGAACTTGAATACTCTGGAGCGGTCCAGATATGGGAAAGGCCACGAGGCCTTTGGTGATTCGATGATTGTCTCACTTCTTAAGCTTACCTAACGTCCAACCTAGATTTGATTCTAGATTGGAAAGTAAAAAGTGGCATGCGATCTTAGTATACAAATCAGAATGTCGAAAGTTTCACGGGCTTTTTAAGCCTGTAGAAAAGTGTTAACCACAAATATTGGTGTGTTATCTTTTGGAGAGATTGCAGGATGCCACCACTTTTGTTCATTTTTAACCGGATGGCCTAAATATCACTACTACAGTGACGTGAAACCGCAGATCAAATCATAGACTAGCATTATAGGCTTACAGATCATATATGTTTAAAGGAATACTTTTTTATATATGTAAGCATTAATGCAAATCCAGTGTAATTGTTTTCAGTACCTTGACATTTGCCGAAGGGGATAATAAAGTTAATAATATTGTGTAAGCTGGTTTTGTAAGTAACAACAAATAATCCTAATATGATAATAATTTAAAAATAAAATATTACGAAAGTTTTATTTAAAATTAATTTTTGTTAATAATTAAATTAAATGTTTACAAATTAACAGGTTTATTAATACAAAAACATGACCAGTTATGACGCATTTCGAGAATGTTAAATGTATTACCAGTTATGTTTAGATTTTAATGACAGAATAATAGCGACTTCTACAATACTTCACAGTTTTTCTTTAAAGTATTTGTCTCTTAGAAAAGTTATGGCAACTGTATTGAATATTTTAATAAAGTAATTTCAGAAATTATCAAATGACAACTCAGGCACTAAGATCTTAATCTATTTATCAGAAATAAATAATTTAACAAGATGATGATGACGTACATCAGTTTGCAACGTCTATATAAAATAAATCGTGTTCCATCTGAGGAATGTTTTGAACCCATATAAGAATGGTATAAAAGGCCTCGCCTTGTAGATTTTTTCTATTTAATTAAATTATTTGAAGTGTCGCCGTTGCAGTCGCCGTGGTCTAGTAGGTAGTGTGTTGGCTTGTTAGACGAAAAGCCAGGGTTCGAGCCCCAGGCCAGACATCAAAATAAAATACGAAAAATATTTCTTCGGCGACTTCCTCTCATCAGATTTCTGGCAAAAACTCTGAGAGTAAATAAAATTGCCATGAAAAGTTTTTCAAAAATCTGTCGTTCGGAGTCGACTTTAAACTGTAGGTCCCGCCATTCATGTATAAAATTAACACACAACATAAGTGGTGTGAGAAACTAGGTCGTAATCCTGACTGAAGGGTTGTAATGACCAATTATGTATGAAGTGTCGCCGTAGACTTCTAGATAGTGTGTTGGTTTATTAGACGTGTGGCTACGGTTCAATTTTCTTTATTAAAATGTCAGCAAGTTTCAAATAAACAATCAAGTCGTGTCGCAATAATCACAAAGAAAATTACTAGACTTCCTTTCCTGTTAACCGCTTGACTTGGAAGGATGAACGTTGAAGCAAAATTAGCTCAAATTATGCTAAAAGTCTAGCGCTCTTTATCTTAATCGCTTTTCAGTTAAGAAAGCTGTAACGCAGAGGAAAATAAGAAACTTAAAGACAACAAAAAAAGATCTTAAGAATGATTGTATCAGCCCATTTCGAATATACTACAGAAAGGAAAATCTAAATAAAATATATTTTTTAAAAAGGACGATCTCCTTTTCATTATGACTTCTGACATAAAGGCCACACATTTAGATAAAAACTCATTTGATGCTCTGCCAACTTAGTTTGATACGTATGGGAATCTAAACAAAGCCTTCAATTTGAAGGCACTTATGATTACAACATGTATTTTCTGTTTTTTTTTCTGAAAGACAACCAACAAAAATATGAAAAGCTTATAATTGCAATCTGTATTTTGTATATAAATACTCCGGAGAATTTACAAATTTATTGAAATATTTAAAGTCAAGGTTGTACATGATTTCATTTCCTTCCTTCAATGTTCAGATCTGTCCATGATTATATTTTTTATCTTATTCTCATATTTGCGTAATGCAATATTCCCAATCTGCCAAACAATATCTATAAGTCTACTCTGCGGTTCCCCTTGAAGGATGCAATCAATCAATTCATCAATCTTTTCATCTTAGACTATGACTTATATGTGCCTATTCGCACTCATTTGCCATTTCTAGGTTAACAAAATACATAAATTCGAGCAACTTATGACGTACGTCGAATACTTTGACAGCTGATTTGTTTAGCTTTTTAAATTATTTTTTTTTTGTTGTGTGGAGGCAACCTCAATATCTGCCAATCTCATGCATTTTTGCTTTGGTGTCAGCAGTAATAGATTCTTTGCTCTCCGGCTATTAGACTTTACGTACGTGAAAGTATTATTCTATTCGTACTTAAACGCTGGATTCACCGAAGTCGTACGTATAAAATGTTTGTTAGAACAAAATTTTTTTATAATCTTTTGATAGCTTACTAGCTGAAAAAAAATATGATATACAAACAATTTTCAGCCCGATTTGCATTAATTTTATATCTTGTCCGGACAAACTTAAACAGCATTGCCAATAGGTTATATTTTTCATACAAAGTTGAATTAAATCATGTAAAGCTTCATCAGTTTACGGACAAATTTTTCAAAATCTTTCTGCAAAAAACATTCAGTCAAAAAATGTTGTCTGTATTTTGCTCAAACACATGGTAATTTTCTTGACGCACGCACTCATTACATTATTAAGTTTAGACGATGGCTATTCTCACTCCCCTAAACAATAATTGGACATATTGTATTACAGTATAAACCATCCTTCTTTAGGACTTGCTAGGAAGAAAAAAATTTTAAGCTAACATACATACAAACATTTATAATATTTGTAATAACATTTGTAAATACAAATTGTATTATAGTCACATGTTGCTGTACTCAGAAAAGCTCTTATGGAGCATTAAATTGTATTCACAAGTCAATATTTAATAAACACTTGTTTAGAAATACTCCTTTCAACAAGTGTTTAGAGACGTGACATATTTAAACGCTGGAATTCACTATCTTCTATTCGAAAAATTAAAAGCTATGAAAAGCAGATGAGGAAAAAATCATTTTAAACGTTTATTGCGAATTTCTATTTATTTTATCCTCTTCATTATGTATTTATTTATTAATTACAATAAAATTACAAATTATATTCTAATTATATATGAGGAGAGTAATTTAACCATATGCTCGGTGTAGTGTCACAGACCAGAGTTTCTGGTGGGAATCGAACCCACGACCCTCACGCTAACAGTCTAGCACACTACCCATTAGACTACCAGGGCACCCTCCTCTTCATATACAGTGAGCGTCATACATACAGTGAGTG
Source organism: Sarcophaga variegata (assembly GCA_932273835.1). Taxonomy (NCBI): domain Eukaryota; kingdom Metazoa; phylum Arthropoda; class Insecta; order Diptera; family Sarcophagidae; genus Sarcophaga; species Sarcophaga variegata. Next base: position 48,411,555 of record OW026360.1, on the reverse strand, counting down.
TACATACAGTGAACGTCACATGAAAATAAACATCCCATTTTATTTGATAAAAGTTTTCATTTCATTAGTAATTATTGTAATATATTTGTGGTCCCAACCAGAGATCAGCAATGAGTATTCAAAAAGATGAGTAGAATCGAATCATACTCATAATTTCGGATACTATACGCATTCATACTTACTTTAATATCATGGAACCCTCTACTTATATTCAAAGTTTGAAGTACTCATCGTACTCATACTTAACAATACGTATGATGTTGTTGATGTCGACTCTCCATAACTCCATAACATTCACAAGAAACACAAAATAAGTATGATTCGCGTACGAACACTAAAATACTCCCTAAATGGTTGTGTGTTTGCTTTTTTCTTTTTTTGTAAATGCAACAACAACTAAGACTGTAAATTTTGATGAACGATTGGAGTCACTCATAACATTTATAAGTATTACTAGCTGTAGCTGTACCCTGCATACGTTGCTGCGCCACCAACTAAAATAAATTTGAAGGAAAAACATTACACAAATGTCCAATTAATTTTGAATCATTTTATTGATTTTGATTCCCGTTGTCCAGATATATGATTTAGACGAACGGGCCTGAGTAGTACGCATTCGATCAGTTTCTAATCTCACTTCTCGTTGATCAAGTGATTCATGTGAACGGGTCTCAGCGGCATGTATTCGAAGATTTTCCAGTCCCAATGCTCGTTGCTCGTCTGATTCTGAGGCTCTTAATACTCTTTTCTTCCCTGCTTGAGGTGTAGGTCCACCAATAGCGTGTCGCTTTGGAGGCATGATTGCACGGGATCGGCGTGAAAAATGCGTTTAAATTTATTAGAATCTCACAGTGTACCCAATTGAAATGAACCGGATGTTGAGACATGGCTGGAAATGTTAATATTGACAGTGATCACCAATTAGTTGAGAGAAATAAGAAGAGGCAAAAAGTAGCATTCCAAAATTGTTAAAATCGATGTTAAAAATTTTGTTGAAGAAAGTTAAGCGTAGTATTTTTGTGGTATCTATTTACCTTATACATATTTCTTCCACACAACGTAAACTTATACCTATGTCCATATGTGCATATATTAAATGAAGAAAAATCAAAACGATGTCTTGTCTTTTGAAATATTTTGATTTCATTTTAGACCCAATATATTTTTAAAATTTAAATGTCTGAGAGACAAACAACAGCATTTTTAAAATTTTTCCAGAATTAAAAGGTTTCAAATTTGTGATTGACATTTTACGGGAATGAGTTATACTAAATGTTATTAAAATCCGATCAACGCATGATCAAATGCATAGTTTACGATTCAATTCATTTTGATCATTTTCAGTGGCGCCATCTATTGGAAATTAATTGCGCCAACTTAGAAACCTCCTTTGACTCATGTGTAACAACTTTGCTACAGATCATAACATGATCAATAGTTTACTATTCTATAAATTTATTTATATATTCTATAACTTTACTATTCTATACAGGACATACAGACAAACATTCATTTTTATATACATATATAGGAGATAGAAGATCTTATGCAGTAGACTTATGAATCAAACATATTTCGAATGGTATGAGTTTGATGTTAACGTTGTAAGCATACTCATTGCAACCTATACTTATAAATCAAAGTTGTACTGAGTACGAATGAATCAGAGCACATAGTTAAATTTCAATGTTGTTGACTCACTTATATTCAAAATTTCATGAGTGCTTATGAGTAGCGAAAAAACGATTCATTGCTGATCTCTGGTCCCATTTTTTTTAAATACAGTGCACGCCCGCTGACGTGAACACCGCATAATATGAACACCGCTTAATGTGAACATTTTTTTTGCTTCAGTGACTACTCTAAAAGATGAAAAAATGTAAAAAGCCCTATAATTTTAACAGAATTTTTTTTTAATTTGAAACGTTAAAATTCTATGTTTATTAGTTGCGGGAATCCCCGTTTTAGGTATATGTATGTGTTAATACATCTGCTTGCATATTTATTCTTCAATTGCTATTTAGATACTGTGAAGAAAGTTTGTGAAGATTAAATTATAAAATGTGTTCTAACAAAATTGTAAAAGAGTAAAAAAATTCATAAATAATGATTTTTGTTTAAAAGATGGTATAATTCTGTTTTAAAATTTTCGGTATTCGGAAATGTGAACAATTCGCAAAAGTGAACAACGCCAGTTTTAATTAGTTCACATTAGCGAGCGTGTACTGTACAGAAATGTTTCTGAAAAAAAAAGAAATTATGAAAGTGCATTGGAAAAAATTTATTGCATAATTATCCGGGCAAGTTTAAGACTAAACAAAATAATGAAAGTCTCAGTTGTTATATATAGGCGCTGATTTTATAAATGTAATGAAGCTTTATTATGTCTTGAGTAAACATATTATTTTATTAATATGTTTTTAAAAAACATTTTTATAGATATGGGATTACGCGTAAATATAAAGTATACATACAAATTTGATTACATCCTATGCACTTGTACAGAAATACATAAAATTGTAAACGTACTTTACTACTTTATTGTTGGAAGATTTAATAAATTGTTATGTTGGCAGCAATTAACTGAATGAATAAATAAATAATTAAGCCTTGAGGTCGTGAACTGCATTGGCATGCACCACCAACTTAAGCATTCCAGAACACACGTAAGTAAGTGGCAACAAAAAACTTGACTCCATTACTTGCTGCAAGTGTTTGCTTAAAAATAACAACAACAAAAAAATCAATAAATAAATAAAATTCAACTAAAAAAAATCAATAAAATGGAAAAACAAATTCGAAATTCTGTAATTTTCCACAGGCATTAAAAATACATGGACATGAGCTAAAACCATTTGTAGCTCTAAGCGTTTTTGCCGTATCATGTTTACTCCCACAATGTGAAAATTTATTGCCGATTTAGTTTCAACTGTCAGTGCCACACGTTCAATTTAATTCTGCCGAAAATAAAATCAAATCAAATAAATCGTATCGAATCTAATCGAACCAAATTGAATTGTGTTGAAAAGCGAAGTGCATATACCGCAGCGTACAAAATTTTATATTTCATGGTCAAGGTCGGTTATTCAGTCAATATGTACATTCATTCACTCATTTATTCCCACACTCTTTTTCACTCATTCACTCACTGACAGCCTACAAGTCTTTTTTTGTTTGGCCGATTTGCTCTCATTTCGGTTTCACTGTACAAACAAAACTACGAAAAACTTTATTTCGTATGAAATTAAAGAAAAACCAACCAAATATTGCCTGGCAATCACATGCATCAAATTGATTTTTGTTTTGTTTTGTTTTTGTTTTTTTTTTGCATTCTAAGTTTTGTATCTTAAAGTATTTGTCTATGGCACATACATATGTAAAGGGTGGGCCATTTAAAAGTTTAAATTTAAAAGTCCAATAAAACGAAAACGGTTTGTAATTTTGCGAAATTTTCATGATTTTTCGTTGTGAAGTACAATTGTTCCGGTTTGAAATGGAATATTATTTCAGACTTATGGCTACCGCGGCTGGCCTCAAAGTACCTCATTCGATTGGACCAATTTTCGCGCACTTTTTCGAGTATAGGGGGTCGTATCCCTACAATGGTATCACAAATGTTGGCCTACAAATGCTCAATTGTCGCTGGTTTGTCGGCATAACACTTTTATTCAATGGCGCCCCACAAAAAATAGTGCAACGGTGTCAGTTTCTTTGCGACCAATTGACATCACCATTTCGTTTAAAAACGGTCATCAAACGTTTGATGCAATAAATCGATTGTGGCATGAGATGTGTGACAAGTTGCACCATCCTGTTGAAACCAAACATCGTTCACATCAATACCATGAAGAGTGGGTACAAAAAAATCGGTTAGCATGGTGCGCCGTAATGGTTGCACCGACCTCATCTTCAAAGAAATATGTGCCAATTATTCTTGTGCTCCACAAGCCGCACCCAACAGTCACTCGTAATAGGAGCATTGGCTTCTGTAAGACCACTTGTGGGTTTTCTGAGCCCCAAATACAGCAATTTTGCTTATAAATGTAACCACCAAGATGAAAATGAGCTCCGTCCGAAAAGATAATTTTTTTCGTAAAATTGACATCATCGTGCAGTTTTTCGTTGGCCCAATAAATCCCAACGTTGCTCAAGCGTAAATCGATTCATTACGTTCAAGATAGTGAATAAGATAATATTGTGAATTTAAACCGATAGATGGCTCACCCTATATATTGATTTTTTTGAGATATACATGAATACTCTCATGTATGTATGTATGTATGTTTGAAATATTATTGCATGTGGAAGATTTATCTTGTAAACTCGATGTATTTTTTATGTTTTTCTTCCCTTTAACCAGACACCCATGTGGTTGCCGTTTTATATTCACAGAACTACGCTATTGTTTTTTTTTTTTTACCTGTTATTCATTAATTTATCTTGACTGCTTTAAATAAACTATCCGACGGTCATTGGTAGCAAGTGGGCGTTGTAAAGAGGTGGCAATTGTATCTGGTATTCGTTCTTTTAAGAGCTTTTATTTATTTGTTTAGAAAATACGATAATACGGTACGGACAGATAACGATGGTTTAAATTAAATTAACGTTCAATTATTGGCATTGAAGTACAAAGGAAATTTATTTTTAGATCAAAGCAAATAAACTTCAAAAGGTTTTTACTTAAAACAAATCGACTGCACGTATACGAAAGATGGCAGACTTTTCAAAACACTGGTTCTAATCATATCGGGTGTTTGACTTACGAATTGTGTGATTAGACGGGTTCAAATAGCTTTTCTTATTTAGAAAAGGTAAGAATGTACCGGAGGCTACAAACAAAATTTTGTGAAGTTTACGGTGATGATGTTGCAACTAAAAAACAGCCGGAAAATTGTTTTCTCGAGGTTTTCACGGTTTTTTTGTGATCGTTTAAGCTCTAAAAATAGCTGGAATAACGGAAAAATTTATAAAGATTGATACATAAGTAGTGTGAGCGTTACTAGGGAATTTGACATTCATTACAAAACAGTTATCAACCATTTGAAGTAAGTTGTGATCGTGATCTCGGATAGATTACAACCCTTCAGCCACGTTTAGGACCTAGTTTCTCACACCACTTATGTTATGTGTATTGATTTTATACAAGAGTGGAGGGACCTACAGTTTAAAGTCGTCTCCGAAAGCCATAATTTTATTGAGAAACTTTTCATACCAATTTTATTTACTCTCAGAGTTCTTGCCAAAAAGGATGCAAACGAGGCCTTACGTCTAATAAGCCAACACACTACCTACTAGACTATGAAGACTTTAACTTACGTAATTGGCTAGACGAACTTCACTTACATAATTGGCCATAAAAACCCTTCAGTTAGGACTATAGCCTAGCTTCTCACATTACCCATGTAGTGTGTGTGTTAATATTATCCATGAGTGGCAGGATCTACATGTGTTCTCAACTGTCCGTGTCGAATGTTCTGAATGTCTAAAAAAGTCTCTCACACTTCTAAAATTTATAAATGACGGCATGAACCATTCAGATTAAAAAAAACAGAACCCCTATTACACTCTCCTTTATTTGTTACAATATAATTTAATATTGATGGTATACAAACACCTCGTACGGAATATTAACAAAAATTGTTTACAAAATTTGCCATTAATTTCCACAGAAAGTGAAATCCATCATTTTTATAATTCAAACGAAATCGTCAGTACTAAGCGATCAGAAAGTAAACTCTTTTGTATTTAATGTTTATAAAGAATTAATATTTTTTGAATCATTATTTATCGAATTTAATAGATTGATACGTTTTTAATACCACGGCAAATCAGTTACTGACAACTCCAATATAGATTGGCACTTGCAACTAAATCCGTAGAATGTCTGGTCTTTCAATAAATTTAAACTGTGGAAAATAATTGCAGAATTTCGAATTTTTTGTTTATTTTATTGATTTATTTTTAAATAATATTTAATTTGTATATACTTACCTGTTCTTCTCATAATATAGGGCCTTAACCAACATGTTCAAAAAATTATATTTGAACTCGACCTTTACGTATGTCTTTAATTTCTATTTGGCGCATTCTTGTATGCGCAGATATCCGCATTCAATTCAGCCGTTACCCTGAGTGTTCTACTCGAAAGCATGTTTTGTGATGATCTGTACAAAATGTGGCCGATCTAGTTCCGCTTATAGGTGCCCTGGTAGTCTAGTAGGTAGTGTGCTAGACTATTAACGTGAGGATCGTGAGTTCGATTCCCACCAGAGGATTACGCTACTTTGTAATTGTAATTGTAATTCATAGGCTAACAGGCAAAAGGCGGTACTAAGTATATAGTATTAAATACATCTGATTTTTAGTGAACCCTAATCTTCAAAAAACACGTGTGAAAATTTTAAAGCTAAGAGTTGAGCATCTTTTAATCTGATAACTCAGATTAAGAAAATTCCAATGGTTACCACATCCACCGTATTTTCCAAATCTAGCTGCTGCCTTAAGAGCAGAAGGTGTACAGCTCATCCTCTAAATGCTGGTTGTTGACAAGGAAGTTGTCCTGTCTTGCTTCAGTAACAACTTAATGGGTCATTACAACTTTTCTGTCAATGCCGACCATGCTTCACATACTATCCAGTGTCGGACGGGACCTGCAGCTTAATGTCGACATTGAACGATAGATTTTGGAAACTTATGGCAATTTTAGTTATTCTTAGGGCCATTATTACAACTTGCCGTTAACTAAAGGGAGGATTTTAAAGGGCAGATAAATTGTTTTACGTTATTATGAGTACCCAATAAGATAGAAGTGATCGTTAAGCTAAAGGGAGGATCATCCTACCTTTAACATTTAAAGGTCACTTTAAGGTAACTTTCCAGTTCCCTTTAGCAAAAGGTACCTTTAACTAACCCCAAGTTTAACGACAAGTTGTAATAATGGCTCTTAGAATCTCTTTATATTTCTTTTCGTTTGAGATTCTTGAGCTGGGATTTGATTCACGAGCTCTCGTCAGGTAAGTCAACGTCCTACCTACTAGACTACTACGACTTCTGTCTAATTAATGTGAATTGCCAGTGTTGATCATCAACCCAGCCTCTCCTTTCGGATTTTACAACTCCAGGACTGTGACTGACATATTCTCGAAGTTGTGTGTCGTAAAGAAACAAATATCGTTTGCATAATCGGAGACATTCAAATTAGGCATAAAAGAGCCAAGGCATGTAACGTCAATTGAAATGTGCTTGCTAAACTGAGAGAGAGCGTTAGATGTATTCGATTCTATTACACATCAGTCAGGATTACGACTTAGCTTCACACACCACTTATGTTGTGTGTGTTAATTTTATACATGATTGGCGGGACCTACATTTTGCAGTCGACTTCGAACGGCAGACTTTAGAGAAACTTTTCATGGCAATTTTATTTATTTACTCTCAGACTTTTTGCCAGAAATCTACTGAGAGATAGTCGCGGAAGAAATATTTTTTCATATTTCGTTTTGCTGGTGTTTGAACCGTGGTCTCACGTTTAATAAGACAACACACTGCCTACTAGACTACGGCGTCTTCTTAGAGTCTCTTTATATTTCTTTTTGTTCGAAATGCTTGAGCTGGGGTTTGAGCCAGGTGTCTCGACAAGTAAGTCAACGCACTACTTATTAGAGTGCGGCGACTTCTGTCTAATTAATGTGAATTGCTTGTCAGTGTCACCCAGGCTGTTCTGTAGGCTTTTAACAGCTGCAGGGTTGTTGTGCGTCGTAATACAGATATCATTTGCATTACCGTGGTCGTTCAAGTTAGACATAAAGGGGTCAAGGCATATAACCTCGATTGAAATTTGCTTGCTTAAATGAGACAGAATGTTAATGATCAATGATGAATCTGCTGCAATGAATCAAGGGGAATAGTTCAGTCTCATATAACCTAAAATACCAAAATGATATACAAAAACTGTTTCCTCTTGTAACCTATTTTCCTAATATTAATACATTAAATACACTGTATGACAGGTTGCTGTTTCTGAATGCCGTCCATTTAAGAAAACAAATGCTTACCTAGATATAACACAGAGCTCTTAAGTTATAATTGAGTTATTTACCAACAACGATGCTGTCTCCCAGCATTCTCGAATAGTTCACTTATCGGTGGAATACATCTTATTTTCCTAAATAAAACAATTCGCTTTCATTACAATTAAAAAATTTTGTTATTACACTGTAATGTATGGTATTCCCATTTCAAAAATATGTGGCGAAATGCCAAAAAATTAACAAAAAATAAACGAACAAATTAAAGGCAATCTTCATAAACAAAAACTCTGTAAACAATTGAGAGCAGATGACGAAAGCAACGCAAATGAAAATGAAACCGAAAAGATTTCTTCCCATATTTCCCATCCTAAAGAGATCAAGTATGTACAGTGGTCAGCAAAAGTCTTTAGTACGGCAATAGCCAATAGTTTGTATAAAAATTTATAGTTTTTATATTTATTTTATTAATTTATTTCTGTTTTATAATAAAACAAACAATTTTTTAATGGTTTTCATAAAACAACGGAAAAATAAGGAAAACTTTCAGATGACTCCATACGTACTCCCAAGGAGAACCCTGAGTAAATTTAAAATTCAAAGGCCTAATATATAAAAATTTTATTCCCTTGTATTTAGTAGAATATCCCTTAAGGTCAAGCACTCCATTTAACACATTTGGAATTGAATTTACAAGTTTTTTTTGGTGTTTTCTGGTGGCACCATGAGCAAGTTTTTCGGCTGACTTTTGTTTGAGGTTTAGCGATTACGTAACTGTTCTTTCAAATGATCTCCTAAAAACTCTCTTGAAGTCCTATCGGGTCTTTGTGCAAGAGTATTAAGCCTGTGGGGACTTGTTTTTTGTCAAAATATATTGCCGTACTAAGACTTTTGCTGTCCACTGTATCTATTCATGAACAAACATTTTAGAAAAAAATCCGATTATTTATAAAGACCTTGATTTAAGAAAAAAATAAAAATTTTTTCCAATTATTTCAAGATCAACACAGAGTTGCACTTAAGCGTATGCTTTTTAAACATCAGTTTCAAACACATTTAATGAATGAATGAATGAATGAATGCATAAATGAATGGTTTCATATGCTTTCTATGGTGTTAAATTGCTTTGCTTGTACAAAAAAAAAAGAACAAAAAGTAACACCACTTCAGTAAATTTATTTTGCAATTTAATATTTTTAATTATTCTTTCAATTTTGTCTCAAAATTTTACATTTTAAATGAGCTTTCCTTAATTCTTTAGTCACTTTTCGTATTACACATGTCCAGATATCCGTTACGAACAAAGCATAGGGTTTTAATTTCCCTTCCGACAAAAAAAAGCTACGTATTCCTACCGTCATGTATTTATTTTTTTGTTGTTGTTTTTTAAATTTTACCAGCCAAACAGTCTCTAATAACTTCGTCCATAAATCCATATGCCGACTTAAAATGTCATTTAAGCATGTTTATGACGGCTGCTCGCTGCAGTTGCCCATGTTCATGACAATGAAATACGAAACGCTTTAAATTTATCATTTTTATCTTCATGTCTCCATTTTTTTTTTTTTTTTTTGGTTTGTTAATATCGTATGAAAATTCATTGAACTTTTTTATTCGTTAAGTTGTTGTTAATTCATTGAAAAAATAATTGACCATAAATTGATTTTTTGTTTTTTTTTTTTTGTTTTGCTTCGTCGTATTTATTTTAAGCGAATTTATTTTTGCCAACCATTTTATAAATAAAGCTCCTCTTGCCACACTCATTGACCTCATTCTGTTTGGCGTTGTACATACGTTTTTTCATTTTCTTACCATTTTCATAAATTTTTTATTTTTTACTTTTTATTTTTGTTGTTGTTGTTTTTTTTTTCATCTACAATATCGTTTAATTGACATTTTAATAAAGATTTTCTGTTTAATCGTAAATTGTTTGTATATGCTTAACTCTCATCGGCTTTTATAAACATTTAACCCTGAGTGTTCGTATGCATTTTATTTAAAAAAAACATTCATTGAAGCCAGCAAAACAAAAAAATCATTCGTTGAAATATTTATTCAAATTATGAATTCTGTTTCAAATGACAAGCCAAACTCACCTTGTACTTTATACTCCGTGTTTATCTTGTTGCATTTGGCAATGCGGTCATCTTTATGGCATCGCACAGCACTCCATGTCCTTGTTAACCTTTTGTTCGGTCATATTGTTTTTATGGTCAAATATTAACAAATTTATTTTTAGAACACAAAGATAAAAAAGAAAAGTGAACATGCAACATACATACATACATTTTTTGGTACTTTCTTTTAAGCACTTTTTGTATCACAGAAGTACCTGACTTTGTTGCCATTTGGAAATTGTGTTTTCAAAAGGTTGCTGAAGTATAAAGAAAGGTATACAAAATAAATCTTAATTACGAATTTTAATACAGTTTTTAAGACATTTATTATAAAATATTAAAGTTCTAAATTATGAAGGACTATTTTGTGTCCCTTTTAAAAGCGTTTAAGGATTGCAGTTTTTAATTTCAATAAATTGTCTTCGTTTAATTATTGTTATTCATTAATTAATTTATATTTATTTATTAATTAAAATACAGTTACAAATTATATTTAATTATACAGTGGACAACAAAAGTCTTAGTACGGAAATATACTTTGACAAAAAAGTCCCCACAGGCTTAATACTCTTGCACAAAGTCCCGATAAAACTTCAATAGAGTGTTTAGGAGATCATTTGAAAGAACGGTTACGTAATCGCTAAACTTAAAACAAACCAACATGCTCATGGTGCCACCAGAAAACATTAAACAAAACTTGTACATTTAATTCCAAATGGGTTAAATGGAGTGCTTGACCTTAAGGGAATACTCCACTAAATACAATGGATAACATTTTCATATATTAGGCCTTTGAATTTTAAATTTACTCAGAGTTCTCTTTGGTCGTACCTATGGAGTCGTCTGAAAATTTTCCTTATTTTTCCGTTGTTTTATGAACTACATTAAAAAGTTGTTTGTTTTATAATAAAACAGAAATAAATTAATAAAATAAATATAAAAACAATAAATTTTTATACAAACTTTTAGCTAAAATTCATGTAATTGCTGAAATATATTGCCGTACTAAAGACTTTTGCTGTCCGCTGTATATGAGCTGAGTAATTTCGACCGTATGCTCGATGTAGTTTAACAGATCAGATTTTCTGGAGGGAAACAAACCCATGACCCTCACGCTAATAGTCTGGCACACTACCCACTAGACTACCAAGGCACCCAATATTTATTACTTTAGACTAATTTATCACTTACTTAATTGGCCATTGCAACCCTTTAGTCGGTATTACGACCTAACTTCTCATACCATCCATATTTTTATGCGGCCCCTACACGTTGCAACTGGCTGTACAACATAATTTTTTTGTACAAACAATTGTTATGTCGAATTGCTGGTTGGTCGTCGATTGCTTGAAGATCAAAAAATTTTGATTTTTATGCAACCGACGACCAATACGATGCTACAGTAACAATTTATAAGTAAATTTGGTTTGAAACGCATGAATAAAACGACCAACCTTTGAACCAACATGTTGTACAACTAATCGCAACGTACAGGGTCCGTATTAGAGATTTTGTCGAAAGCAGATTACCGAAAGAAATAAACTTTTTTCACTTCTTTTTCCCAAAATGTCAGAGCTAAGGTTTTAACTCTAGTTCTCTCTAGTCAAGTACGCCAACACAGTACTGTCTAGACTACTGCCGTTTCAAATTTAACTTTAAGTTTGATGACTGGGCGCTTTTATTACAAACAATTGACTGGCGAAGTCTCCTCTTGTTCTTATTAAACTGCATTCATTTTCGGTCACGCATTGTCCAGAAGTTTCTGTTAATTTATTATTGTTAGCCTTTTCAGTTGTTTTGTTATTGTAAATCTTTATTAATGTACCTTCGGTGTTGTTTTACTACCATATTTTCTATTTTTCTTGTTTCTTTTTCCGATTATGGATCAGCCTGTGTTCGTAATAATATTTCATATTTAAGAGAGTTGCAAGTTCGGAATAAATAGGAGTAAAATATATTTTACACTTTTTCGAGTGTATGGGTTGGTATCTCGGTAATGGCACCACGAACGTTGGCCATCAAATGCTCAATTGTCTCTGGTTTGTCGGCATAACATTTTTCTTTAATGGCGACCCACAGGAAGTAGTCCAAGGGTTCAAATCGCAGCTTCTTGGAGGCCAATTGACATCACCATTTCGGCAAATTAAACGGTCATCAAACGTTTGACGCAATAAATCGTTGGTGGGATGAGATGTGGGACAAGTTGTACCATCCTGTTGAAACCAAAAATTGTTCACATCAATACCATGAAGAGCGGGTACAAAAATCGGTGTTCATGGTGCGATAGGTGTCTCCGTCCGCATTTTCAAAGAAATATGGGTCAATGATACCTCCGCTACCCAAGCCGCACCAAACAGTCACTCGTAATGTGTGTATTGGCTTTTGTAAGACCACGTGTGGGTTTTCTGAGCGCCAAATACGGCAGTTTTGCTAATTAACGTACCCGCCAGGCTGTAAGTCATCTTGATCGGAAGAGGTGATGTTTTTTGACAAAATTAACTTCATCGTGCAGTTTCTCATTGGCCCAGTAAATCCCAACGTTGCTCAAGCGTAAATCGATTCATTACTTTCAGTGGAGATAATATACTGACAGAATAGAATAACATAAGTATTGCCAGATTCGAAATAACCGAGGGTTCAAATTTAAACCAATAGATGGCCCACCCTATATTAGTTTAGATCGTTAGCTTGTTATTAGTAGGTTTACCTGAGAGTCATTAGATCAATAGTAGTATTCTTTAAAATACGATGTAAACCGCAGTACTTGTGTTTATAATCCATGCTTAAAGGGATCTGAAAGAACAGATTAGACCATCGAAGTTCATGTTGTCATACGTTTGAATTTTTGCAGGAAGCATTAAGAAGTAAAACTTACTCATAGAGTGGTCTGTAGTAATTTCTTTCTTCTTAGTGGGATAACTTATCAAAATTAACTAGTTTTTTAAATCTTTTAATTTATGCCAAAGAAATAAAGTTTACGGGTGGAATAATTTTTATTCGTATTCGAAATTTCTCGAAGGGGATGAGCATGACATTTTGTGTCTCCTTACATAGTTTCAGAATCTAATCCACGTCACATTACGTTACCAAGAAAATGTACAAACTTTTTTATCACACTCGTTTTAACATTTCCTTACTAACTAGCTAAATATACCCGAAATATCCGAGGTAAAAGTGTTTATTCTTTAGATTCAATACAATATTCGAATAAAACCAAACGAATAAATTCAATGTTCAATCATCGCCATTAAAGAAAAATGAGGTACTTAACTAAACTTTAAACCTTTCTTTTGCATTCCCTTATCTCTCATCCCTGTTGTGAAATCTCTTTTTCAATAGGAAATCAAATTTAAAATTCTGCACATGCGCTTCTTTGCAACGTCTACAACAAAGACTCATCATTTTTCATAATTTTTATACTGAATCATGAAAGGATTTCTTGGCATATAATTTGAGTCACACACATACATACAAACTACTACAGTTAAATAAGGCTTGCAACGAACAACTGTTTTCAAAAAGCTTCTACGAAGCCAATGCCGTTTACAGTTCATTAAAATTGTATTTCACGGTTTTGTCTTCGTTTGATTCTTTGCACACATACTCGTATGCATCATTATTGCTGTCATCATTTGTTGAATGTTGTTGTATGCATATGTTTAGGTACACGTTTGAATTATTATGACATGTTGCCAGAGATTTGTTGCAAAATTAATGATCATTTAGCATGTTTAACCATCATTAAGTGAAGCGGAAATGTATATAAAATTGATTTCTGCATGAGTTTGGCAATTTAATGATTGTATATGAGTGGATAGATGGTTGGCTAATGGACTGATGGGAAAATGTCCTCCAGTTTGCCATCATTTAGAGAGATTATGGTAACACGTGTGGTCCCCCAAAGGAATTTAACTGTTCACATATCATACCTCGCATGTTTTTTTTTGCGTTTACTTTGGCTATGCAAATCCATTAGACGGCGATTTTAATTGCTAAACGAGACGACACACACATTTAATTGAAAATTAATGTTTTTTTCTTCTTGTTTTTATCATTGAAACGTGCATGGGTTTGTGATTTAAATTCGTGTGAGAGGAAGTTATTGACACAAATGTTTAGTTATTCAATAAAAGTCATCTTTGACTTGAATCCGCGGCTATTTCCTTGTGTTTCTTGTTGTTTTAATATCTGGGAAACGTCAGTTGGAATACTGTTCAACAATTTTATTCGTTTTCTATGATGATACCAATGGAATTATATGTTGAAATGTATCAATATTCACAGAATATTTTTTATTTTTTAAATTTCTTTAAAAACATTAATTTTAAATTACTAAGTTTGTGCCACGGTTTATGTAATTATTTTAGGATTCAATAAAAATAAAATAAAATAAATAGAAAAGAAATGATACGTAAATAAATAAAGTCAATAAAATAAAATGTGTATCGTACATTTGCTTGTGATAAGATATGGTAAAAAACAAAAAATATTATTCACGGCAACGTACACACCTCAATAATAAATGAAATGAATGAAATTTATTATTTTTATTACATGATAATAAAAAATTATTTGGAAATTATCACATTAAGTAAATACATACATACATGTTTCATAAAATACATTTAGGCTGTTCACATTTAATTCCATTAACTATTCAATACAAGTAATGAATGCAATGACAATTTTGTTTTCAAATTTTGGAGTAGATGACCAATTAAACTGAAAATAAAAATTATTTTTTAGGAAAAATTGGTTTCGATGTCAGATTTAAGGTAGAGGGGGAACAAACGTCGTTAATCAGGTAATTTAAACGCAGTCAAATCACTCTGTTCCATTATTCCCTCTATTCCACTCTATTTGAGAGTAGCCAGACTCTATGTGACATCGTCTATATCTTGTCTGAAAATAATCGTGATTGGAGATTTCACATTTCAATTCTAAGCAAGGAACACTAGTTTTCTAACACAGTCATCTCTGAGAATTCAGTGATGTCTACACAGACAGTTCTAAACTCGAGATTAAGGCGCACTGCAGAACTTCCTTCGAAAACTCGACTTAGAATATCAGGTCGAAGTAATGGCCATTAATGGCGCAAATCCTAGGTATATCCATCTGATCTGATATCCAAACAGTGATCACAATTTTTAGACACGATTTTCAGATCTAAACTGGTTAACATTCGCCGCGACTCTGTTGATCGACGCTCATATAAGTTATGTGTCAACCTCATGTAGTTTCCTGGCCTTGGGAGTGTTCCGAGTAATTGTAAAAGTGCCAGAGAAGACATGCTGCTACCAATCATAACATAAACATAATTGGTCATTACAACCCTTCAGTCAGGATTACGACTTAGTTTCTCACACCACTTATTTTGTCTGTGTCAAGTCAACTCCAAACGACAGATTTTTGAGAAAATTTTGACGGCAATTTTATTTACTCTCAGAGTTTTTGCCAGAAATCTGCTGAGACGAAGTCGCCGAAGAAATACTTTTTGTATTTTGTTTTGATGTCTGGCCTGGGGTTCGAACCCTGGCTTTACGTCTAATAAGCCAACCTAGACTACAGCGACTTCCAATCTACCCACCAATCTGCATATGAAAATATTACTTTCCTATGTCCATAATTTTTTTTTTTTAGTCCAACACTCAGGATGTGTCTCCTATTTATTTAGTGCATTGCTTTGGAATTACAAAAACATAGTTGTAGGGGAAAAGAAAGAGGGGTAGTGCGCGACAAATTTATTCTTGAAACAATGCTTTTTTGTCTTAAGGAATTGTAATAATTTTCACTTTCTTTTTCTATTGCGGGTTAGTCATATAAAATGTCAACAATCAGATCATCACAAAACACCCAGGATCCCTGGGGCACTCCGACCCACGGCCTTGGCACTTGAAGTTTAGCACACTAACGCTTAGATCATCAAGGCACCCAATTGATTGTTGATAATTCCTGAACTTAAATCAAATCTTACTTTATTACCAGACTCGAGTTTCGATTGAAATAAATAGGAAGCCAACCAATTAACTATTTAAACTGGATCGTAGGGACATCTCTGTTACTGTAGCTATTCCCACAGTTGATTGCGAAATGGGAACGTGTGCAGAGAGGCTTCGATTAGCTGCTAACAAAAGCTGCAGAGATTATAGATCGGTTAAGCAGGAAGCAAGCATTGGTCCAGCCTTTCTCGGTTGTCTATGGGAACTGTCGCTACTTGATATAAAATCAAATCGATTACTAGATTTAAGTGCTTGATTCTAAGACATTCATGTTTTAATTCGAAAACTTGATACCTCATTTATTCCTGTTTCAAAAAGGCTTAAAATACTCTTCATTTATACGCCTCTTATAGTAGAGCAAACTACCCTTTTGCCTTCCAATGATCGTCCATTGAAAGTATTTCTAAAATTTCTAAACCCACACACACGTTTTGTATAATGTTTGATTCACTCCTTCATTAACTAATTGTGTTAAAAAACAAACTGATTTTAATCACTTAATCACTTCAGTTGCAATGCGCCTCCAGATTATAACAACCGGCTAACAAGTGTTACAAACTCGAATTCCATTCCATAAATTCATTCAATCATCTGATGATTCTTTCATTTGTTGTTCAATTTCAATTAAACAAATACGAGTCTACTATACTACATGTTGAGTAATCAACTGGAATGCTTTGCAAAATACTGAGGCATTCAGATTAATTAAGGCTGATTAGCAAGGGAAGTCTCATATAATTAAGTGGATCCATTAAACATGTAATCATTGTAACAAATTAAACAATAAACAATTAAAAAAAAAACAACTTAATTTTACAAGTTAATTAAATAATTGAATGAAAATTTAATTAAAAAGGAAAAAAATATTTGTAATCGTTTATTGTTGTTGTGTCATAAAACTAAAAGCAAACAAGACGGTGCGGTGCGTCTGATTGTATAGGGTCTTCCCAGTTGGTAATGGTCATATTATGAAGGCTACATCTATCAAAGTAGTTGTCATTTATTTAGTCTGTTTTGCCATATCACCGCGGATGACCATGGACAGTGACATGAGTTTGCTGAATGGGCTCTCTAGGAGTTGACAACCGATCCTACTTTTCTTCAAAAAATCCTACTTAAAGCCAACCTAATCAATGGATCGGTCAAAAACACAGTGGCCTGTAAGAATCGATATTGTGCGATGGATGTTCATGCGATTTAAGGACAGAAGTGAGTCAGTCCTTTTCTTTTCCAACAGAGTCCAGCAATATTGCGCGATCCTTTTTGGTTGCCAACGAGATTCAGCCTTCCTATAAAAGATGTGTGTGAAGATAAATTCAAATTTAACTAGCAAAGACATAAACCAAAAATTTTAACAGAGCTAATGTTAAACTTAACAGAGCAATGTTAAATGGTTAACAGAAAATACGAAAAAGAGTCAAGGAAGAAATTACCCAAATATACGATATCAGAGAATGTAATATCTATTCCAATCCTTTAAAATTGGGCTCCACACGTCCTTAAGTGGAACAGCAACTGTGGTAATACGGAAATTCTTTTAAAAATTGCAAAATTTCGACAAAAAAAATGTTTTTGTTTTAAGAATGTCTTGATAGTATGGTGGATATTGCGGAAAAATGGGACTTGCTGCAGATATCCCATTACAGGGTGGCTGATATATAATGCAACAAAGTAAAGCGCTATTTTTTAATTTTTTTTTTAAATTTTATTGTTCAAAAGCAAAAAATGTTGGAAATAACATCAAATTTTAGAATCAGTTTAGATTTTAGAATTATGGCCTTCAAACGGCCAACAAAGCCATCACAGGCTGCACGAGAGTGGCTCTGCGGTATTTTGGCCCATTCCCGGCGAAGCACCGTCTTGAGATGATCGACACTTTGGTATTTTTTAGTGAGAGCCTTACTCTCCAAAATGCCCCAGGCGCAAAAGTCCAACGGATTGAGATCCGGAGATTTTGGTGGCCATTGTGCGGTAGAAATAAAGCGAGGAACCTCCTTTTTAAGCCATTCTTGTTTGACGCGTGCCGAGTGCGGTGGTGCTGAGTCCTGTTGGAATGTGGCCGAAATGTTTGTCTGCCCAGGGCTTCAATACTGTCTTTAAGACATTTTCCCGATAATATTCGGCATTTATTTCGATGAATACGAGCGGGGAGGGACCATCGGCCGTTACGGCGGCCCATACCATTACCATCGGCGGCGCTTCAGTTCCAATCGCAGGTGTAAATTTTCCGCTGACCTCTTTGGCAAGTAAACCCGATCATTTTGTTTATTCACAAACTGCTCAATTTGGAATGGCTTCTCATCGGAGAAAACCAAATTCAGTAACTGGCCACTTTCGTGCAAGCGAAGTAACTCCTTGGCTCTTTCCAGTCTAACTTTTTTTTGTCCATCGGTGAGCTCTTGCACTTTTCGGAACTTCAATGGCTTTAGTCTAAGCTCATTTTTCAATATGTGTTGCATCCGTTCTCGCGATATGTTCAGCTCACGAGCAATTTTTCTACCACTGCGGCGTGGATTTCGATCAAATCTGGCCTTCACTTTTCGGATCATTGCTGGTGTTGTTACCGTTTTTTTTTCGTCCGCTTTTTGGACGCGATGCAACACTGCCAGTATCACGGTAACTAGCAATGGTACGAGAGGAGGGCTCTAACGACAGCCACCTGTGGTTTTCCAGCCAAATATAAAGCAATCACACTATCACGCTTCAATTCCATCATGAATAACTTTTTTTCTGAATGCAATAGAATAAAATGCTTTTGTAAGCTTGTAAATAATAAAATGAATTGTCACTGGAATAAATCTGTCAGCTGTCAGACGAGAGGTTTACAAATGATAACAACCTGAAGTTGGTTGCAATCCATATCAGCCACTCTGTATATACAAATTGTACTCTAAGGTGTCTCCAATTAAACCCAATAAGTGGTATATCCCAAATATTTGAAGCCCGATATCTTAAGTTCCAAAATTAACTGTTAACTTTAACAGCTCTGTTAAAATTTTTGGTTTTTGTCTTTGCAAGTTAAATTTGAATTTATCTTCACACACATCTACAAAAGCCTCCCTGTAATATGACGGAAGTTGCAGGTTCCGTACCGGTTCTGGCCAGCACAGCAATGTAATTTCCAACGAAATTTCTGAGAGAAATTTTTGGCATTTAGAAGCAAATGTGAACGTTGAAATTACGTCCTTTAGTTATTTAATCACAGGCTGGTTGTCCTAGTAAATCAAGAGATTTTCAGGAAAAATTCCGTCACCCAAGAATTGTTGCACTTTCAAATTACCACCATCTATGCTTGGAAAACACTGCAGTGGTCAGCAGCTTATAAGAAAGTTTAATATCACATTCCAACTCATCTTTGAGTCATCAGTGTTAACCTCAAACTGCCCATTGGGACCTCTGGATGTTTATACCAGTAATACCTAGTTGGAATGCTAAAATCGAATGTTTTATTCCGAAAGTTATAAGGAATCATATGCTTGATCCTGATTTGTCTATATGTTCTCAGAATAACAACAGGTCCATAGCCCAGATTGAATCAGGATCTGACTGCCTCCAACTTAGTCCTTTGGCTTCCAAGTGAATAAAAAGTTTCGATGATATCTCACACACACTTTGTTTAAATTTAAATTTAAAGAAAGGAAGCGCTTAAACAAGATCCGATATTAAAGAGAATTTGTTGCCAAGGATGCATAGTAGAAAAAATCGTGTTTTATTTTATTGTAACAAATTTGTCTTGTTTCTGGTTATAAATAGAGTTACAGTGGAAAATGCATTCATTCAATCACTTTTCTTTTTTCTTTTGATTTGACTTGATAAGTCAGCAACATTTTGAGTTTTTCTTAATATTTTCAAATAATCGTTGAATTGTAAAAAAAAATTCCTGTTAATTTTATAATCATGCTCAACCACATTTATAATCGAAAACAATCCGATGAAAAATATTTAAAGAAAAAACAACAACAACTAATAACAAACAACATGTAAATGAACAACAAGCAATGGTAACAACAACATTATTGACAACAAATATCTAAAATAGGGAAAAAAAAGAAAATTACCAAGATTTGCAACTACAAACAGCAACATACATATGCGGGTTAAATTAAGAAATAAAAAAAAGATTTTATTGTACATGAAACAGTACAATGTAAACAGTACAGTGTAAACAGTACAGAGTAACTAATATTAAAGTATACAAAGCGGAATACAAAAAAAGAATGACTTTTAAACACCTAAATTGTGCATTTAAGGGACATTTTAAAACCGGATTGCAGAATTTTAACAAGTTCCGTTTAGTCAGATCTTAATTAAATAAGCTTTCATCTGAATTTCATTTTTAATTAAATTAAATATTAAGCAATGGAATTTTATCACATTTTACAACATGGGTATGGTTGTCCTATATTCTTCTCTATGACTCTGATTGTCAAAATAACTGTGACCTAAAAAAATAAAACAGAACTGAAGTCGCCTACAAATTATTTTGCCATCCATCTTTTCGGATGAAGCTCATTTCTATCTTGGTGTGTATTTAGGGCTCAGAAAAACCACACGTGGTCCTACGGAAGCACCCAATACGAGTCACTGTTTGGTGCGGCTTGTGGAGTGGAGGCATCATTGTATCATTTTTCTTTGAAAATCAGGGCGGCATAACCTATCGCACCATGATAACCAATTTTTTTGTACCCGATCTTCGTGGTATTGATGTAAACGATGTTTGGTTTCAACAGTATGGTGCAACTTGTCACATGATTTATTACGTCAAACGTTTGATGGCCGTTTAATTAATCAAATTAATTTGGCACCGTTGGACTATTTTCTATGGGGCGCCGTTAAAGAAAAGTGCTATGCCGACAAACCAGAGACGATTAAGCATTTTAAGGCCAACTTTCCTAATGCCGTTACCGAAATACGACCCCATACACTCGAAAAAGTGCACGAAAATTGGTCCGATCGAATAAGGTACTGTGAGACCAGATGCGGCAGCCATATGAGTGAAATAATATTCCATTTCTAACCGCAAAAATTGTAATTCACAACAAAAATATTTCTTTTTGTTTTACTGCATTCTTAAATTTAAACTCTTAAATCACCCACCCTATTATAGTTCATATTACCACCACTTGAGATGACACTGCTATCAAATCGAACATACAAAACAAGAGCTGCGTGGCTCCATTTGAAACCAAGTGTCGTTGTTGTTCAGGTCACCCAATCCAGATCAAATCAATTTGGTAATCAACGACATGTAGTGCTCGTCGTTGACAGTGATGGTTTGGCCAACGTCGTTCTCAAAGAAATTTGGACCAGACCGAAATCCACTCCAAACAGTAACTTTTTCGGGATCTAATCTCATTATGTTCGTCAAAACTTTAACAATTTTGTTTGTTCACGCACCCATTGATCCACAATTACAATTTTCGAAGAAATTGCTGTGCGTTGCAAACTGCTCCAAAGCCCATTTAGTGGACCTTCAGTTCCTTGGTCAGTTGCATTTTGTACACAGGTAGTTTTAATGAGCAACACGAAATTGACTTCCTCGGATCCTCCTGCAGCCTCTGATGAACAATGACGATGCTTTCCGCCGAACTTGTCGTTGCCGTATGGGTGTTGGTGGATAGTTTACGAAACCAGTGGACTCGACTTTATTCAATAAATAGTCCTCACAGTAGGATAATCATGGCGATCGTAAAATAAAACCATTCAATCTGAATAAAAACCGATTTAGTATCCACTTCAATATTCTTCTGCATCAGAAGAATCACAATTACAAATGCACTCTATTCACAAGCCATCGAAATTATTGTTCCACTGTACGATACGTTTTCATCGTAAACAAATCGTAACAAATTTTCATTTCACTGTAGTTAATTACATGATTATACAATCAAAATAACAACAACTATGTTGCAAAGAGGAAGAAATAAATTCATTTGGTCTCAGGGTTTCCTTCAAACTCAAACATTTGCCTGACGAAAGATTTCCAACAAACAAGGCTCACTAATTGGTAAATTACATTCGATTGGCGGTGTTTCATTATAAACGCTTCTCATGATTGTAATACTTTCCTATTCAAAGCGCATAGGCAATGTATTTGGATTTCTTTTTTGGAATTACAAAACAAAAGGAAATTTATGTGCCAATAATGATCAAATCATTAACAAAATTTTCTAAGAGAAGGTTTCCGAAAATGTCATCAACGACTGAACGTTAATAAAGTTACAGTAGCAAGCCAACAACCAAGTGTGAGTTACTCAAACAGTAGAAAAATATTAGAATTATATCGTGTCCACCATGACAAAATTGTTGTAAATCTAAGAACAAAACATAAAAACTCTTAAGAATTGCGCATTAAATACAGTCACCAATACTAAAAGCAGGTCCAGAACTCGCAAACCTTCTGATGAAATATGGGTTTTTGTATTGAAAATTCTTTTATGTTTTATTGTAGTAACTTGGTCGTGGTCATTTGTTTGTGAGACGATTTCATCGTTGAAATCAAGCCTCTCTACGCTGAGGCATTTTACGAAATTTGAAAAAACGGATCACTATTCGGGATAAATCCGAAGAATATATTGAATAAGGGAGCAATTCGTAGTTTAATACATGGACTTTTGATATTGAAATTGCCAAGACTACTTTGCACTGTCTTGGTTCAAACTATTTTTTTCTGTTGTCAAATGGAGTTGCTTTTTTCAAATTAACATACATACATACATAATTGGCCATTACAACCCTTCAGTCAGGATTACGGCCTAGCTTCTCACACCACTCATGTTGTGTGTGTTAATTTTATACATGAGTGGCGGGACCTACAGTTTAAAGTTGACTTCGAACGACAGATTTTTTTTTGAGAAACTTTTCATGGCAATTTTATTTATTCTCAGAGTTTGTGCCAGAAATCTACTGAGAGGAAGTCGCCGAAGAATTTTTTTTTTCAAATTTCGTTTTGATGTCTGACCTGGGGTTTGAAGCGTGGCCTTACGTTTAATAAGCCAACATACTACCTATTAGACTACGGCGACTACAAACTAACTTCAAACTAACCCAAAAACTTAACTCAATATTCAATAACGATCACCATTGATCATTTTACTCTTTTGATGGTAGCCAGTGTGAATTATAATGCGAGCATCTCAAAAAAGTTGGTTTTATTTGCTGATGAACAAGTCTTGGCCTTCTTTGGTGTCGATTTGAATCTCTAGTAACCCATTGTTTTGACAGCTTTTCAGTCTCTGGTATATTGTGATGGATCCTCATTTTATCAAAATAACGCCAAAACTCCCACGATTATGAGCAATCGCGGCACTTTTCTTTAAGCTTAGCTTAGCTTAGCTTCTAAGCTTATCAAGCTTAGAAGTGCCGTAGCCTAGCAGATAGTGTGGGTTCAAACCAAAGGTCAGACATCTCCAACAAAACGAAATATGAAAAAATATTTTTTAGGCGACTTCCTCTCAGTAGATTTCTGGTAAAAGAAAACCTCTAAGAGTAAATAAAATTTCTATTAAAAACTTCTCAAAAAATCTGTCATTCGGAGTCGTCTTTAAACTGTAAGCCACTCATGCATGAAGTTAACACACATAACATAAGTAGTGTGAGAAGCTAGGTCGTAATTCTGACTGAAGGGTTGTAATGACCTATTACGTATGTATGTATCAAGCTTAGCTTTGGTTTGAGTGATGATACATTTTTCCACTATTGCTAAGATAGTCTGCTAATAATGGTTGCCAAACATAAACTAAATGAGACAACTTGGACGCAGGGGTCAACTGATAGGAAGAATGTTGTACTTTCAAGTAAGAGGTGTGATGTTAAAAAGTTATAAGAATAAGAAAAATGAAAATTCAAGTTGAATTAATTGAAAATTATTATCGCAATCGAACACTAGCAGAGCGCTAGTCATTCACTCAAATTTATAGCATCACAAGGACAAACTTGTAATGATCCCATATTGGCACACTTCAACTGATTTTATTTTTAATTTAAAACAATAAAAATGCCCTCTTGTATGGCAATGTATTAATCGATTTTGATTTTTAATTCATTACGTTCAAGAATTCATTCTCTTTCCAAATTAAATTCTACAAAAAATATTCAATAAATTCACTTCATAGAAAGGACTTTAGACTTGAGGTATTTCTTCTCGAGCATTAATAAAATCTGATCTTCTATTTTTGTCTAGACTGTCATTAAATCATAAAAAAATATTTCATGGCTCTTTCAAGATCTTTACCAAAATCGCCTCCATACTCCCTCCTATTCCCATTGCTCCAGTGAAGATCATTCCCATTTAAGAGACTAAATAACAGTGTGATTATGATTTTTCTTTTCTTCTATTTTCCAATCTCTTCTCACAATTTTGTTTTGTTTTTTTTCTGTTTTACTGTTGCTGTTGATGGTTGATGGCTATGACTGTGACTGTGGCATTTTGCCAACAAGCAGTCAGTCTTGTTGCACTTGCATAATTGGCAGTTTGTTGGATTTGCATTGACTAACTTGTTATATTTGTTGCCGTTGTTGTTGTTGTTGTTCTGGTTGTAAGGCGATGTTTCAGCTATTTTTACCAGTTGCAACATACTTATTACTCCGCCCCATTTTGTAATTTTTTTTGCGATTTTTTTCTCTTTAATTCTGCTTATTTTCCAGCGAAGTTTTCATCACAAACTATAATTTCGTAAAATGTTAAACAATCAAGAATTTGGTCAAGAAATTGGTTTTTGATTTCAGAACATTATCGTGGAAACCACAGGAATCCATTGAAAAACAGAATTGATCGTGTAACGACAATAATGCCACTACCACCACACCACAACTATTGTTGACCGCAAAATATTGATAAATGATTTCAATATTTCAACAATTACAACAACACAAACAATAATTTGAAATAAAAAAACACAATTTCAGTGCACAAATAAACATATTTTATCTGAAACGCTTCATCATTTTTATTCTTTCTCTCTGACAAGCGCAGAGTGTTTGACTGACTTCCTGTCCTCAGGCCATGAATATTCATCATTAAGGGAAGACTCCCGGTCGATGTGACAGGATAGAGGGACGAGGTCACATACACAGTTTGTTTGATCAATTGTAGACAAACGGAATGCATGAGCATTTGCGTATTTGCACAAGAACAGAAACAGTAGCAGTGGCATTAACAAACAACTACGTCAACAACAACCATCATTTGAAAGTTGGTAAACATTGCCTTGTAGACACGTTTCATACACGCACTACTCACTCCTTATATTCTTACTTACACTTACAATCGATGACATTAACGTTGGTATGTAATAATGACAAACGATACCACTGTAGCCGCATTAACAGCCATAAGTATCAGCGTCTGTCTCAACAATTTACCAACCAGCCATTGATCATAACTGGCTGGCTAGGCGTCAGTTAGTAAATCTGCTGCTGGCTTAAGAAAACTCATTCAGTCTACAAGTCAGTAAATATTAGAAGTGGCAACAAAGTTGTTGCTTTTATTTCCCTATTGCAACAATTGTTAAAGAAGCAGCACATACCACAAAGAGTAAATATTTAAGAATTAACGTTGTGCAGTTGTGGCGCCCACTAAAGCAGTCATCATTAATAATTAATAAAGCTGTTCTCGTTCGTTTCTGGACTGTAAAATAAAAGTTAAGTGGTAATAGGATTAGTCACTAACTAATTCTGTTCAATGCAATACTCCGTTAGAGTTGCATAAACTTGTAGAATACACGACGTATGTATGTATATTCCGTATAATGTGATGCACAAATTTGTTCATAAGGTACCGTAATGAGATCAATTAGAGGCTAATATTCACTCAAACACTGTTTAGTTAACCTAACGAAGGTCAAATTCGCGTGATATTCGTTATGAACAAAGTTTTCCTCACTTAAATATTCATACACGATATGCCGAAAACTCTCTTTTGATATCTTTAGAGCCTCAACTATCTGTATCAGCTACAGTTTGTAGTCCACCAAAATTATTTTATAAGGTTTTTTGAAGTTTTCATTGGTAACAGCCTCTTTGTGGTGTCCTTAGCTTACATCGTTCGCAATATTCATTTAACATCGTGTAAACCAGTTGATTTCCTGGTGCAAAATATATCGAATAATATTTATTAACTGGAGCTTTATCGCCGAAAAGCAATCGTTTATCCATTTACTTCAAACTAATAAAAGTTGCTTCAATCCAATTGCTTTATCCCCCAAACTATTTGTCGGACAGTAGTTAAATTTGTACACTTGTGTTTTGAAGGCTAGGGTTAACAAAAAATTAGAAGTATTGAATACTGGGTATATTAGTCTCCGTATTCTAGTAGGTAGTGCTTTGGCTTATTAATCAAGAGGCCTAGGTTCAAACCCAAAATCAGACATTTCCAACAAAACAAAATATGAAAAAATATTTCTCTAGGCGACTTCCTCTTAGCAGATTTCTGGCAAGAACTCTGAGAGTAAATAAAAAAATTGCCGTGAAAAGGTTTCACAAAAATCTGTCGCTCGGAGTCGACCTTAAACTGTAGATCCCGCCATTCATATATAAGATTTAACACTCGCAGTGGTGTGAGAAACTAGGCCATAATCCTTACTGATAGGTTGTAATGACGAACTATGTATGTGTTTATGTACATTAGTGCCTAATATGTTCTATGTTCATCACCATCCTAGAATCTGCACGTTGGATTCGAGACGATCCCAACTCCGAACAAAAGTACTTCTAGTCTATAATGACGTGTCAAAAGGACGGTTACTAACTTCGGATTATTCCTTGTCAGCCTAATGCGGTACCCAGATCTCCTCTTATTAAGGTTTTGACTGCCTCAAACTCACTTGATTTCAGAACAGTCTTTGAGCCTCTCTTTATCTTTCCTTTCGTTGAGTATGTCTTGCCAAACATATATATCCACACCGCAGAATGGTTATGTCTCCATCAGCGGCGTGAAAGCCTCCAACAGAGGGAAACCTAATTTTTCCAAAGCCCAGATATTCTCAGTATTCGTAGTCTAGTAGGTAGCGTGTTGGCTTATTAATCATGAGGCCTCGGCTCAAACTCAAGGTCAGACATTTCCAACAAAACGAAGTATGAGAAACTATTTCTTCGGCGACTTTTCTCAGCAGATTTCTGACTCTAAGAGTAAATAAAATTGCCATGACAAGATTCTCAAAAATTCATGTATAATTATTAACGCACACAACATAAATGGTGTGAGAAGCTAGGTCGTAATCCTGACTAAAGGGTTATAATGACCAATTATGTATGTATGTATGCAGATATTCTCATACTATCTTCGATTTCATCTCATAAGAGCCAAGTGCTCTAAAGGCGCAATTAAGCAACTTCCGTTCGGAAGATTATTTCATTCTGGAACTAAAAAGTCGATTGGAATCAATAAGTTCTCAACAAATAAAATCAAAAATTATTGTACGAACTATTTGAATAGAGCTCTTAGCACAGTTTCTTAAAAAACAATCTGAATTTTTTTAACTAGCATTAAGAAAGCATCAGTTTTTCAAGTTACTCTCCGTCTATAGTGTACAGACCAGAAGCATCTCAAAATGTACCAAAGTTATCAATCTCTACCGAAGTTTCCTTCAAAAAAGTTCTACAATTATTCGTGAAACTTAGTGAAACGACAGTTAGATAGTGTCACATAGCTATTATGGAACACATTTATAGGGCATTTATAATTGCATCAGCAAAAGTTACGAATTGTAATACGTACTCGTAATCCATCATTTCAGATTACTTGCGATGATAATACTGCACTAAAGGTTTTAAATATTCAACACATTGCTGCTAAACATTATTATCAGACACATTAACACGGCCAATGTCAACGTTTCAGCGTCGCTTTTTTTCCATCTTGTCACATCTCGTCTACACTTACATCTCGTCCCTTCGAGTCGGTCGTTCATTTAATTTCATTTAATTTTTAATTCACAACGCTTTACTGCATTGCATTTCAGTTTAATTGTGTGTTAAATAAGATGATTTTCAATTTTCCCTCTACCCTTTTCATCCCCGT
This sequence comes from Sarcophaga variegata, assembly GCA_932273835.1. NCBI lineage: Eukaryota > Metazoa > Arthropoda > Insecta > Diptera > Sarcophagidae > Sarcophaga > Sarcophaga variegata. The sequence continues at coordinate 48,383,393 of OW026360.1, read as the reverse complement.
ATTTTAATTTCATCAACTACAAGCGGATAGTGACGTGAGACGATAAGGATCACAACAAAGTTTTGCTATTCGAAACGAACGGAAACTGTATTAAGCGTAACACACTTGCCGCAGACCGCAGTTATAAGAAAATTTTGCAGTAAAACTGCACGTGCTTGCCAGCCGGCAGCACGGCAACAGCAACATGGTATTCTGCATTCAAATAAAACGAATTGAATACCACCTTATATGCTTGAGTTGAAGTTGAAGTTGATTTTTATTCTTTTTTTCTTTTGAATATTCTTTAGAATTGCATCGATGCAGAATCGATTTGTTTGTTTTCAATTTTGATTCTGACTGGACTTATTAGCATTATGATCTCGCGCAATAAAATCATGATATTTGCTGCGGTTGAGAAATATTTTTTTCATTTTTCTTATTTGTTTTCCTCTCTATTTTATTATTGACTTTCCATTAGACTGTAATTTAAGTAAAACTATTGCCTGAATTCATGATAAGCTCGATTGCAATCAAACATTCTTAATGATGGAGAAAAAATAATGAAAACCAAAAGAAATCAGAATACAATACATGGGGATCAAATTGAATCATGTGTGATTGAATTCTAATAATTCGTTGGTATTACTCGTTATTGTGTTTTAGAAAAGCGAAAAATGAATTCAAAATAAAAGGAATGTTTTTTCTTTTCCTATAAGAATAGAAAATTTATGGTCCTTAGTCCGATAGTGCGTGTAAAACTTCAGGAACAAAAATAAAATAATTTCTTTTTCAAATGCTTGAAATATAAGATTAGGTTAGGCAAAATAAGCAGCCGCCTTAAAAAGCAAAACCAACTTACTTACCTACTTAATTGGCCATAACAACCCGTTTAACGGATTTCGGCCTGCCGCAACATATCCTTCCAAACGCCTCTGCTTCTTGCGCGTCTACCCCAGTTGGTCACACCAATCGATGACAGGCCTTCCTCGACTTGGTCCTTCCAAAGGGTACAAGGTTGTCCTCTTCGCCGACTTCCGCAGATTCACGCATCAAATACCCGTCTCGCCGGAGCATCGTCCACCATTCGAATGACATGGCCGAGCCAGCGCAGTCGCTGCATATTAATACGCTGCACAACGTATATGTCGTTAAGGAGCTCATACAGCTCACTGTTGGATCAGATACGGAAATCATCGAGAACTCGCACTGGACCAAAGATCTTACGTTGGACTTTTCTCTCGAATACTCTCAAGGCTGCTGCATCAGTCCTTAATAGGGTCCATGCCTCTGCGCCATAAAGAAGAACGGGGAGGATGAGTGTCTTGTAGAGTGTTAGTTTTGTCGTACGATAGACGTCTCTGCTACTCAATTGCCTATTGAGACCATAGTAGCACCTGCGCTTGATCTCCAGACTGACATCATTTTTGGTGGTAACGGCGGAGCCAAGATAAATAAATTCCTTGACTATATCAAAAGTATAGTTACCGGCCGTAATCTGAGAATCAATACGCCGCACATCTCTACTTGTCGATAACATATACTTTGTTTTGCCCTCATTTACTGTCAAACCCATTTTAGTAGACTCCCGTTCAATAGCACTAAAGGCAGCAGTAACATCTCGCTTGGTACGCCCTATGATGTCACTGTCGTCAGCGAACGCAAGCAACAACAAGCAAACCTAACTGTAATCGTAAAATATTTGGTTGTAGTACTGACCCAAGCATCCTGATAGTTGTTTGATCCTTTGTGTATGCATTTCGACACAGAAGATGTACAATGGCTATCCCTTCTTTTTCTCCATTATTTAAGATTCTGAAAAATTTATTGTGGGTATCAGAGTCACATTACGACGATCTTCTTAAGATGGAATATAATTGTGGTAAAGAGATGTATTAATGTAGCTTCCAAGACTATTAACATGACAAGTGTCATTTTCTACCCAGCACCTGGTATGCACTCGGGTGTTTCCCTCGGAGTTGAATTTATGCCTCAATGATGTTGTGGATATGTTCCGATGAATCATCGTCGTCGTTACACAATCTACATGTTGGACTCGAACCAGAAGTAATTCTAAATAAGTGTACTCGGCGCCTAAAGCGCCCTGCGAGGTTATCAAACTCAGGTTATTTCTTTATACACTGATGTACTTATTGTTTTAATTCCCTAAAGCCCACTTGGTTTGCTTATTGTCGAGAATTCCCACATGTCCTAAGATCCAGCAAAGGGTAACCTCATATTGTCTACCTCGCTAATTCAATTTTTCTACATAGTCCCATACTTCTTCGGGCTTATCGATTTAAGCTCATCGGCCTGACTGTCAGATAGAACTGCTATGTCCTGTCTTTTGTACCTCCTATCCAATTGGAATTGAGCACATCTTTCCATGGCATAGACTTCTGCTTGGAAGATGCCCGCGAGTTTTTCCATCTGTGTATTTCGTCCCTCTCTTTCAACACTCGCTTCTTGTGCCAAGATCCGTTTTTAACCCATCTGTATACATACATAATTGGTCATTACAACCCTTCAGTCAGGATTACGGCCTAGCTTCTCACACCACTTATGTTGTGCGTGTTAATTTTATACATGAGTAGCGGGACCTACAGTTTAAAGTCGACTCCGAACGGCAGAGTTTTGACCAGCTTTTCATGGCAATTTTATTTACTCTCAGAGTTTTTACCAGAAATCTGCTGAGAGGAAGTCTCCGAAGAAATATTTTTCATATTTCGTTTTGATGTCTGAGCTGGGGGTTTGAACCGTGGCTTTACGTCTAATAACCCAACACACTACCTACTAGACTACGGCGACTTTTAACCTATCTGTATACTGCCAAATAGCTCCTCTTTTATGCAGCTTCCAGATTACTCCATTGATTATTGTTACTAAGTCTTGTAAAAAAGCACTTCCATTTCTCTTCATGGAGTCTACTGATTCTGTCCACGCAACAGTTAAGGAAGAGGTGTCAGCCATTCCATTTTTAGGTTACGAGAGGAATGAATGACTTTCATATTTAATTTATCTCCCTTAAATCTAATCATAGTTTCCAAAGTTTTGGTCTATGTGCAGTTGATTTAAATCCAATAGAGGTTCTACCGCTGTAGGACCGGTTCTCATTGCCACAGGCCATATAAAGGTATAGTGACACTAGCCAAATGCTGCGATGGTTTAAATAAAAGATTCGTATGCATCTGCCTTGACCCTATTAAGAGTGCCTTGAGAGTGTTCGACAGAAAAGTCCTACGTAAGATCTTCAGTCCAGTGCGAGTTCCAATCCAACAGTGAGCTGTATGAGCTCCTCAACGACGTCAACACCAGCGGCTGCGCTGACTCGGCCGTGTCGTTCGAATGGAGGAGGATGCTACGGCGAGACGGGTATTTGATGCGGGGGTCTGCGGAACTCGGCGAACAGGACGACCTTATCTGCGTTGGAAGGACTAAATCGATGAAGCTCTGTCGTCGATTGGTGTGACCAACTGGCGTAGGCGCGCAAGAAGCAGAGGCGCCTGAAAGGATGTATTGCGGCAAAATCCGTTAATCGGGTTGTTAATGGCCAATTAAGTAAGTAAGTATGCGTCTGCCTTGTAATATGAACAAAGTGATCATAAAAAAGTATTCCTGAGTATAATGATGATGGAAACTGGTCCCACAGACAATCTTTACCTTCAACTATTTGTCGTCATTGTGACTTCACTTCAACTCTATTATTAAAAACATTTACTTTCCTGCAAAAAAGGGTTCATTTTTGATACTTCCACTATTTAAAAATTTGGTCCTCAATTTCGCTTTAATAAGTCTCACGAAACTCACTGAAATATTCGTTTCCTTCCTTATAGATTTCCAAATACAATCATTTTCGTCGCTACTACAGAAGTTAACTGAAAATATGATTTTCAAATTTTTAACTTCCCAGCTGCAGCAGTTCGTTCACAATCCAAATAATAAATTGTTTTGATGGATAACAATTGAAAAGAATTCAAATGTAAAACTTATCATTAATCATTAATTAAAAACATATTTTTTTATGACGGCTCTTATTGAATGACTTCATCACTGCCTTAATGACTGAACACTGAATGGCAAAATAAAGGTAACGAACAGTAGATGATTGATAATCGAAAATAATAAGACCGAAAAGAAAAGCTTCTCTTGATTGTAACAAGTCCATCAGGTGTAAATTAACCATGAAAAGAAAAGTGTGGAAACGAACATAAAAAAGAAAGGAAAAAAAGAAAACCCAAAGCGTAACATAACACAATTCAGAAAAGGGCTTTTCATTCATTGTTATCACTTACAATAGGGTGGGTTGATTGGTAAAAATCAATATTTCTATCAAAAGGAACAACAACAACAACAACAATAATAGTATTCATCATTATTATCACTCTTGTTTTTTTTACCCGTTCATTATGATTTATTCAATCAGCTAACATGGGTCACACACACGATTCAAGTGACTGACAGACAGTCAGTCAGACGGATAAACAAATATTGGGAAATTGTTCAATTTATGACTGATTCACTGCGTTTACTGGAGGGTTTATGTTAAAAATAACAACAACAACAATTAACATATGAATAAAAAAAAACACAACCATAATGATTATGATTGACGTTCGAAATGTGAAATGCATTGCCGAATTGCATTATCATTCAGAGAGTTCTTTATAATTCGAACTTAAACTTTGGACTCGATCCGTAACATGGAATCCACAAAAGCGAAGCGTGCAAAACAAATTTCAAAAATTTATTATTTGTTGGTTGTTTAAAACTATTTCGGGTTGCATATCCATTCGCATAGCCATACCTCAATGCACTCACACTCACAGAAGTTTCTGGTTTCAAGAACAAGGAATATTTTTTCTACACCCAAAGGCCCACTCACACGATAAGCGTTTACGTACGTTAAGTTAGAGCGCAAATATCGCAGAACTTCACCTGTATTCTTAAAATAAGCGCAAAAATCTGTCGGTAGATCTTTTTTCGCGTTTACACGATTAGTTAAATACCAAAACAATGTAAAATTAATGCATCCCTGATCTAATGAATTTATGAAAAATTTAGAAAAACGAAAATAACCGTACGACTGCGAATTTTCAATTCGTATCTTATCTCAACATCGTACGCTTTCATTACGTATTGAGTTTTCACGATTTTACCCGCGCTCTTCTACACAAAAAGTTAGGTTAGGTTAGGTTTGAGGACGTGTACTTGTGGGACAAGTACAATACCCAAGAGGTCAAAAAGATCCATTGTAAATACGTCCTAGAGGAGAGAGAGAGAATATTGAAATTGGAAAAGGAAGGACAAAAAGACGGAGATAAACATATGGACTAGAAACACACAAGAGAGCACGACTACAACCTTGAAGCCCCAGCTCAACCTATTTATGAATCTATACATACATAACATACATAATTGGTCATTACAAATATTTAGTCAGGATTACAACCTAGTTTCTCACACCAAGTTAATTTTTATACATGAGTGGCGGGACCTACAGTTTAAAATCGAAACTTTTCATGACAATTTTATTTACTCTCAGAGCTTTTGCCAGAAGACTGTTGGAGAAATATTTTTTTCATATTTCGTTTAGTTGGAGATGCCTGACCTGGGATTTGAACCGAGACTCCACGTCTAATGAGCCAACACACTACCTACTAGACCACGGCGGCTTTATGAATCTATGGAGAGCCTTAATGTTGACTCTTGACAAAGAGTCCAAACCTTCGAAAAAGCCTCTGCCCAGGGTGCTCTCAACCTCATCCTACTAAGGCTGTTGACAGTTGCAGAGGAGGTGTTCGGAGGAGAGCAGAGGAGCCCTGCAATAGTTGGGCTGGGAACTGTTTCAGATCCTTGTTAGCGATCTAATCCCTCTAACTGGCCATTCTCAATTTAACTCGAGCAAAAACAACCTCTTTGACAGTGGCATACAGGCGTAAGAATGCAACTTAATTTCCGAACACGTTTAAAAAACAATAACACAAAATCCATTTAGATATCGTAAAATTAGAATAAAAGAATAAAAGTACAATGAATTGTAAAAAATTTAAAATTTCGTATTAGCCTCTGGCTATAAAATCAAAAATTTCATAATTTTTCTTCGTTTTATAAGAATTTTCATATTTCATATAACAATTGTAGAGAACATAAAACTCCCGCAGGGAAAACGTCTACAACTTAAACACAACTTGCAACACTTTGTACAACAATGCACAACATTCAATGGGCAACAAAATGTCAGCAGGACAGCCTACACAATATAAAATTATGTTGAACCTACAACCACTGGTTTCGTTAACACTGTATACAATAACACGCTAAAAACACATAAACACAATATTTGTAAGCAACACACCCAACTACAATGTTTTAGAATATTTTCCACACCTGCCTACACCTGTGAATATGTATAGGATTTATGTCTCCAATAAAGTTATTATCAATACAGGAAAATTTTATTTTCTTTGCACAAGATTTCATCATTTTAAGACTCTGCAACAGATGAATCAATACGAACTGAAAGAAGATTCGCACAATCATAAATGAAATTTCTCATTAATCACACATCAATGCACACACATTTGCAAACATGTCATGAATACATACATATTTGTTGCATAAAAAAAAAACGAAATTTTTATGGGTCATGAATCAAAGAGCATTAATAGTATGATGGTAATGATCATTGTCTCGCATTATTATTTATGATGTATTGAGAACATAAATTTTAATCCCTCTTTCTTTTCTTAATACTCTCCGTTTTTCTTATTCTTATTGCAGGATTTCGTTGCGAAGTATTTCTACCTGGCGTTTAAAGTGGTAATGAGAATGATTCATACGGGAAACTACCTACAATCGTATACAACAAATATTTTTGTATAGAAATTGTCAATGAATACAAATTGTCAAGAATTGTCAAACTACACCAGCCCAGCAAACAACAGATACTAGTAAATTGTCAAACAAAAACAAAATAATAGAAAATAATAAAAAAAGCTTATCACTGCTACAATTATTTCGCGTAAAGTTATTACACTCTCTCTCTGTGTCTCTTATACTCTTTATCAAGTTCAAAGTCATTTGAGAAAGCAAGGAACAATAGCAACAACAACAGCATATGTACAATATACATGCATAATTTATAAAGAAAGCATTTATCAAAGAATATAAAAAAGCTCTTTCGTGTTGGCGCTCTTTCTTAGTGAGCTCCCCATTTATTTGATTCTCATTGTCTCTCTCGCGCTCTCCGTGTGTTAAAGGCTTTTTTCGTTCATTGTCGTTTTTTTTTGCAAACACGTTGTTTAGAAAACAGCTCACAAATGAGTAACGAATCGTCTGCGAGTGAGACAACACCGCTACGTCGGCCAGACGAAAAAATCAACAATCATATTAATTCGCCACAGCAGGCAACTTCATCATCGGCGTTAGCTTTTAATAATTATCGTACGCTTAACTTAAATTCCAATATCACTTCCTCGGTTACGGATCCAACTATTAGTTTGGCTACAACTACGGTCGCCATAGCAAATCACAATAACAACAGTATTGAAGTTCATTTGAACCATCAGCGACGTAATAGCAGTTATAATAATAACAACAATAATTACAACGACAGCAGTACCAGTGGTGTTGGTGGTGCCAGTGAAGTTTTATTCATAAAAATGGAAACAAATAAACGGATTCTCTATCGAGTTGGTTTGGACGTTTTAATTTTATTATGTGGTAAGTTTAAAGCAACAACAATTAAAACAAATATTTGGCGTTAATTCTGTTTTCGTATTTGTTTTTGTTTTTTCATTCGTTTTCCTCTCCACGTTAGAGGAAAGCAATAAAAAGCTGCAACGATTTGTTTATTTTGTGTTTTTTTTTTGTTTATTTTTTGCTGATGTGTCGGACAGAAATAATCACCGACAAATGTTTGGTGAATGTGTAGAAGAGTTGCCATATCATTTGTTATGTAAATTTAAAGGGTTTCAATTAAAATCGCATAAATGCCTTTAAATTCGAAATTATTTTGTATGCAGCAAAAAATTTTAAATTTAAAAATTGAATGACTCACTAATTATAAGGTTATTTCAAAGAAAATTTAGAAAAACGAATTTGTTCGACATACATATTTATGTATCTTAAGAATTAACTTAGTAGAGAAATGAAAGAAAGTTTAAAAATTTATTAAAAAGGAGTAAATATAGGTATACAGTCAGTTAATAAAAGCCATACTATATGCTTGATTGTTTTAAAGTTTAGTTAAACCCTATGTGCGCATAATATAAGAACCAATCCCCCCAAACATTATTCAAAAGACATTAACTGATGTCTTTAAAATTTCATTCCTATATGTTGGTAGTGATATGCATGTATGTATGTATATGAGGTTTTTGTCCCCCAAGCTACTATGTGCCACTACCGTTCGACCATGTTGTACTTCTCTCCTTAGTAAATAAGACATTTTTCTTATACTCATTATTCTTTCTCAATTGAGCTTTAGCAAATTGAATTTTTTTTTATAATCTTTCGACACTTTGTAATATGTTTGGGTAATTTTGAGGCACAACTTTGAATCCTTCAGGTTCAACATATGCCGTTGCTTAAAAACAACGCTCACACAGAGCGTATTGTGTATAGTTGTGAAGTGAGAAACTTTGCCTTATTAAATGTGAGTACACGGTTCCAAACCCAGGTCAAACATCTCCAACAAAAAAATATTTCTTCGGCAACTGCCTCAGCAGATTTCTGACAAAAAACTCTGAGAATAAATACAATTGCAATGAAAAAGTTTCTCAAAAATCTATAGACTTTAAACTGTAGGTCCCTCCACCCATGTATAAAATTAACACACAACATAAGTGGTGTGAGAAGTTAGGTCGTAATCCTGACTAAAGGGTTATAAGGACCAATTATTTATTTGATAGTAAATCTGTAATCCACTAATGTTCGGTTTTCGTAATTTGTAAAGCTCTTTTTCTACTAATCTGACCTGGTGCAGGTCTCGTGCGAATCAACTGGCGAATCAAAAAACTACGTAAAAAGAAACTATAATCTTTATAATCGTATAAGTAATCAAAACAGACAAACATTTCGTATTTAAAATATTTATTAATTGTTAAATAATATATTATTTTGTTATTACTTAATCTTAACATATTGAAAATCAGTTTGATTCGGGTGTTCGACCGATATGTAGTTCGAACGAAAATCAAAATTTCTTGATTGTCTTCTAACTGGCGGCCTACCGTTGGCCAACCAACCCTCGAACGCTACAATTTATTCTACAACTTGCTCTTGATAATGCGGCCCCTATCAGGTAGTCTCACAGTAACAACTGTTTTGTTTTTCTCTTCTTATTAAATGCTAAAGTGTTTGATTAGGATTGGTTTAATGAAATCATCAAATTGGTTTGATTTTGACATTTCAGTGTCCAATAAGAAGAGAAAAAACCAGCTGCTATTCTGTGGCCACCTGTTACATCAGTTGCAATATGACATATACTCCTACCATGGTGATATCCTTCCTATAGAAAGCTTACAGTCTGGCAACACTGTACTAATGCATTCACCACCTTTAGCAGAAAAGAAAAAAACAAAAGTTTGAAATGTTTTCATTGCCATTAACCGGTTTATTCTGTGTTTCCAATATGAATTCTCATCACTCCATACAAAAGTTCTTTAAATAAATTAACGATTAAAAGCAAAACAAAAACAAACCGGTTGCTCTGCTCATACAAACGTTTAGAAAGATTTTACAATCGTAACATAAAAAAGACCTCAAATGATATGATGCTCTCAATGAAATAATACTCTTAGAGTCTCTTTTTTATTTTTATTATCTATTAAAGAATTTTATTGTCGTTATAAATAACTTCTTTAAATAGATTGTTATTAAAAATATATGTATGTATGTTCATAAATAGATATCAGGCCTGGGGGGTCTTAATTACATTCCATGCATACGTACTATATTTACAATTGGAGAGATATTCTTCAAATCATAAAAATTCTCAATGATCATAAAACTTTTGAAAGGACAATTAAAGTTCTTTTCCCATTGAGTTCGAGATAAGACAAAAGATAATGCAGTCATACAAGTTACATGATAATAATAAATAATAATAATAATAATAAAGTTCAATCGCGCCTGAACCCCAATACTGTCAGCACCTCAGAGATTGTACAATTTTATCTGTTTCAAGCTTCGTGACCCAATTGAGCAATTAGTCTATTAAGAAAAGTCGGCTCAAGAGATCTTTTATTATCAGAAATGAGCCAAATCTGTCTATATATTATACTATGTTCAGATATGCACTTTTAATATCGGTTTATTGAGTACAATATTTTAAGTGTTCAGAAATAATAATATACGCAGTTCAGCTGCTTATACAATATTCATTTGACAGCTGGTAAACAAGACAGCTGGTTGTTTCAACAATATTGTTTTTTTGTCGTTGTTGACTTCTGAGATGCATTTTAATTTTTACTCAATATTATAACAATTTGCGTATTTATTGCGCAATAATTAACTGAAACTTTACATGAAATATTGAGCTCAATAATGACGTTTATTGCGATTTACCCAATAAACGTGCATACCTGAACAACGTATTACAGAGTCTTAACAACTCAGTATGGATTCACGCATGTTGCTTGGACAAAATATTTGTCCAAACAACATTTATTATACGCAGTTTGACAGTTCTCTTCTTGAGAAAATATTCCGAAACCATATTCTACTTTAGCATGAAGCGACTAAAAAGTGGGGCACCTATCATGCGATTAAAAACTGGTAATGTTCCTGCCTTTGTTACCTCTGATCTGAACAGATAATTTGTTATCAATCAGAGCAGGAACAACATAATCAATATAGAATCTCCGTTTACCGTTCTATCGTACAGTTCAGTTTACAATTCTAAAGTAAATTTCTATAATAATTTCAAAAACAAAGTCTAAGGACTTTTTCAGTATCAAACCAATGTTTAGCCAGTTCAAAATCTTAAGAAAACTTTCTCTAGCAGTCGTCAGAAGTGACGAGGTGAGTAAATGATTTTATTCTTTGAGAGATTTATAGTTTTCTCGAGAGATACAATTTTTAAAGCCACACAGAAGGCTTTGAACATAGAGTTCAGTACGTGCACTTTCTCTTCTAAAGTCACACATAGTACTAAAAACCTTCTATGGTTTCGAAGCTCTGGGAAGAGGTGTTTGGAAGGGTACATTCGGCGAAAGGTAAGATGGAGGGAGGCAAGCCAAATGGGTTTGAGACAATCCAAACACTTATTTGAAAATTACAACGTTTTGACGTAACGATCGCATGAGATCCATTCTAAAGGATATGACATCCAGCCACGTTTGCAGGTTACTTATTGCCGAATTCTACAGGAAAACACATTATTTGTTACGTTGTGTTTAATATTTTCAATTACAAAACTTAAATTGAAACAATTTATTTTTAATCGGATTACAATTTCCAGATCTGCAATATGGAAAAAAATAGGAATTATTTGTGTTGGCTTTTGTCATTATTATTACTCAACCATTTGTCTCAGTAATTTCGAATTGTTCTCCCACCTGTTGCTTTTAAGGTTAAATTACACAACGTAACAACGCCTCGCTTTTAAATGGAGATTAAAACAGTTACTCAAATTTCATTCTCAAATTGCGAAAAACAACTGTAAAAAATAAAAAGTTTGTGCACGAGTTACCACTGTTTAACTAGGAGTTGATTTTAATCTAAAATCTAATCTAGTTTCGCAAAATGTGGAATAAAAAGATAAGAGCACGTTGATAGTGAAGGGAAGTGGGTATTAATAGAGGGATTTATATTATTTATTTATACCTATTCTTGATTAGAAGCTTCAATTTTAAGAAATTAATTTTCGATTAGAATGACAAAATTTTCATAACATATCGTAAAGAAAAGAAATTTATCGGATCATAAATTTATCGAAAATATTCTTTTTAAGAAACGAGCGCATGGAATATAAAGAATAAAAACAATAATTTTTTAATCTTTCTCCGTCAATCATAAATTTAGTTATTAAATACATATGATAACACTGTAAGTGCAATTAACCCAGGTTATTATGGCAGTCACTTACATCAAAGCTGCTGACGTCGTGTAAATACTGCAGTTACTTAATGGTCCACGGAGCCTGATACCGCATATACTCGGCTGTCATTTATTTGTTTAGCGTTTACTTGCGTTCTCGCGTCATCTTGCGATGACACGGTATAGTTAGTCGAGCTGTCGCAGTTGTACGATTTTCTCTATTGTTTGGAATTTTTCAAAAACCGCCATACTTTATTAGATCAGGGCTGCATTCAGCTTAGTTTGTTGATCTATTCAGAATAGATAGGGGCTTGGGAATATGTAAAGTCTGTGAGAAAATATTACAGAATTATATTCGTATTTTAAAAATGAAATTTTGATATTTTGCGTTTACACGATTTTTGGAACACAAAAACAAAGTACCTAATTTCCATTCGTATTTAGTTTACACGAAACTATTCGCTCTCTTCTACACAAAATCTTGACATGATGTCGTATGACTTAGGTGATCGTCTAAATCGCACGTGAATGGCTCTTGAATTTAGGAATAATGTGGAGAGTACTGAAAATTTGTATTTTCAGTGTAGCGGTGTAAGCAGATGCAGTTTGTAGAGCCCTGATAAGCATTCAAAAATAAAAGATTTCTACTAAATTGTAGTTCTATAACATCTTTACATTCACAAAGCTTAAATTTTTGTATACGTACATATGTATATATGCATAATACTGTTCCTAAAAGCAATGACATAGGAAATTCGTTTTATGTCATTTAGGGCCATTATTACAAATTGCCGTTAAATTAAAGGGAGGATTTTAAAGGCCAGATAAATTATTTTTTATTATTATAAGTGGATAATAAGGTAGTAGTATGCGTTAAGCTAAAGGGAGGATCATCCTCCCGGTAACTTTTAAAGTTCATGTTTGAGTAATAAATGTGGTAACTTCAAATATAAACTAAATACGCAAATACAAGAAGAAAGAAGCCCGTCGTTGCCACGGAGTTTAAAAACACTTGTTTAGTTGAGCAGTGCTATCGACATTGCTACGGCAATGCCACATTTTTGAAAAAGTTAACTATCTATTGGTTGTAGTAACGAAAAGAAGTTAAAGGTGACTTTAAAGTTCACTTTAGCTAAAGTTACCTTTAACTAAACCCAACTTTAACTGCAAGTTGTAATAATGACCCTTAGTAAAGTAACGGTTTCGATTATAACATAGTTTTGTCAAGACGGTTAATGCTAACTGCTTCTGCCGCGGGTAAGGTTAGGTACAAGCAGACTCAGCCATCATTCCATAGTCATTCAAATTTATCCTCATATCAGAAAATGTTTTTCAGTAACATTGCACAAATCCAATGCATATGTATGTAGCTGGTATTTTGCATATTTTGTTTTTCTCTAATATAATTGATTATTAAGAGTAGTTTTTAAAACGAGTTTGAAATTTGTATAAATTTACGTTGAATGTGGGTAGGAACGGTACTTTCATATGTAAATGTTTGCTGGATAAGCTTTTCATTGTCACATTCAATTCTGCAAATGCACTTGTTCTTCATGCAACAACAATAATTGCACCAACATTTTCGTTATTAACAAAAATAAAACAGGTACGGCACACAATACGAAACCAAAATAAGAAGAAAGTGCTAAGAATTCAAAAAAAGAAAAAAAATAGCAACAAAAAAACCCGCAATTGTTTCATAATCCATAAATGCATTCAAATGAATTTTTTTCCATCGCAGCCAACGCAGCAGTTGAATGAACGCAGTGTGTACTGCTAAATGCAAAATTAACAAAAAAAAAGAAAAGAAAAACTGAAAACAATTAAGTGGGTGCATTGCTAAAAATACTAAAAAAAAGTAAACGATTAATTTTTGTAATTTACAATTGCAAATAATATTTTTATTTTTAAATGTCCGTTAAGTGACATAAAAATTCCCCGCCTTATTTGTGTGTGGTATAAAACGAAATCTGGCAACTTTGTTTTTAATCACCTTAAAAAAGCAATTTAAAGATCATAAACTATTTGCTTTCTATTCGTTATTGTTTTCATATTTTGTATTTGTTGCTGCAAAAGAGTTGCGAATGTTTTTGTACAAATTATTATTGGATTTTTGTTTTTTTAGTTTTGCTATTTTGTGTTTTTTTTTTATTTTTAAGAAAACAAACACACCAATGTGATGACGTTTTCTGAGTCATGTGTGAAACACAGAGAGATAAAGAGAGAGAGAGCGAAACACTTATTCGTTTTGTTTACATTCCTTTGTTATTGCTTTCAATGTTTTCATTTTTATAGTAAAAATAGTAACTCTCTTTACGCTCATTTTTTATTATCTTTTGACAAGGAAAAAAAACCACTTAAAGAAAAAGCTTTTTATTCGGTATTAAAAATTGGTACTCTTTTTTCTTTCCGCCAGCACAGGGAGTCAAGTGCTTCCGTAGCGAATGTTGTCACTCTTAGTGATACCTAGTTGTTGTTATTCCTATCGTTGATTGATGTATTTTCCCATGGCAAAAACCATTAAAAAAACCGAAAATATTGCCACATTGTCTAGTATTTTAAAATTGCATGTTTGATTTTTCGATTGTTAGAAATTTAATTATTAAGTAGCGGTTTCACATTGTTTATCTACATAGGTATTAAAAAATTAAAATTTATTTATTATTGTCTTTTTTATATTATTTTTTCTTTTAAACTTTTATGTGATTTGATTATTGAAATCTGATTTTCTACTGCTTAAAGTAAACACAGACTGAAAGTAACGGTGAATCACCCAAAGACTCAAGTAATAGTATTGGCAAAATACGTTTTACTTTGACTTAGCAAAACATGGTTATAATATTTATGATACCAAGCTTTCAGAAGTAATAGCTTGTGGTAGATTAAGAAGATTAACTGCAAGCCATAAATACCTACATTGAAGGTTATCACAGAAGCGTTATGATTTATGGGGTTTTTCTCCTCTCGATTACAAAAATTTTTTAATTAATCGTTTTTCGTTGCTTATAAATACAATTCTTAAACATGACTTCTAGCGATCTGATCAATCGAGATCCAAAAAGATTCAATACATTACAACCCTTTAGTGGAGATTACGACCTAGCTTCCCCCACACCACTTATGTTGTGTATGTTAAATGTATATATGAGTGGCGGGAAGGACCTACAGTTTAAAGTCGACTCCGAACGACAGATTTTTGAGAAACTTTTCATTGCGATTCCATTAACTCACAGAGTTTTTATCAGAAATCTGTAGAGAGGAAGTCGCAAATAAAATATTTTTTCCTATTTCGATTTGTTGGAGAAGTCTTACGTTAAGGTTTGAACCGTGACCTCACGTCTAATAAGCCAACTCACTACCTTCTAAACTTCGGCGACTTCTAGAAAGATCGCTACAATTCGGCACAATCTCTACTGGACAGCCTCAAAAAACGAAAGTTATAGAATTAATCGTATAAAGAATTCTCAATTCATCTTGAATAGTAGGTACAAAAACCCAGACATAATCGTATTGTCTGACAGTTAGGCCGCCATTTGCTGAATTAGCTATAAATAAAGGCGAAATAAAGTTATCCTGTACTGGGCCCTAGGTCGTGTGGGAATTCTCAGTATTAGGCAAGCATACGAGCTTGCGAGGACGGCAATTTCTATGCAGTTGAAGGGACCAGAACCCTTCTGTGGTCTCTCAACGAATGGGAAGATAAATAGAGGCATAGACTCTTCCCAAACCAAGAGGTTTGAGGCAATCAAAATTTATTGCATTTCATGCATCCGACTATCAGGATATAATCGCTGGTTGATAACCCGTCTCTTGAAAGAGCACTGCTGACTCAGAGTACACTGATTCAAAATGAGGGTTGTCAAGAACCCAACATTTAGATTCTATGACGATGAGAATGAATTATTGGAACACATTCTTGGAATCTGTTAGGCATTAATGCACCCCGAAGGAAACACCTGCCTTGGTGCTGGGCAGGGAATTGCCATTGTGGACACCGAGTAGCATCCTAAGATTTATCATGGCAATAGGTATGGTAGTATTATTATACTAGAACTGGTTTAAATTGCAGCTCAGCTCAGACATTTCAAACAAAACAGAAATAGAAGAAAAATATTTCTTTCGGTGACTTTCTCTCAGCAGTCTGAGCTGAAATAAATTGCCACGAAAAATTTCTCAAATTCTGGCGTTCGGAATCAATGTTAAACTGTAGAATCCGACACTCGTGAATAAAATTAACACACCCAACTTGGGTGCTGTGAGAATCTAAGTTATAATCTTGACTTGAATGGTTGTAATGACCAATTAAGTAAGTAAGATGGAAATATTTACTTTTCTCATATATTCATGCAGTGCTGCACAGTTTTTATTGTTTTTTTTTTGGGTTTTGGTTGAAATGAAAATTATTTTCGAAAACTTTACTTTGTTAATGTGTTAAAAGAAGGGAGAGGTATTGCACAAATTTCTTTTATTCTTATCATCGAATATGCCGCCAGTGGCAACAATTTGTATTGAATTTCTTTTAAGGTTTTACGACAATCAAGAATCTTATCAAAATTCTAAGAAATTTTAAAAGAAAAATGAAATGATACTTTTCATTTTTAATTGTTATCAAGAAAACTAAAAATAATTTTGAATCGATATTTTATTTCTATATTTAGTTTAAAGGCGATTTTTCCAATTAAAATTAGAATGGAAGCGTGTGTCGTCTAAAGTTAATAACTTTAGTCTTATGCGTCATTAAGTAAATTGTACTACCAATTTCAATACAGTTTTAATGAAATATAAAAGCAAATTTAATTGTTGTTTATTCAACTGGTATTATTTCCCATATGTATTTGTGTTTAAATATCGATTCCATAAATTTCTGACTCATTTCTAGCGGTCCACGTAAACATCAATATATTGACAAAAACGATTAACATACGGTTTCTTGTTTTTTTTTTAATTGAAAAAAAAATGTTAAAAGTTTTCGAAGACAAATAACTCCTTTAATTTAAATCGATAATTCAAAACTTAGAAAATTCATTTTAATGTCGTAAATAATCGATTGATTGTTATCCGTTCGTTAGAAGGGAATATTTGATTTCAAGTATTTTATTTCCCCACACATTAGTGGCATTTTATTTTAATGGTTTGTGTTAAATTCTTAGAGTCAATAATAAAAATTTAAATAATTTTCCATTCAAACTAATTTCATTCAAAATATTTACAAACAATAAAATCAACCAAAAATCAACCAAAAATTAAAACCCACAAACGAAATGCGTTTAAAAATTTATTTTTCAAAAGTATTACAAGGCAACATCAGCCCACTGTTCTAGCGATTGGTCTCTAATGAAACGTTCGTTGGCCATATTAAATTTAAAAAGAAACAAAATTAAGAAAAAAAAAAATAAAATAAAAAGACCCAAATGCACTCCATCCATATCACAGAAATCAAATCTAGAGCAACACACGCAGTATTCATTTATACGATACTTTTTCTTGAAAAAAAAAATCTTTTTTTTTGATTTTGTTTTCTGTCTCAACAGCTTTGAATGTCAATGGCATTTAATAGTTTTTAACTGTTGTTTTTGTATTAAACTATCCAAGATTTTATTTTTCTCTCTTTGGTGGTAAATCATTAGATATGGTGTCAAGTTTAAGAAGGAAATTAAATATAAAATTGACATAAATTAACTGTATCGATAACTTTTTATCGATAGCTTTTCTTTTAGAATGTTGAAAATAAAAATTAATGGATACCAGCAAGAAATTAAATTCCCAGGAAGTGTAAGAAGCTAAAATACTAGTTTGATTCCATGACTTTTTAATGAAATACAGCGTTTGAGATAAAAAAAATTTTTTATTCTTCAATACAATCTGTTCTAAGCCAAGTACCAAGTTTATATGAAATTTCATTCTTTCAAAAAAAAATTAAATTTGTCATGATCATCAAAATAGATTTGTTTTGAAGACATTTTCCTAGTTGGGTTTAAACATTTTTTTTGACAGAACCATTTCTTTATTTGTATAGGCAATCCACTAGGAGCCAAATGCGGAAAATCCTTGCCTTTGTCTCTTCAAATCATACGGCCAAACGCAAAAGAAATTTTGCAATTTGTTGAGAGGTTTGAAATTCAAAAAGTAGCAGTCTTACTGACTGACCATCACGCATATATATCGAATTAAAGTATTATTAGAAAAGAACAATATCGTTACGATAAGTGTAGCAAGGTACAATGCTGTACTTGAGTTGTAGTTTTGTAAAATTTAGCTCTAATGCGGTTTGTTGCTAATCTTCTACTTATGGAAGTGAACCCAGAAACAAGATGGCAACATCGCATCTAATTTCATGCTTTTCTGCATACTTACCTTCAGCATCCTTGTCCTATCCCCCACCGTGATGGCAATTCTACATTTCATGAATTCACTCGCCAATTTGGCGAAGTTCGGAGGTGTAGATGTCCGGACGTTCTACGAACCTATACGTACATAACATACATACATAATTGGTCATTACAAGCCTTCTGCCAGGATTATGGATCTAGCATCTCACACCACTCATGTTGTGTGTGTTAATTTTATACATGAGTGGCTCGACTTACAGTTTAAACTCGACTCTGAACGACAGATTTTTGAGAAACTTTTCAAGGCAATTATATTTGCTCTCAGAGTTTTTGCCACTAGTGAGGTAACTATCGAATTGCTGGAAAACGTAGGCAAAAATTGAAACAATGGTATGTACAAGAGATCACCAATGAGTATTCAAAAATATAAATAGAATCGAATCATACTCATAATTTCTGATACTTATACTATTTTTTTTATTATACTCACACTACTCATGTTTAAAGATTGAAGTGCTCATCATACTCATACTTAACAATACGTATAATGTTGTTGATTTCGACTCTCCATGACTCAACATTTACAAGAATCACAAAATAAGTATGATTCGCGTACGCACTACAATACTCACTAGAAGGTTGTGTGATTGCTTTGCTTGCTGTCTTTGTCTTTTTCTTTTATTGTAAGACTAAGACGGTAAATTTTGATGAATGGTACGAGTCACTCGAAACATTTAAAAGTATTATAAGTATTTTTCTAAATTTATGAGTCTAAATGAGTAGGCTTATGAATCAAACATATTGCGAATGGTATGAGTTTGATGTCAATGTTGTACGCATACTCATTGCAACCTGTTCTTATAACTTAACGTTGTAGTGAGTACGAATGAATCAGAGCACATAGTTAAATTTCAATATTGCTGTCTCACTTATATTAATAATTTCATGAGTGCTTATGAGTAGCGAAAAAACGATTCATTGCTGATCTCTGGTATGGACCATCTACGGACCGCAATGATGCTTAACCAAACAAATTTCTTAAGCAATTAAATTAAATTTTGTGAGTATCTGCTCTTTAAATGTTTAAAACACGTTGATCAATCATGGTATGATTGAATATTCATGAAATATTTTCTCTTATTGATGGAGACAAGGCAATGATTTTGAGTCATTTTTAAAAATATTTTTTAAAACAATTTGGATTGTCGTTTTAAACTGAAAAGAAACTATTTTTGGAATATCAATTAGACTTAATTAGAGTCTCCTAATAACTGAAAAGCAAGCGACAAGAGTATTTTCCATATTTCCCTTGTCAAGCTATTTTCGTATTCCTCTTTAAATATTTGAAGTGATTTATTTGTCTGTGATTTAATGAAATGAAACATTTTTTTCTCATTCGATTTTCTTCTCAGTGCTGCATGCACTATGTGGCATAGCCCATCAGTTTAGAGGCGGTCGTTGCATCACCGTATCATGGTGTCATTAGTAAGTGTGACATTTGATATTTTAAGTGCCAGTGTCAACAAGTCAACAAGAGATTTGTCAACGTCTTCTATGTACCTCGTATTGTTGTTTTTTTTCCTTTTTAAGTATTGTTTTGTTTTTTATGTTTTATTTTCGAAAATATTGAAATTATTTGGCAGTGAAAATCAAGTCGGAACAACGTATCATATCATATCGCTTTTGTTAAAAATAAAATTTCTCCATTTCTTAGAACTTCTGGCGCTATCTGATTAATCATTTGTTTTATTTTTAATGTCGTTTTTTTTTTGTTTATAACCTGTCTTAAAAATATTGAAACTTTTTAATTGAAAAAAAAACATAAGTTTTCTTTCAATTTGATTTGTTTGGTGGAGGTGTGTTTGTTTATTGACTTAAAACATCACAACGGTTTTGATTGATGGAGTTTTCTGTTTGTCTTTTGATAAATTTTATTTGTTTTGTTTCTCTAAATTTATTAAAAAAAAAAAAACATTTTTATAGAAAATAAAAGAAACAATTGTTTTTTATTATTATTTCTATTTTCAAATGTAACCTTCTTATCATTTACGGCTTAAAATTTATCCGAATTATTCTACACATTTGAAGTGATTTAAGGCTTTCGATTAGAAATTTCTAAGTTTTTAAAACCCAAATGAAGTAATGAAGGTGGGACGGAGGGTGTGTTTCTTTAAAAGCACTTTCATTTCATTGATTTGTTAGCTGTTAAGAGGTATTTACACATGTTATCGACTGTAAATGGCTTTTTAAAAATGTCATCAATTGTAACTGGAATGTAAATAAATTATTATTGAATGAATTATTAGGGAAAGTGTCGAAATAATAAATGAAACTCAATATTCTACACCAAACAAGTTAAAGAGTTTTGTGTCTTAAATTTAAAGGTACCGAAGGAATTTGTCTAGTACAGTTCTACTAAAACGTTGCTTCTCATTAGTTCCCAATACATACTTACATACATAATTGGTCATTACAACCCTTCAGTCAGGATTACGACCTAGTTTCTCACACCACTTATGTTGTGTGTGTTAATTTTATACATGAATGGCGGGACCTACAGTTTAAAGTCGACTCCGAACGACAGATTTTTGAGAAACTTTTTCATGGCAATTTTATTTACACTCAGAGTTTTTGCCAGAAATCTGCTGAGAGGAAGTCGCCGAAGAAATAATTTTTGTATTTGGTTTTGATGTCTGGCCTGGTTCTCAAACCCTGGCTTTTCGTCTAATAAGCCAACACACTACCTACTAGACCAAGGCGACTTCTACGAACCAATTCTTAAATTGTTTCTTAAATTTCTTGCCGTCATCGTTATTTTTTAGGGGATTTGGATAGCGGCTTGTTTGGCGGATTTCATTGGACAGCATTTTTACGTAGTGGATTAAAAGACCTATGCGCCACCCAAATTTAAATTCCACTGGATTGGACAACGTACGTATTACTTAACAATCCAACGGGTGCTAGGATGCTATCCATATGGGAGCTGCATATAAAGTTAACGCCCAGTTCTCGAAGTTAAATACTTGTTAGTTATGTAACATTACAGTTAAAGCTCCAACTTACTGGGATCACCATTTAAATTTGTTTTCAGTTTTCTTATTTAAGCCAAGAAACTAATTAGATTTACATGCAGACATACATAATTGGTCATTACAACCCTTCAGTTAGCATTACGACCTTACTCCTCATATTACTTATGTGTGTGTTAATTTTATACATGAGTGGCGGCACCTACAGTTTAAATTCTTCGGAGTCGACAGATTTTCGAGAAACATTTTCACGGCAATTTTTTTTATCTTGTATTGGATTTGAGGAAGCTGAGGTAAAACTTTTCTGTAGTAGTGCAAGTAGCCATAGTTTGACAGCAGTGACCGAGTATTTTATCTCGAACCACCACAAAGCCAAATTTCTGTTTTATTTATATTTCCGTCTGCCTACTTCGTTCGGACGCATTGAGCCCCAAACCACTACATTTCGAAATCCGTATACTGTTGAATTTTTTACTTTTCACGGGTTTCCGTCCATCAGCACATATATTTAATTGAATATACATAAATGCAAAATATATATTAATATTTTCGGTAGCGATTACCATATACTTTGCCAATAGTATTCGTAATCTGTCTTAGTTCGGGTGGGATTTGTTAACACCACTCTTTTTATAAAAATCTTAAAATTTTTAAAAATCGTTAAAATGCAAAGAAATCTTTAATTTCTACATCAGGGAGTGCACGAACATTCTGATTGCAACATGCTTGTAAACATGTTTATAAATATTCAATGAGTTCAGGTCAACACAACATCTCAATTTTATTCATTTAGAATATTATTAGATTTGTTGTTTCATGGAGTGCACGAACATTCTAAGTGTAACATGCTTGTAAACATGTTTATAAACATTCAATCAGTTCAAGTCAACGCAGCAAATCAATTTTATTCATTCGTTTCATTCGTTCTTTTTGTATTAGATTTGTTGTTTGTTAAACCTTTATTCAGCAAGTATTTACATTCTGGTGCTTATGATTTTTGTTTGTATTATTTGTTAGAGCTTTGATTTATTTTGGAGGGTCTATAATTTTTAGCGGAAGTAGATTATTATGTTAAAAATATTGTGAATGTTATTTTTTATTATTTATTATAAAAAAATCAATTATTGCTGTTGTTGTTGTTGTCATATAAAGCATTTTTATTTAATATTACACCGTAAGTGTTGTATTTTAAATAATATTTACACACACAGTAAACAAATTAAGACAATATAAACATTAAGGGTATTCACTTGAATGTCTCCAAAGTGTAATATAAGTCGAATGTAATTGTCACACCTTTTGAAGAACTCTAATCTTTTATTTGACATCATGAATACCCCTAAACTTGATCTCTTATTTTTTAGATGCATTTCATATCTATCATATCATATAAATTGTTCTTTGTCTAACATATGTACATATGTATGTATGACAAGCATACATTGTATTTTGTTTACACTCACTT
The DNA here is from genome assembly GCA_932273835.1 of Sarcophaga variegata. Lineage (NCBI taxonomy): Eukaryota > Metazoa > Arthropoda > Insecta > Diptera > Sarcophagidae > Sarcophaga > Sarcophaga variegata. Next base: position 48,360,552 of record OW026360.1, on the reverse strand, counting down.
GACACAACCGCATAATGTGTCAAGTTCGTTTTAATATAATACTTGAGCGAAATGTAAAATACGAATAAATATAAGAGGGGATATAAGCCTATAGAAAACACTTTACGCAGGCTGATGTATAGAATTTAGCACAGTTTGTTTGTATATTCTTGCGGTTTTTCGTTAAATTTTGTGCAACTAAAAAACCGGAATATTGCTGAGATTTACAAAACCAATGAAATCATTGTACACGGTATGCAGAACAGATAAACCACATACATATCTACCCGAAAGAGGAATAAATAAATGAAAAAGAGTGCCACATCGAATCATAAATGCAATGCAATAAAAAGGTTTTTTCAGTTGAGATAACCAAGTGAATATTACGCAATTTAAACAAAATTATGTATATGTACGTCTAATATACGCTTTATAGACTTGCAATTTACAAACATATTAAATTTAGATGTGTACATACATGCATAATTAGTCATCACATTCAAGATTGCGACCTTGCTTCTCATACCATTTATGTTGTGTGTGTTAATTGTATACAAGGGACCTTGTATGACAGGACCTACAGCTTAAAGTTGACTCCGAGCGACAGATTTCTGAGAAACTTTTCATGGCCGAAGTCGCCGAAGAAATATTTTTTCATATTTCGTTTTGTCAGAGTTTTAACCGTGGCCTTACATCTAATAAGCCAACACACTACCTACTAGACTATAGCGACTTTGTACAATTACGACACTCTTAGTCTCGACTTCTCAGTAAAGTAAACCCATAAACACATATTAGTATCAATAGCTTATTAAATTTGCTTAAACAATACGTAGCTATATTTAATGGATCATATCTTTAAAGTTCCTTGTCGTTTGAAAACTATACAGATTTAATAAATCATTGTTACTGAAATAATCGAAGCGGCTATCCAAGGTCACACTTCTAATATATGTACATATATCCGACTGACTTTCACTAGAAAGATAAAGATATAACAGCTATAGATTACATTCTCAATTTGGATGTTCTTGATGTAAATATTCAGGATCGCCAAAGCTAGCATTGCAGCTAGATCAAAAAATTGTTATTCTAGTTAATCCTTTTAGAAATCTGATTTCAACAATTGTTTTCTGTGCTATGATATATACAGCTATGGTCATTAAATTAGCACAAAATCCATTTATAGTTTGATTATGTTTTTTTTTTTCTTATTTTTATCCTAATTAGATCAATTCTTTTGGTCTGCACTGTTGCAAGACGACATCTAGCTGTTGTTTAACAAAAAACTTTACCGTTATCATTCACATATTTTGTTTTGATTGCTGATTTCGTATCAGTCGCGAAATTCGAGCTGGACAGTAAATTAGCGTAAAGTGTTTTAGGTACAAGCAAAAGTGTTTTAGGTAAAAGTTTTGTTCCATATTTTTTTCTTACGGTAAATGCTTTTAATTTTGTGGAATTTAAATTAATTTTTGTGAAAAATGGGACGTGGAAAAGATTGCTCACCAGAGGAGAAGCGCATTATCGTAAAGTTGTGGAAGGATGGGAAAAAGATGGCTGAAATTGCCCAAATTTTGAATCGCTCGAGAAAAATGATATACAACGTAATCATTTCCTTCAAAACAAATAAAAATAATATCACAGACAACAAAAAACAGAAGCCACGTGTCAAGAAAACAACCGAAGTCGTGGACTGTGCTATTGTCAGAAAGTCAAAGAAGGACCCTTTCATGTCGTCACGCGATATTGCAAACGAAATTAACTCCCAATTTGGGTTAAATTTATCGTGCAGGCTCTTACGCAGACGTCTTAATGACGCAAAGCTCTAGCCGAAAGAAGCCACTTCTATCAAAAAAATTATAGTCAAGCGTTTAACTTTTGCTCGCACCTACAAGCATAAAGACCTCTCATTTTGAAAAAAATACTTTGGAGTGATGAAACAAAGATAAATCGTTTGGGACCGGATGGTAAAGTCTTTGTTCATCGGCCAAAATGTCAGGCTATTTTCGTAAATAGACTTAAAATACTATAATAAATATTATTGTTTTCATGACAAGATTTTGTGCTAATTTAATGTCCATAGCTGTATATATATGTATATATCTTTATACATTTCATGTATAAGGTACCAGTTCTTTACAGTTGTATAGAATTTAATTTCTCTGGTTCAATATAAAAGTTCTTGTAACTCTGACTCCATTAGATCTCGCGGAATAGATCGGTATTCATACATAATTGGCCATTACAACCCTTCAGTCAGAATTAAGTCCTAGCTTCTCACATCACTCAGGTCATGTTTGTTAATTTTATCCTATATTTTTAAAGTCGACTCCGAACGTTAGATTTTTGACAAAGTTATTTAATCTGTAAGAGGAAGGCTCCGAAAAAATAAATTTTCATATTTCGTTGTGTTCGAGATGTCTGAGCCAGGGATTGAAACACGGCCTATAAGCCAACACAACGTCTAATAAGCCAACACTAACTAATAGACTACTCATTTGCATACATACAATTGATTTACTCTAATCCACTATAAAAGTTCGTGTAACTCCGACTCCAATAGATCAGATCAGATTTCATTTCCTTTTTCATTTTGTTGACAACTTTTTTTTATAAATATCTCTTTCGAAACTTTAATACCGTCTACATTTCAATCATTAAGTTGATAAACTGTACCTACAATTATTTATATCTTCTGCAGCATTGTACCAAATTACTCGGCATCTATAAAGGCGAATTCAAAATCAAGTGTTTTCAAAAGAAATCTTCAATATAAGCGAATACAAATGACTCTTATGCCATCAATTTTCCAGTCCTTTTAACTTTTTTCACATAAAGTGCGATTTAAATATGGCTCGTCTATAAAAGCTGATTGCTTTCGAAAACTATATTAAAAGATAAGTTCATTACTACGCTATCTTTTAACTGTACTGCCGAAAAACCACTGTTATTCGTGTCTTAAATTAAAAATTAGCACAAGCTGGCGATTTTTCATGAATAATTCCAAACAAATAAAGTCGGGAACAAAACGGCATAAGTTTGAAATTCGATTGTAGCTTAGGTGCCCTGCTTTGTCGCATTCTCGTGGCATTATTTATCTTTGCAATCGAGACTCTCAGTTTATTTTTGTTCAAATTGTTTGCCGGGTTATATACATAACTAAGCAATCTGTGTTAATGATGCTTGCTGCTGATGCCAAAAGCACACTTAATATTATCAGATTAGCAGGCAGTATTAAAAGTGTGGGGATATAGTAAGTGTTTGAGATTTAAAATATTAACAGTTATAAACGATGATTGACACAACCGACCAGTCGACAGATAAATGAATTTGAATATCTGAAAATATATGTACATTTATTGGTTACCACTTGGGTGGTATTACTTCGTTCATATACTCGTATTAAAATTTTTATTCACGAATGGAAAATAATAATTATTGATAATGAAAATAAATTTTGTTTCGCATTATAATTTCATTAAATTTAATTGGAGTTCAATTCGCATATAAAATTGATTTTCAAACTTATTAAATATTTTATGTGATTGCAATCATAATATTTATCGATTTTCCTCCGTGTCATTAAAAGATGATTTGTTTTTAATGACTTTACAAATTACTTGCCAACAGATAGACTCAAAATTTTATGGCCAACTTGTATACGGCGGGGGTACATAGAAAACAAATTGCAAAAAGATGAAAATCTAAAATGCATTACATGCCTCTGATGATTGCCTGCCTGCCAGCCTGCCTACATCATAAGAGTATTTGTAGGAGAAGGAATGTTTTTAGACTTTGAACAAGAATTTTTGTGTGTCTTGTTGAAGTCAGTTTTGATTTTTATTTCATATTTTTTTATTATTATTTTTTTTTTTTGAAATTCTTATTGAATATTTATTTATTTATTGCACTATGAACAACTGATGACTGTTGATTGTCTTTGCCTTGCCTGTCTATTTGTTTGTCTCTGTACTTGCCTTAAAAGGTCGAAACATTGCAAAGCAATTTGTTGGTTGGCCTTGTGTTGTGGTCGTTAAATAAACTGTGGCCCTGATCATCAATAATTTAACCATCGAAGACAATGAACCTGAATAAATAATTTTCTTTTGCTGCTGCTTCATTGCTTCCCCAGACATGAAGATGTTCCACAAAAGGAAGTTGACATCTACAATGATACTGCATTGCAACCATTTACACAACAAACATCTTTCTTTTAAGAACATAAACTGTCAGTAAAGTTCTGTGGTAGTACACAGGTAAATGTTTAAGGGACTAGTGTTTGCTAAACATATGTATGTATGTACATACATACAAATTTACTCGTATATGTGAATACATTTACTGATTATTAGGGTAACACAAATTCGCAAGAGAAACGATTTCAAATTTTAAATTCGAAAAAATTTTCGATAAATTTCTAAAGAATGAAATGAAACAATCTTGTTTTGTTTTTATCTTGTCGTCTATTAAAATTTGTAAGAATAATGGCCATTATTACAACTTGCCGTTAAAGTTAGTTTTAGTAGAAGGTAACTTTAGCTAAAGTGAACTTTAAAGTCACCTTTAACTTCTTTTCGTTATTACAATCTACAGATAAAATAAAGTTAACTTTTTAAAAAATATGGCGGTGCCGGAGCAATGTCGATAACACTGCTGAAATTAATCAAGATTTTTGTAAACGCAGTGGCCACGAAGGGCCTCTTTATTGTTATTGTGTTTCCTCATTTTGTTTATATTTGAAGTTGCCATAATGAAAATAATATATAATATGGAAAGTTCAAACATAAAGTGGCCTTTAAATGTTAAAGGTAGGATAATCCTCCCTATAGCTTAACGATCACGTCTATCTTATTGGGTACTCATAATAACGAAAACCAATTTATCTGCCCGTTAAAATCCTCCCTTTAGTTAACGGCAAGTTGTAATATTGTTATCGTCGAGTCCTAATGACAAATTTAATAAACTTATCATGGCAATTTTATTTATTCTCAGAATTTTTAACAAAAGACTGTTGAGAGAAACTCGCCGAAGATATATTTTTCATAGTACGTTTCATTCGAGATGTATGAGCTATGATTTGAATCACGGGCTCACGTCTAATATAAAATATAAAATTTGTAAGTTGCCGTCCAATGATTTATTGTGGAGCATAACAACGTTATACTTGGCAGACTTTTAACTTATACATATATACATACATAATTGGTTATTACAACCCTTCAGTTAGGATTACGACCTAGCTTCTCACACCACTTATGTTGTGTGTATTAATTTCATACATGAGTGGCGTGGCCTACAGTGTAAAGTCGATTCCGAAGGACAGATTTTTTGAGAAACTTTTCATGGCAATTTTATTTATTTACTCTCAGAGTTTTTGCCAGAAATCTACTGAGAGGAAGTCGCCGAAGAAATATTTTTTTATATTATCGTTTTAATGTCTGACCTGGAGTTTGAATCGTGGCCTTATGTGTAATATGCCAACTTACTGCCTAGTAGACTACAGCGACCTCAATTTTAATTTATTTCTTACTTAATTTTAATTCAATTAACTAATAATTGTTGAATTTCGATTATCAGTTATGGATATTGGAAAAATAGGGACTGCCCTAATATCATTATTGCATTCTTATTTCCAGTGTAGATCACTTGTGCAATGTTTTTTAACAATAAAAAGTTAAAACAAAAAATAGACAAAGGAATGAAATAGATTTTCTTAAGAAAAGGTAGTCAGTCAGACAGTAGAAAACCTAAGTACAGTGGTGGCCTTATAATTAGAAACGACTTAGCAGCATGTATGTTTGTTAATTTGTTTTACAGTTTTCAATGTGTACCTGGGATCAAAGGCTTTGTTTGGTGGACGTCTTACATACGTTTTTCCATCAAATTGGAATAAATTAAACTTAGATTCGTCACTCCAGAGAACTCTGTTCCAGAAACATCGTTTCTAATTATAAGGCCACCACTGTATGTAAGTAACCTTTGTTCCAAAAAAAAAAAAAAAAACAAGAGCAAAGGTAGTCTTTTCCAAATACCGATAATGATTGTACGAATGAATCAAAAGAAGAACAAAAAACAACGTAAAATAATGGCAAAACTATTTTCACATTGTTTTTCTGCTGAACCAAACAAAATAAAAGAAAATAAAATAAATTTATAGAACCTTTGTTTTTCTCTCCATACATACTAGATATGTATGTACATAACTATACGCCTAGTTTAGAACACCGACCAAATTATGTGAGTCTTTGCAATTGATTTAAAGGGAGGTTTTACTAGGAAAACATGTCAAATTCTGGGAAGTTGTAGAAATTCCAAAATGCCAACAACAAATAAAAATACTCGCTCGCTTGTACTTCTTTCGCGTAAGCAAAGACTATGAATAAGGGCAACAACAATTACATTTCAAGACTTTTTTGGGATATTTTACATGCCAGTTAATAAGGCGTTACATGCGTTTATTATTGACTTGATGGTTGAGTCTTCTATTTTTGTTACTGATACTGATAAAACCCCCCATAAAAAACTGAATGCTATCAGGTGAGATGTCTTTTTGATTTCTTAACATTTGTGTGCGTGGGCCTAAATATTACACACAATTTGTGTAAATTTTTTTCTTCTTCTATTTTTATTGCTTCAAACATTTTTGTATACTTTATATCAAAACATTTTCAAACACTTGTAAACTTTTACGGCCTCTTTTTGTATAATTCGATGAAATATACTTCCAGTCAAAAATGTCTGTCTGAGTGTTTTTATGTGTGTGATTCTGTGTAGAAAGTAGTTCAAAGTATTTATTCTGTTATGGCTGCTATAAATTAAAAGACCACACCGACACTGACACGTTAGAAATTGAATTGTCTACGATATTATCATGGAAATCTAATAAAGTTTTCATTAAATACACTTTAAATCTCATAAGTATTGAATTGTTTTTCGTTGTTTTTTCTCCTCTTGTTTATTTCCAATTTAATGCAGTTGGCACATAAGATTTATTTTATCGATGGTGAAATTTGTTTAAACTGTTCAAAAAATGTTTTTATTTTTTATAAACCTGATCAAATGATTGCTTTAAATAGATCTTTTTTTTAATAGCACATAGAAAAGAAATTAAATACAAGACAATTTTATTATCACAACTATTTACTGAAGTAAATTATAACCCAATTAATATATAATTGACCATTTAGTTGCATAAACGGTACATTTAAAATGAATCTGGCCCACTTGTCAAACATATTATTGTATAAATAAGATGAAATTACAAAATTACATAGCAATTCATTATATTTTAATAGGTTTTTCTAATCTTATCATTCTTCACCAGTGTTGCAAAATTCAGTACTTTAGTACTTTTCCATTTTAAAAATACCACAGTACCTCCGCTACACTTTCAGTACTTTTTTATTATTACATATTTTATGGTTTGTGATTTTTAACTATTAATGCGTTAGCAACATGTTGAACGTCATGTTAAAGGTAGAATTATTCTTTAGACTCGGTTAGCCCAACGTCCACGCAACGTACGTTCGTTTTTAGAATACGAAAAGCAATGAGAACGCTTGCAGACCCGTAATGTAATTTCGGTAAGTATTTAATTTGCTCTTCATATGCTAAAATAAACGCACATTCCGTTACGTTCTTTCGGCATTTGAATTTTACAATCTGTTACGTTCCGAATGAGCTGTTTCTGTTTTGTATATAAGAAACATGTATAAGTCGTTAGTTTTTCTATTCCATTCCGTGTGTATTAAGTATAAATAAATATTATTTTACAAAAGTGACATTTGAAGCTCTTTCAGTTACCGTTCAGTACCATTTCAAAATTTCAATTTTACAACACTATTCTCCACGTTAGATATGTTTAATTGCATTGAATTATTTTTTAATTGTATACCTCGGTAGAGGATGAGCTTTTATTCGGTTAGTTTGAAATATGAAAAGTTTATATTCGCGATGAAAATAATAAATCAAATCAATCAATCAACCAAATTATTTAAATCAATTGGTCAATTCACACAAGCCGTTGTATTGTTGTATTCATTGTATTGTTTGAAGAACATACAACAGTGTATGATTGTTGTTGATATTTTTCATATAAAAATCCGATACACTTATACACAAATTGTCCATATGTTTTTAAAAGTTGTATTGGTTTCGTGCTATCAAATTGTGTGAATGACAAAAATGTGTACATGTTTTCATATATTTTAAAAAAGTTGTGTTGGTTTCGGGCTATCAAATTGTTTGAATGCCACGAGATACACAATACTGCATAGCATTGAGCGTTCACAAACAAACAAATGTATTCAATACAACATACACCATACAAAGTCGTGTGAATTGCCCAATTATCTTCACAAGTGTAAAGCAATTCATTTATTGGTCTAGCGAGTCTAATATCCTTACATAACTTTCACGTGAATTGTCACCTATTTAGTGAACGGTTTATTTAACAGCCGAAAACGTGTAACAATAGTTGAAAGTAATAACAAAAGAGGGGTAATAACTCACATGCTGTGCAAGCATTGGCAAGATTATAAAGAAATTTTATTGAAGATACTGGAGGAGAAAGATGTGGTCAGCCTTGTGCATTATCTTAATTATCTTGTAAATATGGGTTCTATTAGAGAAAGTGAGACATTATGGCGTATTTCTCATTAGGATTTGCATCCACATTCATAAAAATTCGAACCCATATAACAATTAAAGCTGTAAATATACTGATTGGGTGCTTTCAGTGTTTATTTTACGAACAAAATTTCCTGAAGCGAAGAAGTTCATCTCATACTCGATGGGAAAAAGTGATTGTAGAAAAGCCATTACATCCGAAAAAACACGCTAATTTTTTTGTACTTTATTAGCTGATCTGCTCATCTGATCAAAGTATTCACGGTCGCGTACAGTGCTTCAAACATATTAGCTTCCTTTTTTTTAAATTTCTACTTACAAAAGAAAATTCCAATTTTTTTAAACTATTTTGGAAAGAGAATTAAATGCCACGAGCCTCCATCTGAGCAAAAAATGATATATTTAGACTCGTCTGAAAAAAATCACCTTATTTCACAACTGAAGAAGGCAAAAGAAGAGCTCAGTTAAAGAATTTTCGTAAAACAGTTAAACGTGGTGGTGCTCTGGGGATGTGTGTCGGTACCTGGTGTAGACAGTTTGGAATCTTTTCAGAAAACAATCAATATGACAGCGTAGTTAAACATTCTAAATAACAACTTCACCCAAAGTCCGGAAGAATTTGGAATTTGTAATGACTATTACTTCCAACAGGGTATGTATTGTTCCTAAGCATACTGCTGCTAATGTGAAGATGTGATGAGGATTAGACTAACTAAACACCTCCACAAATTCTCGATATGACAAATAGGTTTAATGGACTAATTAACCTTAAGAGATATCCTACTGATTATTGCGTATAACATTTGTATACATTGGGGATTTGAATTTGAAATTTGAATTACTTCATACGCTGTGCAAAAATATAGTGTCAGTAGAAAGTTTTCGTTTGTTTTGTTGATCACATTAAAATTTTTTTGTTTTATTATAAAATAGCTTTAAATTTATTAAATGAATCTAAAAAAGAACAATTGTTTTACAAATTCTTGCTTAAAGTCATAAATTTTTTAACATAAATTACAGCACCTAGACTTATGCAGTGCTATGCACTGTATATTTATCATAATTATGAAATTTCTTAATAACTAAAAAGCATGTCCTTTCCTAAAAATATATAACATTTGATTTTGGCCCAATTTTCACCATAACTGTTACAAAAAGTTTATTATTTTCTTTTTATATATTTTTTAATGCATTTGGAACAAATAACCTTTGTGTAGCTTTTGGATAACTGTAACGATATTGGTTGGTCTCTTAACCTATTCCTTCAGTAGAATTGTACAAAACATAGTGGATATATACATACATAACAAGCATAATTGGTCATTATAACCCTTCGGTCAGGAATACGACCAGCTTCTCACACCACTTATGCTGTGTGTGTTAATTGAATACATGAGTGGCGGGACCTACCGTAGTTTAAAGTCGATTCCGAAGGACAAATTTTTCTGTGAAAGTTTTCATGACAGTTTTTTTATTTACTCTCAGAGTTTTTACCAAAATATGCTGAGAGAATGTTAGGTTAGGTTAGAGGACGTGTACTTGTCAAATTAAGACAAGTACAGTACCCGGAGGTCGAATTGACCCATTGTACAACGTCCTAGTTTCTCACACCACTTATGTTGTGTGTGTTAATTTTATACGTGAGTGGTGGGACCTACAGTTTAAAGTCGACTCCGAACGACAGATTTTTATTTATTGAGAAACTTTTCATGGCAATTCTTATTTACTCTCAGAGTCTATCAGAAATCTACTGAGAGGAAGTCGCCGAAAAAATACTTTTTGTATTTTGTCTTTGATGCCTGGCCTGTGGCTCGAACCCAGGCTTTCGCGTCTAATAAGCCAACACACCACCTACTAGACTACGACGACTTCGTAACTGTAATTCTAACACTTTGTTATTAATTTGTTATTGTTGACGTAAATTTTTACAAAAGTATTCCTTTAAATTTTGATATTTGTACCAGATGATGATGTACAGCAACAACTACTAACAACAGCAGCGTAATTGTATATTTAAAGAAACGAACGTAGTTATTAGTCAGGAGTTCTTGTTTAATATTTAATTCAAAAGGGGTTTATGGAAATGTATATTTATACCTGCCTGTATAAAAAAACAATTGCTTTCACATCAAATTCAACTTCTTTCAGGTTGCATTGTAGAAATACAACCATCAATAATATTTCCCAAGACATTGTATTGCTTTCAAATGCTATCAAATTATAAGGCAAGTTGTCTGTATTACAATTGGACTTTGTTTTCAAAACAATAATCGTGATGACTCTTGCTATTGAAATCAATTTACGAACCATAACATGACAATTCAAATGAGAACTGGAATAAGTAGCAAAAGGTGCTACAAAAATAATCACACGAAACATAAAATAATAAGAAAATCTTTGAAAAGCCAAAGAAACAAACAGTCACCTTAAGTAGCAGCGAGTGACTTTTGAAAGAAGGCAGGAAAACAATACTTGTTTCTATACGATTATATTCAGGTTATATTCATTCAAATATTTTTCTAATCTATTCAAAACCCTCATCAGCAGTTGCATTAAGTCTTCATTGTTAGTTGGAATAAATGAAAACGAATTTAAAATAATAGATGAGTAGAAAAGATGTTCCTGTACCAAAAGTCGACAAATAATGCTCTTCATAGTGTTACAAAATTAAAATCGAAAAGCGTTAAGCCTTTCTTTCTTCTCATAATCAATAAATCCCCCAGCAGCTTAATTTTAATAGAAATTCTTGACTTCATAGAAAATTTCATTTGAAATAATCCACTTCCACATTCAATCTTTAACATTTTCGGTTTATGGCTCTTTCTTAAGCTTCTGTTTGAAAGTAATGGGTTTTTTTTACTTCAAAATGGAAGTGTTCATTGAAGAATGCTGCAAGTAGCATTTAAAGGGTAAAAATAATAAATAAAATTTAATTTCATTTTTCTTTATTGATCTTGTTCTTTGCATCCTAAGTTTATGATGGCAGTCACAAAATAATCGAATATTTTTTTTAATTTTTTATTCTTTCATAAAACGATATATGTATAGTTCGACCATAATTCTTCTCTTTTTGTTAATGTTAAACACACAATTTATTAGTTTTCATAATGATATTGTATGTTTTTGTTTGCCCAGATTATGCTTTTATTTATTTTTGTTTTCTTTTAAAGACTTGAGACATTCATTCGGTAGCTTATGTTTAGTAACTTATAACAATTGTAGGTTTATAATCATCCTGTTTCTTTATAATAACGAGAGAGACCACCAAACAATTTAAATTTTGTTATAAAATTTGTAAGATGTAGTAGAAAGAAATCCATTATATTTCCAATATATCACACTAAATGGCGGCAGATTTCCTACTAAAAAAACTTCTTTTATAAGTGTGCTCTGCTTAGTATTGCTTGAGATCGTTACGTAAAGCGAAAAGAGCCAAACGGACAATTTTTATGCTCCAGATTATGGCAATCACATCGATTTATTCAGATAATTTGAAATCAAAATAGCAAAATAGAACGCAAATCGTTGAAAATTGCAAGAAAATAGTTTGAAATTCCCGAGTCCGACCATAATATACGCCTGACTTTAATTGCCCAGTAGTCAAACATTTCATATCGAACCACTAGAAGAAGATTGACAAAAATGTACGTTCCACACGAGTTATATTTATACGTAAGAATCGGATGATTTCTGCTAATAAAACACGAAGCGATAGGCAATGAGCCGCGCAGCGCTGCATCAAACGATTGCTTTTTGACTGCGTTAAAAATACACATTGACGACGTTTTCAAATAGTATACATTGTAAACATTTTGTACAGCGGCTTTATGAAACACTATACTTTGTTCAAACACAAAGCAACTAACATTTTAGAAGTCAGCCCCAATCTTTAAATTTAAATAAACAAAGTGTGTGTGAGATAACATCGAAATATTTTATTCGTTTGAAAGACCTATTGATGCCATTATGTGTGAAATATAATAATGTTCATACGTCCGCCATAGCTACTCTGAGTAGAGTTTATCATTGACTTTAGTGCATAATTGTTGATGAGTTTGACCAATGGCATGGGTTATGTTGGCCTTAAAGGTCGCTTTACTGAGTTTATCCACCACAATGCTAAAAGTCCTTACAATAGGATGATTATGGCGATCGAACAATGGGTAAAGCACATGGTGAGTTTTGATAAAACAATTTTATTATTTGCATATGTAGTTGCTATATGGTGTGTTTGGTAAAACAGTCTAAATAAATGACAACTCACTTGACAACAGTGTGGCCGTTATCAACTGTCAAAGACTGCCTGAAAACCCTGTTGGAAGACCTGATAATTTTATTTTAATTTAAACTGAAATCATTCAAGCCTACTAAATAGGAAATTACCGTAGTCTAATAGGTAGTGTAGTGGCTTATTAGACGTGAGACCTCGGTTCAAACCCCAGGTCAGATATCTAAACAAAAGGAAATATGAAAAAAATATTTCTTCGGCGCCTTCCCCTCAGCAGATTTCTGGCAAAAATTCTAAGGGCCATTATTACAAGTTGACGTTAACTAAAGGCAGGATTTTAACAGGCTGATAAATTTTGTTCATTATTATAATTGACCAATATGGTAGAAGTGAGCGTTAAGTTAAATGAGGGTTATCCTACCGGTAGCTTTTAAAGTTAAGTTTATATTTGACCTTGCCATATTATATATTATTTTCAATATGGCAACTTCAAATACAAATAAAATGAGCAAACATAACAAAAAAGAAGTCCGTCGTTGCCACTGCGTTTAAAATAACGACATTTTCCGGCACTGTCATATTTCTAAAAAAAAATTACTTTATTTTTTCATTATGTTGTAATAACGAAAAGAAGTTAAAGGTGACTTTAAAGTTCACTTTAGCTAAAGTTACCTTTAACTAAACCCGACTTTAACGGGAAGTTGTAATAATGGCCCTAAGAGTTAATAACATTGTCATGAATAGCTTCTCAAAAATCTGTTTTTCGGAGTCGACTTTAAACTTATTGTACTAAAGTTTCTTGCAACTATTGCAAATGTGTTGCATAACAGAGACATATTGCAACAACCACCTTATAACGTTCAAATACTGGTAAAGTGAAATTACAATAAAAACATACTATTTTGTATTTCTCAAAAAAAATAATAATAATGGATATACGTACTATATGTGAGGCTAGCTACGAAAGTTATATTCTTTTTTTACAGTGAATGTTATTTTAACAGACAATGTTAACTTAACATAATTGAAAAAATTGGAAAAGGGAGGAAAGAAAATCGATTAAAAATCGCAAAAAGAGGGACAAATTAGAGAAAAAATGGAAGGTAGACGAAGCTAAACCTTTCAACTTTACAAAAAACAAAAACACATAAACAACGGTAATCCCCAAAAAAAAGAAAAAAACATTGAATCAATGCCTAGACTGTGTGAGTAATATTTCTTATAAAAAGTACACATCATCCTCTGGTGACCATATTCTTCATCGCCCTTGTCTATTCGATTACTTTGTTATTGATTGTAATATATTTGGAAAGATTTGACAGTTTGCCAAACAATAATTGCCTACTAAGAATGGCAGTACTAAACGTGCACTTAAAGTATAAATTTTAAACTTCAGTTTACGGTAGTTCTCTTTGTGCCAATAATATAAAATTCTTTGAATTATATTTGTTAAAAAACATATATTGCATATTAAAAATATTTCACAATTTACTGATTCATGCTGCAATTTAATTTAAAATCAATTAAATTTTCAAATCATTAGAATGCCATCATTTCAAAACGAAATATTTCAATTATTCATGGCATTATTTTAAATACACTTTAATTACCAGTTGTTGAGTAATTAATTACGAAATTTGCTGCTTTTGTTTCCAGTCAAAGTGATTTCAAATATTTGAACACAATGACCATATCACTTGCAATTTAAGGCAAAACAACAAATCCCAGCCAACCATATTAGAAATTAAAAAGAAGCTGATAAACCGACATTCTTCAGTTAAATATCAGAACTTCACTGTGTAGGTATTTGTCTTGATACCAAAATATTGTGCATTTCCTCGTTAGTAAATGATACGCAATCTTAAGACGTCTTAAAAGCAGACAGTATGTCTGTCTTAAAAATACTTTATAGATACATTGTATCTCTGTCTTGTAGAGGACATTGTACCGCTAATGTATGTATATAAAATCGCAGCTTACAATTCCGATTCATTTTCTTTTTTTCTCTTTTCTCTTCTTTCAAAGACATACACAGTAAATGTATAAATAAAATGAAATCTAATGACTTGTACTTGTTTGCCTAACTGAAGTGCCGCTTAGAGACATTGGCCATGAAAGAATAAATGAATGAATCGAGCATTAGAATTCCTATTCTTTTCGTTTAGACACTCTCATAGAAGACAAATGCTAACGAATCGTTTTGTATTCCATAAGAGTTTGTTTTCCCATTAATGTTGGTTGTGATCAGAGTGTGTATTTGAGTGGCTGTTCCTTTCTTATTTGTTTTTTTTTTCTATTTGATGTTAAATTTTTTATGCAATAAACTTGGCAATGATAAGGCACGCCGCAATTGCTACTTTAGTATTATAAATACTAATTGCTATATGTTGTATAAGGAGGGAAATTTAAAAATGCAAAAAAAAGAAAACGATTTGAAATTTTACCAAATTTATGTTTTTGTTCTGAAGTACAATTGTTGCGGTTAGAAATTTAATATTATTTCATTCATGTGGCTGCCGCGGCTGGTTTTACAGTACCTCATTCGATAGGACCAATTCTCGTGCATTTTTTCGAGTGTATGGGCTCGTATCTCGTCAATGGCATCACGAATGTTGACCTTCCAATGCTCAATTGTCTCTGGATTGTCGACATAACACTTTTTTTTAACAACGCCCCACAGGAAATAGTCCAACAGCATCAAATCGCAGCCTCTTGGCGGCCAATTTGTATAATCATTTAAACGACCATCAAACCTTTGACGCAATAAATCGATTGAGGCATCGGATGTGTGGCCTGTTGAAACCAAACATCGTTCGCATCAATACCAAGAAAATCGGGTACAAAAAATCGGTTATCATGGTGCGATAGGTGTCTCTGGTTGCGCAATCCTCATTTTCAAAGAAATATGGGCCAATGATGCCTCCTCTCCACCAGCCGCAGCAAACAGTCACTCGTAATAGATGCATTGACTTCTGTCAGACCAATTGTGGGTTTTCTGAGCCCAAAATACAGCAATTTTGCTTCTTAACGTACCCACCAAGATGGAAATAAGCTTCATCCGAAATGATGATTTTTTTTTGCAAAATCGACATCATCGTGCAGTTCCTTAATGGTCCATCATACATACATACATACATAATTGGCCATTACAACCTAGGATTACGTCCTAGCTTCTCACACCACTCATATTGTGTGCGTTAATTTTTATACATAAGTGGCGGGACCTACAGTTTAAAGTCGACTCCGAACGACAAATTTTTGAGAAACTTTTCATGGCAATTTTTTATATACTCTCAGAATTTTTGCAAGAAATCTGCTGAGAGGAAGTCGCCGAAGAAATATTTTTTCATATTTCGTTTGGATGTCTGACGTGGGGTTTGAAACGTGGCCTTGTGTTTAATAAGCCAAGACACTACCTACTAGATTACGGCGACTTCAACCAATGGCCCATCTAATCCAATAAATCCCAACGTTGCTCAAGCGTACATCGATTCATTACGTTCAGTGGAGATAATTTACTGAATTTTATGACAGATAAGAATGACATAAGTATTGCCAGATTCGAAATAACCAGTGATTCAAATTTAAACCGATAGTTTGCCCACCCTATATAATATAATTACATATTCATCCTTAAAAAGATGCTTAAAATTATTGCGAAATTGTCCTAGCCTTAAACGAACGACAATATGCTTTGATATTCAGAAATATTAAACCTAAACAACTTCGGAAATCAGCTTTGCATTTAAACCATTCTACCCTTCAAACATTTTAAATGTCAACGTTGCTGAGGCAATGTATGATCTCAATTCTTGCTTTAATTAACCCTTTTAAGGCTTATGAGCGAGCCAAGTCCCTATGAATAATTTAGTAAGATATCGAATTGAACATTTTTGATGTTTTTCATACACATGAGGTTACCCACCACTGTTAAAGTGTAGTAGATTTTTTTTTGTTAGAAATTAAAAGACCTACTAACGACACTTTTTGTCCCGGCTGACGGCTGCCTGCATTTGGATAAAAAAATAATATAACGATGGCATAAAAGCTACTACAACCGCTAAACAATAAATAAAAAAAAAAATTTTCTGTAAACGAGTGGATTTATTTTGTTCATGTAGTTATTGTTATTATTATTGTTGTTGTTGTAGCTATACGTACAATACGATTTCTGCAGGTATTACGCGTAATTGAAATTTATGCCATGGCCCCTTGATTTTTTTATGAAAAGACCATTGATTGTCAAATGATTTGCTGTTGTCTTTGTATAACAAATAATCGAGGCGAACTTGTGCGTACGTTTTTGAAAACGATACAATTACACAGCACTCGTAAGATTAACTGGTTGCATAGAACTCCTCGGTAAATACTATACCCCATGCATGTTAGTGTTTCTTTATTGTGTATGCTTTTGTTGTTGCTGTTGTTATTGTCATTGTTGATGGTAAATTAATGAATGTTACTGCAACAATTGTAGCATAAAAAATGTTTGCTGGTATCCGATTTAAATGTCGATTTAATTACATGCGACTTTATGTATGTACGAGTATGTGAATGAAACACTCTCTGTGTACATATTTAAGTGGGTATTATTACTTCGTAGTATTTTATATGGGAGAGCAAACGTATTTTGAATGTAATCCTCAGCAATTAAATTGGAACTTGTTGTATGTCGTAATATTATCAAGACATGATTATGGGTGTTCGGATGTCACAATTTCTTTTTTGTTTTTTTAAGAGTACCCCCTTCTTCTCGTATGAATTGAACATAAATTATGTGGTCTTTTTTTGTATTTAATGTTGAACATATTAAAATAGTTTCATTACATTTTTTTTTTTGTTTCAAATGTTTTCTACTGTTTAATTTATTTGTTAGCTTTCTAAAGTGAATTAAGCAACCATTTGAAAAACAAATGTTTCAAATGATTTCCAAATGCATTTAATTCAGAGCAATTTAATCTCTGTTCTCGTTTACGTGATTAAAATTATAGAGAGACCTATTTTCCTAAGAATTTATTATTTTAACATTAGTCATCGTAATCTTATTGGATTTATTTCGATTAATAATAAATAATTTAATAAAACATACAAAATTGCTCATTACAATTCTACAATCTGGATTACGGCCTAGATTCTCTTATATTGTGAGTGTTAATTTTATGCATAAGTGGTGGAACCTACAGTTTGAAATCGACTCTGAGTGACAAATTTATTACAAACTTTCAATGTGCAATTTTATTTACTCTCATAGTTTTTGCCAGAGATCTGCTGAAACGAAGTCACCGAAGAAATATTTTTCATACTTAGTTTTGTTCGAGATGTATGACCTGGGGTTTGAATCAGAGATCAGCAATGAGTATTCAAAAATATGAGTAGATTCGAATCATACTCATAATTTCTGATGCTTATACGTATTCACCTTTAATTTAATATCATACTCATACTACTCATATTTAAATTTGGTGTACTCATCGTACTCATACTTAACAATACGTATGAAGTTGTTGATTTCAACTCTCCTTTACTCAACATTTACAATAATCACAAAATAAGTATGATTCGCGTACGAATACTACAATACTCACTAGAAGGTGAGGTGTTTGTTTTGCTTGCTGTCTTTGTCTTTTTCTTTCTTTTTTTTTTTGTAAATGCAACAACAACTAAGACTGTAAATTTTGATGAATGATTCGAATCACTCGAATCATTTATGAGTATTATAAATATTTTTTTAAATTTATGAATCTGAATAAGTGGGCTTATGAATCAAACATATTTCGAATGTTAGGAGTTTGATGTCAACGTTGTACTCATACTCATTCCAAACTGTACTTATAATGCAATGTTGTAGGGAGTACGAATGTATCAGAGTAGTTGAATTTCAATATTGTTGACTCACTTACAATATTCAAAATTTCATGAATACTTATGAGTAGCGAAAAAACGATTCATTGCTGATCTCTGGTTTGAACCGTGGCCTCACGTATACTAAGGTACTAGACCACCGTGGAATTTGCTTTATTACTGCAATCTTTATTCATCTTTTCAGTAATGTTAACAATATAATCGACAGTAATCGGCGGAATGCTAATTGATCATTAACCAATTTCAAGTAGGCGACACAACGCCTCCTTTTTGCTTATGCACATCATAAAAGGAATCAATAATAGTGTCTACATGAAGCCTATACAAGATACATACCTTCCATACCATGTCCACCGGTCCACTCTTCTTAGATGAGTAAAGTCCACTTCATAAAATATTCGTATCTTGCACTTACTAAGCCGGCAATAACATAAGAAGTGTTTAACCACTATGCAGTTCAGATCCGCATGAAAGGCTGAGTGTCCTTACGGGACACCACATGTCATTAATAATTGAAAGGACCGTTGGACACGTTACTTTAAGGACATTCCCAGCTGCATTTCCAAAGAAACTTGGTCCAAAGCCCTAACCAGACCAAAATGTGAACCAAACAAAATGACCAGAGAAATGTAAAGGACTTTCTATTGCCTAAATATAAATTATTATGTTTGTTTATTCGAAAAACTCTGTAATGAATGTTTTATCATTAAAATTTTATTTCATTTCGTTAAACCGAATGTTCAATCAAATTAATCGATTTGTTTACAAGGAGATTTTTTTTGTTTTTTGCTTTTATTAACTCCAAATATTAAATGATTATTTGATCAAAGTAAAATTAAAATCTCTCTGATCTACCGAATTTTATTTTATTTCACACTATTCACTTCCGTTTGTGGAAAAACAATCCATAACTTTACGAGTTCAAGACTCCAATTATAAACGCTTCGAAAAATTTGTTATGCTCGTCATATAAAATTTTTAGTTTCTCTTGAAATATGACCGCACTTATGTACTAGAAACTAAGAAGCACTCCAATATTTCTTTCTTTTTATTTTCTTTTCTTTTTCATCGCATAAGAATATACCATCATAACACGTATAAAATAAAATGTAAAAATATTTTTCAAATATTATGTCTTGGAGTTCATTATTATTGTGAGTTGATGTGGTTTCACCTTTTGGATTCACCGATTTCTCTGGATTTCTTCTGTTTGTTTATGTGAAAATGTTTTTCTCATTTTGATTATTGAGGAAGTTGTTTCGTTTCGTAGTGATTTTTACGAGTTTTTCTTTAATTTAGACATTTTATTATAAACAAACTCTGTGGCTGGTTTTATTTCATTTTGAGAAAATATCTGTAGAAGTTGTAAAGAAATAATTTCCGTATTTATATTCTGATCTTTTCTTTTCATTTTCTCTTTTCATTTTCTTCTTTTATTTGCAGTTGGTTTTCCAATTTTATGTTTCTTTTTATGGGGCGATCCATATAAACGTGGTTTTTTCTGTGATGATGAATCATTGATGCATCCCTTCAAAACATCCACCGTGAAAAGTTGGATGCTGTACGTCATTGGACTGGTGATACCCATTGGTGTGGTAAGTAATTTGCACATACGTTTACATCAAATACGGTTGGGATTATTTAAGATTAGAAAGTTTAAAGCTATGGGAAGTAAAAAAAAAAATTTAAAATTACTTGTAATCAAAAGTATTATTATCGTTGAAGTTATGAAAGATATGAAAAATAAAAACGAAGAAAAATAAAAACAACCGCAGATAGATTTTAAGTAGATTTAATTGCTTAAAGTATTAAGAATTTAATTCACTATTTTTGAGGTCCACACTCCGGAGATGACTCCTATGCATACAATGCATCGTATTATAATACCCGAAAGCTAGTTGTAGGAAAAAGTAAAGAGGCGTAGTGTGCGACAAATTTATTTTTGAAACATCGCTTTTTTATTTTTCAGGACCAGTATAAAAACTTCGTCACGTTTTACTTTCTCGAGAATTACTTTGTAATAATTCTCGCTTTCTTTTTTCTACACCCAGAGTCTCTGGTAGAACTCGAACCACTGGCAACTAGACCATCGGGGCATTCATTATTGTTAATCTAGAATTTTGATCCCGAATTTTTGATACATAAATATGTATATACACCATTTATAAAAATTAAAACACTTCAAATCGAAGTCGCTGTAGTCTAGTAGGTATTGTGTTGGCTTATTAGATAAGAGGCCATAGCTTAAACCCCAGGTCAGGCATTTCCAACAAAACGAATTATTAAACAAATATTTTTCGGCGACTTCCTCTCATCAGATTTCAGGCAAAAACTCTTAGAGTACACAAAAAATTTGCTTTTTAAAGTTTTTCAAAAAAATCGGTCTTTCGGAGTCGACATAAAACTGTAGGTCCCGCCACTCATGCATAAAAATAACATACGCAACATAAGTGGTGCCAGAAACTAGGTCGTAATCCTGACTGAAGGGTTGCAATGACTAATTATGTAAGTGTGGAATATAACATCGTCCAAATGTCCGCCTCGATTTTTCGCGCATCCGAAATGTTCAATTTGCCATGACTCTGACGCATAAATCAACCGGAACTTAACCGATAACATGGGTTAGGTTGGCTTCGCGGAACGCTGTGGTTGGTGGCTTACTCGTATAAAATTGCGGATTGCATGTGGATTAGTATCATCCCAATTTTAGTTGTTCACGTACCCATTCATATAAAAATGTACCTCAAGATGATATTTCGATAAAAACTATAACCAGTTGCCAACTGCGCCAGAGTCCATTCAGTGAACACAAGTCATTGTCTATGGTCTGCTGTGGTGATTTGTTAAAATAAATTGAATAAATGACAACTTTTTTGACAGACACACATAGCTTCTTATCATGACCGTCATCAACTGTCAAAGCTCAAAAGTCATTGTTGTAATACCCGATATAAGCGAGTCTCTAGATGTAATTTGGGTTCATAACAAATATAAATAAACAAATAGACTTCGAATTTCTTTTAGAATATAATTTTCGAAGTATCCTTGTATGCACCAACGATATGATAATAACATCTGAAGTCGTTATAGTGTAATAAGGAATGGGTTATTTAAACATCAGCTCAGATATCTAGAACAAAAAAATAGTCTTCTTGGACTACTCTGAGAGTAAATAAAGTTGCTATAAAAAGTTTCTCAAATTTGCAGTTCGGAGTCGACATTAAACTGTAGGTCCCGCTAGTCATGGATAAGATTTTGATGGAATGGGGTCGCCGAAAGAGTATTTTAAATTACGTTTCGGTACTACGTTTCGGCAAGTGTTCTCATTGCTTTTCGTATTCTAAAAACGAACGTACATACGTTCCGTGGACGTTTGGCTAAACGGGGCTAAAGACTAATTCTACCTTACCTTGCTAATGCATTAATAGTTGAAAAGCGCAGATACTGTGATTTTTTTTAAATGGATAAGTACTGAAAAAAGTACTAAAGTACTGAATTTTTCAACACTGTGCAATGCCCATGTAGATGCCCTGCCTCAACTGAAATAGAAGTTATTTATGGCCTCTTTTATGACAAATTCTATAAACTTTGTTTGACTGCGTAAATGAGTAATATTCCTCGGTATTTAAATACAGTTTAACATTAATACAGACTCTTCCGAGTTTGAATTTAATAGCAAATGTACAGTACGTTGCATCCATCAGCATTTTAAAAAAGGCTACCGGGCCCTTATGCTCAAGAGACGGGTACGCGAGGAGAATGTTAGAAGTTCTCTACATATTGGCTCATATTTTTAAATGCCTTAATCGACAATTTTATTTTGTTTACATTTAGCAATCAAAAAAATTTGTTCATCAAATCTATTGGATTGTTTGTTCTTCAATGAAAATAATAACTTTCTAGGCATTGTTATTGTCTTAAATGTCAGCAGTAACTAAACTTAAGGGAGCTTAAGCTAAACCCTTACTTAAAATGCGGGATGTTGGCTGCAAACAGGCTCATTCGCCGAACTCACCGTTCAAGTTTCAAATTGTTTTCTTTTTAAAAGCTTTCCCTTACTTGAACCATTCGATATTTTCATCCTCAGTTTTTGTTAATTGTGGGCACAAGTTTGACGGTGTTGTAATCTTTTTTATACGATTCTTTAGTGAAAGTGAACCCACTTTAGTTTGTTGTCTTCTATTTCCCTGTGTTCCCCATATAGTACTTGCAAGCGGTAAATGTCTTGCTATCTAAGCAATCTCTCGGAATTTAAAGGCCGATTTGCCATCAATAAATGTATGTCTCTATCTTTGTTCGGTATTCTGGGCTATTAAACTTGTAATAATTAGACACTGAAAAAATAAAACTCTATTGAAGCAGAAACCCAAACTTAAAAGACAGTGTATAAGGCTTCAATTGAAATATGTATGTATTGCAAAAATTTAGATCGTAACTTTGCAATCCATTGTATATGTACATACATATGTACATATGTCTTTATGGCATATTGAAATTCATGCGCCATATACTCGTAAAAATACAAAAGTTAGTCTCTTCATAGCAAATAGTTTTATTACCTCTTAAGTAAGCGCCATAAAATCCTTAATGAATTGATATTTTTTAAGGCTCGGCTATTAAAAAATTTCAATTTCAGAATTTCAGTAGAGTATTAGTATGAATATGTATGCATGTAATGTATGAGTACGTAATTAAACAATTATAATGGTAAATGCATTGCAGTCTGATAATAAGAAATGGAATAAAAAATTACATTAGCAGTTGCAATGTGAATGTCCTTTCATAATGCAAAGGATGAAATTTTAATTAAAATGTTAAAAAAAACTGAAATGCGTTCATTATCTAATCGCTCGATACAATACAGCTGCTGCTGTTGTTTGTTCAACAAACCATTAAATGGCAAAGCTGGCAACTGGCAACTGAAAGTGCATTCAATGTAACGTAACGATTACACCCATAGAAATAGTGTCAGTCAATGTTGGCATGCGCCAGTAGATACGTACATATGTACGTACTCTGTTCCATATGATGTAACAGTAATTTCTTTCTATTTTTTTCTTTCTTTTAATTCTTTTAATTAAAAACTTTGTTTATATATTTTTTTGAATTTGTTTACGCATAAATTTCAGCGGAGGAATAAAATTTATTTTGTTTTGTTTGTTTCTTTATTTTCATTTGTTTATTTGTTTATATTATAAGACATGACCTTTCCAACATGAAGTACCCAAAGAGTTTAAGGGTATAAATTAAGACTTTTGAGACAACCACCACTCATGCGTTAGGGATACAAAACCAGAGATGGTAAATTTGAATTGCTTTGAATAATTTAATAAATTGTAAATAAAATAATATCTTCCAAATATCTTCTTTATTATTACATCGCTTTGATTTTTTCGAAGTAGCTAATATGGCCGACTTCCAAAATGTTAGTTGCTTTGTGTTTGAACAAAATATAGTGTCTCATAAAGCCGCTGTACAAAATATATACAATGTTTTCTATTTCAAAACGTCGTCAATGTGTATTTTTAACGTAGTCAAATAGCAATCAGGCAACGGATTTATAGTTGATGCATTGTTTGGGAACTTTGCATATCTACATAGTTTATATACAGTAGTAGAACTGCATACAAACTTTGTATTGATATATTTTGAAAGTCAGCCTATCTGGTACATAACTTTAGTAATCGATATTAAAAAATTTTTAATTCGAGTTTCAGTTATTATTATTAAAAAGAACTCCCTATTTTTTGTTATTATTTGTAATATAACCTAGAAACTAGGAATTTTTATTGAAAGTAAATGCTTTAAGATAGTTTTTTTGGATGAACAGGTCAAAGAAATTATTGTCTATCGGAAACTCTAATCTTGTTGGCAATTTATGGATTCCGCTCGTTTTTTGAGTCCAAGCATGAAGCAAAGCCAATTTTTGGTACCCTGTTCTAAAGTTAATCGTATTCCAGTGAAAATATTCTACATTGATTAAAAGACATGGTATTCTGAAGGGAGTATATCTAGGCTGAGGTACATACAACTTCACATCCGCTGGTTTTCAAATAGTTTTTTGGCCGCCGCCACAATATGTAACCGAGCGAATCTATGATAGACAATTATGGCCTCGTGTCTGGTTGGTTGCTTGTTTAGGTCGAATTAAGTGTTGTCTATATATGTAGATCTCCCGTGATAGTTAGATTAGGTTAGAGGACGTGTACTTGTCAATTAAGACAAGTACAGTACCCGGAGGTCGAATTGACCCATTGCACAACGTCCTAGTTTCTCACACCTCTTATGTTGCGTGGGTTAATTTTATACATGAGTGGTGGGTCCTACAGTTTAAAGACGACTCCGAACGACAGATTTTTGAGAAACTTTTTCATGGCAATTTTATTTACACTCAGAGTTTTTACCAGAAATATGCTGAGAGGAAGTCACCGAAGAAATACTTTTTGTATTTTGTCTTAATGTCTGGCCTGGGGCTCGAACACTGGCTTTACGTCTAATAAGCCAACACATTACCTACTAGACTACGGCGACTGCACTGATAGTCTCCCGTGATAGTCTGACACAGTTTTTCTGATTCCACTAAATACTTAGCGTTACCTTGGCGTAATCAGTATTCGGCTTGGATGTAGCTTTTACCCGTTGGCCGCGCTTCACATATAATATTTTATGCTTGAAATGAATTCATTAAGAAAACTATTCGATGTAAAATGTATTTCTTTTTAAAACCATCAAACAGCGTTTCAGATATGCGATATAGTCTTTCAACATCGCTCCTTGCCTTTGAATAGATCCTGCTTGTTTTAAACATTTTGAAATGGTCACTCCTATCTACTGAGCAATATCGTCTTGCATCTGGCACAAATCTTGATACAGTAATGTTTTCAATTTATGGTCTTCAAACTATTTCGGCTGTCCCAGACGTTCTTTGTCTTCAAAGTCAAAATCGCTATTTTTGGAACGAGCAAACCACTCGATACACTATGTTTCTGATAGAACGTATAATTCCATAAACAAACGATGACTCGCACTTGCAGATTTCTTCTCAAAAAAGTATCTCAAAAAACTTTCCACCAATACGGTTTTTATTTGCAGTTTGAATGACTTTTTATCGTGAAAGAAATAATGATCTGCACAACCAAACCAAAAATGTTGACTGATTGCTCTTTTCAAATGATGCATACATTATTGGTATAAAACATCTCATAAACAAGTGGGGCCATCTAATGACGAATGATCGACTTTTAAGTTATGGTCACTTACTTATTTTGTTATTACAACTCTTTAGTCACGACCTAGCTTGTCCTGTCACCAATAATTAATTTTATCCATGAGTGTCGGGACCTACAGTTTAAAGTCGACCCCGAACTACAGATTTTTGAGGAACTTTACGTTGCTATTTTATTTACTTCCAGCATTTTTGCCAGAAGACTGCTAAGAGGAAGTCGTCTAAGAAATATTTTTTCATACTTTGTTTTTTTCGTGATATTTGAGCTGAGATTTGAACCACTGGCTCGCGTCTAATAATTCAATTATCTAATTATATAAATGATGTGGAAAAGAATTCGACGTTTTTTAATAGTTGTAGAATTCAATGTATATTCTTTCCAAGTTTTTTTTCTTATACACTTCCTACGATAATTAAGAACGCGAATTAGAGGTTTCGAAATCTGCAAATATCTTGAGCGATATTCAAATATTTTGACGTCAAAATACATTCAATAATCGTATATTATCGAAGAATAATAATGCTGAAGTCGCCGAAGTCTAGTAGGTAGTGTGTTGGCTTATTAGACGTAAATCCAGGGTTCGAGTCCCAGGCCAGACATTAAAAAAAAATACAAAAAATATTTCTTCGGCGACTTCCTCTCAGCAGATTTCTGGCAAAAACTCTAAGACTAAATAAAATTGCCATGAAAAGTTTCTCAAAAATCTGTCGTTCGGAGTCGACTTTAAACTGTAGGTTCCGCTACTCACGTATAGCATTAACACACACAAAATAAGTGGTATGAGAAACTATGTCGTAATCCTGACTGAAGGGTTGTAATGGCCAAAAGCATATACTTTTTACTAACCAAAGCATTATTATTATTATTTTCCATCTCTGACCCGATTGCTTATGTTCTCGCATTAATGTGAGTTAAGAACGAAATAAACAAACAATTGGGCACATGTGCAACTAAGCGAGTTTATGATTGAGTGATACTTGAAATGCACTTAATTGATCAAGAGCATTTTAAGGTGATGGCACCAAAAAGGAATTCAACTCAAAGTAAGTGTTGACACATGCCACGTTGCTAGAGGTTTTCTTTCTTTGTTTTGAGACACAGAAAACTCCTCACGGAACTAGTGTACCTTTTATAGGAGTACTATTTAGTCTCTTGAAATTTCTTAAGGTAATTTGGAGAGTAGAAAACTTCACAAATATTATGCAGGCTCTTGAATTTTATTTACGAAATATTTTCTTCTTTAATGTTCTTTGCATTATAATGGTGCAACACTAATACTATACTAATAAACCCCAATGCATTGCATTCCGATAAGTCTGCTCAATTGACTGCCTTATTGCATTCGGGTTTGTTTGTACGAATATTCGATAATTAAAATATTTTATGAGGTGTTACATGTACATAAAAAGTATAGAATTTGAATAGCTTTGAAATAAAAGAAATCAATATTGTCTGGAAGAAAATCAAAATAAAAAAAACTCCCACTTGAATGAGTGAAGACAAGATGTTTTTCAAAATCCAAAGTAAATTTCAAGCGGGCATATGTTTTTCGAATCGATAGACAATAATTTTACAAAAAATTTACGAAATGGAGAAAATAAATTTAAATTTTTAATAAAGTTTCTTAAAGGCATTCATAATTTTCTGTTTGTTTAATCGTGCCATAAAATTTTATTATGACCCGATGTGTTTAATTGTTGCCATATTTTGTAAATTTGTATGAAAACAGATATCAGCATACATAAATGAAAGGGATTGTTTTGTTTCTTTTGTTTCTTTTGTTTTTGTTTTAATGAAAGTGTTAATTGAATACGAAATATGTACCATAATGCATTTGTTTAAAAAAAATACAAAGTAAATAATCTGTATATACAGACAGAAAGAAAGAATATTTACAATTTACAACAAAACAGGCTGAAGGAAAAAAAATTGGGTCAGTTTTCTTACAAAAGCTGCCATATGTTAACACTTGCACACTCGATTTAAATCTTTTCTTCATTGTTTTTTCCTCTTCTTCACTTTTGCCATTCAGTTCAATTATATTTTCATGGATTTTAATTTAAACAAGTGTTTCACAGTATCGTAGAAATAATCTTGAAATCATTGGTAATTTATTGACACCATTTTTTTACGCTTTTCATGTGCTTAACAAAAAACTTTTTTTTTTGTTTAAATCGTTCAATTTTAAAACAGATGGTTTAATTGCTCAATTCATTGGGGAAAAGAACACCCTCTAAATTAGGTTACACGCTTATTATTGGCAATGACTTGTTCGGATCCACTGCTTTTTTTTCCAAACTCGCATGTTGCGTTGGCATATTTATGAATTGACGACAAAAATTTTAAAATTTATTGGAAGAAAAAAAGAGCCGCAATAATGCGGAAATGGCGGGCGGCACTTGAAACAAAATACAAAACATTGTGACAGAAATTGCAAATAATAATACATCAGATTTATAATTTATCAGGATGCAATCCTGTTTTTTATTATTTTTAGATGTATGTATGTGCATACGTATAGATATATGACTGTACATATAGGAATCGTACCCATGCATTGTGTTGAACCTAGAAAAGTTGATTTTGAAAGGGAAAAGTGAGATAACTGTATGCGGATATTGTAAGCGATAGGAAAGGTTAGGACGATAACCAACGAACTTTCTTTGTAAGGCCAATAAAAATGTGCAAAACGAAAACGTTGGCTAGCTAATACGTAAAAATGTACAACTGCCTATAACAAGTCAATTTATTACAATAAAACACATTCCTTTACGGTGAAATTACAAGCACCATTATCTTGGGTATTTCATAAATTTATCAATTTCAACCATCCTCTCCTGTATAAACGCTCATTAAAACCCTTCAGTCAGGACTACAACCTAGCTTCTCAAACCACTTACAATGTAGTGTGGGTTAATTTTATACGTGCGTAGCGGAACCTACAGTTTAAAGTCGACTCCAAGCGACAGATTTATGAGAAGCTCTTCAAGACAATTTTATTTATTCTTGGATTTTTTGCTAGAAATCTGCTGAGGAAATATGTTTTCATATTTCGTTTAATTGGAGATTTCCGACCTGAAGCTAGAACCGTGGCCTCACATCTAATGAGCCATCTCATCATCTACTAGACTACAGCGACTCCGATATTCCACCAAGGAAGTAGATTTCGAGACACCGGTTAATGTATGAGAATTGTGCTTCGTTTTCAAACGGACATGGGTGGTGTAAAAGTAAGGAAATCAGATGATCTGATGATGATAAAATGATAACACTTTTGAATACTTCTTTCGACGCTTATAAATATACTTGTTAGAGTAAATTTCGCAATGAATTCTCGTATTTAGAACTGCTGACTTTCTCGTATATGTATGTTATTTTTTGATTCAACAAATAACATTGAATATTATGGCCACCCACTCTTTGGTTGACTTTGATTCAAAAATCAATGTCATAGTAAGCCTTTTCGATACTATTTCTTGATAATCAAATATTGATAAATGTTGCTGCCGTCTGCAAAATAGTAGATATTATTGAGAATTAATAAATGTTTAATTATCCGTACAAACATATCTGTCTTGTAATTAATAGTCTAGGATAAGACTTCGAAAATTTTGTAAAAAATAGGTTTCACGATTCCATAAGTTTGGTAGTGGATTTCTATGAATAATTCTTTACAATTTGTCATTGAAATTGTAACTAATTTACTACAACTATACGTGAAAGTAAAAACGAAAGCAATTTTACCAAACGATAAACCTATTTTTCTTTAATTTGGAACGTGCTTTATTAAACATACTCATATATGTATCGTTTTGATCCATTTTTTGATCTTCTAAGCGAAAAACTCATCACAATGCGTTCTGTTGGCTTCAATGGTATTTAAATTGAAACCATTTAAAGAGTTCTTCAAAGATTAAAACAAATGATAATCTGAAGGATGGATATATATATATATGATGAATCATCAACGTGTCTCAGATTCTATAATGTTGGAACACAATAATTTCTTTTGCTGATAGAGGTCAGAATCAATCGCTTGACTTGATTCTACAAACTCATAATAAACATCGAGTACCGAGTTCGCTTGTTAATTCAGTTTTCTTCAAATAGTTCGTAATTGTTTGATAATGAATTCCTGTTTGCCTATCAATTTCCACACTGGTTATGTATGCATCGGTATTCCTTCATCGACATTTTTAATGATTGAAAATTCATCTTCGTCATCAAAATTATCAGATCGGATACGACAAACCATTTCGCTACTATTTTTTGGACACATTCTTTTCATTTTGCAACCTCTATATAGTCCCTCTTTGATTCCTCTAAATTACTCAAATTTACTCATTTAATTTTAGTGTGCACATTACATAAAATTTTGTGAAAATCAGTGAAAGCTAGCCGGTTATAAAATGAGAAACTTTTCCTATATCTAAGAATTCTGAATTCAGAATTTCACAAATGCAATAATATCGTTCCTGTTTTCTTAAATTTTCAGATGTTAATCGTTGAAGTTATTCGATCGCAAAATCAAGAAAGATTCTCCAATGGCAACGCTCTATCAAGACGTTATATTTTTATGGATTTCGAAATTCCCGATTGGTTGGTGGAATGTTACAAGAAAATTGGTATTTTTGGTTTTGGAGCTGCGGTCAGTCAATTAACAACCGATATTGCCAAATATTCCATTGGGCGTTTAAGACCACATTTTTTAAGCGTAAGTATTGTTCTGAAATCATTTATTTAATTACAATCAAAACAATTACACTTAATTAGGGGTTAGGGCCATTATTACAACTTGCCGTTAACTAAAGGGAGGATTTTAACGGGCGGATAAATTGTGTTTTATTATTTTAAGTGGACAATAAGGTAGAAGTAAGCGTTAAGCTAAAGGGAGAATCATCCTACTGGTAACTTAAAGATAAGTTTATGTCTGAACTTGCCATATTATATGCTATTTTCAATATGGCAACTTTAAACGAGCAAATACAACAAAAAAAGGGCCTAGTCGTTGCCACTACGTTTAAAAAAACTTGTTTCAATGAGCAGTTTTATCGACATTGCTCCGACGCTGCCATATTTTTGCAAAAGTTAACTTTATTTTATCATTAGGTTATAATAACGAAAAGAAGTTAAAGGTAACTTTAAAGTTCACTTTAGCTAAAGTGACCTTTAACTAAACCCAACTTTAAATGTTTTATTATTTTGAAAAACATAATTTTGTTAACAACATAAACAATGATGGTATTTTGAATGTTTCCCCCAAAATATGAAAGTGGATCGCTAATAAATCAAGTTCTCTTATTTTCTTTTTACTATTGTCTTGAATATTAAGAAAGAAAAAAAAGAAAGCGCAACATGATCCATCTTTGCAAGATATTTTGTCATCTAAAAATATTGGGGAAACAAAAATAAATTTCACAAAATTTTATTAAAGTTTGTCGCCAGCTGTTGTCATGTTCTTGTTTCAAAAACTCATTCAATGTCTGCCAGCCACTCAACCAACCATGCACTGTTCAGCAACCACAATTTTTTTAAGTTGTTATCTTCAAGAGTTTCACCCTTCTTCTACTCAAAATAAATCTAAAAAATGATTTACGTTTGTTGAAGTTTTTTCTGAATTATTGGAGTAATTAGGCGTGGATATGATTATTATTATTAAAAAAAAGAAATGTTGATTTTTTTACCCAAAGCAGATGTTGGCTGAGTTTTGTATTAAAAAAAGAATTCATTCTACTACTTGTGGTTAAAATGTGTATCAAGTTCATTTTCAAGGTTACTTAGACGTTCGAAGCAATCATATGATGATCTACGCATCCACTGAATCTAAATACAATATAATTTAAATAAAAAAAAGCATATAAAATGATAAATGATGACCGGACTGGACGGATATTAATAATAAAAATTGTATACATTACAAACAAAAATATTCTTTTCTTACGTCAATAACTTTTTTATATTTCGACAAAAATGCTTTTATTCTTCTGTATTTTTCAAAGGATTTACACTTTTTTTAATACTTTTACTTAAACTTGTAGGGAATTTTCTCAGACAGACGAAGTAAAATGATCGTTTTAATTGGCATTAATTGACAAGCATGATCAATAGTTATTGACGTTGTATAATTTTTGCATATTTTCAAAGAAATAAATGTTACAAATCAAATTTATTTTAATATTCATAGCATTTTGCTCCCAAATTATTATATTATTAATCATGTTTAGGAGATAGATAGACAGTGGCAGGAAGAAGTTTAAAATTGTTGACTGCCACATACCTGTGCGCGATCCCTTTATTGTATAGTCAAACCTCCAAGTACCCTAAATGCAATGAGTTCTAAGAACTATTCAAAAGCTTTGTAACCTGAATGGCCTAATGTTCGCCTTAAGTATATAGTCACTAAAGTACCGCTATGCGATGATCTGTGTTACTGACCTTAACCTACAGCGTTTCCTCAACCATATTGCCCCGACTAACTTCAAAATGTTTCCCAATACATATTAGAAAGATTAACTTCCTGCCTAGAGCTCTATTAGCAAGTATTTTTTTTTTCTGAAATACAGTAACGACGAACAGTTCCAAATAAATGTTCTAATGATACATGTTCTTCATCACAGAAACTACTTATTGGACTTTAAGCTTCTGTCCCATATTCCTCCAATAAGTTTTATTACTCTGTTCTATTGTAAAGCATTTCCCAATATTATGGAGTTTTGTGGGTATTGTCATCATCTTAATCTATTACGTCACTATAGTCTCTGATGAACCTCAGGTTACAACTGCTTTCCATTATCCTAACCTTTGTCTCCATCGGCTCGAAGGACCAAAATGTTGAGGTGAGTGGCGAAATAAAATAAAATATTTGCCGATAGTTAGAATAACAATTCTGTTATATTATTAATAATTCACAATCACACAACCACACGGTTGTACAAATACTTAAGTTAAGCTTAAAATTAGGGTGGTCAGCGTGAACAGTCTTCAATAACACATGAAAAGGTTTTAAATTCAACGAAGCGTCTAGTTCAGCCATAGCACTGGTTCTCACTGCTCCATTCGTGCCAGCACCTCTGCATCTTATCCAACATCACTTGAACTGCATGGTTTTTGTCGATTTCGAATAGGCTTTCGTTCAGCTGAAGCACCGGAATATCTGGAGCTCACTTGAGAGAAAAGAGGTCCCACGCAAATGAGCCCGTCTCTTATAGGCCCAGTATACAGCATTTCAATGTAGAATCTTGCATGTAGGGGTACATACCTATTGATATTGCTTCAGATATCCGACAAGCATGTATTCTCTCCCCATTGGGACATTTTTTGGCACCCAATTAGTATGGAACATTAATCTGGCTTATGTTGATGATATTGCTTTAATTCCTCGCAGTGGAACGAGACACAAGACAAAAATGTCTTGAAATGTGCAATTTGCGCATCTACGTCAACAAAATAAAGTCTAAGCGGGCGAACAACTCACAGAGCAGTCGTATCCTTCTTGACAATAGGCCTGTTGAAGAAGTGCCAAGTTTTTCTTATCTTGGCAGGCAAATCATCCCAGATGCTACTGCCAAAAAAAATCGAGGCTCGACTTGCGAAGACAAAATTTGCACTTCATCAAAAATTATGGCGTTCTCGGCAACTATCACTTATGAGCAAAATGCAGCCTTTATTACCTGTTGACTCAGGAATATACTTTGCGTATGGTGGCCACACAACTGGTTTCCAATTCAGAGCTTTGAAGAAGTTGCAAACAAACTCCAATTGCAGTAGAAATGAGATTGCGGAAATGTCGCTGGATAGGGCACACACTGCCCTCGCATGGAACGTGAAGTCGTTGTCAGCAAAGAGGGATGTGGTGGTGAAGCTTGTTAGAAAAGCTTAAATCTACTTATAAAGATCTGAGCTGGACGCACGTTAACAGTCTGGCTCAAAGTTGCCCGATTCGTTGTGTCTTTCACGGCATTGTTAAGCCAACCGGTGGAGCGATATTTCTCAAGCAGCATAATAAGTTGTATGCATGTGTGTTAAGTGCATTTGTATGTAATTTTGAAGATAAATTTTCATTGAAATTCTTGTTTTCTTTTCATTACATGTGAGCAGCATTATTATTTGTCCAATTTATATGTACGAGTATGTATACGATTTTTTGTAATTTTTAAATCTTTGAAAAAACAAAGATTGAAACGTTTTTACGGTTGCACATTCCTGGCCACACCTGAGTAAAACAATCAACAGTTGTGGTACATACAATGAATGACTGACTATCAAATATTCAATGGAAACAAACAAAAAAAACGAATCAATTGTATAATTAAGAATGGAAGTTAAACACAATTGGCGAACGACTTTAAAAAGATCTGAGGTGACGGATTTATAAATAAAATGAAAAACAAATGCACAAATGCGCTCAACGGATATTTTCTTGCCAATATATGCCACCCAAGGAAGAAATATGAAGAAAAAAATTGTTTTTGTTATAAACAAAAAAATATTCTCACACTTTTGTAAAATGATCCGTTGGAGATGGATTCGTATTGCAGCATTAGGAAAAAAAAAGATTACACAATAATGGTGTAACGAAATTGGGAAAAAATAAAGGAGGATCAGCAGTAAAATACTGTGAAAAACAAGGAATATAATACTCGTTCTCGTACTCACGCTCATACTCCTCTCTAAGTAGCTTTTGTGTTCATTTTTAAAAGAAATAAAAAAAACAAAAACACTGGCAAGTCATGGAATGGACTCAAATTGCATAAAATGGAAATGAGAATGAAAATGAAAATAAATATTAAATCTGCCAAATCATTATGACACTGCATATATGTATGTATGTATGTGTATGTGTAAAGTTATTAAATAAATAAATATCTTTGAATAGATCTAATTTGAATTTAATACGAGATGCAGGTAACGAATGTAGGAAAAACAAAAGGCGTTAAAAAAGCTGCTTAAAAAATGTAAATGCAAGCAAAAGAAAAATCGCAACCAAAAAAATTTTAATTTGGTTTTAATTTTACCTTAAGCACCATTCAAATTACACATGGTATACGGTTCATAAATATCTCTAATAAATCAACATATAAAAAGGAAACCCCATTCACATTATACCCCAAAAAAAAATTAAGTGGAAAAATGTAAACTAAACAGTAGCATTTATGCGTCTGTCCAACCGCCAAATGTCATACACAATATTCGAATATATTTCTGTTCGATATTGATAGCAAAAGTGTCGAACACGTTAGTCTATTGCTAATAAAATCGTAATGTGAACAGAATTTGTAAAGAATTAATTGATCGATATCAAACCAACTCGAAAACGGGGATTTGAATAATTTATAATTTTCCTTCCATTCGCATATAGAAGTTGATGTGCACTTATCGCAATCAGAAGAACGTGTACCATTAAATCTGGAAAACAATAAATTATTTGTAGTAGTAGCTAAAGCTGAAGCTGATGTCATAATAAAAAGGCTAAAAAGAAAGTATGCGAAAAGATTACTTACTTAATTGGCCATTAACAACCCGATTAACGGATTTAGGCCTGCCTTAACACATCCTTCCAGGTGCCTCTGCTTCTTGCGCGCCTACGTCAGTTGGTCACACCATTCGATGGCAAGGCTTCCCCGATTTGGTCCTCCCAACGCAAACAAATTCGTCCTTCATCCTTCTCCATTCGAACGACATGGCCGAGCCAGCGCTGCCGCTGGATATTCATACACTGTCGCTGAGGAGCTCATGCAGCTCACTGTTGGATCGGATGCGGAAATCATCGCCAAGTCCCACTGGCCCGAGATCTTATGTAGGACTTTTCTCGCGAAAACTATCAAGGCTGCTGCATCAGTGCTTAATAGTGTCTCCTCTGAAACTGAAGAAATTATGCAAGAATAATATGTGAATTTATGAACAAGAAGTCACCGTAGTTTAGAAGGTTGTCTGTTGGCTTATTAGACGTGAGACCACGGTTCAAATGGTTCTGGCAAAAACTCTGTGAATAAATGAAATTGCCATGAAAAGTTTCCCAAAAAATCTGTCGTTCGGAGTCGACTTTAAACTGTAGGTCCTACCACTCACATATGGAATTAACACACACAGCATGAGTGGTGTGAGAAACTAGGCCGTAATCCTGACTGAAGCGTTGTAATGGCCAATTATGTATATACAGTGGTGGCCTTATAATTAGAAACGATGTTTCTGGAACAGAGTTCTCTGGAGTGACAAATCTAAGTTTAATTTGTCCCAATCTGATGGAAAAACGTATGTAAGACGTCCTCCAAATAAAGCTTTTGATCCCAGGTACACAGTGAAAATTGTAAAACAAATTAACAAACATACATGTTGCTAAGTCGTTTCTAATTATAAGGCCACCACTGTATATTATATGTAATATGTGAATTTATGAACAAAACACAGATCAAATTCTATAATAAATGCATACAGGCTATCATTGATTACAGACTACCAACTACAATCTGTCAAAGAAGGAATACGCGTGTGCATTTGACATTTGGCGACAATGGACAGATTAATTCTGCTAATCCACTAAATTACATTAAATGGAGATTTTACAAACGTGATGCATAAAGTAAATGTAGTAAAAACATGCTAGCATTTCAGCGGCACACTGACAAAAATGTATAGGCCGAGTCACATAGAAATCATCATAAGTTGTGGTTAGACCTGTTGATTATGTACCAAAGCAAACTAATGCACCAAATTGCCCAGAATTCTAACCATAAATAAAAAAAAAAGAAAATTTGCATGATTCAAAGACCACTGTTTAAAATTAAATAGAGAGCAGTAGGAAGTGGAGTTCTGCCAACCACATGGCAACAGAGAATACTATGAAGTGCCTTAATGAAAGACATTTCAGAAGAAATGAAAAAAAAAATATTAGAAGCTATGAAATTCGCCGTAGTATAGTAGGCAGTGCGTTGGCTTATTAGACGTAAGGCCACGGTTCATACCCATGGTCAGACATCAAAACGAAATCATAAAAAAAATTTCTTGGACGACTGCCTCTAAGCAGATTTCTGGCAAAAACTCAAAAATTTCTCAAAACTCTTTCGTCTGGAGTGGACTTTGAACTGTAAGTCCCACCACTCATGCATAAAATTAACAAACACAACATGGGTGTTGTGAGAAACTAGGCCGAAATCCTGACTGAAGCGTTGTAATGACCAATTATGTATGTATAATTACCAACAATTCACTTGAGAGCTAAGAACTTTCAATGCATTCCGAAAAAGCCATTGTTTAGTGTGGGTTTTGAGTTGACACTGTCAACGGCGAGTGCTATATTTCGATGACTATTAACTTCTTTTGGCCCGAATTGGATAATCTGGATGTCAACGGCATGTGGTTTCAACAGGACAGTGCTACGTGGCATACAGCTCATGTCACATTATATTTATATTTAAGGGTAAGGTCTTCTCACGTAGAGGTGATGTGAACGGGCCACCGAAAGTTTGCATTATAGCCTCGTAAGGGTTTTCGTAAATCGCAGATGTATTTCAAACCACAGTGGTCCTCAAAGCCAACATAAACCATGTTATTGGTCTAATTATGATTTATGTCTCTCGAAAGTCTGTCGACTCCGAAGAATTTAAACTGTATGTGCCGCCACTCAAGTATAAAATTAAAACGCACATCAAAGTGTGAGAAACTAGGTCGTATTCCTGACTGAAGGGTTATAATTACCGATTATGTACCATATTTAGTTGATAATTTAATTGCATTACAACTCTGATCTTAACTAGACAGCCAATATTTAGTAAATTTTTGCCAGCGAGATAACTCACACCTGTTGATTTATTATTATTTCACATACATTCGTACATTTTTAAATTATTTTAATAGCATTTTTTAATATAGTAGTGACTAGTTTTTCTTTCTTTTTTTTCTAACACCATAAACTAATTTATTTTTGATAATGAAATGCCTTCTATTTAAGACATTCTTGTAGTTGTAACGTATTTTCTTATACGAAAACGTTTAAAACCAGAAGTGTGTTGTTGAAGTGTCATTGGGATAAATGCGCTTTAATGTTTGAATTACGCATTTAAAGCACGCAACATTAAAAATTATTTCACAAAAAAACTCAAAAAACATGTATAAACGATCATTACGTTATTCTATGAGAGTGTAAACGTAGTCAAATTATGAAAAAAATGGCAAAATTTTACATTTTAAAATATCGTATATAATATGTACATGAATGTTTATATGAATTTATTATGATAATTATTAACAATAAATTTATTATCAATTCTAAATAATAATTGTGTATTTATTTTTACATAATTTAGGTTTGCTCACCTATAATGCCAGATAATACGACATGCGATGATCCTCGAAATCTAGGCAAATACATTGTAAAGTTTACGTGTGGCAATGTGGAAACGACGCAACGTGTACTAAAAGAA
Organism: Sarcophaga variegata; assembly: GCA_932273835.1. NCBI lineage: Eukaryota > Metazoa > Arthropoda > Insecta > Diptera > Sarcophagidae > Sarcophaga > Sarcophaga variegata. The sequence goes on along the minus strand of OW026360.1, from coordinate 48,322,207 downwards.
TCTAGACTTTCGTTTCCTAGTGGGCATTCGAGTTTTGCCTTCTATACAATGGTCTATTTAGCAGTAAGTCAATTAAATTTTAACCTCAAAAGCATTTTAAAATTTACTGTATTTAATTTATTTACTGAGTTTTACTGTGTTTTAATTTTTTGCAGTTATATTTACAAGCCCGCATGACTTGGCACGGTTCGAAATTGTTGAGACATTTCCTGCAATTTGGTTTTATTATGATTGCTTGGTATACAGCTTTAAGTCGAGTATCCGATTATAAGCATCATTGGTCCGATGTGTTGGCCGGATCAGCAATTGGTTCCTTAACGGCTGTAGTAGTGGTGAGTTAATCTTTCGTATTTTAAATCAATGTTCGTACAGTAAAATGTTAGTCTGGCATGTGTTATTCCCAGTATTGCATCAGTAAAATTGCAGAACTTAGTAAACGTATTGCAATTTCTTTTTTGATATTATTTTATTGTTTGGCTTTAAGTCGACCTGGTGTCTTTGCCTTGGCCAGGATTTGTCTTAGACGCTTAAATAATAATTTGACAACACCAACCCCTTATACATTTTTAATAAATTTGCATTTCATTTATATTTCCAAACGTTCACCTTCATTTTAGAGTTACATGGTGCCGGATACATGGTTTAATTGGAACACTGTTTGGCCCACTGTTCATAGTAAAGAAAACTAGTTTCCAAAATGCAATTACAAAGCCTATGTTCTTTAATTACAGTATAAATGTAACTTCTTTTGCACTTAAAAAAAATCATAATTTTTAAATAAAAACAAAATTAAAAATTATAAAAGTAATGTTTTTCCATTCCATTACTCCTAGTTTTGGAAGGATTGAGATGTTTGGTTAAACGTTCAAAAAAAAATATAAAAAAGGAATACTATACTGGGAATATACCGAGTTAGCATACTAAAAGCTTATTTCCTAAAATTTAAAGTTTGTAAGAGAGACAAGGTGGACTAAGACAGGAAAATGTTGAGTTATATTAAGAAATGAATATTAATAGTAAAAATAAAAATTGCGAAATTTTACTAGTGAATGTAGAAGAAAACATTTATAAATTGCCTCTAGTATATTGTAAATGTAAATTTAAATCCATTGTTAACAAGATCACATCACAATTTATTTATTTATGAATTTTCTTTAAGTCTCATTGGAGCATGGGGAGCTAAACTGATACAATTTTGGACTGTAAATCTTAAATCATTCCAAAATACTCGAAATCTTCGCATTTCGTTTCGTTGAATTTTCCTTCGAAAAAGAATTAGCTACGTTGTCATCGTTTTGTCGAAGAGTATGGCCTGTACACTGCTACTTCCGTATACGAATTCCAGTTCCCAACTATATTTAACGAATGCTAACAAAACCTCGAAGCCATTCTATGATAGTTGTGACTTTTAAGATTGTAATTCTACAGAAAAACGCTGACTTTATTGCTTTGCCTTATTGAAGCCCGTATACATACATAACATACATAATTGTTCATTACAATCCCACACCACTTATGTTGTGTGTGTTAATTTTACGCATGAGTGTCGGGACCTACAGTTTAAAGTCGACTCCGAACGACAGATTTTTGAGAAACTTTTCATGGCAATTTTATTTACTCTCAAAGTTCTTGCTAGAAATCTGCTGACAGGAAGTCGCCGAAGAAATATTTTTTGATATTTTCATATTGATGTCTGATAGGCCTTACGTGTAATAAGCCAACACACTACCTACTAGACTACGGCCCGTATACCAAAGAATTAGGTTATCCGTCTTTTACCAGCTACACATAAATCAGATTTCCCTCTCACTTCCCTGGTAGCTGAAATTGGTAAGATAGTCGACCGATTAGTCTCTTATAATCTATGTCGTTGATCTATCAGCCCCTATAATAAGTGATTTTGCCTTGCACATATGTTGCAGTCTTTTCTGGAGACCTAATCACTTATTTCAGCCACAGAAAGCATAAACCTTTTGCATACGTCAGAAATTTAAAGAACTTGTTTTCAATTTTATCTGAATTCCATAACTTCTAGTACTTATTGGATTAAGAACATGTCGAGCAAGATATATAAGAAGACTACAGCCAACTCCAATGTACTGTACACTTTATCAATGGACCAAAAAATTTTGCTTTGTAAAGAACGAAACGTCTACTCTTGTTTTAATTTTTCCTGATTAAAAATATTAGCTTCTCCAGAATGATTCTCTTTCGAAGTGCTATCCACATTGTGCTGGATGGAGTGAAGTGAATTATTTATCTTACGGAATTAAAAAAAAAGACTCAGAAAATTTTCAAAAGTTAATGAAATATTTATTTTGGGAGAAAAATTATTGCCTTTTATTTACTTTTTAAATACTTGTCGGTGGTCTATTCGTTGGCTCTAATTTTAGGATACGTTCTCCAGCATTTCTACCGATATGCCACCAATGGCAGCTGTAATGATATCATCCAGGGCTGGAATTATGACTGGCTTCTCCCTATGTACTAGACACTTCATGTTTTGCCACATAAACTAGTTTATGGTTCCAAAACGTCAGGTTTTTGTATTGCATGCCGTGTGACATGTGTCATCACTTGTTTTTTTGACGTACTCATTAATACAAGAATGTCCATCGTTACTGAAGATAATTTTTGATAGAAACACATTTCCCAGACATGTATTCTTCCGTTATATGAAACTGTTAGGCTCCATATGTACATACATAATTGGTCATTACAACCCTTCAGTCAGGATTACGACCTACATACTTATGTTGGGTGTGTTAATTAAATCCATGAGCGGCGGGACCTACAGCTTAAAGTCGTTCGGAGTCAACAGTCCTGTATTTTCTTCGTACGTTATTAATATTTGATTAATTGCGTCATTAAAAATGCACTTCAAGTCTCAAAAAAAATATGAAATGAACACGTCAAAGGTGGCCATTCGATCGTTAAACAAGAAAGAAAAATAAGAAAAACCAAACAACACAAGACACTAATAAAACAGGTAAAACAGCAGGAACATTAAAAAGTCAAAATGGTCATGCAATTAACATAATAACACTTGCAGTTACATTAAAAGATACAAGATTAGAATCAGATAAATACTGTATAAATGTTACAACAGTCGCAGATAATGTGGCAAAAGAAAACTTGGAAAAAAAATTTTTTGTTTGAAAAAAATGTTCCATGGTCCCCACTCATTACTACGTGTCTAAATTAAATACGAAATTTTAGATACAAGCGGTAATTATTTTGAAAAATTCATATCTTTTGCGGCAACTACATTTATCTTGAAAAGATCAAAGAAGCAACAGTAAAACACGATTTCTTTTGAATGTTCAACTATCGATTCGACACGCAATTCATAATTAACGTGCTTTTAAACTCTTCTATTAAATTAAGTGTCCGAATGCATGGCATATAAGGCATCGTAATAGCAAACATATTTGATGTCATTTTTTGACTTGAATTGCAACAAATTACTTCCACAACAAACAGTTCATAAAAATTAAAATTCTTTATCAATGACGGGCAAAGAAAACCAGAAAAAAATATTTCATTCCACTATAAATTATTTGATTCTGCATATTTCCCTTATTGTCGAACCTGCTGACAGGCTATCAGAGATTAAATCTCAGTAATTAAATTTGACATATTCATACATTGTGTTTCCATTTGGTACCGATTGTTATAATGTTCCATTGATGAAAAGCATATTTATGTGCAATTAAGTGGTATTAATTGGTATGGGACCCTTAATTGATTCTGACTCCATTAGTGGATTGGTAAGTAAATTTCTGAATAATATTTTGTGTACATGGAGGTGAATGTGTAGCTGCCGTAGTCTAGTAGGTAGTGTTTTTGGCCACGGTCCAAAGCCCATATCAGACATATCCAACAAAACGAAATATGAAAAATTATTTCTTCGGTGACTGTCATTCAACAAAATTCTGGCAAAAGCTCTGAGAATAAATAAAATAGCATTTTAATCCAAATACAAATTATAAACAAATTTTCTAAGATCATATCGATTTACATATCTATCGATTTATTTCAGCATTTATAGTTCCATGAAGTTGCCGTGATCTAGTAGATAGTGTGTTGGCTTTTAGACGTTAGGCCATGGTTCAAATCCCAGGTCAAACATCAAAACGAAAATATGAAAAAATATTTCAAATATTTTAAATATTTAAATGAAATTACCATGAAGAGTTTCTCAAAAAGCTGTCTTTCGAAGTCGACTTTAAACTACAGTCCCGCCACTTATAGACAAAATTAACACACACAACATAGGCGGTGTGAGAAGCTAGGTCGTAATCCTGACTGAAGGATTGTAATGACCAATTATATACATATGTATATATTATATACATATAAAACGTATTACAATCTTCTATTGCTAGTAAACAGAATTCATTCTTCATATTTTGAACAGATTTAAACTGTAAATCTATATATTCTAAAATATGGATAGGCAGGGATACTCAGTAATAGAAGACATATAGTGTCCTTTCTACGTTTTGTAGATAATAAGAAAGGCTTCAAAGTCACTGTGTTCTAGTGTATATTGTGTTGGTTTACTAAACATGAGCTCGTGGCTCAATCCTCAGCACAGACATGTCGAAAAACGGAATATGAGAAATATATCGTTACCAACTTTCTCTCAGCAGTGGTGTGACAACAAACGCAGAACAGTAAATAAAATTGTCATGAAGAGTTTCTCATGGCCGTCGTTTAAAGTCGGCGTTAACACAATGCACATAGGAGATGTGAGAATTTAGGTCGTAATAATAACTAAGGGTTGTAATAACTAATTCAGTAAACGAGTATCGTTTCTATTAGATAATTTGCAAATCCCTTTGAATGGGCATTTATACTTAGTCATAGAATAAATATCGAACCCAATTTAGGTTTGTAGATTGTAAGAATCACTAATAATGATGATACAGGCCTCTATAATGTGTTTCCCAGCTTTGAATACTTGCCTCTTATAAACTATCTCACGGTGGACATTCGTGCGAAAATTATCCGATGCAAGATAAAGAATTTATCAAAAAAAAGAAAAGGTTGGTCCCAGTGGTATGGGGCCAGTACCACATAATGCTGAGGTATTCGGTGTGCTTATTAACTAAAAATTAAAAATACTTGTGAAAATTTAGAAATTAAGTCTCAATTTAATTCAAAATAACTTACGCAGTCAAATATTTATTTGCCTTACATTCTTAATATCGTATTTTCATATTAATACGCCTTCTAAGATTTTCCATGTTATGAAAACAAATGATTGGCCTCATACGGGTTTAATTTAGCAAAAAAAGAAATGTTTATCTGGCAACATTCTTTAAATTATTATTTCCACCATATTCTCATTGGAATATTTTTTCAAGTAAAGTTGGAATTATGGCTTCATTTTTCTCATAAAATAATTAATATCTAAGCATACTTTTGGGCTTCTGTAAAAAATAAATGTTGAATGTTGTCTTCAAACCTATAATTGAACTTTGTTTTGTTGTAATTTCAGGCAAATTATGTTTCGGATTTATTTAACAAGAAATCTTCAAAGTCCTATATGTTACCTCATTCCATGCAAGATGTACCACCACAAACGATAACATCAACATCAAATGGTAATTAATTAAAGATTAAAATTATTTAAATAAAAACAAAAAAAAAATCAAAAAGAAAACATTATTTATTGTTGAATTTATGAAGGAAAAGAAAGTAAAAACATAGAGAAAACATTGATAAAAACAATACATACACTATTCATGTGAAACATTCTATACAAATACAAAAAGTATTTATTTTTTGTAATAATTTTAAGTGTAAATTTAAGATATTAAAATTAGGAATTTTATGAATAATTTTTTATTTTTAATTTTATTTTTAATTTTAATGATTTAATTTTTTTTTGTTAATTTTATTTAAATACAGACTCGCAAACTCAGACTACTAAAGCATGAAATATACAATAATTAAATTAAATTAAATGTAACTAGTAAAAGTGATTTATACGCATGCCCATACACGTACATACACACATAGATAAAATGTTAAAAGATGAAACCACTTTAAAAAGCAATATAAGCAATATAATTCAATTCAATTCAATTGTTAAAAATTATTTACTAAATAATAAAAAAAAAAAATTATAAAAACTAAAGCAAAATAAAATATTAAAAACATAATGTTGTTGTACACTCGTTAAAAATGTATTTCAAATCAATTGTAGTTGACCAGTTGAGCACCTCAAGTGTCTTCCTAATTCTTAAGAGTATTAATTAAACTTAAATACTTAATTTAATAACTACAGCAAATTTATATCAAACAAATTCAAATTATTTACAATAAAAATTTTAATAAAAGCACCAAACGATTCATTGTTAAAAATTTCTAACAATAAATAGTTAATTATTATTATAAAAAAAAATATACTAAAAAATACATTTCTAGTTGCCTTAAGTAAGAATATAATTTATTTAAATAAAAACTTAAATCAACATAAAAATAATTTGGTCTTGTAATTTTCTTAAACTAAAAAAAAATGAATAAAACATTGGATTTAAAATTTTATTACACAGCAATAAAAATGGAAGTAAAACACATCTGTTGCATATCAGGAACAAGCAGATATTTCTATCTTAAGGCTGCTGTTGTTATTTTTTATTTACTTGATGAATTACCTAATAGTTGAGAGGCAAAAATTAACTTCTACGCCCACTGCATTAAGCGTAGCTATTTTGATTAATAATTTCAAAAATGTGTATTTGTTATCTTAGCTTCTCGCCTTTGATGTCGAAATGTTTTAAGTTTTTTATTATTGTACTAATAATATCGGGTGGGTTATTTATAGATTAAAATTTGAACTATCGGATATGTCGAACCTGCCAATACTTATGTCATTCTATTCTGTCCCAAAATTCAATGTCTTATCTCCACTGAACGTAATTAATCGATTTACGCTTTAGCAATGTTTGGAGTTATTGGGCCAACGAGAAACTGCACAATGATATCGATTTTGCCAAAAAAAATTAACTTTTCGGATGAAGTACATTTCCATCTTGGTAGGTACATTACTAAACAAAATTGCGGTATTTGGGGCTCAGAAAACCCACATGTGGTCTTACTGAAGCCAATGCATCCTTTACGAGTGAGTGTTTGGTGCGACTTGTGGAGCGGTGGCATCATTGGCCCATATTTCTTTGAAAATGAAAACGGCGCAATCATTACGGCCAATGAAGGCACCTATCGTGCCATGATAACCAATTATTTGTACCCGCTCTGCATTGATTTGATGTGAGCGATGTTTGTTACAATCGATTTTTGCGTCAAACGTTTGATGGCCATTTAATTAGCCGAAATGGTGATGTCAATTGGCCGCCAAGAAGCTGCGATTTGATGCCGTTGGACTATTTTCTGTGGGGCGCCGTTAAAGAAAAGTGTTATGTCGACAAACCAGAGAATTGAGCATTTGAAGGCCAACGTTCATGATACCATTCCCGAGAACACTCGAAAAACTGCATGAAAATTGGTACGATCGAATGAGGTACTGTGAGGCCAGCCGCGGCAGCCATATGAATGAAATAATATTCCATTTCTAACTGCAACAATTGTACTTCACAGCAAAAAAAATTTGCAAAATTTCGAATGGTTTTTGCTTTATTGCATTTTTAAATTTAAACTTGTAAATGGCTCACCCTTTACTACGACCATACGTCTATTGTATTCCCCTCATACTTTGTAGGGTATCCATATAGTACTCTTCCAAGCCTATAGCTCTGATAAATCTTAGGACTCTTCTCGGTGTCAACAATGCCAATTCCATATCCAGCACTTGGTATGCATTCAGGTGTTTTCTTTTGAGATGTATTAATGCTTGCCAATGATTCATCGTCACAGAATCTATATATGTATGGAGGGCGCCAAGTAACCCCATTCTAAATAAGTGTATTCTGAGTCTACAGTGCCCTGTCAAAACACCAATTATCAACTTCAGGTTATCCCTGGAGAGCTTCATATATGACTCCAATCTTTTCTTATTGTAATTTCCCAACAAACGTTTCGGTTGCTTCAAGCCCACTTGGCATGATAAGAGTATTTGCCTGCCTTTATCTTACTTTCGGTTGAGCATATGCAAATATCCGTCCATACTCCACTAAAGCCCCTTTCTCGCAATCACGTCTGCTTGCTGATTGATGATCATATCCACATGACCTGAGACCCAGCAAAGGGTAACATTATTGCACTAGTTTAGCATCCACAGGCTGTCCCATACTGTCATCGATTTTAGTCTTCAAATACTATTGCTATGATTTGTCTTTTGTATTTTCTATCCAAGTTGAATTGAGCGCATAGTTCCACAGAATAAACCTTCCCTTGGGCTCGAGGTAAGGCCTCGGTTCAAACCCGAAAGTCAGACAACTAAAACTGAAAGAAATATGAAAAAATATATCTCTCGGCGACTTCCTCTCAGCAGATTTCTGGCAAAAACTCTGCGAGTAAATAAAATTGCCATGAAAAGTTTCTCAAAAATCTGTCGTCCGGAATCGACTTTAAATTGTAGGTCCCGCCACTCATGTATAAAAATTAACGCACACAACATAAGTGGTGTGAGAAACTAGGTCGTAATCCTAACTAAAGGGTTGTAATGACCAATAATGTGTGTATGTTTTGTTATGTTATGGGCTCGGGGTATTCCACTCTAAACCAGAAACTCCCGCTCCTCTCCCAACATCCGTTCTTCACCCATCTTGACTGAAGTGATATTTATTATTGACTCTTAAGAAACTTGTTTTATAAAAAAACTGTTTATAAAATGATTAATAATAAATTAAATTTGTTTAAGCTCTTAGCAATTATTCTTCAATTTATAGGAAATCAAATTTCATTGTTTATTTGGTGATAATAAAACAAAAAATATTCATTTCAATACAATTCACACAGTTTGTCACGTTTTTGCGAAACAACGATACTTGGTTGTATTAATTTGAGTATATGTATGTATATTTAGTTAAATATGTACATAAGTATGTATGCTATTGTTATTAGAATAGTGAAAGGCTCTAATCACACGAGAACAATTTTTAGTCACATAATTTTTGTTATTTTCAAATCGCAAAGGATGAATATTAGTTTGGTATGAAATGTATACGTATAAACAACTTGGTATGGATTAGTGTTTTTGCATTAATTGGATTTTTAAAAAGTTGCATGTATTAGTTTTGTGCTGGTAATGCAGGGTTGTAGCTGGTTGAAACTTTATGCGACCGAAAAATCGTTCTCTTCACCTCTCTTGCCTATAAACTATCATTTTATGCCAGCACACAGTTCACAGTTCTCGTGTGATTAGAGCCAAAGGGTATAGTAATTGATAATAAAATAATATAAACAAATGCATACATACATATATTTTGTAGTAATTCTAAACATATTTCTCAGCTAAAATTTCCATAGAATTTTTCGATTTTTTATCATCGTTTGAACAAAGTTCATAAACTAATTACGATAACATTCCATATGATTCTAGACAGAATTTATACGAAATTTCACTGAGTATCAGTAAAAAAATCTCAGGCCTATCCCAAGCGTATTTAAAACACAACACGTGTGCAATAAAAATAAACAAAAATTATTTCCTCTCTCTGATTATATTTGAGAAATTTTATTTAATTTTTTTTTCTTTTTGTTTTTATATTTGTTTTCTATTTTATCAACAAACGAAAGCAAAACAACCCCTGTTTTAATTTCAATCGTTTCGTTTCGTCTCGCCTCTTCTAGTTTTCTTTTGTTTCATTTTAAATTTATTCTTCTTGCATTTAGAAACGTTTATATTATTCACTATCGGTCTGCATACCTACCTGCCAGTATTCGATTATTTTTGAGACGTTCTCCATTGCCGTTCTTTGTTTTCAGTTACATTTTAAAGTTCGTTTATATCACATCACATCGTTAAAAATGTCATTCGAATCTGATGCCAATTTAGATATTTTAATAGAATTCGATAAAGAAGGTTTAAATAAATTGTTAAGCATCTTAAAGGATGAATTACCACACAAAATACGTCAGTATAATTACCTGTACAGTTATTTATATCATTACGATACGTTGAATGAAAATCGCAATGAAATAAAATCGGACCGCTGGAATGTTCGGTTTTATGGTCATCGTTATGGAAAATTAGAAAATTGTACCATCATTACCATCACTGGCAGTAAGGTAAGTACATATGTATAAAATCTTTATAAGCAATAGAAACCATCATACATACTAATATTGTAGGTATGTATGTATTATAAAATATTATAAACAATAAACAGACATTTATGTGCCTTATGATATTTGTATTTCAAACATAAGAACTCTTGTCGATATTTCGCTACTAATTTTATTTATTATTATTTCTATATTTATTTAATATTAAATTATTAGTTTTGCAATAACAGCCGATGTCGAATTATGTTACGTATGCATCATATTCATCATGTTTTTTTTTAAAGTTATTAATAAAAAAATATGTGTAAGAAAAACTGATTTGTCTCGAAATTATCATTTTCGGCTTAGGCTGTTATGGCTAGGAACTACAGATTTATAATATATAGTAAATACATATGTATGTACGTTTTATTTAACGAGTACAATAAAATTAATAATAAACCTTTTAATTATACCTGCTATTTTGTATACGTACGTAAAATATTTGAATTGTTATCTTAAAAGACGTTAATTTTTTTAAAAATTTTTATTTTCTAAATAATTAATTTTTATTTTACTGTATGAACTATAAAAAATAATATGCAACAATGGCTGCAAATGAAATTCATTGCATTAAGTACTATACACACATACATACATAATTGGACATTACAACCCTTCAGTCAGCATTACGGCCTAGCTTCTCACACCACTTATGTTGTGTGTGTTAATTTGTATACATGAGTGGCGGGATCTAAAGTTTAAAGTCATCTTCGGACGACAGATTTTTGAGAAACTTTTCATGGCAGTTTTATTTACTCTCAGAGTTTTTGCCAGAAATTTGCTGAGGAAGTCGCCGAAGAATTATTTTCATATTTTAGTTTTGATGTCTCACGTCTAGTAAGCCAGCACACTACCCACTAGCCTACGGCGACTTTAAAAACGTATTAAATACGTACATTTTAATATTAACATCATATTAAATAATTATTTAATACGATATACCACTTGCTAGAAGCAAGTCTTTGGCCAATTCATTCACTTTACTTCAGAAATATCTTTCAGTGTAATTTTACAGTTCAACCAGTTCCTATAAATATTATCAAGAACGTATTTTCCTGTCTTTACAAGCGTGCCTTTAGCGAATAATTTTATTTATGCGTTGACTAAATTTCAAATATAATTCGAGTTTATAATTTTTTTCATTATTATGAATTACAGATAGAATTTGTCGATCCCTTGTTTCTACATGACGTTTAATTAATTACAGGTGGAATTTGAACTTGAGAAGTTTATACGAATTTTAAAGTATCCTTATCACTTTTGTTGAAGCCGCCGTAGTCTAGTAGGTAGACGAAAAGCCAGGGTTCGAACACCAGGCCATACATCAAAACAAAATGCAAAAAAAGCAGATTTCTGGCAAAAAATCCGAGAGTAAATAAAATTGCCATGAAAAGTTTCTAAGAAATCTGTCGTTCGGGGTCGACTTTAAACTGTAGGTCCCGCCACTCATGTATAAAATTAACACACACAACATAAGAACATAAGTGGTGTGAGAAACTAGGTCGTAATCCTGACTGAAGGGTCGTAACGACCAATTATGGATGTATGTATCACTTTTGTTAATGTATTTAAATATTGTATGTTTATTACAACAGCATTCTTATCAACTCTGGTGGCAATATCTTTTTGAGTGAAAACATATCAGTTTTTACATGATCCCAAGTAATTTTTTTAAATCAAAAAAAAGAACAAAACTAGCGAAATTAAATTTTTTTACTTTTTTAAAACCACAAATCGAAATGGATTATTTTTCATAATTTTTAAGGGAGGTTCTTCCAACTTTTTTTATTCAAATCCTTCTTAAAAACGATAAAACATTTGTTTTTCATACTAAATGATAATTATAACGAAAAAAGGGTCTTTAAATACTCTGCTTAAGAATGTTTTACTAGTTTTTATTGAACTCTGTATGGAAATGATTGAGACACGTTTGAGTATACTTAACGTTCAATACAGAAGATACTGTGCAATTCTGACTTATACTTATACTAACTTTGTAAGTACACATAGGCTTCTGGTGCGGTTAGATTAGTGAAAGCAGCGGACCTTCCTTGAAGAAAGAGATCCCACTTAGATTAGCATTTCGGTCTATTGTGAAACCACAAGAAAAACATTCCCGAGAGGAAACCAACCCAAATCCAAAAAAATCTGCAATCTTTATATTAGAGAGCTTAATCGCAAATGCCAAAATATGGGAGTTCAAACACCTCGGGGTTTTTAATCTTCTTGATAAGGGCAGCACACTAACACGTGAGGTGAAAGATAGTCTCTTCCTCGTCCTCAGACTCACTGATTCTGCAAAAGTCACTAGACGAAATTCCAAGACCAAAAGGACAATGGCTCGTAAGGTAGTAATAGAAGTGAGACGGTCCTCTTCTTATCTCTACATATACAGCACAGTCTAGCAATGTGAAATCAATGCGGTTTTTTTTAAATTCTTGAAAGGCTGAAATAATAAAGGAAATAAAATCAAGATTTTGAGCACCATTTTGTAATCAAAGCTTACAAAAGCAAACAATTTCTCAAAAAATCTGTCGTTCGGAGACGACTTTAAACTATAGGTACCGCCACTCAAGTAGTGTGGGAAATTAGGTTGTAATCCTGACCAATGACCAATTAAGTAAGTAATTAATTAGCAATCCAATCACTTATCTGCTTATTCTTCACTGTTTTTCCAGCACAAAACTGGGCTTAAGTCAATACATATGTATGTAAATATAAGGTCTAAGTGTAGGGTAGAGAATGTATTTTAAGAGTAAAACTTGTGCAGAATATTTAATCACATTTAAAACTTATTTACAATAAATATATTGATTTATTGAGCTAAAACGTTTAAACATTTCTTTTTATTTCTTACTAAGAATAACGATTACGTTGTAACGGCATTTACATTGGAGGAGTCCAGAGCTGAATTGAAGGAATGCTTGCGTAGGACAAATTTCATACTTTGGGATCACAAAGACCTTAATGTCATGTGTGACGAATCCGTATTTAAAGCGGTTAACGAAGTTGTTTGTGAAAAGGACAGCAAATGGTTGTATTTGCCATTGGAAAATATCCTGCATATTACAACCAAGAAAATAAGAGAATTGCCTATGGATGAGTGAGTATATATTTTCGAATATTTAAAAATTATGTGTAAAACAAATATTCTCTTCTATAGAGTTTTACCAGATGATTTATATGTCGCACCATTAGATGCTCTTAAACACTCCAAAATAATCGATGACCATTGGTACTACAAAACGGAAAATTCTTTACAGTTGATACAGCAATCGATACAACTGAATGGAGGCACTGGTCTATTCCGTCGTGGCTCGGAGCAGCCTATATGTTGGATATCCACAAATGATTTCTTTACACCGGGGTTAGTAATCAATTAGTTCTTGAAAAAAAAAGAGAGCAACTCGATTAAATAAAAATTTCTTTTTCCAGTTTTCTACATACGATCGTGACGGAAAGAAAGAAAGGTTATGCCTTTTTAATAATGAAAATGGAACTTAAGCGTTTGCAGGCTCTTCACAATACCAACTTATATTCTTTTGTCACCATCGAAAATGAGGCGTCATTGGCCTTACATAGGAAATTAGGATTTGAAATTGTCAATAGAGTTACGTGGATTCAAAAAGCAAATTAAATTTAATTTTTGAAAAATTAAAAATAAAATGAATTTAAAAATAAAATTTTATTAAAAAGTTAAATTTTTCACACTGTTCTTTGCATACCTACCTATTTATGCTTGGAAATATTCATATATCCTGAGTTTAGATACGAGCTGCATTATTTGCTACTCTTTACTGACTCAGCAAATAATACTTTGCTACAGTTGGACTGCTATAGTCGAGAATAAATACCAATAGTGTTCATTGGAGGATGGTTATAATCACACTTACAATATGCACCCATTCTCTTAACAGTTTAAACGAATCCTGTTCATGATCATCATTAATTTTGATTTTACGGAGTAACACTTATTCCTACTTTTTGCTGTATTCACCTCCATTATTTACTTGTATTAATATGTCATCTGAAGTCGCCGTAGTCTAGTAGGTAGTGTGTTGGCTTATTAGACGTGAGGCCATGGTTCAAAAGGAGTATATAAAAAATATTTATTCGGTGACTTCCTCTCAGCTGACTTCTTTCAAAAACTCTGAGAATAAATAAAATTTTAATAAAAAATTTCTCAAAAATCGGTCGCTCCGAGTCGACTTTAAACTGTAGGCCTCGCCTCTCCTGCATAAAATTAGCACACACAACATGAGTGCAGTGAGGAGCTATGTCGTAATCCTGACTGAAGGGTTGTAATGACCAATTATTTAGGTATATCTCATCTCCATTTCGGTGCTTTATTGAATAACATAAAAGTAATTTTTTTATGATCCTAATTCGTATTCTTACTCTGAAATTAATTGTCGTTGTTTTAGCAGATTCTTGAGCAATCGAAAGCAACTTCTGCAAATTTTTAAGTTTTGGGTACCGAAGAATTTTTTCAAAACATTGGTTTCATTCCTAGTTTACTCTGTTGTCTTTTGTTAGAACACGTTACGCCATATTGTTACATTGCTCTTTGCAACTGTCATACTTTAACTATTTGTTACTCCACATGAAGAATTTGACAAGGATGGGGTGGGGTTATGTGGATAACACCTGTTTGTTGCAATATTTGGTTTCACATTTAAATATTTTCTATTAAATTCTGGGTGTATAACGTTTTCATTGGTGACACATGGATAACTTAAAATATTGTATTTTTTATGGCTATTGGATCCACTACCAGTGTTAGGAGAATTACTGAAGTTTATGCCTTACAGTTCTTTATTTATTTAGATTAGGAGTTTATTCTTTCTTTATCAAATTATTTGTGTATGTAAATTTAGGGCAAGAGCAAATGGTTCTTCTTTCAGTATAAAGAAGGACACGTGACAATGCCAAAATGGCTCAGTTAAGTTTTCCTTTTCACCATGAACACTCTAATAAAAGAACAAAGCTTGCAAATGCTTGATTGTGTATTTCTATTGAAAAACAATCTGCAGCGACGAAGCTCTTTAACTCTTGGGTAGGTCATCAAAAAAATTATTTTGCAGATGTAAGTACATTTTATACATTTTCTTTGATTTTTTTTCCAATTTTCAAAACACAGATGGTTAGAAACTCCTCCATTATAAATCACTACTATAACTAACTACATATCTGAAAATGTTTTTGAAATTTGATTTCAAGACATTAATTGCATACAATGCACAAAATGATTTTAAGTTCAATTCATGGTTGATTATAAGAACTGAATAATATTTGTAAATTTAGTATTTTTAAGTATAGTAGTCGCCGGAGTCTAGTAGGTAGTGTATTGTCTTATTCACTCAACAAAAATCAGCTCAGGAGCTAATTCGTAATCCTAACTGAGGAGTAGTGATGACCAACTATGTCTGTAGTAGAATTCACAATTATGGCCTTAGTTGCGATCGCTTTGCTGGCTATCATTTTCTAAAAACTGATTTCGTGAAATTTGTTTGTTAACCGAAATACTTCACCTAAATAAGGCACACTTTTCTTTTCTTTTTTGTTACAAAAAAAACAATTTTCTATGGCTATTGACTTTATCATAAAAATTCCAGACATTTCGTCGATAATTTTGCTTCTTCAAACCATTAGAACTCTTACTAGCAAAATTTTTATTATACTCGTTGCTTTGTGTAGTAAATTTAACGATTTATTTATGATTTGTTCTCAATTTTATTTCTAAATAATTATTTATTGAGTCTTTAACTTAAATATGTAATAACAAAGAGTAATTAAATTGCAAATTCGGCTCTCATCATTACGTATACTAGGTAATATTGTGTGTTTTATAGAGATAACAGCAGCGATAGTCTAAAATATTGCGAGTTTTTTCAAGTGTATTCAGGTAGTTTCCTGAATAAACATTGCCACATTCAGAATTCTATCTGTCCTCGAATTTTTGGCATACCATAGTATTGCTATAATCGTATGACAGATCTTGTTTTGTTTTCAAATGCGAATTTTTTCAATGAAATAAGCAGAACATAACACGGTACCATAACATCACTTTAGAAGAATATTGCAAGCAGCCGTGAGTTCCTGCCAATTAACCAATAAATTTCAAAGAGTTTTAATTTAATTTAAATTAATTTTGATTGAATAAGAGATTCCTGAATCCCAACTTTATTAATTATTCGCCATGGGAGCATTATTGCCGTCTTCTTTAGAGATTTTACAATTTCTCCATCTGGAAAATGTGAGGCACTGAGACTTGTCTTAAAGATTATCTTGGGTTTAGAAGAGTGTCATCTGCAAATGTAGAAGATAACGTATATTTTATTTATATTACGATGTTTAATATTAAACAGATCTCGACACACTACTCTCTTTCATACCGGTAGCCGTTAACTGAAAAGTACTTACGACGCGCTAAATCGGTAAGAAGGACGGAATAGTTTTATTGTTTTTTCTATAGCAAACGGTGTGCAAACACCAATGCCACTGCCGATTGATAAAGTATGCAGGCAGCCAGATAACTGTCCTGGTTACCAGTGCTCTCTTAACATATATTAAAGCAAAGGACTGAGTTGGTGGCAGTAAGATTCAATGTGGCCAAATTCTGACCCAACCTGCACTATGTTATTTTAGGAAAACAAAGGCATTTGCCTGTCGATTACTTGGATAGAACATTCGATTATAAAGTTCCAATAAAAAACTTCTGAAACTGATGGCTAAGCAATGTCGTTTTTATATTTTATGATGAGCTAGTCATCTGAAAATTTGATAACAATTTCGTTTTCACAAACCTATCAATTAGTAGTAGAGTTTAGTTATATAAAGAAGTGAAAATTATTTCTGAAATACAATTAAATTCATTTCTGTGAACTATGCACTCTTTATCTAACACTTATCAAAAGAAGAAATAACTCTATTGAAATACTAAATACCGTTAGATAGTCCCCTGTGGCTCAATTGGTAGTGTACTAAACTTCAATTGGCGATGCCGGTAGTCTAGTAGGTAGTGTGTTGGCTTATTAGACGTAAAGCCAGGGTTCAAACCCCAGGCCAGACATCAAACAATATACAAAAAATATTTCTTCGGAGACTTCCTCTCATCAGATTTTTGGCAATAACTCTGAGAGTAAATCAAATTGCCATTTAAAGTTTCTCAAAATCTGTCGTTCGGAGTCGACTTTAAACAGTAGTTCCCGCCGCTAATGTATAAAAATTAACGCACACAACATAAGTGGTGTGAGAAATTAGGTCGTAATCCTGACTAAAGAGTTGTAATGACCAATTAAGTATGTTATATTACAATCGTAGTAATAATTTCTCAAACAAATTTTCTTATTCATTTTACTTTGTTTTTGTTTTTTACTAATCGTGTAAATGCAATAAAAACTGTCGTGTAAAAACTGTGTGACGAAATTCTGTAATATTTTCTCTCTGACTTTACGTGTGCAGAACTCTTAAGGCCATTATTACAACTTCCCGTTAAAGTTGGGTTTAGTTAAAGATAACTTTAGCTAAAGTGAACTTTAAAGTTACCTTTAACTTATTTTCGTTATTACAACTTACAAATAAAATAAAGTTAACTTTTTTAAAAATATGGCAGTACCGGAGCAATGTCGATAAAACTGCTCACCTAGACAATTTTTTTTTTGAAACGCAGTGGCAACGGTGGACTCCTTCTCCCTTTAGCTTAACACTCACTTCTACCGTATTGTACACGTATAATAATGAAAAACAATTTATCTGCACGTTAAAATCCTACCTTTAGTTAACGGCAAGTTGAAGTAATTGCCCTTAACGTGTAAACTACCCTTAAACAGCATATTTAAGATTCGAATTGGTTATGGGAATCCAAACCATAAGTGAAACAGAAAAAAAGCAATCTGTCGGATAAGAATACCATTTTTTCGACGCCTAAAAGATTGTTAAATATGTTTGCGACAATATTACAAGTATTTCAATACACGTGAAAAAAATAAATAGTGAACAAAAAATGTTTGAAGTGTATTTGTTTAATTAAAGTAAATAATTGCAACTCCATTTGAATTCTATAATAAGTTTATTAAAGTACTTTAAAATCAACGTCAAAAAGGCAATTTAAATGAGTCACTCCTCATATAGGTTACCGCAAGGCAGATATGAAATCAAATTGCTCGATAAACACAAAATAATGTGCGAAAATAATTTATTGTAGTCGCTGTAGTCTAGTAGGTAGTGTCTTGGCTTATTAGACGTGAGGCCACGGTTCTAACCCCAGATCAGACATCTCCAAGAAAAACAAAAACTGCGAAAAATATTTCTTCGGCGATTGTCTTTCAGCAGATTGCAAATGCTCTGACAGTAAATAAATTTGCCATGAAAAAGTTACTCAAAAAAGTGTTGTTTGGAGTCGACTTCAAACTGTAGATCCCCGCCACTCATTAATGTATGAAATTAATACGCACAACAAAAGTGGTGTTGAGAAGATAGGTCGTACCCATGACTAAAGGGTTGCAATGACCAATTATGTATGTCTACATACAGAATGTATGAAAAATTAATAATTTTTCATTTCGAAATGGTAATTGATTAAGGAAAATATAAAGTGAGGAATGAGTTAATTCCCACAAATTTTGGTTGATTCTCATGTCATCTGTACAAAGGGGCTAACAAGTAATTAAAAAATTACGTCGAATTAATATATCCAATCAGAAAGACTCAGGCGCCACAAAGAGTAAGGAACGGGAATGGGTAAGCGTCTAAATCGTATTGGAAACTTGAAAAATGAATGTTGGCAAGAGGTGTTTATAATGTACAACATACTTACATACATTAAACATTTAGAGAATTAATTAATTGGTATGGAGTTCAAAATTTACATTTTCTGAAAAGAAATGACCAGTAAAGTTAAGGCAATATTGATGAAAAGTGTTAATCTTATATTTAAAGTACAAGAAAGAAATGTTCATAAACAACATTTGGAGATCAAACTTTTCTAATGAATAAAGTAAAAGAGAAAAAAAAATAATAATAATAATAATAATAATAACAATAGTAATAAATCATGCATAAATTATAAAAATTGTTATCTACTACGGTGCAAAAAATTAAATAAAAATTTCCTAAAACTAATTGCGTTGCTATTAAGCTGCTGAGAATATGGAAGACAATTCCAAAGCCGTGCAGCATGAATAAAAAATGCCATTCAGATACAAGGTAACGATGTAGGGGAATTATGGTCCTTTTACCTCTAAGTGATCTAGCAAATCTTATCTTATCTCTAAGATATCCTAGAGATTCTGAATAAATGATTTTATGCAGAAGTAATAATACACGGATGCTCAAAAGATTGTCATACGATACACCATAAAGCTTCAAGGAAAAACGGGACACATGGTCATATCTCCTTAAACCATAGACATATCTCACAATATTATTGAATAAGACGTTGAACTTTTCCTTGCTAACGGAATCGCAACTCGCTAAAAGTTCACAACCGTACATGAAACCAGGAAGAATTTAACATTTTGCAATCAACTGTCTTATATTCAAAGGCGTAAAGTATTGTGTCGATCAAAGACATCTCAACTTCATATAAGTTTGACCCACGATTTGTCCATGTAAGATTGTCATTAAAAGTCAACCCAAGGTTTTTGGCAGCATCCACAATCTTGATCTTCTCCCCGTTCATCAAAATATCGAGACCGATATTGGAATCAAGCGTCCTCATACAAATAACCATGCACTTAGACTTATGAGGGTTTAAACGAAGGCCATTTGCCTTGGCCAAATGATATATTCGATCCAAGTCATCATTGAGTCTGTTTACATTCACACTAATAGATAACACAGGACTACTCAAATGTAACTGTACATCATCTGCGTACATATGAATTCTGCAGTGCTGAAGTTGTGGCCGTATATCGGCAATAATACGGCGAATGTTGTCTTCCAAATGGTCAAGCGTTTGTGGTTTTACCGCATAGACCAATGACTTTACATAGCCCCACAGAAAGTAGTCTAGCGGTGTTAAATCACAAGATCTTGGAGGCCAATTCACAGGTCCAAAACGTGAAATTAGGCGGTCACCAAACGTGTCTTTCAATAAATCTATTGTGACACGAGCTGTGTGACATGTTGCGCCGTCTTGTTGAAACCACATCTCCTGGACATCATGGTTATTCAATTCAGGAATGAAAAAGTTAGTAATCATGGCTCTATACCGATCACCATTGACTGTAACGTTCCGGCCACCATCGTTTTTGAAAAAGTACGGACCAATGATTCCACCAGCCCATAAAGCGCACCAAACAGTCAGTTTTTCTGGATGTAACGGTGTTTCCACATACACTTGAGGATTACCTTCACTCCAAATGCGTTTTGTTTGTTGACGTAGCCATTCAACCAGAAGTGCGCTTCATCGCTAAACAAAATTCGCTTATGAAAATCGGGAACAACGGTAATCTCGTTTTGGGCCCATTCGACGAATCTACGCCTTACTTGATGATCGTTTGGCTTCAAATTTTGCACGAGTTGGATTTTGTAAGCACGCAAACCAAGATCCTTCCGCAAAATCTTCCATAAAGTGGATAGACACAGATCCAATTCCTGTGCTCGATGGCGGATGGACTCTTTCGGGTCTTCCTCAATGCTACGCTCTACAGCAGCATTAGCTTCTTCTGTACGCACCGTACAGCGTCTCTGGGGATGCGAGTTATCAATAAAAGTAAACGTGGTGCGAAAACGTTCCATGGTTAATCGAATTAACTGCTCTGATGGACGATTTTTTCGACGATAAAATGGACGTAGTGCGCGATACGTTTTCCGCACAGAACCATTATTTTCGAAATAAAATTGCACTATTTGCAAGCGTTGTTCAGGCGTGAGTCTATTCATGATGAATTACCAAACCAAACTGAGAATAAATCACTTGACAGCTGTTAAATCGGTCGCCATCTTGAAAAGTAATGCCAACTTAAAGTTATATACCTCTATAAAAAAAAACACCCTTACATTGCAAAAAGAAGTGGTCCAAGAATTGAACCTTGAGGCACGGCTCTAGATAAGTTCAAGGTGTTATTGTAGTTCAAGTGTTATTCCGAAACTTTAAAGGAATCTTATCTACCTTGTACTGAAGTTTTCGACTGCAGACTAGGAGGTATATGGTTATTTAAAATCCAAAAATTATAGCCAACATTACTACTAAATGGATTCAAAATAATAATATTCAATAGTATTAATAGAAAGATAGTTCAAACTTGACCGTATCATCAATTTTAATATTTTCCTTCTTCTTCTTTCTTTCTTATCCATAATATTCTAAAGGAAGTTGAAAATTAATGGAAAAACCATTCTGTACACGTGCGTAAACGCAACAAGTTCGAAAGAGATCAAAGAAAAATTAGTAAAGCAGACTTGATGCATGTTCATCTGTGCAGTCTTATTCTGTTTCGATGTTAAAAACGTAAAACAGACCCAAACAAGTGAATGGAAGTTGGAATCGGTAGTTGGCTCGT
Organism: Sarcophaga variegata; assembly: GCA_932273835.1. NCBI lineage: Eukaryota > Metazoa > Arthropoda > Insecta > Diptera > Sarcophagidae > Sarcophaga > Sarcophaga variegata. The sequence goes on along the minus strand of OW026360.1, from coordinate 48,300,461 downwards.
TTGGATTGAACAGCTACGGTTGATGAAGCGAATTTGCGTAAATAGTTTAAACGAGATGGCGAATTATTTGTTTGTTTATTAACAACTTGACTTTAAAATTATGTATGAGAGGGGTCTTCGAGTATGAGTTAGATGATCTCATTTTGACGCCAATAAGCAACACAACAGCAGAAATGATAACATTGTTGAAAACAGCCACAAAGTAAACTGAATGTAAACGAATATGTATGCAAGTATACGAGTACATACGTATGTATGTATGCAGTGTAAGAAATTTTTCTAAAACGTTGCCAAATAACATCAAAGACGTGGAATGAAGAACGGCTTTTAAAGTAAAACACGGTAAAAAAGTTTCAATGATTCACATTGTAGTACAAAACCTTGCATTATTTTTTAAACAGTTTATTTACAATAACTTCACCTTTATATTTTGCCTATTAAACTTTAAAGGGTGGCACAATAGTAGACGATAATTTTGAATTGCTAAGTTTTCTTTACAATATTGCTAATTTACTATGAACCCCTTACAATACATATGTATTTTTTGAAATACTAAAACTTAAAAGAGCATATGTTATCGAAGCTATTTTTCATCCTAATTTGCAAAAAGTCACATACAAAGCTTGTTGATAAATAAGATAAAAACAAAAACAAATGTTTTTAAGGGTCTTTTCTGTGAATGAATGGGCACCCGAACAAAAATGTCAAATTAGGATCGATTTGAGATCGAAGAGCATCCAATGCAGTGGTTTCCATTTCATAGCACAATTGTGCAGAGAGAATTCACACACATTGCTTATGCTCTTTTATTTAGTTATACTGTGGCGAGTGCACATGTTGGCGGATGCTCTAACATTTTTTTTCAGGTTTACACTCAAATAATATTTTATTTTAAAATATGCTTTTATTAAAATCCAATATCTTATATGTTCTTAAAGGTAATTTTTCAGACATTTAAAAGACTTTTTTGTAGATATAAAGCAATTTTTTATGGAAAAATTAAAAGGTTTTTTATTAGTAGGTCAGGAAATTTAACAACTTAAAGTAGCTCCCACCAGATATCTAAAAAACACTCTTTAATTTTTGAGTCAAAGATGTATACCTTTATGTATGTTGGTGAATTGAAAATCAAAATAGCATATATTACTAACACTTTTCTTTGACTGTAAATAAATAAATTCGCTCAATTTATTTTCTCTCTCTTACACGACTAAAAATTTGTTGGTAAACCCTAACCAATGCCTCCCGAAATAGTCAGTGTTTGGTGTTGACTTTTAGCGGCGTCAGCGGTCCTTATTTCTTTGAGAACGACTTTGCCCAGGCCATCTCTGTGGTTCGATGATTATTAACTTGTTTTATTCTATATTGGATAATCAGAAGGACGCTACGAGGTAATATGAAATGGCCACCGAGATCCTGTGACTTTTTCTGAAGGGAAGTAGTCATTTAAAATTGGACATTTCGGATGTGCTTCGCATTTGAATGCTATTATACTCTACACATAATGGGATCAAGACCAAACGAATAAAAAAATTCCGATGATGAAGATAGAAAGCATTAATTATGTACACATGTTTGTATGGCAGGAATTTGAAACTATAGAACGATTCAAGTAAAAATATTGTGAAAATTTTATAATTGAAGATAGGCAAAGGCAATTTAACTTCTTTATCTAAAGTGGTATTGGAAACGTATGATAAGTGAAGTTACATATGGTGCAAGGCACCATCTATGCCTATAAAAAATGTATGCTATTTATAGTATATCTCTGAACACGCAATAGCAATATATTGTATTGTATTTAAAAATTCACTGAAGAGCATTACATAGTATACATAATGCTATATGATTCTATTTAAACTTGTATTTAGTATTCAGTTGTAGACATACGGTCTTAATTAAGTCTTCTGATATTGAGGCAAAGCAATCTGACCATATCCGTGTTTATACATCAGCTTAAAAAACTAAGGATTTGCCAAGCGATCGTAACACTTAGCTTTGATAACTACATATTCTTAACGGCAAACAATGTTAGTAGAATCGTATTTTGTTAGTAAAAGTTGTATTTTAAATAATATTTTTAAATTAATTACAAATAATTACAATTTTGTGATCGTCATTTTTAATGTCAAATAGTATATGATGATCGGGTTTTCAACTCTCGCACGTAATTGCTTTAACAATTAATTGCAAGATTTAATATCTAAATTGGGTTAATTAAATAGTTTAACCCTTAATATAGGTTTCAAAAATACTACAAAGTTTATATACAAATTATATTCAAAAACTAAAACTGCATTGTGAAATGGATTTTTAAAAATTTTATTTGAAATAATGTTGACTTACATGAACAGTATTCAGCGAACACCTTCATCCAGGCTCTACGTTAGTGAAATTATCGAACACAATTTAAGTGAATCATTTGCCAAACTTGTTCTAACCTAAAATAACATGTTGAATTCTATGCATTAGTTCACTTGCTTAAAGGCGAGTTCAATACAGAAGTCTTGTGGGTCATCTTGACTTGCTTCTTCATTTTACAATGGAATACAAGTATTTTAGTTGCCAGTAGGGTGCCCTAATAATCTAGAAAGTAGTGTGCTAGACCATTAGCACAGACCAGACTCTCTGGTCTGTTACACTACACCGAGCATATGATCGAAGTTACTCAGCTCGTAATAGTTATAGTATAATTTGTTATTGTAGTCTAGCAGGTAGTGTGTTGGCTTATTAAACATAAGGCACGGTTCAAACCCCGTTTCAGACATCTCGAACAAAACGAAATATGAAAAAAATATTTTTCCGGTGACTATAATCTCAGCAGATTTTTGGCAAAAAATCTGAGAGTAAATAAATAAAATTGCCATGAAAAGTTCCTCAAAAATCTGTCGTTCGGAGTCGACTTTAAACTGTAGGTCCCACCACTCATGTCTAAAATTAACACACACAACATGAGTGGTTGAGAAGCTAGGCCGTAATCCTGACTGAAGGGTTGTAATGGCCAATTATGTATGTATGTTATGCAAATAAAGAATATTATACCAGTTTTAGTTTTTTTTATGAAATTCAAAAAAAACCAAGGTTTTTCCCTGCTATGCAGCCTATACCAGAATAATTTTTTAATTCTTATCTGTCGCTGCAGCAATTTTGGATCAGATTCCGTACAGAAAATAATACTAAGTACATAACATTAATGATTTAAAATTAAATCCAGACTTTTGATTTTAAATTATGAACGTCTGGCAACATGGCTACAGTCTGGCTTAAATCGACGAACTGCAAGTGGAAATTGTTTACACATGCATTTGTAAATGTATTTAGACTTTGTATATCTGTATTTGGCCATTGCTATGTCTCTATCCCAGTGAGCGTGTATGTGTAAATTTTGTTAACGAACCGGCCTTAACACATAATGCTGCCAATTCGACAACAACAGTTACGAGTCGAACGTTGCCATTGAAAGTACGAGAGTATTCATAAGCGGATATTAAACACAAAAGCAAAAAAGAAAAAAATTATAAAAAAATTTATTAAATTATTCGATAAACAACTTAATAAAAAAGCTTTAAATTATTATTTTCAAAACGTTTACGATTCGGAACAGCAGCAGAGTTTATATTAGAAAGAGAATTTAAATAAAGTAATAAAAATAAAAAAACCATTTGAAATAAATTTCTCTTTTCGCTTATAAAGTTCTAAAGCGTAGTTATAATTGTGGCTTAATTTTTTTTTCATTATGTTTCTTAGTGTCTCTCTTCGTATAACCTGATGATCATTATATGCGAGAGAGAGTAAAATATGTATGTTACAAGTGTATAACCAGTAAATAATTTAAATAAAAAAATAAAAAATAATAAATTTGATGAATATTTTACAATAATTCAAGTTTGATGTAGAAAAGTTTCAAAATATTCCAGAAATTTGTTCAAATAACTACAAAAAAAAAGAAAGAAGAATAAAAATTGTTTTTTTACAATCCACTAACAAACGAACAAGTTCCATACACGTAGACGTCATTGTTTGTAAAGAATAAGAAGTAAAAAGGAAAATTAAATACTTTTCAGCCTATTGGAGCAAGTGTCTACATTTTCAAAATTATCGTCATGTACGTAGAAAACATACATGCATACCTACATTTAATGTCTCACCATTTTTATTGTATTTTCTTTTTATTATTTTTATTCGTACATGCCATCGTTATAGAGTTTTTATTTTATTTTTATTATTTTTATTATGATTTTTCTTTTCTTTTAAATTTTTTACAAAATCTACTGAAAGCCTTTTAATACAACAGCTGGCAGTGATAGTTTTTTTTTCTGTCTTATCCTTGAATTCATTTTTACCCCATAAAAAAAATATAAACCCAAGGACTTATGTAAATTTGGATGTAATTAACCAAAAATTGAGAAAAAATTAAAATTTCTTAAATTAGTTGTTGGCAACACATACGTAAGCGCATTCTTCATTTGAACATAACCTTCATGCAGGTTCAAATACCTGTTCTTGTTATATTTATAAACAAAGATCATAATTTTTGGATTCGATTCAATGCCGAAATTATTTACTTTTCGTAGTAGATTTCTTAATTGAACTTTGTGTCCTAAATTGAAAGCCAGTGTAGCAATTACAGCGGCCCTAACAATTACTAGCAGAGGCGTTTTCTTCCGTAGGGCGATAAGCTCATCGAAATTGTCGATTGATGTGATTATGCTTACATATTCAATATTTTCGTTTGTTTACATATTGATGAGCCATAAATATTGTTCAACGATTTAAGATTACATCTTCAAACACACCTGCGAACATGTTACTGATTATAGTTTTTGATTTTATCAGATTTTCAATTGCAGTTAAGTATTTATAAGCAGAACATGAAAAATTTTCAATTGCAACCAGAGATCAGCAATTAGTATTCAAAACGATGAGTAGATTCGACTCATACTCATAATTTCTGATACTTATACGCATTCATACTTATTTTAATACCATACTCATACTACTGAAGTGCTCATTGTACTCATACTTAATAATAAGCATGATGTTGTTGATTTCGACTCTCCATTACTCAACATTTACAAGAATTACAAAATAAGTATGATTTGCGTTCGAATACTCACTAGAATGTTGTGTGTTTGGTTTGCTTGCTGACTTTTTCTTTTTCTTTTTTTTTTTTTGTTGTTGCTACAATAACTAAGTCTGTTTGAAGAATAATTCGAGCCACTCTAATCATTTATAATTATTTTTCTAAATTTATGAATCTGAATGAGTAGGCTTATGAATCAAACATATTTCGAATGCTATGAGTTTGATGTCAACGTTGTACGCAACCTGTTCTTATAAATCAACGTTGGAGTGAGTACGAGTGAAACAGAGTAGTTGAATTTCAATACTGTCGACTCACTCATACTCAAAATTTCATGAGTACTTATGAGTAGCGAAAAAAGGATTCATTGCTGATCTCTGATTGCAACAGCAATATTCTAATTAGACGCTATGCTTTCAATCTCATACATTCTTAGGTAAGGTGGCGGATCCTCAGTGATGTAAGAGGTCGTGCTTAGGTCAGCATTTGCGTCCATTGGATACCGCAATTATAATTCAATCCAAGGATTAGAAATTCCCTTGAGGAAACTAACCCGAATACGAAATAAATTGCTTTTGTAGCAATCTTTAAGGATGTCAGAGAGTGAGAAGTCGAAAACCATCGAATTTTTGTAATAAGGACAGGCGACTGCCAGCTCTTACAGAATGGCCCGTGTGAATCGTAATTGGTCGATGTATGGTCACGCTGTTTAAGGATAGAAGTGAGTCGATCCTCTTCTTACACATGTGTGTCCAACAGAGTCTATCAATATTTCACGTACCCTCTTGCTGATTAAAAATTGAGCCTCCATATGAAACAAGTCAGCGCAACCCTTCACGATTACGACCTAGCTTCGCACACCACTTATGTCGTATGCGTTAATTATTACACAAGACTGATGGGACCTGCAGTTTAAAATCAACCCCAAACGACAGATTTTTGAGAAACTTTTTTTTCGTTTTCTTATTTCTTATTTTTGCCAAAAATCTGCTGAGAGGATAGTCACCGAAGAAATATTTTTTCATATTTCGTTTTGTTCGAGATTTCTAAAATAGGGTATGAACGGTGGACTTACGTCTAATAAGCCAACACACTACCTATTAGACTACGGCGACTTCAAGTGGATAATATCCAATTTGATTCAGAAATCCTCTGCATTCAGAGGAAGAGAAAAACCCTTCACTCAGCAACCATTATACCGTTTTCAAAATGGCTATGATCTTCGCCTGGAAAACACTTATAGCTTATACGACAGTTTCGTAAATATAGCACAGCCCACTTTGTCACGCATCTTTCAAGTCATCGGTATAAATATTAAGGATCCCATTAGAAACTTGTGAATCTTTAAACCAGAAGTCCCTAATTGGAATTTTAAAGTTGAATGTTGTATTTAAAAATCTACACACCATAAAACGAATACTTTTCAAAGACTGAAAATTCTTTTAATCGTGGATTATAAAATTCAAACAGAAACAAAACTAAAAAAGTCGTAGGTTAGGTTAGAAAAAGTAGTCGTAAGGCCACGGTTCAAATCCCAGGTCAAACATCAAAACAAAAATATGAAAAAAAATATTTCTTCGGCGACTTCTCCTCTCAGCAGATTTCTGGCAAAAACTCTGAGAGTAAATAAAACTGCCATGAAAAGTTTCTCAAAAAATCTGTCATTGGGAGTGGACTTTAAACTGTAGGTCCCGCCACTCGGGTATAAAAATTTAACACACACAACATAAATTGTGTGAGAAGCTAGGTCGTAATCCCGACTGAAGGGTCGTAATGACCAATTATGTATGTATGTATGTATGTATATAATTTTTTGATGTGAGCCGGTTTTAAAAGATAAATGTTAAAATTCGAAATATACGTTCATCTAATTCTTACCAGTCTTTTTTTAAGTAAGGAATGATATTCGGGACTAATGTGACATTTCTTTGATACTAACTGTCAATTCACGAAAAATAGTTTCTGGAACAGACAGCGATAATAAGTTTGAATTCTAATGTTGCTGCTTCGAGAAACGTTAATTTGTGTGAAAAAGAGTACATAGTACATACAATTTGGTGTTGTAGTATATTGTATTACAGGTCACTTTCTTACTTGTTTTCCATGATGCAGTTAATTAATTCCTTTAATACTCTGTGGGTTTAATGTCATATGTTTAGTTTGTGGATGTTCTGCGTTATGGTGTGGTGATGATGAGACCCGTTTTATTATTTATTTATTTTTTTATTTATTTTTACTTGTTTTATTTCTATTTGCTGCTATTTTTTTTGCTTCCACTCTCTAACCAAATGTGTGCAAAAGAAAGTTTATGCTCAAATCTATTCTGTCTGCCAGCCAACCAGCCAAACAGTCAGTCTGTTTCTTTGTCCGTCCAACTATATTTTATTCATCTGCTAATCTTGTTATATACCATACACTTGAATTTACTACTAACACTAATACTATTACATACCATACATGTGTGTGTGTACATACAGTGTGTACATAATTAAATAGTACCGTAGCTTCAAAGTTACAACAACGTGTATGAAATGATCATAAAAATGTTTCTTTTTTCATTAACTAAATTTTTTTCTCTGTTGTTTTTGTTTAATTTGGTTTGTTTATCTCTTTTATTTACATTTTTTTTTTAATTTTTAACAAATATTTTTTTCTAAAAAGAATTATTATTTATTTCTTTTTATTTTATTATTATTGTCGTCGCTGTGATGTTTTCTTTTTTCATTTACCACATGTACAAATGTGTTAATTTATGAATATCATGTATATGCATATGTATGTATGTATGTATATAATATATGTATGTTTATTAACCTTTTAGGGTTAAAAATATGGGTTTCTATTATTATTATTATTATTGCTGTTATTGTTATTGTTAGTTTTATATGAATTCGTATAATTCTTGTAATTGTAGAGAAATTGGTAGCGCAAGTTGAACTTAAAGTTGCTTTAATGACAAGGTCTTGTTGTACCTTCAAGTCTTAGAAAATTAGAACAAGAAAAATTAGTTGGAAATAATGAAATATTTGAAGAAGTGACAAACAGACACAGACGCAGCCCTTGACAGTAATTATCTCTCTCTCTTTATAATTACACTATGCGACAAAATAAAAAAAATGAAATACACCCAGCTAATGACATAGTGTACGTTGTGAGTTTTGTTGAGTAGAAGTTAAAAATATTTTTTTTTATATTTTTTGAACCCTCCAAACTTGTTTTATTTGGCAAAAACTGTTTTTTTTTTGGACCTTAGGCACAAATTTATTGATTACACAAACATTTCTGAACCGATGTTCAAAATTTAAACCTTATTAGAAAGGAGAGGGATGGGCCTTTAAAACGATATACATAGATATATTATTTGTCTGAATATGCTATGGGTTTTGATGAGGTAAACTTGGCAAAAGCGAATTTTTTTCAGTTTGTCCGTTCATAGTAGCAAACTTTAATTAAAAAATATGAAATATGTGATGACATTCTGAAAGTGCATTATCTTGTGAAGCGATTGACACTTCGTTTGATAAAATCGGACAAAAATTACCGTAGTTATTATTTAAAAAGTCTAAAAGTCGAGTTATATTTTTTATATATGTCATCTTACAAATGAACTTTCAGTTTAAAATTTTTCAAAAGTTTTGATGTATATTGATTGTTTATTGGAAAATGTGTCAATTTCACATTTGAGCGACCACCAGAATTTGACCAATGTTTGCGCAAAGCGAAATAAAAATATTTGCAAAAAACACAAGTATTAGCCAACTTCTGGTAGTCGTGCATACGTGAAATTCACACATTTTGCGATATGTGTCAATATGCCGATCAATTCTGACCAATTTGTTTACACGAAGGCTTACAACTAATCACTGAAAAAGATAAACATTTTCAATATTATAACCTATGCCATCAAAAAGTGAGTCTAAAGCCATCAAATCCAATCTCAAATTCTTATAATTTCCTGATGTTATGTTATGAATGCAGAGAAAGCTGTTAAAACTCTTGTTTTTCTTTCCATATTTTTTGGTTTTTTTTTTAACAATCATCCCTAGACCCCCCCCAATGTATCTGGTTTGTAATTTATTTAGTTTCTTATTGAATTTTTTTTTATTGTCAATGTGCTACTGGCAATACGAGTATGTGGTAAAACAAATTATTAGCAAACTGCTACAACAACAACAACAAACAGCAACAACCCACAGAATAATGACAATACATTTGATTTTTAAAAACAATTTAGAAAACGTGTAAATTGAAAACCTAAACAACAGCAAATAACTTTAGAAAAATAGAAAAACCGGATTGAAATGAATTTATTTAGAGGGTCCACGAAAATGTGCCAAACAGTGGAGGCAAAACTAACCTACACACACACATACAAAAAAAAAATACATTTGAATACCGACAGTTTAGAATACAATAACAACATATGTAACACAGCCACACAGTTCTGAATACCATACGATACCATACCATAGCATACCACAGCCAGCCTTACAGCCATTCAAGACAGCATCAGAACAGATACAAATGAATTATTTGTTTACAAAAATTTATTTACTTTGAATGCTCTGTCAAATTGGCACTGGTAAATAAAAAAAAATAGTAAACGAGCAAAAAAAAAGTAATACCTGTCAAGGCATTAGACCACCTTTTTCGGTATTTTTTTTTTTTTTTTTTTTTTTTTGTTTTATAAGGAAAGGAGATAAAACAGAAGAAAATAAAAACAACATTTCAATGGCATGCAGAACTAGAAATTAATGGTTTGGTAAGTTTTACTGTTTTAGTGTAGCCATACACAGTTCATTTTCTTCTTGTTGTTGTTATTATTGCTGTTGCTACTATTCAGTATAAGTTTAAAACAGAATTTATTTTCTTTTGTTGTTATTGTATTCAAAAATTTCTATTTTTTTCCTTCCTTCAAAAATAAAATTTTTCATGTGCTTGTGACTGTTTTCTTTGCTTTGACTGTGACTGGGGTTCAAAGCCTGTGTCTGCAAGCAATATAAACGTAAGAACTTGTTTCGTGAGAAGCTTTTTTGGGAAAAAACAGATAAAAAAAACAGCAGTAACACTAAAAAGTTGCTAAAATATTACAACAACAAAAAAATACTAAGAAATCCCCATAAGCCAGGCAACAGAAAATAAAAAAAAAACATTCATTTGGGAATTGAAAAAAAAAAACAAAAACAAAACAAAATAATAAAGAGATAAAGAAACTCTCAGATGGAGGGCATGTGAATGTTAAACCCAAAGTATAAATGAAATTCTTTTTTTATGATTTACTTTATAACACGTGGATTTTTCATTTTCTTTTTTTTTTGTTCACGGTAAATATCCCCGTGTATCTTTGAGAAACCGAATATAAGCTTCATTAAATAAAAAATCTGTCACTTTAAACGATTTAATTGTTAATAAAAAACAAAAAAAACAAAAACAAATCAAAAACATCAGTAACATCATCAAGTGAATAACGGAATGAATTCTTTCAGAGAGAAAGAGAGGGAAAGAAAAAGAGAGAAAGAGATTAAAACAATGTTACGACTTTATTTCGCTTGTGTCTTAAGTCTTTTGATTTTTTTTTATTATTTTTTAATAAAAAAAGTGAAAATTATATTTTATTGTGTAAAACTATAATCGACATAAATGTGTCAATTAATTATTAAATAGAAAATGCAAGATATATAGGATTTATGGTATATATGTAGTTATTGAACCGAACGGTAATGCATTGCATACAAAAAAAAACGTAAATTCTTCTAACCGGTAATGAACTTTTTTTAATATAAATTTATGAAATGACATCAGTAGTTATCTTATTTTTAAGTTATCTTTTTTAATTAAAAATTATGATTTTTTGCCTTTTCTTTGCCGTTAAAAACAAGTTTCTTTGTGGGGGGTTTTGAAATCTTTGAAATTTTATATTTTAAATTTTTTTATTTATACTCACTCACTCACTTACTCACTCACTTATTTAACTGATAGAATTTGATTTTTTTCAAAGATTGTTAATACATTTAAATACAATGTTAAAACATTTAAATATAATATTTATTCATTCGAAAATATTTCTTAAAGCAAAATAACAATGTTTAAATATGATCAAGAGATTAAATCTTAACCTTTGGAATAAGCGTTTTTAGTAAAGTAGCATGAAAAATTCATTACAGTGCAAATACTTTTATGTTTAAACCCTTTCAAACCAAGTATTTCTTGTGGATTCGAGAATTACAATTTGAATAAAAACTTGTTGCTTATTTTAATCTGTTGCTATTTCTTGATCTAAATACATAAATACAGTATTTATTTAAATTAGTAAAAAACAATAATAAATTAAAATAAATCCATTCCTGATCTAATAAAGTGTAATGGTTATTGGAATTTCAAGAAATAAAAGTGAGTCGTACAAATTCCAAATTTGCATTCGTATTTTCTCTCAATGTCGTACGCTCACATTACGTATTGAATTTAAATCAGTGTTGCAAAACTGAAATTTTGAAATTGTACTGAATTATAACTGAAAAAGTACTTTTTTGCATCAAATAGTACTTTTGTAAAAGATACATACAATGAACCACTTTGTATATGTTAATTTTACACATGAGTGGCGCACCTACTGTTTTTAAAGTCGACACCGAACGATTTTTGTGAAACTTTATCGTGGCAATTTTATTTTCTCTCAGAGTTCTTGCCAGAAAGAAGTCGCCGGAGATATATTTTTTATATTTTGTTTTGATGGAAATGTCTGCCATTGGGTTGGAATCGTGGGCTCATGTCGAGTAAGCCAGTCTAAATAGACTATTTATTTATATTTAGTCCGTTTAGTCACGTCGATGGAACGTAATGATGTAACATACGTTCGTTTGAAGAGCAATTAAAATGCGAGCGTTTTCATTGCTTTTCGTATTCTAAAAGGGAACGTACGTTCCGTTGACTTGAGGACGCGGGGGTGCTGCGGTATTTTTCAAATGAAGGAGTACTGAAAAAAGTACAAAAGTACTGAATTTTTCAACACTAATTTACATGATAGCATTTGCTCTGTTTTCACACAAAAATTACAATATCGTATGAAATTTGTGAATTTCTAAATTAATCTTTAGTTTTATCCACAATGTTCGTACAATCCAACAGTATAATTTCAGTTTAACTGCTCTTTTGTGTCAAATATAAAATAATGACTAAGAAAATTTTTATCTTAATTAACAATGTATAAAAAAATACCTTAAGTGATCGCAAGCCTAATAGAAATTTATTATCATAATACAAATACTGTTTGTTACATCATTTCCGAGCTACTCCATATATTAAAATATACTAAAACTTGAATCATGACATCATAGAATGAAGAATTTCAATTTAATTGTCATGAAGACATTTTTATGTTCGTTTCAAATATCAACAACAACAAAAAAGTTCTAAAAAAATATTGAAATATCAGATATTTTGAATTGAAAATTAAACAAAAAATCATGCAATAATCATTGTGTGTTCTTTCTATTCATTTCTATTGACAAACACTTTAAACAACTTTAAAACAATAATTTAAAATATATACAGAAACCAGCAATAATACCAACAAATCACTCATTTGTGATCGTCATCTGAAAATTTTAATGTCAAATATATGATGATCGAAAAAAAAAAAATAGTTTAACCCTTAATATGTGTTACAAAAAAATGCTATAAAGATTGTAGACAAATTATATACAAAAAATATAACAAGATCGTCAAATGAATTTTTAAACATTTTATTCAAAATAGCATTGATAGGTCAACGAATTTATGGCAGAGCCAAATAAATATTAGAAGTCATACAGGAAAAATTATTGTATTTTGCATTTCTTTTTCCAGTACGTCGATTAGACTTTTGATGTTAAAGTCAGACGTTATTTTACTTAACATAGTCTCAATTTGAGACATTCCTTCTACTAGAAAGAAAGATATTTAATATTTTACAGGGTAGTGTGCTAGACTATTATCGTGAGGGTCGTGAGTTCGATTCCCACCAGAGACTCTGGTGTGTGACACTGAGCATATGGTTAAAGTTACTCCGATCGTATATAATTAGAATATAATTTGTATTTGTATTGTAATTAATAATTAAATAAATAAATAATATTTTGCATTGCAACACTCATTGAAAAGTTGTAATTGTACACATATTTAGAGAAGTATCAGCCTTGAATGTGAGATACATATTTGCTAAACTGTTAAAGTATGCGAAAGTGCGAAAGACTCAATGTTGTGTATTGAGATCAGTGTTGAAAACTTCAGTATTTTAGTACTTTTTTCATTACTTTTCCATTTTAAAAATACCGCAGTACCTCCTCGGTGCTTTCAGTACTTTTTTATTGTTACATATTTTATGTTTTGCGCTTTTAAACTATTAATGCATTAGCAACACGTTCAACGTCATGCTAAATGATGAATTAATCTTTAGCCTCGGTTAGCCAAACGTCCACGAAACGTACGTTAGTTTTTAAAATACGAAAATCAATGTGAACGCTTGCCGAACAGTAATGTAATTTTAATAAACATTTAAATTGCTCTTCATATGCTGAAAACAAACATGTGTTCCATTACGTTCCGGCAATGTTTTACTAAACAGGTCTGTTACGTTTTGTTACGTCCGAGTCAGCTGTTTATGTTTTGTAAATGAGGAACACATATAAGTTGTTAGGTTTTCTGTTCCATTCCATTTGTGTATTAAATATAAATAAATAAATAGTCTAGTAGGTAATGTACTGGCTTAGTAGACGTAGGCCCATGGTGCAAACCACATGCTAGACATCTCCAACAAAACGAAATATGACCTCCTTCTGGCAAAAACTCTGGGAGTAAATAAAATTGTCATGAAAAAGTTTCTCAAAAAATCTGTAGTTAGGAGTCGACTTTAAACTGTAGGTCCTGCCACTCATGTATAAAATTAACACATACAAAATAAGTGGTGGGAGAAGCTAGATTATAATCCTGATTGAAAGGTTGAAATGACTAATTATGTATGTATGTATTTTTTTACAAAAGTACCATTCGATGCAGAAAGGTACTTTTTCAGTTACAGTTCAGTACCATTTTAAAATTTCAATTTTGCGACACTGATTGAGACATAAACGTAGCAATAATATTACATCGTTGTTGGTAGTCTAGTGGGTAGTGTGATAAACTATAGCTTGAGGGTCCTGGGTTCAATTCCCACCGGAGACTCTCTGGTCTCGTATATAATTAAATATAATTTGTAATCGTATTGTAATTAATAAATAAAATAAAATATTACATTATCTATAGCTATGGGTGATGTGAATAACATATTAGGGAGTCAGAAGGTCTTGATGTTCTGGGTATAAATATTCAGTGTGAGTTCGCTGATACCAGAACATTTCCCAAATGTCGAAAGAAGAATTCAAGTCCCTCAAATTCAAATCCCTCAAGATGATGCAAGTCCATCCACTTTATCTGATCTCCTCGCTATTTACATCACTTATATCTATTTTGTAGCATTGGTGCAGCACTGCAACGAATTTTGCTTTATCGGACTTGATCCCGAATTTTATATATTCTTACGTAATACTCCTCTTTCCCGCAGAGCACATTCATATGTGGTCGATTGACCAATTGATCGCTCATTACATTACAGACATAGCTGCCAGATACATGAGGCACCAAATCGTCAAATATTTGAGAAAAAATCGTCAAAATCGTCAAAGATCTTTAATGAAATCGTCAAAAAATCGTCAGAAAAAATAAATAAATTAATTAAAAGTTTTTAAAAACCAAAAGTATTTCTTTTGTAGTAAAACATATAAAATCAAGGTATGTACATATGTATCTGAGTTCAAAAATAAAAGATTTAAAAAAAATTTGTTAGATATTAAAAGTTAGCGTCCCTCATCTTCATTTAATAATTTTTTTTGTCAAAAAAGGAGAAATTTTATATCATTTTTAGGGAAAAATTGTTTAAGGTTTAAACAATATGTCCCAGTGTTGTTTATTGACACATAAGCGCAGCAATAATATTGCATGGTCTTAATCTGTGGGTGGTTTAAATATTAAGGAGTCAGAAGCTCTTGACATTCTGAGCATGAAAATTCAGTGTAATGTTAGCTGCAACTGACAAATTTTTCAGTTCCTTCAGTTCCTTCAGTTCCTTCTTGAATTCTTATCATCTGATCTTACTATTTACACTATTTATTTATACTATTTATGAGGTCAGTGCCTCAACGTCTATTTGAGGTTTTTCGACCGTGTACAGGAGACGCCGTAGTAGCTCGTAGTGTATCCAACTCTATTGAATCATTGGTGCATCGTTGCAATGTGGTTTGTGTTTCACTGTTCTATCAGTACTACAAAAGGATTTTGCTCGAACAAAATAAGGAGACTTGTTCCCGAAAATCATATATTCCTACGTAACGCTCATCTTTCTCGGCCAGGACATCCGTATGTGGTCCATAGGCAAATAGATCGCACACTGCATTACAGAAAAAGTACGTTTTTTAGTCGGACTATTCGTCAATTCCTGCAGAGGTCTTTCCTGTTACTTATGGTATAAAAATATGAACACTAGGCTTGTTCATAAACGTAGTTCTCTCTTTCCTTCTTCCCATAACACATTTTCATAGTTCCAAATACAATACCATCCACCCCTGTTGATGTTGGTCGTACGAAAAAAAACTACGAGGTTATTTAGGAGTTGTAATTTGGTGACTTTTAAGGGATTAAAAAGGGATAAAATACAGAAAAATCATCACAGGTATTCGAAAGTAACTTAAAAATATAATACTTCCATACATAAATTTCGAATAGTAACACTTGCAAAGTAAATACAAAGCTTAAAGTGGCTCTAAATGTACTAAAGTTAGGAATATGATGTAAATTTTTAATTTCTAAAAATCGTCAAAATAAGGGCATAAATCGTCAAATCGTCAATATGATATTTTTGGAGCTAAAAATCGTCAAAATGACGATAAATCGTCAAATCTGGCAGCTATGATTACAGACAGGATTTGTCCTTTAGCCAAACTATCCGAAGTTGCCGTAGGTAGTGTGTTGGCTTATTAGATGTAATACCATGGTTCAAACCACAGATCAGACATTTGCAACTAAACGAAATATGACAAAATATTTCTTCTGTGAGAGTAATTAAAAATTGCCATGAAAAGTTTTTCAAAAATCTGTCGTTCTGATTCGACTTTAAACTATAGGTTCCGCCATTTGTGGACAAAAATTTAAAAACACACAAATTAATTGGAGTGAGAAGCTAGATCGTAATCTTTTCCTTTGACGTCTTTCCTGTCACTTGTAATATAAATACATACAAATCTAATGTCCACACACATTGCTTCCTCTTTCCTATAACTCCTTTTTCCTAGATCCAATACAATGCATTGTATAAGTAGGCAACCTTCCCTAAGTGTTGGTCGTAAACAATCAAAAAAAAATCTGATAAAAAAAGCAGAAAAATTAATATACAATATAAGCAAAGCTTTTAACAACTAGAAATTAATTTCATTTCATTTATTTTATTGTCTCAATTTTGTTTATTTTATTTTATTTTATTTATATTTTTTTTTTTTATTATTTTCGAGTAATAAAACTGGCTATTAAAAGAGAAGATTTCAATTTCGATATTTAAGACCCAAGCATAAGTATATGAAAATTAAAATTAAAAAAAAAACAAAATGTCTGTCGTTTAATATCCGAATTCCAGTTTCAAATTTCTTTGGCAATGTGTGCGTATTTTTATTTTTTGATTTTTAATTGCTACAACTACAACTTTATTCGTCAAATCATTTGCGTGTATTTAAACAACTTTTCTTTCCAACGTTTTTTTTTTTTTTACTCAAACGACTTTTCATGATTATTTTTCACTTTTTTTGTTTATTTGCGTTAATGAAAATGCGTTAGAAAACATGTGTGATAATTCTAATGAAGACGTGCATACACACATACACATTTTTTATTTGTACAATCTAACACACATAAATTTTCTAAATTAATTAGAACAAGTGATATTCGAATCAAAAGTTTTCTTTTTCGATTGAAATTTAATTCCATCAATGAAATCCGAACGAGTGCCAAGTGAAAAAGTGAAATTTCTCTTAATTTTCTTTCTTAAATAAAGTGAAAAGTGAAATTGGGAAATGAAAAAATTCAAGAACAGTTATAACAACTGTCAAATTGAGTTGTATTGTAAGCAATTGAAAGATAAAAATGAAAATATTAAAGAGGATTAAAATACGTGTAGTAGTTAAGCATGGATGTGTTTATTTACTTGCCACTCTTAATTATTTTCAAACAAGTAAACAAAATATTGTCGTTGAGCCACATACGTATGGCCACTGTGTGCCTAGTCTCAATAATTTGTGATAGGTTTTCGGTAAAATGCTAAAGATTTTTTTGATCTTTTATTAAGTATTTCAATAAATTACCTTAATATGACTGTGGGTTGCTGTCTGACTCTAGTGACTTATTAAGAGATTTTTTTTTGTTTGTTTGTTTGTATGTTAAAACATTTAAATGATTATAATGCCGATGGTAATTGATCTTTTTAAGTGCCAATTACAATTACTATCATTTACCATTTAACAATTGTAATTGTATTTAAGATTATGACCATAAAAAGAAGATGATTGTTTACACAATGTATTGTAGGTGTTTGTATAAAATGGAAAACAAAACGAAACAAAAAAAATAATATTTCAAATAAAATGTTTCAAAATCGGCGCTAAAAGAAATGTGGGTGTGGCGCTAATTATTTTGTTATTTAAGGGATTTGAGAATTTTCTTTGACATTTTTTAAACTACTGTCAGCATTTCATAATTAATAATTTATTTTAAAAGTTAAAAAAGAAATGTCTTGTATGCACAAATATTTATCAACTTTTTATTCAGCTGGACGTAGGTCAATATGAGCTATGTATGCTATCTTATTCTACTAACAAAACTTTATATTTACGTGAAATACGATTTTCTCTAACAATGGTTTTTAAAAACTTATTAATATGCACTTCTCCTAAACAATTAAAACTTTCATTATCGTTTTTGATGTTAGGCTTGCCCGTATAAGTTCACAAGATATTTTATCTCAAAATTTTCGGAAATAGGCTGACTTCCAAAATGTTAGTTGCTTTGTGTTTGAACAAAGTATAGTGTTTCATGAAGCCGCTGTACAAAATGTTTACAATGTATACTATTTTAAAACGTCGCCAATGTATATTTTTAACACAGTCGAAAAGTAGTCAGGCATCGGATTTATAGTTGGTAACTTTGCATATCTACAAAATTTATATACCGTAGTAGAACTGCATACAACACACTTCTGCATATAAAAAATGATTTTTATCAAAACTATCATATTCGACTTAGGGCCATTATTACAACTTGCCGTTAACTAAAGGGAGGATTTTAACGGGCAGATAAATTGTTTTCATTATTATAAGTTGACGATAAGTAGAAGTGATCGTTAAGCTAAAGGGAAGATCATTCTACCAGTAACTTTTAAAGTTAAGTTTATGTCTGAACTTGCCATACATATATATTATTTTCAATATGGCAACTTCAAATATACAACAAAAAAAGCACGTCGGCGCCACTGCGTTAAAAAAAACTTGTTTAATTTGAGCAGTATTATCGACATTGCTCCGGCACTGCCATAATTTTGAAAAAGTTAACTTTATTTTATCTGTAGATTGTAATAACGAAAAGAAGTTAAAGGTGACTTTAAAGTTCACTTTAGCTAAAGTTACCTTCAACTAAAAGCAACTTTAACGGCAAGTTGTAACAATGGCCCTTATACTGTTATTCTTTGGCACCACAGATATATTCAAAAGTTATTGGAATTTATTTATAATTCCCTAATATACAAAAATTTAATCCATTAATGAAATGAAGTTATAAGAGTTAATTAAAAAGTTGATGGTAAATAAGGATAAGTCTACATAAGAAAATGTCAGATGGTTAAATTCAATTTCTTTTTCTTTTTCTTATTTATAAGGAAAAATATTTAAAAAAAAACTGTCACACTCAATTAAAGGAATTTTTATTGTGATTGTATTAGTATCGAAAATTAAATCAAATTGAATTGATTGGAATCAATTGAAAATTAGAATGTTTCTTTAAAAACATTTCAATTGAAATTTATGAGTGCGCAAGAGGAAAAGACAAAGATCCTAACCAACAGTTTGGTAGTTGATGGGTAGTCTGCCTTTGCTTTGCCACAAATATGACAAAAAAGTTTTTTTTTTAGTATTACATCGTATATATATTATCCTTAACTAACATAATTGGCTTTATCTAACATTAAATTCACATTCTTAAGCCATCTGATGGATTATCTTTCACTACATCCTATATTTTACCAAAATTATGTTTTAATTTTTGACTGATTTTAGTAGAGTAAACTGTGAAATAAAATTAACTTAAAATTTGTATTTGAATTTGAATTTTTGAATAAATTTCAACAAGTGAAACGAATACCATACGTGTAAAGAAAAGGTGAAATTAAAACATACAACTTTAGACAAAAACAAGAACAGATAAAAGCAAAAGTAAAAACAAAAATCAAAATAAATCAACTACGAAAAGAAACACGTTTGAAGCAACAGGAATTCAAATAATAATTTCTTATACAAATTTAGATTATTTGGAAATGAATATTTTAAGATATGTATGCCAAAATATAAAACAACAGTGGGGTGAGCAAAGCAACTAATGAGAGGAAATATTACATACATAAGTTAAATTTAAAAGAAGAATTTTATGTAAAAAGTAAAAGCTTTTGATTAAATGATTTAATCACAATGATTAACACTGGCATTTAGATAAATAAGTTTGACATCAAAATGCAGGTACATTTGTATAAATCTTGTAAACTTTTTGGTTAGGTTAGGGGGGTAGCTTGCCGTTCATAGGAACGTTTACTCGGTTTCCCATATGGCCTATTGTGTTACCCAGTGTAAGGTAAGCCCCTTTATCATAATCTGTTAGTGGTGGGTTTGAACCACCCCCATCTCCGGAAGAAATTGGCCAGTTCCCTCAGTGGCACGTTCGCCACCATGCGTTCTGTCTCCCAAAAACCGATGACGTCTGTCCTCAATAGCAGGGCGGTCGAATAAAAGGTGTTGCATCGATTCCGTTTCCTTCACATCATGACAGCTTCTGCAGTAATTCCTGTTAGAATGCGAACCGTACTCTTGTCGACTCTAGTACTTCCCTGGTTCTCCCGCTGTCCACTACTAGACTTTTGGTTTCCCTCTATGTTTACGAATAAGGTATAGAGAGTCCATGCAACTCCTAACTCCCTTTGATTTGACGAAATGGGATCCCAGCGCTTTGATTGCTGCTTGACTCTCCGCACATGTGATCAAGTTCGAAAGAGGCAGTTAACCGCTGTGGTGTCAGAATGTAATGTTAACATATCAGTACAGGCCGTAAGAAGGCGGCAGAAAATAACATTCATGATCGCAAAAATAGAAAAATTCCAAACGTATAAAGAAAAATATTCAGTAAAGTTTGTGGTTTGCGAAAACCTATCTCAATAAGGATACAAATTTTTGGAAACCATTTGTTCGGAATTAACGTCTTTGCAAACCATACGACCACACATTTGTATCCAAAACCACAAAAATACTATCAAGCACGGAAGATCATCACTAATGCTAAGATGATGTGTTACATCTTCCGGATTTGGTCCAATAATAAAAATATTTAGCAAAATGATTGGGTAAATATATAAAGACTTCTTGCAGAATAATCCCAATAACAATCATGCTGATCATTCATTTGTCACTTATTTGGATATATGTATAAGGGTTTTCGAGAGGCGGACTCAAAGTTGCGATTTAAACCCATAGAAAATTGTACAAAATTTTAATAAAACCAAAATAAACTAAAGCAAACCCAATAACTCTGGTACATATACAGTGTACAGCAAAAGTCTTAGTACGGCAACATATTTTAGCAATTTCATAAATTTTGGCCAAAAGTTTGTATAAAAATTTATAGTTTTTATATTTATTTTATTAATTTATTTCTGTTTTATTATAAAACAAACAATTTTTTAATGTTTTTCATAAAACCGGAGAAAAAATAAAGAAAAGTTTCAGATGACTTCATAGGTACCCCCAAGGAGAACCTTGAGTAAATTTAAAATTAAAACGCCTAATATATGAAAATGTTATCGCTTGTATTTACTAGAGTATCCCTTAAGATCAAGCACTTTATTTAACCCATTTGGAATTGAATATACAAGTTTTGTTTAGTGTTTTCTGGTGGCTTTTTCGGTTGACTTTTTTGTTTGAGGTTTAGCGATTACGTAACCGTTCTTTCAAATGATCTCCTAAATACTCTCTTGAGGTCTATCGGTACTTTGTGCAAGAGTATTAACCATGTGAGTAATTTTTTTGTCAAAATATATTGCCGTACTAAGACTTTTGCTGTCCACTGTATATTTAATAAATAGTGTTATAATATATCAGTCGAAATTGACTGAATATTTACTTCTATAAAGTTTACTTTTAGTCGTATAATTTAAAATTACATTCCACTGTTCATCAATTATTTCTATTGCTTACGTTAAAGTTCGTAATGATGATGCCGGTGACGGCGACGATGTCGATGACAATTAACATTAACATTGCAATCACATCGAATGTCCGAAATCGAAAAAAATACTCAATCAACATGACATATGAAAGTGTTTCACTATTTTTCTTGTTGCCAATCCAACGAATATTTAAATTCTTTCACTGAAATTCATTTTAAAATTTTATATTTTCTTTTCAATTTTTTGTCTTAATAATTTGAATTTGATGCGTTTAACCCCTCTTAGCGGATTTTAATTTTTTTAAAAATGCAAATACCCATAATAAAGCTGTGCTATAAGATAACAACATTTGTATAATTCATACATACAAAGTAAAATGAAATGAAAAAAAATTACAAAAAAAATTGAAAATAAAAACAAAATAAAGAAATTAAATAAAATTGTACACATGCAAAAATGATTGAAAGGTGGCACAGAAATCACCGCAACTTCTTGCACAAACAAAAAAAATATGAACAACAACAACAACAACGACATTTGTATCAAAAGAAAGTAAAAGATTCAACAATTATTTCAACTCCGTTCATGAATAACAATGACGGACTTTTGTGTAAGGAAACAGCAAAAAATGTATGAATGAATGAAAAGTGAATGAAGTTTTGATTGTTTTTTAAGTTGAGTTAAAAATGATTTTAAATCGACAAACAACAAGAAATAAATTTTAACAAATTGAATTATAAAACGGAAGTGAAAATTTTTAGATTGCATTTCAACTTAAATACAGATTAAAACGCTTTACCACAGTGATTGTGTTTTGTTCCTCAACATTTGCTAATGTTTTCCGTTATGTATTCATATTTTAACGCCTTCTTATTACAGACGCTTAAAATCGTAACAGACAGTAGTGGATACGTAACAGCCAAACATTAAACCAACCGTTCAAGTGGTGTTCAGGCAACCTGGGCACAAAACGCCACGTCTAATACAAAGACTTATAGTTCCTTACACCTGTCCGAAATATAAACAAAAAGAAAACATAACAATAAATTAGTTTTTTTTTTGTTTTTGTTTTGCAGCAATTTTTTTTGTTTGTTTTTTTTTTCATTAATCATTACCGAAATAAAAAAAAAATTGAGTACTACGAGTACTAGTTTTTTTATGACGGTTTTTTTCCTTTTTTATTCCGGTATTTTGTACTGTTTGAGGTTCTGCAATTTTTTGTATACTTTTTTTGTATCCAACAAAAATAGCTAATAGATGCAAGGTCATTTAAGAGAGACCAACCAGAGTCACTAACCAGCCACACGGCAATACATTTCAAATACAACATTCTACGGACTGGCATTAAAAATAAAGAAAAACAAAAACAAAATAAAGAAAAAAATAAACATTTTGCAAAATATTTATAGTTTTTGTTTTTATTTTTTGTTTTTGTTGTTGTTTTTTAAATCTACGCTTAATTAAATCTATTATTTGTTGCAAAACTTTTTAAGTGGGCGTTTTTGAAACTGAATATATTTCTTAAAAAGCGAAATTATTCAAGCATTTCATATGTACATTCATATGTACAAAAAAAATAAATAAACAAACAATGCAAGCACATGCTATTTAATGCAAGTTTTTCACTTAAATTTTTAGCTCACGATCATTAGAAATTGTTCAATGACTTTCAATATAAATCGTTATTGATTAGCTTTTCTTCAAAGAGTTTAGATTTTAAACACTTTCTTCAAGCTGCAAAGAAATTTTTACATGTTAAACTACGTGTTTGAATTCATCAAATAAATCTGTATATGGCAGATAGCAAAAAGAATGTGAACTGAATCGAAAAATATTTGTGCGTTCAAATTCAAAGGTACTGAATTTTTCATATAGAAAGTGAGGTTAGGTTAAATCCGCAGCTTCCTAGCAGTTCTAAGATAAACTGGTAAATTCTGAATTCCAAAAAATTGCTGAAAAATTACAGTGATCTCCTTATGCTTTACATCAGTACCATTTCTGAAGAAACTATTGCTGACTACTAACAGCCTTTCGATTTGAGGTAAATGTAAAACAAATCATGTCCGCCCTATCATAAAGGCCCAGATTTAATAAATCTGTCCACAAGGAAAAATCCTTTGTACTCAGTACTGAATTCGTTCTAATTACTTTTTATACCAGTTTGTAAATATATCCGTTAAGTATAGGGTGCCCTGGTAGTCTAGTGGGTAGTGTGCTAGACTATTAGCGTAAGGGTCGTGGATTCGATTCCCACCAAAGGCTCTGGCCTGTGATAATATACCGAGCATATGGTCAAAGTTATTCAACTCGTATATAATTAAATATAATTTGTAATTGTATTGTAATTAATAAATAAAATAAAATATTACATCATCTATAGCTATGGGTGATGTGAATACCATATTAGGGAGTCAGAAGCTCTTGATGTTCTGGGTATAAATATTCAGTGTGAGTTCGCTGATACCAAAGCATTTCCCAAGTGTCGAAAGAATATTTCGAGTTCCTCGGTTTCTTAAGATGTGTAAAATAAAAATGTCTGTTAAGTCGTTATTTTCTATATGGTACTCCATTACTAATAACCGTTAAATGCCATATTTGCCTATTTCCTGCCAAGGACACCAGATATTCTTGGACAATTTTCAACGTGTTGTGTACATACATACATACATATATAATTGATCATTACATACATACATACATACATACATACATAATTGGTCATTATAACCCTACAGTCAGGATTACGGCCTAATTTCTCACACCACTTATGTTGTGTGCGTTAATTTTTATACATGAGTGGCGGGACTTACAGTTTAAAGTCGACTCCAAACGACAGATTTTTGAGAGACTTTTCATGGCAATTTTATTTACTCTCAGAGAGGAAGTCGCCGATGAAATATTTTTTCATATTTCGTTCATTTAGAGGTGCCTGACCTGCAGTTTGAACCGAGGCCTCACGTCTAATAAGCCAACACACTACCTACTAGACCACAGCGACTTCATATATATTTGATCATTATAACCCTTAAATCAGAATTACAGCGTAGGTTATCACACTACTTAAGTTGTGTGTTAATTTCTTGTACATGAGTAGCGCGACCTACAGTTTAAAGTTGACTCCGAACGACAGGTTTTTGAGCAACTTTTTCATGGTAATTTTATTTACTCTCAGAGTTTTTGCAAGAAATCCGCCGTGGCCTCACGTCTAATAAGTCAACACACTACCTACTACATTACGACGATTACAATGTGTTTTTTAGATTACATAGTACATATAATTTTATAGTTTAAAGAACAGTGGTATGAAATCTTGGTACGTAAATATATGGATGGTATTACCAGAGAGATGTAAGCTCTTTTCATTATGAAACATTCCATTACTTTTTTAAAAAGCACCACTGAAAGTGGGGACATCAATAGTATGGAAGATTTTGTTATGACTACGGCTTCTGTAGGTCTATGTTGTATTGATAATAACCTTTAATTTCAAGTATTTATCTAAATTACGCTTCAAAATTTGATTTCAAAGATTTCGTCATTGTTCTATAGGAAGGCTTGAGTAAGATTGTAATGTTAAATGGGAATTAAGGTTATCCCAACATCTGCAGGATACATGAAGGAAAAGGGCGAATATTGCTGATCTTATCTGACCTAGAAACCAATTTTTGTTTTGTGAACGTCTTTTAGAAAATAATTGGCAAGTGTAGTCGCCGTAAAGTACTAAGTAGTGTGTTGGCTTATTAAGCTTGAGACCACGGTTAAAAGCCCAGGTCAGACATCTCTACCAAACGAAATATTAAAAAAAATATTTCTATGGCGACTTCCTTTCTGCCATTCGAAGTCGACTTTAAATTCTAGGTACCGCCGCTCATGTATAAAATTAACGCACACAACATGAGTGATATGGGAACCTAGGTTGTAATCCTGACTGAAGAGTTGTAAAGACAAATTATGTTATGTATGTTATGTTATTGATAACTGAGACTAGAGAGAATGAAAACAGAGTCGATTCACACAGGATCACAAAAAGGTATCACAAAAAGGTATTGAAAGTTATGAACCTTAGTACGCATTGCTGGTACTATACAAGAGGTATGGATTTAATGTAGCGAGATTCGTAGAAAAAAACTTCATAAGCTAAAATAGGCTATGCACCTAACCTAACAATAAGATTAAACAGTATAATAATGAATTATGAAATGCAAAAATTTATTTATGTCAGTCACCCATCTAATTGATACAAGTAGTCCCTTACGATAAGCGTTAAATTTAAACCAATACCTGTTGTGGATACTAGCTTCATACGTATATTGGTTTTATTAAGTATAATTTAATTACCATAAAGTAAACCTTTTAAGACTGCTGTGTAGATATTAAATATTGTATTGATAAATTTATATGTACGAATATGCTGAAGTATCTCTTTTACGAAATATTTTTTGTCAAATTTTAAATGGAATTTCAATAAAGTTACCAGTATTTCTTACGCTTTGTTATATTGTTATGCCTGGCGTAAAAATGTCTCATAGAGAGTGTATATTGAAGACTCTTCTTGGGAATTAATCGCATTCAAATATGGTTTTATTTTTGCATACCAGTGAGTGTAAAAATTAGACTTTGTTAGCCATTCATACGTATATACACAACATGTATACAATCATCCTCAGGTATAACTTTCTAAATCATTTGTCAAACTTTATTTTTAAATGAAATATTTTCGTTAAAAGCGATGGAATGGTTTGGTTTTAATGCCTATGAACAATAAAAGTTTGTCGCTTAAGTCTTTTGTTTTGAAATTGATACACACACGTGATTGTACGCTCTGGGTGAAAACTTTTAAAAGCAACTACTGTTGGCAACTTAATTGTCCAAGTCATGTGTGATGTGTTCTACTACAAGTGAAATTAAAAAATAAAAATAGAAATAGAATCTAATGCAATAATATGGTATGTTTCTCTATTGTAATGCAGTGTAAAGTATTCTAAATGATTAAATGTCTCTTCAAGCTTTTCTTTGCGATGACGTATACCATTAAATATAAAACAAAATACAATATGCATGAGTATACTCGCAGCTATGTATGCTATGTATGGTTATTAAATATTATTTTTAACGAAAACGGGTTACAGCCAGTGTTCATATTATGTCAACAATAAAATGATATCGTATTATTTTTTATATAAATATATCAGTATTTCTTTTTCAATTGTTTGTGTTTTTGTATTATGAATTTAACAACAAGAACTTAAGTTTGTTTTCTTGAATCGAAATATTAATACCAAGTAATAGATTTCTATTCTGGTAAATTTGTATTTCTATTAGTAAATTATAAAATAGCAATTTAGTATTACATACATACATACATTCTACTTTTAAAACAAACGAACAGAATAGTGCTCCATTTTACCCACATTAAATCCATATTAGATATGTACATACATATGTATATAGTATCCTAGAAATATGAACATGGCTCAACAAAGTTCATATTTTGACTTCTACTGATTTCAGTGTCATTATAATACGAGTGGTAGGTATTGCCATCCGTTACACTGATAAAAACAATATCAACTTGAATGCAATTAAATGCAAAATTATGATGATATTGTTAATGAAAGCACGCCTAATAAATATCAATAAAAAACGTTGAACTTCTAGACGCTACATGTCTGAAATTACTTGTCATTTATTCCATTTGTTTTGTTTACCCCAGGTTAGACATCCAAACGAAAATATAAAAAAAAATATTTCTTCGGCGGTTTCCTCTCAGTAGATTTCTGGCAAAAACTTTGAGAGTAAATAAAATTATGTTGTTCGGAGTCGACTTTAAACTATAAGTCCCGCCACTTATGTATGTATAAAACTAACAGACACAAAATAAGTGGTGTGTATATGTATACGTATGTATGTTTTGGCAAATCACCTCGAATGACCATGGACGACGATGTGTGTTTGCTGAATGGGCTCTGTAGCAGTTGGCAACACACCCTAATTTTCCTCAAACAATTATCTTCAGCGGTGAGACACATTTTGATGAATTTGTACGTAAACAAATAAAATATGGAATTTGTGATATCAATCCATAAGCGATCAAAGAACGTCAAATGTATCCCGAAAAAGTCACTGTTTGGAATGGATTTTGGACTAGTGACGTAATCGATAAATACCAACTTCTTTTGACTTGAATTAGGAGATCATGCCACCACATTGAGTATTTTGCACAAGCGATTTGAAGACATTGTCAGCTCGAGGAGAAGTGACGTAAATTGGTCACCGAGATCGTGAGATTTCAACCCATTAGACTTTTTCTTTTTGGGTTTTCTTAAGTCACAGGTGTATGCGAATAAGCCACGGAATACAGCAGTGCTCTAAGCCAACGTAACCCATGCCATCGATCAAATTCAGCCTGATTTATGCGCCAAAGTCATGGAAAATTGGACATACCGGATGCACTCCAACGAAAAAAAGTATTTCACAAATAATGACATCAATTAACCTTTCAAACGAATAAAAACTGTCCACCACATTTCATACACACCTTGTCTTTTTTAAAGTTAAAGACAGGAAGCGCTTCCCGGGTCAGACATTAAAATGAAAATATAAAAAAATATTTCTTAGGCGACTGCCTTTCAGCAGATTTCTGGCAAAAACTCTGAGAGTAAATAAAATTGCCATGAAATGTTTCTCAAAAATCTGTGGCTCGGAGTCGACTTTAAACTGTAGGTCCCACCATTCATGTGTAAAATTAACACACACAACATGAGTGGTATGAGAAGCTAGGTTGCAATGACCAATTATGTATGTATGATAGGGAGCCCTTAATGAAAGACCTGCTGCTATGCCATAGGTGACTCATTCATTAAATCCAATCTGATATATTTTTTCTAGTATTTCAGGGAATATCACAACAAAAACCGCTTTAATGTTGTCTTTATTGTGAGAATAAAGCACCAAATTTTGTGGATAAAACGTCAGCGCAAGGTGCCTTACTTTACTGATTGTAAAGTTGATTTCAAATACGGAAATAACAACGGGCAAAAGTACAAAATTTTTTATTTCAAATTTCATTCTTGAAGTCCACAGAAAATACGAGTTTTAAAACGGAAAAATGTAACAAAAATATTTTTTATAAAATTTGACTACAAATTCACAAATTGTGGCAACCTTTCGCCTTCATAACCACTTAGAGAAGGAAAGGACAGTAAAGCGATAAAATGTAATTGATTTCTGTAGATTTTATCAATTTCAATTTCCCGATAAGATAAAGCATTATTATTTTTATACGTCTGTTAAATTTTATGGTAAATCTGAAGAAATTATTTTTCAAATTATTCCTCAGACATTGTCTTTACTACGATGTTAGAAATGAATTCTGTGCTGATTTGTAAAATAGAAAGGTATCATAGTTCTCTATTAAGTTATTAACGACTAATTGGTAAAAGTCAGTAAATTCTTCTGCAAACAGTCGAAGTAATTCAAACACAATGAGTTTTTTTTTACAGAATATTAAGAAAACTTTGATCAGCTCAATTAGAATCAGATAAGTATTATTTATTTATTTATACAATACAATTACAAATTATATTCTAATTATATACGAGCTGAGTAACTTTGACCATATCCTCGGTGTAGTGTCACAGACCAGAGTCTCCCGAGGGAATCGAACCCACGACCCGCATGCTAATAGTCTAGCACACTACCCAATAGACTACCAGGTCACCCCAGATAAGTATTTTGCAATAGTTTATCTACATTTCTAACAGTTTTTCTTTTTTATGTTATTTAGCAATGTCGTCCATTTCAATAAAAACAAAAGACTTAAGATGCAAGCACTATTATATTGAAACCTCTCTTAGCAATCTATTATTATGCATAATAGTTGATACACTTACTTCTTCTTTTTTTCTTTTATTACATAGAAAACATATGTATACTTTTTCTTTTCTTCCTTTATTCTTTATCGAATTTATATACATATGTACATACGTGTGTAAATTGTTTTGTTTTTATAAAACAATTTGCGGTTTTTATATATAAAATGCAAATGAAAGAAAGACTTGAAGAAATAGAAATGGAATTAATACTTTCAATTTTTGCTTAATTTCTTATTATAATCTTATTGTTTTTGTTTTTGTTTTTGTTTTCTATTGCAATATTTCTTTAGTTTTTTTCTTTTCTTTCTTTTCTTTTATTTTCATAATATCAATGACATAATGCCAGCGATATTTATGCAAACGTTAACATATGCATAATCAAACACACAATTTATTAAAGATGAGCACATAAACTGTTAATAAATGTTGTTTTTATTAATTCAGTATAAATATAACAAATTTAAAATAACATGTATTATAAAACGAAAACTAATTGATTATTCTCTATGACAATTTCTTTTTTATTTAAGATCAACACATGGGGAATGGCGCCTACTCATTGTATTGGTATTAGAAAAATAGGTTATGGAAAGAAGGAAATAAATTTGTAAACGTGAGATTTTAATCTGTTTATATTATGAGGAACAGTAAATACTTTTGTAGGAAGGGAGTTTCACATGTCATACGAGTAGTTCTAAAGAATTAATTCTGTCTGTAATGCAATGTGCAATCTATGTACAGGCTAATCTATAATAAACGGATTAGTGTCCGGGCTCTAGTCTACATGATTTTCGCGAATAAGTTCCTTTGTTTTGCTTTAGCGATAGAACAGCGAAATACAAGTCACATTTCTTCAGTGCGGCAATAATGAATCAATCGCTCTTTAATGAGCACCTTCACCCTTTGCTGTACCCGTTAGAGAGCATTACGTTGAGAAGTTTCAAAACAGGCTTGGAGGCACCGGCGCATACATGGGATTTATATACCATTCTCGGATATATCGACGCCTCCATTCTATAACGTTCTAAGTGTACTTAGAACGTTTTTGATGTTCTTGCATTTTTAAATTCTACGTTCTCTAACTTAAATACTGTCAAAATTTGGTTAATATGCGCCGATCCGTTCCGAAGTTACAGGGAAAAATCTTCTTAGAATACCCATATAGTCGTATGTCGCGTGCAAACTTTGAGAGCTCATAACTCAAAACACACTTTTTCAGCTTAGAATGTTATAGAACGGAGGACTTAGATGTTATTAGTAAGATTAGAATGTTATAGTAAGGAGATCAGATGAAGTGAAGTATATCTCCCGTCGTCTTAAGAAACCGAGACACTTGTATTCTCTTTTCGACACTCGAAACATGTGCTGGTTCCACCAAACAGTATAATGAATATTCATACCCAAAAAAATCAAGAGCTTCTGACTCCCCAATATTTACACCATCCATAGCTACAATTGAAGCCGCCATAGTCTAGTAGGTACTGTGTTGGCTTATTAGGCGTGAGGCTTCGGTTTTAACCGCAGGTCAGACATCAAAACGGAAATATGAAGAAATTTTTCTTCGGCGACTTCTTCTCAGAAAATTTCTGGAAAAATCTCTGAGAGTAAATAAAATTGCCATGAGAAGTTTCTCAAAAATCTGTTGTTCGGAATCGACTTGTGTGTCAATAAACAACAAAATATATTCTTGCATATTGTTTTATTAATGATTTCTTGCGAAAATAAGATTAACAACAATTTTTAAAAATTTTGTATTAAATTTAGACATTGAATTAAAAATTTTAATATTTACAATGAAATATCAATCATTAGAAAACGTTAAATACAATTTAAATCATTTCAATTGTGTATATGCATTTAAATAATTGTTTATAACATAACAATTATTT
The DNA here is from genome assembly GCA_932273835.1 of Sarcophaga variegata. Taxonomy (NCBI): domain Eukaryota; kingdom Metazoa; phylum Arthropoda; class Insecta; order Diptera; family Sarcophagidae; genus Sarcophaga; species Sarcophaga variegata. The sequence continues at coordinate 48,269,081 of OW026360.1, read as the reverse complement.
TTCATACATACATACATACATAATTGGCCATTACAACCCTTCAGTTAGGATTACGGGCTAGCTTCTCACACCACTCAATTTGTGTGCTTTAATTTTACACCTGAGTGGCGGGACCTACAGTTTAAAGTCGCCTCTGAACGACAGATTTTTTAGAAACATTTTCATCGCAGAGTTTTTGCCAGAAATCTGCTGAGAGGAAGTCGCCGAAGAAATATTTTTTTTTTCATATTCGTTTTGATGCCTAACCTGGGTTACGAACCCGAGCTTTACGTCTAATAAGCCAACATTTTATTTTGTCATTTTCGAACATAAGAACGTTGAGATATATTTCATGTTACACTTGAAAGAATTTATTACTCTACACAGTATCTTCATGTGATAAATTAAGCAGGGTTGCATTGCAATTGACTTGACGTTTGCATATCCTCTTACACTGCAAAAGCGTCAGTCGTTTCATTTTGTATTCGACATTTCAGTCCATTTTAAAGAAATAAGACCTGCTATGGCCAGCAAGTCAACAATAATCCCGTGCCCTTTTATTGATGAACAAGTTGCAGCGTTTATTTGAAATTTTTAACTGAAATATTAAACAGCTGAGTTTATTCTACACTGAGAGAAAATAATTAAAGCATACAATTTTACTTTATTTTCTAAATATCATTATTAAGGATAGCAATTGTTTAAACAAATCAAAGACACTTTTATACAGGAAACTGATGCGTAAAAGTTTTTCAGAGTCTGTGTATATTTTTTGAACTATAAAAAGCTATTTTAAAAGTAATTAAAAAAAGTAGAAACAGTAGTAGATTAACAAGAATGTTTTAAGGGTTGTCAGTCACTGAACTGAGTAATTAGTATTACGAGCTAATTTATACCTTTTGCAAATTCATATGATTGAAAAAGAGATTTTATTAATTATTTAATGCATTCCCTGCAGTCTTGGCGTATTGTGAAGGCATAAATTATTTAATTAAGGTATTGTGGATCTGTTTTTTGTATTATGGTTGATGGTAATAAGAGGTGAAAGGTGAGGATGTATCTGTGAATGATTATTAATAGATCAATTGAATCCGAATAATCAATAATTACCCAAAATTTATATGCCGAGCGATTATATTAGTGATTCCGATTTATCGCAGTATAACAAAAGCTAAGCTTGGCATAACAGCATCTTCTAAAAGTAGGTAACATTTTTTTTCTTGTAAATCAGATCTATTGTTGTGAGAAGAGTGTAAAATTTCTGGCAAATATCGAGAAGTGTTATTCGTATTGAATCCTAATAAAAATATTTGTCTTACCAAATTCAAAATTCAGAAAAACTATAAAGCTGAGTTTTTCAATTCGATTCGACAGGAACGCAATCAAACAATGAAAAAATAGATAAGAATGAGTTCAAAGTGCAAGTTAGATCTATTAGACTGTGCGATATTTTCAACCACAAAGGACTTGAAGATGAATGGCATTGGCAGTAATTGCAGAGCAGAATCAATAACTTTGGAGATAACAACTTGTATGTCTTGTTCTGAGAATAACTGCTCTTCTCCACCTAATATGAATGTGCCATTTTGCTTTTCAAGAAAGATAGGTGAAACAGAATTATGCTTTTCATGACTGATAGACGAAACAGAATATTGTTTATAAATATTCCTTTAGTTTTTGCCATTAATTACCAAAAATTTTTTACTTTCAAAGATACGCCATTTTAAACATTTCTCACAGTGGTGTCCCATATGCTTCAAAGTTTTAAACGTCGCCAAAATCTTATCTAATCGCATACATATTGACACATTTTTATTTGAATGGAGTCTTTTTTTTTTACTAAATTTAGTCATGATTTTGGTATCAACATTTAAAATATACACAGTTTTTTTTTTTAAAAAGATTTTTAAGTTATCATTTGCTATTTTTACACACCAGAGTTAAGTCATTATAAATAAAACAAAAACTAAATTTGGTGAGAAAATATGCCACTGACCAAAATATCGAATGACCATATTGAACAGACGGATAACTAAATAAGAAAGAACAAAAACTAAAAAAAAACTCTAAAAAGAGATGAACTATGGCATGCATACCACGCACTTTTCAATGATGCTGTCATATTTGTTGGAATAAAATTTCAAACCAATTTTAAATCGAAACGAAATACAAGTTGAAATCAAAATTAAAATTAAAAAAATCGATGCAACCTCCCACTCAACTGCTAAAGTGTAGTACGAGTATAAGAAATGTTGGTTATCATCAAATGTGCTAAGTACCAATGCTGTTTTTTAATACTTTACAATGTAATAACCCGTGAAGAATATGTCAAGGAGTGTGTATAAATTTAAAAAAAATTCAATACCATGGAAATTATATTATCGTCTTATTTTAAGGGAATAAGCTGAATCCATTCCATAGAATGTCAGGGACACAAAATCGCTAAAATATCAATTTTGTTACAAAAAGTCTGACTCCCAACAGCAATTAAATTATTCATATATTCGTAGGAAGTCGCCGTAGTCTAGTAGGCAGTGTTTTGGCTTAATAGACTCAAGGCCGCGGATCAAACCCTATGCCAGACATCAAATCGGAAATATAAACAAATATTTCTTCGGCGGCTTCCTCTCAGCAGATTTCTGGCAAAAACTCTGAGAGTAAATAAAAAATTGCCATAAAAGTTTCTCAAAAAAAACTGTCGTCCGGAGTCGACTTTAAACCTTTAAACCTTAGGTCCCGCCACTCATGTATAAAAATAACACACACAACGTAAGTGATATGATCGTAATCCAGACTAAAGAGTTGTAATAGCCAATTATGTTTGTATGTATCAGAGATCAGCAATGAGTATTCATAAAGATGAGTAGAATCGAATCATACTTATAAATTCTGATACGCATTCATATTTATTTTAATATCATAGTCATACTACTCATATTCAAAGGTTGAAGCACTCATCGTACTCATACTTAACAATACGTATGATGTTGTTGATTTGGACTCTCCATGATTCAACATTTACAATAATCACAAAATAAGGCTGCCTTCCAAAATGTTAGTTGCTTTGTGCTTGAACAAAGTATCGTGTTTCGTAATGCCGCTGTACAAAATATATACAATGTATTCTATTTCAAAACGTCGTCAATGTGTATTTTTAACGCAGTCAAAAAGCAATCAGGCATCGGATTTATAGTTGATCCATTGTTTGGTTATTTTGCATATCTACATAGTTTATATACAGTAGTAGAACTGCATACAAACTTTGTATTGATACATTTTGGAAGGCAGCCCAAGTACGATTCGCGTACAAACACTACAATACTCATTAGAAGGCTGTGTGTTTGCTTTGCTTGCTGTCTTTGTCTTTTTCTTTTTTGTAAATGCAACAACAACTAAGACTGTAAATTTTAATGAATGATTCGAGTCACTCGTATCATTTATAAGTATTTTTTTAAAGTAATGAATCTAAATGAGTAGGCTTATGAATCAAACATATTTCGAATGGTATGAGTTTGTTCTCAACGTTCCAACCTGTACTTATAAATTAACGTTGTAGTGTGTACGAATAAATCAGAGTAGTTAAATTTCAATATTGTCGACTCACTTATATTCAAAATTTCAGGAGGTCTTACATTCCTGACACTTTTAAGTAACGTAAAAATAAAAATATCATAATCAGAAGGTTTTTGTAACTTTCAAACTGTATTCTATAGAAATACTATAAAAATTTAATTGCTTTCTACTTATAATATTGTAAAGTATTATTTATATTTTCATGAATGCATTGATGCAATCCTAAACAGCAGATTTAATTGAATCTTTTGTCTCCCTTTCTATTTAAAATGCATGAAAAGTGCACATAAAAATTGAAGCAATTGTTGAAAGCTACTCAACCTACAGAGCACACATATGGGATTCCCTTGAATTTTACTTTGAAAGTTTGATAAAGTGATTCAAATTTTTTTTTTTTTGTAAACTAGCGTCATTGTAAAATTTTAAAATTGCAAGTGAATGTATAAACTTATAAGCCTTTGTACTGCTACGTTAAAGTTCTATATCCTATCATTTGACCGAAATAAGCATGATCTTCAAAGGCACATAAAAAATTTATTCCGACATACATACATATTTCATTTTTTCATAATATTCATAATATTCGTAATCACCGAAGTATAAAAAGTATGAACCAACAATAAAAACATAACTTCGCTAACAAATCAAGAGAATTACAACAATTTGTGCTTACACACAAATATTTATTGGAAAATTTATTAATTAACCCCTTTGGGAACAACGAATCAAGAAAATTTGGAAGATAAACTTTCGAGGAAGAAAAAAAAATCATCTGCGGATCAGTCAAGTAGTACTTGGCATGTTAAGCATGTGGAGCCATGATAAGAATAGCCGTTTGCCTGACAATACGGAAATTGATTCACCAATCACTCTTATTTAAGATAATAATGAGCAAATCTTCTTAGTGGACAAGATCTTCGCCTGAACGACTCTTGAACCATTAGAAGAAAGGATTAAAAATTAAGGGTTTAAAAATTTAAAAATTTAAATTTAAAAATTTAAATTTAAAAAAATGTCTTATATCTTCATGCATTAAAAATATTTACATTGTTACTGTAAATTCTGGGTTTTCAATCCAAACGATGTAACAAAACCAAATACATATATTCATTGTATCTGAACTGTATTGTTTACAGCTGAGTCATATGATGACACCATGTGGTTTGTGCTTGGTTGACATATGACCAACAATAACTGCAGCAATTATGGAATATTGCAAATGCATGGATAATTATAAAATTCACAAAACACCACAACAATTGAAAATTATTAGCATTAATAGTTTGTATTTATTATAACAACAATGTAGAGAAGTGATCAAAAAAAAGAAACTCGAAAAAAATTACGATTATATTCTGCCATTTTATCGGTTTGGGCTTACGTCTCACTCTGGCATTAGTGGCTATAGCTTGTAGCTACATACCATGCCATGTCATATTTTCAATGACCATAAAAAAGCAGTTTTTTTTATCATGACGATCATAAACGATGATGACACCGCTGCGCTATTGCTGCTATTGTCATTGCCATTGACCTCTGACAAATTGTAGTCATTTACTAACTTACGTATCCATTCAATCATTATTGTTAAATTTGTTTTTATGTTAAGAAAAGAAGAAGAAAAACAACAAAAGATAAATATATGGACAGATGGAATGGATGGAATGAATGAAATTGAGTAGACCACAAGAGCAGGGTTGTCTATCCTTATTTTTAATGGATTGGTTTCTTGCTTGTTTTGTTGTTTTTGTTGTTATTATTGTTGAATTGTGTGAATTCGCCTATTGTTTTGACGATTTTCAGTGTGTAATATTTGTGTGTCTATTGTATGCAGCTGTTATAAGCTGGTATAAGACATTTAAACTCTTAAGTAAATACAAAAAAAAAATTCAAGTTTTTTCTTTTTTCATGTATAAAGAAAAAACAGAAAATAGAAAATAAACAAAAGAAACAGTTTACAACAATATAATATTTTTGTTTTTGTATTTTATTATTTTACCACTTGTCTGAAAGTTCGTTGCATTCATACGAGTACACATGATTTGTTGTAAAATTGTTGGTAATTTTCTTTGATATTGTTGAGCTGTGTTGCTTGCTTACTTGCTTGCATTGAACCGTGCTGCAGTTGTTACTGTTAAATTAGTTGGCGTTATAATGCATGCCGCCTGCCAAACAGCAACTCAGTCAGTCAATTATAAATCCATGAATTTGTTTGTTTCATTTTACTAATAGGCCTTGTACCAGCAAACACTTGCTGGCATTGTCTTGTCAATATCCCAAAAATAATGAACATGATTAATAGGCACTTCAAAATAGAAAATTCAATTGAAATCTCATTCATTTCTGTTTGAGTTTTTTATTTTCTTAATTTTTTTTTTTAAGTTAATGAATTTTTGATGGAATTAAAAAAAATTTTTGATTCCTGTAAAGTTGAAAGAAAGAAATAATTTCTTTAAATGTTTGAGTACTCATTTTATAAGATTATTAATTTTTATATATTCTATAATCACTATGGTAATGTAAATATTATGTAATAAGAAACCTTTAATTTCTTCGATAAGATCATGCAATATCTTCTCACACCACTGATGTTGTGTTTGTTAATTTTATACATGAATGGCGGGACCTATAATTTAAAGTCGATTCCGAACGACAGATTTTTGAGAAACTTTTTATGGTAATTTTATTTCTACTTTGTTTTTGACAGAAATCTGCTGAGAGGAATTCACCGAAGAAATATTTTTTTTATATTTTTGTTTTGATGTCTAAGCTGGTTTTTGAACCAAGGCCTCACGTCTAATAAGCCGACACCCTACCTATTGAACGACGGTATGCATTTCTATTATATTGAACTGAAATTCTTCTAAAATCCACTTCATTTCGTTTAAAAACGGAATAATTTTTGTTAAAGGCTAGTTTACGCAATAAGGACTTATTATACGTGAAGAAAATATTACAGAATTCAACCCGTACTTTAAAAATGCGAGTAAAAATCATACGGCACATCTTTTTGTGTTTACACGATTGGTAGAAAACAAAAATAAAGTAAAATGAAGAGAGGCATTTCTCCGTATATGTATTTATTTACATAAATATGCATCCCTGAGCTACTGGAGAGTGATAGTTTGTGAAAAATTTCAAAAAAAAAATAAGAGAATCGTACAATAGCCGTATTTTCATTCGTATTTTCTCACAATGTCGTGTGCTATTATTACATATCCGCTCTTTTCTGCACAGAAACTTGACATGCCTTACGACTGATGTCATCGTGTAAATCCCGCTTAAATAATAGACAGAATTACAGTTTTGCTAATAGGGAGGGATATAGAAAGGATTCTTTTGTATCTTAAGCGGCTATTACATTTGCAACAACCTGTTAACAAACCAACCAGCTCATGTAATAGTATAAAATTCATGTTTACAATCCAAGTCTGAGTCTAGGTAGTGTTTTGGCATATTAGACATAAGGCCAATGTTCAAACCCCCAGGTCAGACATCTCTAACAAAACGAAATATTAAAAAATATTTCTTCGGCAACTTTGTTTCAGCAGATTTCTGGACAAAATTCTGAGTAAATAAAATTCTCAAAAAATCTGTCGTTCGCAGTCGATTTTAAACTTTAGGTCCCTCCACTCATCTATATAAAATTAACACACATGTTAACATTAACACAACATAAGTGGTGAGAAAAGCTAGGTCGCAATCAGAGATCAGCAATGAATCGTTTTTTCGCTACAAATAAGTACTCATGAAATTTTGAATATAAGTGAGTCAACAATATTGAAATTCAACTACTTTGATTCATTCGTACTAACTACAACGTTAATTTATAAGTACAGGTTGCAACGTTGACATCAAACTCATACCATTCGAAATATGTTTGATTCATAAGCCTACTCGTTTAGATTCATTACTTTAGAAAAATACTTATAATACTTATAAATGATTCGAGTGATTCAAATCATTCATCAAAATTTACAGTCTTGGTTGTTGTTGCATTTACAAAAAAAGAAGAAAGACAAAGACAAAGACAGCAAGCAAAGCAATCACACAACCTTCTGGTGAGTATTGTAGTGTTTGTACGCGAATCATACTTATTTTGTGATTCTTGTAAATGTTGAGTAAAAGAACGTCGAAATTAACAACATCATGCGTATTGTTAAATATGAGTACGATGAGTACTTCAAACTTGGAATATGAGTAGTATGAGTATAATATTAAAATAAGTATGAATGCGTATCAGAAATTATAAGTATGATGCGATTCTACTAATCTTTTTGAATACTCCTTGCTGATCTCTGTTCTCAACCCTAACTGCCACTGCTATCTTACGCCATGCGGTTTACATTCAACAATTTTTATTTTTATAACCTCTTACAGAGAGTTATTGAGTCGGTATAAGATTTTTTAGAGAACGAACTATTGACGTACATACGTATATCGTTTAATGTTGCTTAAAGTGTAAATACTGAAAGAATTTACTAATTTTTTATTGCTAAATTAAATTAAATTATTTTTCCATTTCAAAATCTAAAATTATTAAACTTTAGTTTATTTCGCTTTTTAATACAATACAGTAACGCTTCCGTATATAATGATTCACTTCCTCTGTTAGGCATGTCGTCAATTAATTTAAGGTTTGCGCCTTAAGTCTTTTGTTTTAAAAATTTTACTGTCCCCTGTATTATGAAATTTTTCTTTTTTTTTTGTGATATAGGCAAACAATAAAACAAATAAAATATAATTAAAAATTAAAATTTTCATTAAATTTTGTTTGTTTGTTTGTTTTTGTTTTACATTATGAAATAACGAAACATCATTAATTTTATATTTTTTTTGACAATTGAATTACATTTGTCTTGGAGTTTGATTTTTCCAAAAACTTGTAATTATGGGAAAAACGATGTGAAATAAACATATTTTTTTACTGTCATGTCAGCCTTTTATGTTTTTCGTTGTCGCATGTATTAAAAATGTCATTTAAATTTATTTATGATGGAAGGGAAAAGTATGGCCAAAAAAACATACAATTAAATATTTAAATTGGTTTTTTTTATATTTTATTCATTACTCGTATTTAAAAATTAATTTTTTCTTAAATATTTAATTGCTCCGGTACAACACCCACACACATCTACCATCAACCAATTTCATTAATCAAATTCAATCTCATTTTGAACGTTTGTTGACATAATCAACGCATTTAAAATAAATTACTTAAATAGAATTGAATGAAATAAAAAATACTGTATCATGTTTAAAATCGACACTAAAAATCTGTTTTAAATACGTAGCGACTCAAATAAATTATCATTTAAAATTAAGTTTTTCACTTTCATTAGCTGTAATCATGATCGAATAATGGAATGTTTTTTTATTTTACTTGTTTTCTTTTCTACAGTTTACAAACCAATTAATTTTATAAATTCGTTCTGTTTTATTATATATTTTTTTTCTTCTTCTTCTTTCATTACAGCCCATTGGAAGCAGTAACAACAATTTGAATTTTTCTTATGGCATTAAAAAAACAAGTAATTTTTCTCTGTTTAAAAGTCTCGAAAATTAACTCACGCACTCCAATCGCATGGTAATGTAAATGAAATTTATAATTGTGCACTACAGCTGCGTATAATTCGTGTAAAAACTCACACGCCATAATATCAAAAAATTTCTGTTTTTTTTTCTTTCATTCGTTTTGAAAATAAATTGTGGTGTGCTTTTTTTGGCAAAATATTTTAAAGAAAATTTTGTTAAAAATTTGTTCACCTCTTGGAGAAAATACCTCATGCATGAAATAAAAAAAAAGAGAGAAAACAAAATCAACAATAAATCGTTTTTCTTCGTATGTGATAAGAAGCAATATTTGCCAAGTAATTGTAATAACAAATCGATTGTCGTCACAATTAAGCGAAATTAAATTAAAAAGATCGTAAATTAATGCACAATTAAAAATTTTTCAATTCCATTTCCACTAAAGGAAGACATTAACTGAAAATCATACGAAAAGAGCAACAACATGTTGATTAATTCATGTTGCATGCAACCGTTTAAATGCTTTCCAAAAATATCGCTAAAATACACCAAAAATCAATAGAATTGTATGCAAAAACAAAAACAAAAAATATTAAAAATTAATTATTGGATGTAAAACAGGAGCCATCGTAAAGTGAAGTGAAGTAAAATTTTTGGCGTTTAAATTCAACTCACACAGTCATTTGCAAAAGTCAGTCAACCAAGCAACCAACCAACCGGCAGTATATCGCGATTGCTTATTATTATCAAATAATTTTTTTCCAAACGTATTAAACAAACGAACAGTCAAAATGTATCGTCCAAACTTTTATGAGTCGACATGTTTACGTTGCAATGAAACCGTTTATCAAGTGGATCGTGTTGGACCTTTAAAGGATTTTACATTTTTCCATTCCGGCTGTTTCAAGTGCGTACACTGCGGCACAAAACTAACACTGAAAACCTATTACAACAATCAACATAAACAGGATGACAAAGAAGTAAGTTTTTCGTTTTCTTTTAAATGATAAATTAATTTAATTAGTATTTCTTAAAGAATTTCGCACGAGAGTTAGAAATGAAATAAACTTTTTATAAGAAAAAAATATAAAAATAAACTACCATACATGGCTATTAGATATAATTTATGATAATATTTTTAAGCACCTTTTTTTATTAAATTGGAAATTGTGATAAACGAATATGCATTTCAAATGTAATTCAGAATTACATAATTTGCGACCTGTATTTACTTACTTACTTACAATTAGTGGAATTCGGCCTGCCTTAACACATCCTTCCAGGCGCCTCTGCTTCTTGCGAGCCTACGCCAGTTGGTCACACCAATCGATGACAAGGCTTCCTCGATTTGGTAATTCCAACGCATATAAGGTCATCCTCTTTGCTGACTTCCGTAGATCCCCACATCAAATACCCGTCTAGCCGGAGAATCCTCCTCCATCCGAACGACATGGCCGAGTCAAAGCAGCAGCTGGATGCTAATACACCGCACAACGTCTATGTCGTTGAGGAACTCATACAGCTCACTGTTGGATCGGATGCGGAAATCATCGTTAACGTGCACTGGACCGAAAATCTTACGTAGGACTTTTCTCTCGAATACTCTCTTGGCTGCTGCATCAGTGCTTAATAGAGTCCATGCCTCTGCGCCATAAAGAAGCACGAGAGGATGTGCGTCTTGTAGAATATTAGTTTTATTGTTAGAGAAAGGTTCCTGCTACTCAATTGCCCATTGAGGTCATAGTAGCACCTGTAGGCAAGAGTGATCCACCGCCGTTTCTGGTGGTAACGGCGGAGCCAATATAAATAAATTTCTTGACTATATCGAAAGTATAGTTATAGACCGCAATCTGAGATCCAGTATGCAGCCCGTCTCTACTTGTCGATAACATATACTTCGTTATGCCATACCCATCTTAGTAGACCCCCGTGCAATAGCACTGAAGGCAGCAGTAACATCTCGCTTGGATGTTAATGTCGTCAGCGTACGCAAGCTACTGGAGGCTTTTGTGAAAAATAGTGCCATTGCAATGCACTCCCGCCATCCGCAGAACACTCTCCAAGACGAAGTTGAAGACGTCGCATGTCAAGGGACCTCCAAAAGGTTCGGAGAGGTCCATTCCTACCTTGACGGAGCTGCAGGAATTGCTCAACGTCATTCTGCAGAGCCTTATCAGCTTCGCAGGTATACCGAGCTGATTCCTTAAGGGGCTATCGAAGGCTGCCTTATAGTCGACAAAAGGATGGTGTGGGTTGACTTATTTTTCATGGGTCTTTTCCAGGATTTGACGTAGTGTGAAGATCTGGACAATTTTGGCGTCATGGTGTCAAATCCGTATCCGTATCAAGCCTGTTGCATCCTTGTCCTATGAGTCACATTTCCTGTATGGCAGTGTTGTCCGTCCTAAATTTCATAAGGGCATCCGCCGGCTGGATGGAAGCGGACACTCTACACCTATCCTGTGAAGAGTACGGACGTTCCATGTCTCAATTCGTAAATTATAGTCCATTAAACGTTTGCCGTGGTCGTTAAATTTTTAGGGGATTTTTATAGAGACTTGTGTTTTAGTTTTCATTGGATGATATTTTACATGGTGGGTTCCAAGCCCTACGGACAACCCAATTTTAAAATCCAGGGGATTGGACATTTAGCGGTTGTTAATATGCCATCCAGGAGGGGCCACGTAGAGGTTGAGTGTCAACTTTAATACAACAAGACTTTAAATGAAATCTTTAATTTTTTGATCGTAATTTTCAATAATGTAACAAAAAATTTTTAATTATTAAAATTATATTATGATGAGAGGAATTATATAGCCAGGCTTGTTCGAGTATGATTCTCTTACATATTATTGACACTTTTTCTCTTCATGAGATAGACGAAACTATAATCAGTCATTTAAAGGCACCCGTAGATTAAAAAAACTTTCAAATCTAAAAATATCCCTCTAGGCAGTCGCTCACACTTATGAACCCTATTAGATCCTCAAGTCTACAGTCTTTTAGATCTACCAGTTCATAAACAAATCGAGCGCATCTGTTATCAAGGACTGTGACATAAAATATGATCCACTGCTTCCTCTACTGCTTCATGGCTAATAGGTAGTGTGTTCGCTTTTTAAACAAGAGTTCGTTGTTCAACCATGAAAAAAAAATATTTCTCTCGGTTATTTCCTCTCAGTGCTCTTCTGTCAAAAACAGTTAGAGTAAATAAAATTGCCATGAATAATATTCAAAAATTTGTCGTTCAGAGTCGACTTTAAACTGTAGGTCCGCCACATCCAACAGGGATGGAGTGAGAGGCTAGGTAGCAATCCTGACTAAAGGGTTGTAATGACCAATAAAGTAAGTAGGTATGTGTAGGCTAGTGTTCTGAACAAACAAAATTTTTTAAATCCACATACAATTCAAAATTGATTTTTTTTAAATTTATTGCTTCTTTCGATAATAAAAACGATATACTCGTACTAATTTAATTTTAATTACATACAATAATTTGAATAAATAATTAAAATTTTAAATTTTTTACAATTTTGATTTTATAATTAAAAAAATCCCCATTTTAATGAACGCCATAAAGACGAACGAAGAGTATAAACGAATTCTTATTATCGTTTCTAAATAAAAAAAACTGAAATTAAAGGCAAACTGAATAATATGTAGGTGAATAAGTTTTTATTTTTTAAAGCATTTGAATGCCTTTTAATGTGAATGTATGTCGACAATGTCTGTAAATCTAAAAAAGGTTAACGTTTCTTTGGATTTTGTTAACCGGCTATTTTAGTTTTTTTTTTTGTTTTTATAATCGAAATGACAATAACAACGAGTAAGACAAAAAAGGCATACATAGTCAGTCATATAGTAAGCGAATGAATGAATTGAAAAGTTTCTTTGTTTTATTCTAGATGAAGCGAAACAGCAGTTCTAAAGAACAAAGCTGTCTAATAATGACAATTATAAACATTTTCCATCGGTTACTGCAAATACACTACAGTGAGAGCCAACTTAAAATAGTGCGACAGTGGTTCAGAAGTGGTCAAGCTTTCAAGGCTTCACATTGTTTTGAAGTCAAATTTACCAATTCTAAGTAACTTCTCATAAAGACTTGCCACACATTTCTTCTCTCCTTCAGCTGTCACCTACCCCATGATGTTTTCCAAAGTTTGGGATCCAATTTTTTGATTCATGACCTCTTGTTCGTTTTGCCATCTGTAGGTATTATCTGCGTCATTAACGAATCCCACTTCTTCATACAATACAGTGGACTACATTCAATCCGAAGGCAACATCGCCATGTTTGCTGAGTATTCACCTCTCTAGTTAATCTAGGTCTGCTTACTCACAAAAATAGCTCATGTCCCCGATAACCAGTGCTGTCGGTGCCTTTATCGCACATTACGCCGCTGTAGACATTAGTGTCTGTGCTCCATGCATGGTCTTACGTTAAATCTCACATAGATATGACGTATGACGTATAACACGGTATTGCCACTAGCAATAAATTCTTTTTTGTCATAAGTCTTCTAAACTTGGACAATATACCACAGGCCGTGTACCCGTATCTGTCTGTAGAATGCTTATCCAACCATATTAGGAGGTAATTCCGTAACTACGATAATTTTTGTCCGATTTGATCAAACGAAGTGTCAATCTCTTCACAAGATAATGCACTTTCATAATGTCATCACTTATTTCGTATTTTTTAATTCAAGTTTGCTACTATGAACGGACAAACTTGAAAAAATTTGAAAAAAATTCGCATTTGTCAAGTTTACCTCATCAAACCTCATAGCATATTAAGTCAAATAATATATATGTGTTCATCGTTTTAAAGGCCCATCCCTCTCCTTTCTAATAAGGTTTAAATTTTGAACATCAGTTCAGAAACGTTTGTGTAATCAATAAATTTGTGCATAAAGTCCAAAAAAACTGTTTTTGTCAAATGAAACAAGTTTGGAGGGTTCGAGAAATATAAAAAAAACTATTTTTGAGCTCTGTTCAACAAAACTCAAAACTTACACTATGTCATTAGATGGGTGTAATTCACCTTTTTTATTTTGTCGCATAGCGTTATTAGTTAAATAAAACGAGTTGGTTCATACTATGAGAATAAATTTTTTTTTTTAAGTTTAAAATATAAAAAGATTTAAAGATGATGCATAAATATTTCAATGACACAATTTCTAATCGATTATGAAGATTTTTCTCATTCATTCTTTTCGTTCGTTCATAACAAACATTATGCGGGTAATGACTGGGTACATGCCCTTAATTCAATTTGCCCGACTGCACGTTTTCATAATCATTGTTAAACTATACTCAAGAAAAGGTTTTTTTTTGTTTTTATTTTGTAAATTGCGAAATGGATTTTATGCATTGATGCTCTGCGAAATAAAAAAATACAAAAACAGAAATATTTTCTCAAAAGCTAACATTTTTTTCTTTAAACCTTTATAAGGCAAAGCAGGAAAATATTTTTTGAACAGTAAAACAATAATTTATTAAAAAGTTAAAGAAAACAGTTTGTAATAACAATAACAATATGTACGTTGTACAATATTAATAATATTAATAGAATTTATTTTACCTTTTCCCAGGTCTATTGTCATTCGCATGTACCAAAGAGTGGGCCTGGTCATTTGGATAATACGTCAGTGGGTATAAGACAAGCTTTAAATGCTCCACGCACAAATAAATTTGTGAATGAACAAATACGTGGTGCACGTTCCGAAGTTGATGGTAAGTTTACTTGGCAATTAACCGCATTCATATAGAAAAGTATTCATTCATTCATTAAATTCTATATGGATTGTTTAACAACCAAAAAAACCAAATATTCGTAACACAATCCAAGATCATTTTGAGAAAACAATGTCAATAAAAAAACAAAAAAAGAACACTTCAGTTCATTTTGTATAAATTTTGTGTAAACGTGTTGCATTTTTATTTGTTATTTAAAGGCAGTTTCGGTTCAAGACAATCAACACCAAATGGTTATGGCAGTCGTGAGGTTAGCTCACCATCACAGAATGATTCCGATTACAAATATGGCCGTTTCGATGCCAGTGCGCTACATATTGCACATGCTCTTAAACAGACTGAAATACAAAAGGCCTACAATAAGGCAAGAGAAAAACCAATTGATTTCTATTTGGTAAGTGAAATTTATTTCTATTATTTTATGCTTCTTTTTTTGTTGTTATTGTCTTTTTCCTACATATGTATGTTTACTATAAATAAAAAGAAAAATAAAAATAAAAATTAAATAAAAAAGAAAAAAGTTCAATGCCTAACAACTACCCAGTTTTTGTGTAAGAATGCAGAACACAACCGTGACGATTTTTTCTATATGAATTGTTAAGTTAAAGAACGCCTGTAAATTCGTTCGTGCGACAGATTTTATTTCATTTTGGTAGCGTTTTTCTCTAATTCTCTTAACTTACAATTACCAAACGATGTTTATCACACTTTCATGAAATTTTAGGCCTTTTTGCAAACAAACCCAATCTTTTTCAATGTTTTAGCTCGTCGAAAAGAAAATATTTAAAATTGCATTTGTTGTTGTTTATTGACCAATGTAAACAAGAATAAAAAATTGTATTTAAAATTATGGCTGTCAATATTATTATGGGCTATGTTCTGTTCTGAAGTCGCCGTAGTCTAGTAGGTAGTGTGTTGGCTTATTAAACGTAAAGCCCGGGTTCGTATCCCAGGACAGACATCAAAACGAAATATGAAAAAATATTTCTTCGACGACTTCCTCTCAGCAGATTTCTTGCAAAAACTCTGAAAATTAATAAAATTGCCATGAAAAGTTTCTCAAAGGTCTGCCGTTCGGAATCGACTTCAAACTGTAGGTCCCGCCACTCATGTATAAAAATTAACGCACACAACATGAGTGATGTGAGAACCTAGGCCTGAATCCTGAATGAAGGGTTGTAATAGCCAATTATGTATATATGTTATGTATATTCTGTTCTAACACGTTTTTATAAAATGAAAGAAAATTTTCCTCAAAACTTAATAGAGGATAACATAATAAAAATAAAGTAGAAAATATAAATTTTTGAAATCCACCATAGCAAATAAATTGTAAGAACGATGCAACGAAATAATAACTAAAAAATTTATTCGCCTATGAAGAAAACATCGTGTAAAAAATCTTCGAGTTTTTTTGGGTTATTCAACCTAAAAGGTGATCTGAAAGATTAATTTTTCTATGAAACACAAAAAAAATTTGAAAATATTTTATTCGGTGTCAGTTTCTGATCAGAGATCATCAATGAGTATTCAAAAAGATGAGAAGATTCGAATCATACTCATAATTTCTGATACTTATAAGCATTCATACTTATTTGAATATCATACTCATACGACTCATATTCAAAGTTTTAAGTACTCATCATACTCATACTTAGCGATACGTATGATGTTGTTGATTTCGACTCTCCATGACTCAACATATACACGAAGCACAAAATAAGTATGATTCGCATACGAACACGACTACAATACTCACTAGAAGGTTGTGTGTTTGCTTTGCTTGCTGTCTTTGTCTTTTTCTTTCTTCTTTTTTTGTAAATGCAACAACAACTAAGACTGTAAATTTTGATGAATAATTCGAATCACTCGTATCATTTTTAAGTATTTTAAGTATTTTTCTAAAATTATATGAATCTAAATGAGTAGGCTTATGAATCAAACATATTTCGAATGGTATGAGTTTGATGTCAACGTTGTACTCATACTCACTGCAACCTGTATTTATAAAGCATTATTGTAGTGAATATGAATGAATCAGAGCAGTTAAATTTCAATACTGTTGACTCGCTTATATTCAAAATTTCAGTGCTTATAGGTAACGAAAAACGATTCATTGCTGATCTCTGTTTCTGATGGTAAGCACAAGGTCATTTGCATTGCACTGATTCAAAATCAGTTTTCTCCAAGTGTATGTATGTACGCCTGAATTTTCAGGTTCTGGTGGTTTAATTATTTTAACAACGAATTCATTTATGAAATGCAGAAATCCTACATTGGAGATCTCTTGATACAGCTCCTTTTTCTAGTGTAAAAACAGGATTGGTTGTATACCATTTACAGTGGACAGCAAAAGTCTTAGTAATACAATATATTTTGACAAAAAATAGTCCCCACAGACTTAATACTATTGCACAAACTCCCGATATGACTTCAAGAGAGTATTTAGGAGATCATTTGAAAGAACGTTTATGCAATCGCTAAACCTCAAACAAAAGTCAATCGAAAAACTTGCTCATGGTGCCACCAGAAAACATTAAACAAAACTTGTACATTCAATTCCAAATGGGTTAAATGGAGTGGTTGACCTTAAGGTATATTCTACTAAATACAAGAGATAACATTTTCATATATTAGGCCTTTGAATTTTAAATTTACTCAGGGTTTTCCTTGGGGGTACCTATGGACTCATCTGAAAATTTTCCTTAAATTTAATTTGTTTTATAAAAAAACATTAAAAAATTTTTGTTTTATAATAAAACAGAAATAAATTAATAAAATAAATATAAAAACTTGAAATTTTTATACAAACTTTTGGCTAAAATTCATGAAATTGTCAAAATATATTGGAGTACTAAGACTTTTGCTATCCACTGTATATGTAAATGTATTTCGTAAGATTCTATAGACGAAGAAAGAGGTGCAACTAAATTCTAATATACAGGATTACGACCTTGGCTTCTCATACCACTTATGTTGTGTATGTTAATTGTATACATGAGTGGCGGAACCTGAAGTCGATTCCGAACGATAGATTTTTTTTTTGAGAAACCTTTTCATGGCAATTTTATTTTTATTCTCAGAGTTTTTGCCAGAAATCTACTGATATTTCGATTTGTTGGAGATGTCTGATCTGAGGTTTGAACCGTAGCCTCACTACCTACTCGACTACGGCAACTACATTCTTTCTTCTTTCATTCTTCTACTCTGATTTTAATTCTAGCCAAATCATTTCTGTTAAGCTGGCTGCAGTTTATATCCGCCTTCGGAAGGTGTTAGCAGATTTCCTTCCTGAAGATTTCTAGCTAATTGCCAGTGTCGTGGCTCATCCATTTCTATTTCTATCATGGATTAATATTTGAAATGGATCTATATTTGAAATGACATTCAGACAAAATACTTTTTAAAATTTTCCACTATGGTCACATAACAAATACAAGTCACTGATCGCTGTGTTCCAAGATATAGAGTAGTACTGAACGCCCGTTTAATGAGAAAAGTTGGAATTTTAGCTTCTCATGAATTCTAGGCCATACCTTATAAGCCGGGTTAAACTTTTTCAAACCGTTTACAATATAACCTCGTGAACTATCTGCTAAAGATATTGTACTTACCAAGTATTTAAACGTGTGAACGCTCTCAAGTTCAATATTACTTATACTGAATTTGAGGTGTTTAAGCATTGGCACTTAAAGTTTTCACCGTTTATTTGAATAACCGCTTTGCATGAAGTGTTATATACATATTTTCTGCAGTTTTACTACTCTTCAAGGTATAATTTCTGTTGCGAATGTTCTAAACACATTACATATAGTAAGACCCCGCTTAACGCTGCTCCGCTTAACAATGTTTCAGTATTACGAGGTAGTATTGGGATTCCCCTAAATTGTACACTGTATTGATACTTGTTGTGCAAATGAAACGGCCATGCACTAAACAAAATCGGTGCACTATCAACGCTCTTTTAGTCGCTCTAGTTAGTCTGTCCAGAATAAAGATTCCAACTGTATTTTCTGAAGTCGCAATCACAGTACGAACCCTGTTTCGTTTAGCACTGGAACTTATTGCAAAGGATCCCCCGCGTTAAGCGTGGTCTTACTATACATTAATATATTGAATGTAGGTTTACAATTGAACGTAGGCACAGTTGAAAGTTGATTTATACAATATATTTTAAATTGTGAAAAATTTCATATATATACCATACGTACATATGTATATGTATATGTATTCATAATTATTATTTTTATAGATTTTACATAAACAAAAGACTTAAGAAACAAACTTTATTAATGATGTCCTACAGAAAATAACTAAAAATGAATGGAATAGAAAATTCAAATATTTAAATACTTTAATTTTTAAACTTCTTGGTTTTTATATCCTTTTAAATCAGACATCAAGAAATATTTGGTCAAAATTTAACTATAATTAGGTAATTTAAACGTAGCAATTTCTTATCATATGTATAACACTTCTTTGATGAAACCTCGCAGATAATCAGAGAAAATAAATATTGTGAACGCCTTAAAAGCACAAGCCGCAATTGTGAAAATAACTAATGGATAAGAACTATTTTTTAACTGTCTCAATTAGAAAAATTAATAAAAATAAAAAAAATATTCTTCAATTGTAGTGATGTATTATAATTATAATTTATATAAAGGGTGATTTTTTAAGAGCTATAGGAAAATTTAAAAAAAACACATAAAATTCAGAAAAATGCATGAAATCTTTATTTGAATCGATAGTACGGTCCATATAATTTAATGTTTGAAGATTACTTCATGCAAATCTTGACCGCGACTTCGCCTCAAATGGTCCATCCGCTTAGTCCAATTTTGGCATACTCTTTCCAACATTTCGGTCGGTATCTCACGAATAAATGCTTCAATGTTGTCTTCCAATGCGTCAATTGAAGCGGGCATGTCTGTATAGACATGAGCTTTAACATAGCCCCACAAAAAATAGTCTAAAGGCGTTAAATCGCACGATCTAGATGTTGTTGAGAGGCCCAATGGCGACGAATCGATAATTGATGGTCATCATTAACACTGGCCGATACAGCTGCGATATTTTCTTCAGTTCGCACTCTACGTAAACGTGTTGGTGGTTTAATGTCTAACAATGTAAATTTGGTGCGAAATTTAGTCACAATAACCCGAATAGCCGCTTCAGTGGGTCGATTAAACTGACCATAAAATGGAAGAAGCGCGCGATGAACTTTCTTAACAGAGCACGCATTTTGATAATAAAATTCAATGATTTGCAAGCGTCGTTCGTTTGCAAGACGATTCATGATCAAATTATAGACCAAAGTGAAGATGTTTGACAGTGAAACAAAACACGAAACGTGCATGAGCTGTTTAAACCAGTGTTGCCAAAAAGATAATAGTTAAAAAATCACCCGTTATTTATATTTAATAATAATAAGGTAATTATTACACAGCCCTGCAAATTTGGACTTATTTTGTGCAAATAAGATGGCTCCAGGTGTTTCCGAAGGCATGAATTTAAAAAATTCAAAATGGCGGATCCAATATGGCGGTCAAATAAATCTGATTAATTTTTATAAACCTCGACCGCCATTTTGGATCCGCCATTTTGAATTTTTTAAATCTGAATGAAGATCTGTAATCAGCGACCCCAAAAACCTCTTAGTAACAATTTTCAAGTAAATCTGATTAATTTTTAAGGACCTCCGTAATGTGTTTATTTTTCTCCTGCATAAACCCACCCCCTACTTTACGGGTGCGTGCAAACAATTTGGCTTTGGGCTCATTTTAAAGAGCAAAGATCAATTGTCAATTTCTGACAATAGCGATGGTTTTAGCACGTCAGCGTTTAGCTCTACAATTTTTCAAAAATGTCCAAAAACGCTATTTTTAGGGGTTTCAACTGATGGAAAGTTTTTGAACCCAGATTCGTGTTCAGCGCGCAAAATGCCTTCGGAAACACCTTGAGCCATCTTATTTACAAAACCCATGCAGGACTGTGATATTAGTGAAATTATAATCGTAACTCATAATAATAATAATTATAATTATGCGACAAAATACAAAAAATTTAATACACCCGAGTAACTACATAGTCTAAGCTATTCACTATGTTGAGTAGAACTCAAAAATACTTTCATTATTTTACTCGTTTTATTTGACAAAAACGGTTTTTTTGATCTTTTCACACAAAATTATTGATTTCCCAAATATCTTTGAACTTATTTTAAAAGTCCAAAGTTTTTTAGAAAGGGGAGAGATTAGCCTTTAAGACGGTATACATAAACATTTTGTTCAAACTTATATGTTATGAGTTTTGATGGTGTAAACATGGAAAATATTATTTTTTATTATTTTTTCAAGTTTGGCCATTTTTAATTTAAAAATTTTATTCAAAAATATAAAATAAATGGCTACATTCTGAAAGTGCATTATATTGTGAAGAGATTGACGCTTCGTTTGATCAAATCGGACAAAAATTGCCGTAGTTATTATTTAAAAAGTATTACAGCTTAGTCATATTTTTTATATATGTTCTCTTATCAAATGAACTTTAAGTTAGAAATGTTTGATGGATCTTAAATGTTTATTGAAAAATGTGTTCAAGATCCATTAAAAATTTTGAAAATTTTTAAATGAAAGTTCATTTGATAAGATGACATTTGTATATAAAAAAATATAACACGACTGCTATAGTATTTAAATAATAATTGCGGTAATTTTTCTCCAATTTTATCAAACAAAGTGTCAAACTCTTCACAAGAGAATGCACTTTAAGAACGTGGCCATTAATTTTATATTTTTTAATTAAAGTTTGTACTATGAATGGACTAACTTGGAAAAATTAAAAAAAAATAAATTTTCCAAGTTTACCCCATCAAATCTCATAACATATAAGTTTGAACAAAATGTTTATGTATATCGTTTGATAGACTCATCTCTCCCCTTTTCATAAATCTTTGGATTTTAGAAATAGATTAAAAAATATTTGGATAATCAGTAATTTTGTGTGTAAAGATTAGAAAAACCGTTTTTGGTCAAATAAAACAAGTTTGGAGGGTTCGAGGAATATAAAAAAAAGATTTCTAAGTTCTACTCAACAAAACTCACAATCATAGTGTAGATGGGTGTATAATGGCAATAGAATTTTACTACCGATGCTCTATGGTGTAGCTAATAAACAAATAAAGCAAAAAACAAACAAAAAAACAACAACTAAAAATGAAATAAAAACTATGTATGAAACATTAACAAATAATACCTGTTAAATGATGATGTTCAAGTATAGTTTAGTTGGTTAGTTGGTCTGTTGTTTGGTTAGTTAATGGCTAGTTTTTGGTCTGTTACTCGCTTAAATTTACTCGTTCTCTAAACTACAGCTATCTGTATACCGTTCATCTCTCCCTCGACCATACTTTTCTTAAACATACTGAGTCTTTCTGTTGTTATTCTTTTAAGACGAATGTTCTGCACTGAATAATCTCTTAATTTATAACGTTAACATATTGTGTATATGTACATATGTATGTATGTTTGAATGAACAAAAAACGAAAAAAAAACATTTTCAATAAAACACTTTTCATATAAAGTTTATGAGAACATTACATTGACCATTACAAACTTTATGAAATGGGGGAGCAAATAATTTAAACGTGGCTAACAGTGTGCGTGAAAATAAGCAATACTTCAATGATGTTCTATCGTTCTATACGAATATATTGTGTTGCAATGGCTATTCAGATAGATTGGTTTTAAGAACAGTACATATTTGTTAGTTCTAATAAAAAAAACGTATCTTGCAATAGAGCAATAGAAAATCTTATTGAAAAAATAGGAACTTTTAGTTCCACAAGAATGCACAAAAGTTCTTCGGATATAGTTTACAAAAAAATTCTTACACGTAGAATTCATAGGTAATGGAAAATTTAAAATAATATTTTAATTAATGAATACTTAATAAAATTAAACTAAACAGTTTAAACAGTTTTATAACTGAAACTGGCAGTTCACAGAATTGTATGAAACTAGTACTACTAGTTACTACAACTTCACGGATTCAAGTGTTGCTTTTGATCTGAATGACAATGGCTTTTAATTTACGAACGTCAACTTTGAGGGCGTGCGTAGATCATTTCGAAGCATCAATTCAGATTCAATTGGCTACATCCGAAATTCCTGAAAAATTATATTTCACAACGTCTACGTCGTTGAGGAGCTCATACAGGCTATCATATACGGAAATCATTGCCAAATAGCACTATACCGAAGATCTTATGCATTACTTCTCTTACGCATGCTCTCAAGTCTTCCGCATCGGTGCAATAACACCGTCCATGTTTTTGCAACATATAGAAACACAAGCTCAGACATTGCAGGAAAAATATGTCTTACTCGGCTGTCGAAGGCTACCGTAAAGTCGACAAATTGTGCCGAATTGGTTTTCAAGGGTAGATCTGGTCAATGAAGGACTTACCAGGTCTGAAGCCGCACTGATAAGGTGCAATACTGTCGTAAGAACCTTATATGAGATAGAGAGTTGGTGCATATCGTAGAGTCCCACTTATAAAGGACAGAACAGACGACGCTAAGCTTTCATCGTTGGGCTTACTTTCCTCAAGCCATATTTTGTAAATAAACTGGCGCACCCTACTAACTTATTACCTTGGTTTTGGAGGTAATCATTGTTGAGCATCATTCATATATCTGCACAACTTGACTTCCTCACGGTCTTACCTTTCCTGCTCCTTCTACTTGTGTCTTGCTGCAGACTGCAAACATTTTCTCATAGGCGACGATTATGACTACGCTGTTCGAGCAGTATTGCTTAAGGCATAACAGATGTTGGTCCATAGTTCACCAATGTCATTAAGAAGAGGTTAAACGGAACCTATAAGGTAATGAGGACTAAGTTGTCCCTTCTGATGGTCAAATACAACTTTGACTTCAAAAACGTACACGTTAATACAATAATCGCAACTATTAAATATTTGATGCAACTGATTTAAATTTGAATACAGAGAGCACTTTGCAGCCAAAATTTAAACTCGTACCTGTTATAGATGAGCCATATTTTATGGTGTTGTTGACTTACAAAGTGATCAACATGAAAAGCTTTTGCCAAAAATGTACTCGGGTTTTTCATTGCGGCTATAAAATGCAATCCAATGGAACTGGTATGAAATTAATTTTGTTTTTTTTTTTATTTCTTTTTATTGGCAGCAGCAGTTAAAATATGATGATGAAAAAGAAAGAGTGAATAAATGGATAGATGGCTCTGGTCATATTGCATACACACATACATATACATATGAGTGTATGTATGTATGTCTTTATTATCCCATACTAGTACATACATGGCATATATGTATGTATGTATGTATACTTGTAAAAAAAATATAAGCATGGTTTACAGAGTATAGATGGATGATTGCCTCTGTTACTTTCACTTGGATGCATAATTTAGTAACAACAAACGCAGCTATTGTACACTGAAAGTGAGTAGCATGTGTAGCAGAAAACAACACTTCAAGAGACTTATTTCAGTGGCAATTAACCCATAAATGCTAGAAACCTGTACGGTCAACAAGTGCACATTAAAGGCTTAAAATTTATGTTTATTTTTAAGTGAGGTTTTAATATGTATCATCGACAACTGTTTCTTGTTTTCAAATCAGCGAAAATTACGAAATCTTAAAAATATTTCAATCACTTTTATTTGCTACAATTTTAAAGTTCTATGGCTTAAATTGAAGCCGCCGTAGTCTAGTAGGTAGTGTGTTGGCTTATTAGACGTAAAGCCAGGGTTCGAGCCCCAGGCCAGACATCATAACAAAATACAAAAAGTATTTCTTCGGCGACTTCCTCTCAGCAGATTTCTGGCAAAAACTCTGAGTGTAAATAAAAATTGCCATGAAAAGTTTCTCAAAAATCTGTCGTTCGGAGTCGACTTTAAACAGTAGGTCCCGCCACTCATGTATAAAATTAACACACAACAACTAGGTCGTAATCCTGACTGAATGGTTATAATGGCCAATTATGTATGTATGTAATTGCTTATCAATATCGGCCTTCAATAGAGCGATGCAGTATGGCATGTAACACCGCATGTCAACCAAATTCCAAATCTTCCATTTTGAGCAAGAAAAAAAAAATCAGTAATCACGTCAAGCTACCTTGTTCCATTGACTGTAGTATTACGATTTTCATCGTTTTTGAAGAAGTGCTGTCCAATACTGTTAGCGATTTGTAAATCGCATCAAGATGGGTATGTTTCAGGCTGCATTCGAAGAAACTGTGTCTTGCTGATCTCCCATCAAATTCGGCAATTCTATTTGCTAACGTACCCGTTAAGTCAGTTGCAGAAGATAATTTTTCGATAGAAATAGATTTCTCACATTACATGAATTGCTGGATAATAAAATTCATTGATTTACAAGCGTTTTTAGTTTGTTCATCTGTTCATGGTGAAATGGCAAAACAAACTGAGAATTTCTGGCATTGCCGCATGTTACGAATGTTTTTTTTTTATACTGAAAAACTACAAAAATCACACAATAGTTATTGTGTTATTCAATTATTCAATACCATAAAAAATAAAATAAAACAAATTTATAATATTTTCGGTGCAAGGGATCTACATATTTAACGAATTTACAGCTGTATTAATGGCTGTAGGGTAATATGTAATAAAACAAAAACAAAATCAAGTTGTAGCAATAAAATTTGCTAAATGATTGCTGCAACAAGTGAAATACAGAAAGCAACGTATAAAAAACGATTTTAAAAAAAGAAATAAAGAAAAAAAAATAAAAGTACTTACCAAATACGGAAGAAATGCAAAGAAATGAAAAGAAAAAATACAAACAAATGAGAAATGAAGGCAAGAAAACGAAACAGACACTGACTGATGTACACACATATTTGTAAAACAAAACAAAAAAACAGACCTGACTACAGCTTGCAACTTAAACAACATTTTACAACAGATAATATAAACAATGAATACACACACATACAAACACACACACACACCTTCTCATGATCTTAAATTTATGCTTGCAGCAATCAAAAGCAACAACAACAATAACAATATAAATTATATTTGTTATATGAACGTACACTTTGTATTTGACGTCTGGTGTTGGTTATCCCAAAAATTATGCCTCAAGATGAAATACGCATGTTTTCTACCATAAGTTGTTGGTTGCATGGTTAGGTTTTTAACAAAAAGAAAAAATTGTTAAAAAAAATTTTAATTTTATACAGACTTATTCATTAGAAATCGGCAAATAGTGTAAAATAATAAAAAAAAAACATTATCTACCCGGAATTAACGATATCTGACACTAAATCATTGTAGGCTCTTCTCAACACTACCCGACTTACATGCAGATTGGAGAAAAGCTTACACAAAATCGATAACTCCATAAGTAATTGTCCATATAAAGATCAAATGCGTACATTTGATGGTGCCTCTGGTCATGTGTTTGATATTCATACAACGATCAACTAAGAGAGAGAGCGACATTAATAGATCCCATGCTTAACATTGAAAGTTCATTAAAATACAATGAATACTCACGCACGTTGTGAGAGCTAGAAAATGATTGAAATTTTCTCCAGATAAGTGGCATCTCATTTAGTGAAATTGGTCCACAATTAACCTTTCTTTCCCTTAAGGATTTCAAAAATCCTTATATGATTAGCAATGTAGAAAAGTTAAGTTGATAGAATAGAAAGAATTTAAGATCAAACAAGTTTGTGATAAATTTCCTTCAAGGTGTCGAACTTGGTGCAAATCGTCTATGGCCAAAGGTAATTTAAGTCCAAAGATATTTCATCCAATCGCTATACAGAAAAATATTTCTTTCAAAAATCTCATTCTTACTGTCACTATGTCATAAATCCAATGTAGATGACTGTGGTAATATTATGAAATTATTTTTCTTTTGTGTCAAATAGAAATGGTTAAACGTATAAAACACTTTTGTCGTTATTTTCTATGTAGTTTTACATCGGTTTCCGAGTTTCAAGTTTTTAAAAAACATGCCTTAAACAGTTGATTGTATTCCATGAACATTGTTTGGCTTGGCGTGATAAATTTTATAATTTAGGACATCAATAGAGAACCCCTTACAATTCAATATATGATTGAAAGTATAATTTTTTTTAATTTACGATCCTATGTGACAAATATATTGACAAATTCCAGTCAAAGATCGTAGATACCACAACGACCACATTCAGTTTATTGTTTTCTAATGATCAAAAACGAAACTAATTGCCTTAAAATGATTGTATTGAAAATCAATAAATTTTAATTTTAATCAAATACATACATACTTACATACATACATGCATATATAATTGGTCATTACAACCCTTTAGGCAAGATTACGACCTTGTTTAATTTGCATACGTGAGTGGTGGGGCCTACAGTTTAAAATCGGCTTCGAACGACAGATTTTTGAGAAACTTTTCATGGCAATTTTTTATTTACTCTCAGACTTGTGATCAAAATATCTTTATCAAACTCTCAAAAAAATATTTTTGTTTCATTCATTTTGCCTTCTTTACTTTATTTTTATTCTAAACTTTATAACCGTTATTCAGTAAAATACTAGCTACAGCACAGGCCTCAACATAAAATCAGACTTAGAGAGTGTAAAAATAGTTGAGAAGACTCCTCGGTTTATCTTCTACGACATCCCGTACAAATTATTAGGAATGTATTATCGCAACGCCAAAGTCAAATTCTTTATTCAGATTGTGGCGTGCGATTAGAACTCTTAAATGAGATGCCAGGATAAGTGAAGGCATACAGAACCTTGTGTTTATCACTAAGAATGTCAATGTTCGCCGCAGTCTAGTACGTAATGGGTTGGCTTATTAGACGAGAGCCCGTGGTTCAAAGCCTAGCGCAAACAACAAAACAAAAACTCTGAGAGAAAATAAAATAGCCCTTGAAAAATCTGTCAAACCTATCGTTCGGAGTCGGCTTGTATGTCGGAGGTTGTAATTCTGACTATAGGGTTGTAATGACCCTTTAAGTAAGTAAGTCAAACTTCATCTGCTGATGCCTAAACTGTTGCTAAATCTAATTACGTGCTGTTTTCATTTGCTACTAGTTTATGCAGAAGTTCATATATTATAAAAAGTCAGGTTAAAGCTCCAGTTAAATACTAAACCTTAGCATGTGTGACCATGCCAAGAAAATTTATTAAATTATGTTTAAAGAGAAACCATCGAATTTTGAAGTGAACAATGTTTTAGGACAAATTCTTTGATTCTTTTTTCACAACAGAAAATCACAGTGTACATTAAAGACTTTCGAATAGCGAGTTAAAATTGTGAAGAAAAGCACTTTTTTTGTTTATCTAGCATTTCACAAATTGTTTGTCTGGGTCCTAACTTTTATTGGTCTTAGGTTAGGTCGAAGTTGTAGTTTTATTACAAAAGCTCATTTGAGCACGTATAACAGCCCGTTGTAACGCCACAGGTAAGCGCAGTCCCTGTACTGACCAAATTCCACCAAATTAGCGAAGAAGTTGGTCAGCGCAAGGACTGCAGATTAAAATCACGACTAACATACGGTGGAAAACCAGCCTGATAGTTTAATTAACGAAGCTGTATCCTTGACATCAATGCTTATTGGTCTTATAATGCAATTAAATTCTTTTTAGTGAGAATTAAAGTTATTATAATTAAAACAAAATATAAATTATATATAAATTAAAACAAAATATAATATAAATAAAACAAAATACTTTGGAAAATTAAAAAAAATTATATTTTTAAAATCACTCGAATTGAAAAGTCTTTGCCATTTGAGAAAATTATAGAATATATGATGCAATTAATATAAATTTTTCATTTTTCCATAATGATTTACTATTTTTTGAATAATCATCTGGTTTGGTATGTATATGTAGGTATTTTGGTTTTTGATAAATATCAGCATTTAGTCATTCCATTCAGTGATTGCAATTGTGGTCATTAGCAAGATTTAAGATAAATAAATAAAACAATACCAACAATAATGACAATCATAATACAACTTTAACAAATTTTTATTAACACTGATGCTCAAACTGATCAAAAGCGTAAAAAGCTGTACAAAAAATCATGAATCGTAATTGGCTGACAATTGAAATAGGCAGATACATAGTAATAAAACGATTCAAACGATACTTACATATACAGTAGAATAGAAAATTAACGAATACCTTTATAAATTAAGGCAAATGCAATGGCAAATTAAAATTTTAAATAGATTTTACTGTAAATGTAATTGCAACGATTCCTCAAACACTGGTATAACAATTATGCTTTCAACAGCAACAATGAGAAGTGTTACCACTAGGTTCAATGAATATTATGATAGCGACTGGTAGTGATATCCGTTAAAACACAGTATTGATGAAGAGTTTTGGCCGAAAGAGATGCATTTCAGTTAAAACATGATTTTTTTTTTGTTTAATTAAATTAACCAGTAAACCATTACGAAATGAACAAGACTCGAAAAGTTTTTTTATATTACAATAATAATAATAACTGAACATCAAAGGCAGGGATTCTCAAATATCTTCACAATGTCGTCTATAAATGAAATCTGATGAGGTGATATTTCGGTGTGACTTCCGAATTTTTATTCGTGATTCTAATTTTGTAATTGTAAGAAATCAGCGTTTATATAATAATAGATTAGTTCGAAATATTTTTCTATTCTAGTCTTTAAACATTGTTACAGATGTAACTTACATTATAACCTACAGCTTTCGAAAAAATCGTCTTTCTAAGTTTACTCTAAAAGTTTTGACAGGTATAGGGTGTTCCACATTAACTTGCATTCTTTCCATATCACTTATTATAAGACACAAACATACATACATAATTGGCCATTACAACTCTGCAGTCAAGATTACAGACTAGCTTCTCACAGAACTCATGTTGTGTGTGTTAATTTTAAAGTCGACTCCGAACAACAGATTTTTGAGAAACTTTTCATGGCAGTTTTATTTACTCCCAGAGTTTTTGCCAGAAATCTGCTGAGAGAAAGTTGTCGAAGAAATATTTTTTCATATTTCGTTTTTATGTCTGACCTGAGGTTTGAACCGTCTTACGTCTAATAAGCCAACACACTACCTACTAGACTATGGAGACTTCTAGAACTGTCTAGACTTATTACAAGACAGCTGAAGAAATTCGTTTAGAATTCGAACTGTGGGAATAACGGATTCGTGCATGAAAACTTTCCGGACAACTGGAATAAGATAATAAAATTGTCCACCAACTTGTAGTAGCCCATAATAGTTGATTTGATTTCCAGTAATTCCAGGAGCGATTATTTTTTTTCATAGCATCATTTTGGTAAAAAATTTGTTATCGGGTAAAAAAACGTAATACAGTGTAGTAATAACTAATATACAGACTGATAGGGTGCCCTGATAGTCTAGTGGTGGGTATTGTGCTAGACAATTAGCGTGAGGGTCGTGGGTTCGATTCCCACTAGAGACTCTGGTATGTTACACTACACTGAGCATAAGGTCTACGTTTGTCAGCTCGTAAGAATTATAATAATTTGTTATACTCGTAGTATTGTAATTACTAAATAAATAAAATAACTAGACTATACTCGACTATAACATAACATAACTTATAACTTTGTTGGACCTAACACAACAAGATAAGAAAGTTGAAAAGCGTCTGATTTTTCGAAAAATATCGTGCATAAGAATTAATTTTTTTTAAGCATCATGAATAAAAATTGGGTTCATTGAACTTTGTAGTGGTAAGCATTGTTTGAGAACGTCTGCATCATAAAATTAATGAAAATGAGGTGGTTAATTAATTTAAGCATTTGAGAAACGCAAAATTCACTGCATAGCACATCTCTGTCTAATAAAAAAAAAATTTTAATTCGTTTTCTCGTTGTACTCGTATTGTTATAAAATAAATGAAAATTTATAAAAGAAATTAATGTTAATGAGCAGTTGTAGTTGTAGTAATTAATAATTTCTCCTTGAAAACTGTTTTATGTTACGCTCTACTAGGCACGAGAGGAACAGGCCCGCCTGGAAATGAAACATCGCAAAGAAGAAGATGAACTGTATCGAAAGTTTGCCCGAAAACGTGAAGAAGAAGATCGTAAAATACAATCGGAATTCCAAACTGAATGGGAACGTGAACTGCAAAGATTAGCTCACAAATTCGAAAAGGAGTTGTCCACTTCAAGACGCAATAGAGAAGAACAAAATATACTTACGTTGCGGCATGAACAGCAAAAGGAGGATTTGGAAAAGAATATGACCCTCAGACGGAGTAAAAAGAAAGAAAGTATAACACGAAAAATGTTGGAGCATGAACGTTTTGAAACTGCAGCTCTAGTCGATCGTCAATCTAGTGAAATGTTGGAACTGATAAGTGCTCGTCGTTCGGAGTATATGCAAAATGAAAGCATCTTTTTGGACGATGAGTTCAGTGAAGGTGTAATACCAATGGAATATCCAATGTTAGCACCTCTGCCTGCTCCACCAGCCGTTAGTAAATTCCAAATTTATACAGATCCCGTTGAATTCGAAGATGTAGATCGCATAGCCATTTCAGTAGCTCAAGAGGATCAAAAGACTTTTACCGATTTAGTGCGTCAATTGGTTGGTCGCTGTACCACTGACATTGAAAAGGCTCGTACCATATTCCGTTGGATAACAGTGAAAAATCTAAATGCCATGCACTTTGACGACGATCTACGTGGGGATACTCCCATGGGCCTCTTGCGCGGCATTAAATACGGCACTGAAAGCTATCACGTTCTATTTAAACGGCTTTGCAGTTATGCTGGTCTACACTGTGTGGTTATTAAAGGTTACTCAAAGAGTGCCGGTTATCAACCGGGAGTTAAGTTCCAAGATTCACGTTTTCGTAACTCTTGGAATGCTGTTTATGTAGCGGGAGCTTGGCGATTCGTTCAATGTAATTGGGGTGCCCGCCATCTGGTTAATGCCAAGGAGGCGCCTAAAACTGGAAGAGGCAAAAACGATAGTTTACGGTAATCCAAACTCATTTTTATAGTTTTATTTTTGAATACATTTTTCATAATTTTTTTTTTCACAAATTTTAGTTACGAATATGATGATCATTATTTCCTAACAGACCCTCGTGAATTTATCTATGAATTCTTCCCTTTGCAAGAAGAATGGCAACTGCTCAAGAGACCTATAACCCTTAGAGAATTTGAAAATTTACCCTTTGTACGTTCTTTGTTCTTCCGCTACGGTTTACATTTTGCCGATGAAGGTTATGGAGCAGTAGTGTTTACAGATGACACAGGTAGGTTTTAATTTTAAGCATAGTCTATCCGCCTGTGATCATATATTTTCTCTATATATAGGAGCCGCTACTGTTCGCATTGCTATGCCTACCGATATGCAAAGTTGTTTAATATTCCACTACAATTTAAAATTCTATGACAGCGATGAGGATTCGTACGATGCTGTTTCTCTGAAACGTTTTGTAATGCAATCTGTTATTGGTAATATTGTTGCTTTTCGCGTACATGCTCCCTGCTCAGGCGCATTTCTGCTCGATATATTTGCCAATGCTGTAACACCTCAGGAGTATTTGACTGGAGAACCCATGAAATTTAAATCAGTTTGCAAGTTTAAAGTAAATAACTTTATTTATGAGCTTTGAAACTTTAAAAATAATCTCTTATGATTTGTGATATAATTTCAGATATGTTGTGAAGAATTACAAACTGTTATGGTGCCTCTGCCCGATTGTGCTAGTGGTGAATGGGGTCCCACCAAAGCCACAAGACTGTTTGGCTTAATACCAATAACACATCAAGTTAGTACAATAACATATCAATGTTAACATTTTGAATAATGACTTGTTTTCTTGAAATATTTTCAGGATCCTTTAATATTTGCAGGCCGCAGCTTAGATTTACAATTTCGTATGTCTCGTCCCTTGACTGATTTCATGGCTACGCTGCATAAAAATGGAATCGAAGAGAAGAAACTCTCCAAATATGTCACTCACAATATACTGGATGATATCGTCACTTTTATTATAAAGTAAGTACAGATTTTTGAATGAAAAATAAATCTACAGGAATCAAAAGCACTCAATTGGAACCTAAATAGACGTCTGAGAACTTAAAAATAAAAAAATTCTCTTACAAAATATCCGTCTATTCGGTTTTGAAAAATGTTATCTCGAAATATGTCTACCGATTGTGATTGCTATTAATACAGCTGATTTCAGTTACTAGAATTACAAAGGCATGAGCAATGTATTTTAAGATTCAATTGCTAGGAATACGATTTAATGAAATCTTCTTCTTCTTCAATTGAATCCTGTTTAAATTCATTCTGTTAAAAAAAAAATAGAAAACATATCACGCCCTGGTAGTCTAGTGGGTAGTGTCCTAGAATATTAGCGTGAGGGTCGTGGGTTCGATTCCCACCAGAAACTCTGGTCTGTAACACTACACCGTAACACTACACTACACTACAAAATATAATTTGTAATTGTATTGTTATAAATAAATAAATAAATATCACGCTTTAATTTTAACCAAGTGCGTCGTTTGATGACTTCCTAAAACTTGTAAAAATAATTTTTTTAATTCCTAAATGGGTTGCACGAATATATCCGATTCATAAATGATATGTTCGCAAACAGCACAGCGAATTATTAACATTATAAGGCCCATTCTAAAAAAAGGTAATTAACTTCCTTGGCATTAGTGTTAATACAATAAGGACATGTCAGGTGCATTATCTCTCTCTCTCGCTTAATCCATGATTATAGAAGCTAAAGGGTTAGGGTGGCATAGAAGCTTTTTCAGAATATTTTTAAATTTTACTTTGACCGGTCGCATAGTTAACATCTGTAATAATTGCTGTAATAATAGTTATTGCTTTTGTTTTGTCGCATTTGAATTTGTTCTACATTTACTTCCCTGTGAAATTTTCAAATCAGGCATCTATCAAGCTGATTGATCCATAATTTTTTATGCCGTTCTTTAGCTGGGAAATTTATCCTAGATGCGAGGCATCATCATACACAAAAGAAGAATTGTAAGCATCCCTACTAAATGGCTTGACACGCCAGCTTCTATCGGCTGGGAAGCTCTTAAAAGGTCGAAATATTTTTTCATATTTCCGTTTTGATGTCTAACCTGTAGTTTAAACCGAGGCCTCACGTCTAACAAGCCAACATACTGTTTTCCTATTCTAAAATACTAATAGGGCCATTATTAAACTGTGTGTCGCTAAGCTTTGAATCGAGTTACTGCTGGATGAGGGTTTCATACATCTTCTTCTTGGAAACAATATAGAACAAAAAAATAATGTGAAGTCGAAGTAGCCTAGTAAGTAGTGTGTTGCCTTCTCACACGTAAAGCCACGGTTCAAACCCGAGATCAGACATTTCTAACAAAACGAAATATGAAAATATATTTCTTCGAAAACTCTGAGTAAATAAAATTGCTAAGAAAAAATTTCTCAAAAATCTGTCATGCGAAGACAATTTAAACTTTAGGTCCCACCACTCATGTATAAAATTAACACACACACAACTTTAATGGTGTGAGGAGCTAGGTCCTAATCCTGGGTGAAAAGTTGTAATGACCAATAATGTATACATGTAGTAGAAGATGAAGCTTTTAGCATATAAAAAATGCGAACAGAATAGTGACGCGCTTATAATGTTGCCAGACAACCTTATAAAGTAATGTAAGAGTGCTATGTAAATTTTATTATCAATTTATAATAATAATAAATGCATATTAAACCAAATATTTCTCTCCAACAATATTAATTTCAATGTTTTACAATTGAAAAGCATGGAAACCTTATTTACGATTTATTTTTATCCAGCGACAAATTTCAAAAATTCGAATTTTGCGCTTCAGTTTCTATTACAACGACTACTATAGCCACGTAGTCTATATGACACCGATTTAAGTTGATGTCCTTAACTTTTTTTTCTTCTAAAACAACCTTTCTTACAATGCTCATCACGAAAATAAAGAAAATACATTATTTAAGTCAACTGTTGAATTATTATTTTATTTAATTTCTCTTGATTATAATTTAAATATTTTTTTATTCCCATTTTAGTTTCCCGGAAGAAGGTCAATATGGTTTGGATATATACACACGTGAATTGGGTGCGCCACCACATCACAGTCATCATCACAATAACTCCTCTTCAACATCATCGAGTGAAAAACATTTGCTGACACATTGTTGTAAATATTTAATTAATTCATCAAAACGTAATTAATACGTTCGTTATTTGCTTAAATAACCTTTGAAAACTGGAGAGGGAAAAAGTGAGAAAGTGCATGCACTTTACACATTTTTTGGTTTTGTTTTTTTAATTATTTTACATCAACACTAAATACTACATTGATGCCAAACAAATTACCACACTTACATACATAGAATGCATTTTGCCTATCGTATAGTAGTCAGTATGTATGTAATTCGATACATAAACATACGTTAGGAACAAATTGCATACGGCAATATGAAAATAAACGGTTTTTTTTTGTAGATTTTTAACTATCAATGTGCATCAATTTAATATGAGAATTATAAAATTGTATTGAAATACCAGAGGTTTTTTGCTTTGCATTGTTTTGTTTTTTAATTATTTACATACACAATACACATATCGAATACTATAGGACACATTACAACAGGTGATTTTTTTGCTATAGTTTTATTCAGTATAAACAAAAGTTCGAAACATATGACAGGGCCAAAAATGCTCAGTAAAGCCCAAGATAAGATAAGCGTTTACGTACGTAAATTTAGAGAGAAAATATTACAGAATTCCTGCCGTATTTTAGAAATGAAAGTAAAAAGATTTTTGTACGTTTGCACGTTTAGTAAAAAACGAAAACAAAATAAAATTAATGCCTCTCTGATCCACTGAAGTGTGATGGTTTTTGAATAAAAATAAAAAGAAAAACGAATAAAAAGAAAAACGAATATAACCGTACGATTGCCAAATTTCCATTCAAATTTTCTCCAAATGTCATACGCTCTCATTGCCTATTAAGTTTACTCGATACTATACACTCTCTTCTGCACAAAAACTGCACATATCGCACGACTTGTGTGATCTTCCAAATCTCCTTGAAATTGAGTCATTTCACAATGAGTAAACTAAGAAACGAAAAGCTCTTGCAAATCATTGATTTTGTTGAATGTGTTTCTATTGTAAAAATATCATCTGCGAAGAGCATAGTGGGTACGTCACAGAGATCAGCAATGAATCGTTTTTTCGCTACTCATAAGCACTCATGAAATTTTGAATATAAGTGAGTCAACAATATTGAAATTTAACTACAATGATTCATTCGTACTCAGTACAACGTTGACATCGAAATCATACCATTCGAAATATGTTTGATTCATATGCCTACTCATTCAGATTCATAACTTTAGAAAAATACTTTTAATACTCATAAATGATTCGAGTGTTTTAGTGTTCGTACGCGAATCATACTTATTTTGTGATTCTTGTAAATGCTGAATCATGGAGAGTCGAAATGAACATCATGCGTATTGTTAAGCATGAGTACGATGAGTACTTCAAACTTTGAATATCAGTAGTATGAATATGATATTAAAATTAGTATGAATGCGTATAAGTATCAGAAATTATGAGTATGATTCGATTCTACTCATGTTTTTGAATACTCATTGCTGACCTCTGGTACGTCAACAAATAAAATTGAGGAAATAGAACAGTCAGAGGCAGTTCAAAGGCTATCAATGAATCTTGGGAGATAGATAATATGATACAATTTATAAGCCTGTGGCAATCGTCGGCGATCACAAAGTATTCTTTTTCACATCATATTTTATTCACTGTTGCAAGTTTTGAGAATTTTTCTTTCAATTTTCAAAGTCTAAACGGTTAAAATATCACCCGTTAGTAATCGTATATGTATCAAAAATGTATCTTTATATGTAAATATATATGGGATGCTCGTTAATTATATGCAACTAAATAGAAACAAGAACAGTATGAGGCAAAGGAATGGATCAGCATTTCAGGATTTTGCAATCGTTGCATAAAAACTTGATATTTACTACAAATACATGCATACAATAATTCTAATAATTCTTTTAAATTTTTTTAACGTACTGTAGTTAAATAAAAATAGTTTAACAAGTTATTTAGTGTATTAAGTTGTAAATTTTAATTAATGTTAGGTTGATATACAATTAATAATTAAAATGTTATATTAATACAACAATTATAATTAATAATTTAAAAAATTATTAATTTAATAACAATTGAATAGAAGATATTGCAGAAGACATGCGTATAACAATATAAAATTAATATTAGGACACTTGGTGCTATAGTTGACGAAGATATTTCATTTATTAAAGTGCAAAAATATTTAATTAATCGTTTAATAATATTTTTTCTTAGTTATATAGTAAATGAAATTATGTTTTTATAGAAAAAAAAACGAAACTAATAATAATTAAACGATCTTTGTATATAAAATGTTTAATGTGTTATGAAAAAAGAAGGAATCTTAAAAACAATATTAACTTTTCTAAAATAATTTATTTAAATATTTAAACTTTTACACAATCACAGGCTATATACACATATTATTTTAATAATTATTAATTTAAATATTGTATTAATAAATCATAACTTGTTGTAATTAAGTTCGAACACAAAACACATATGTATTGTATGTACTTATTTAGTATTTAAGTTTTATGAGAAATATTAATAAATTATTATCTTTTTTATTATTGCATCATTTATTAATTAATATTTTGTATATTATTATTATTATTATTATAATTAATTATAAATACTATATGTATACATTTACATACATATATTTACATTACAAATAAAAATAAAATGTAAAAAATAAAAATATTTAATTTTTTTATATTCAAAAATAATAAATAACAGTGAAAATAGATTCGAGTAGCTACATAGTTCAAGTTGTTCACTAGGTTGAGTAGAACTCAAAAATACTGATTGTTTACTGGAGAATTTGAGCTTTGCACGTTTGAACGGCTACCAGAAGTCGTTCAATATTTGCGTTCTTCGTAAATATTATTATTTCACTTTGCGCAAACATTAGCAGACTTCATTCAGGTGGTTGGTCCAACAGAAGAAATGCATATTTTTCAATAAACACTTAAGATCCATCAAAAATGTTAAAAATTTTTAACTTCAACCTCATTTGATAAGACAACATATCGACGCCTCCGTTCTATAACATTCTAAGTCGAAAAAGTGTGTTTTGAGTTATGAGCTCTCAAAGTTTTCACGCCACATACGACTATATGGGTATTCTAAGAAGATTTTTCCCTGTAACTTCGGAACGGATCGGCGCATCTTAACCAAATTTTGACAGTATTTAAGTTAGAGAACGTAGAATTTAAAAGTGCGAGAACATTAAAAACGTTCTAAGTACACTCAGAACGTTATAGAATGGAGACGTCGATATATAAAAAATATGACTCAGCTGTTATACTTATAATTTTTTTCGATTTTAACAAACGACATGTCAATCTCATCACAAGAGAATACACTTTAAGTATATCACCACTTATTTTATATTTTTTAATTAAAGTTTGCAATAAAGAATGGTCAAACTTGAAAAAATAAGAAAAAAATTATATTTTCAAAGTTTGTCTCATCAAAACTCTTAACATATAAGTTTGAACAAAATAAAACGAGTTTGGAGGGTTCAATGTAAATGAAGTATTTTTGAGTTCTACCCAATCTAGTGAACAACTTAGACTATGTATTTACTCGGGTGTATTTAATTTTTTTGTATTTTGTCGCATAGTGTAATTTTTAAATTTCAAAAATATTTATATTTCAATTAAAAAAGTAGTACAAAACAAATATACGTGGGAGTTGAATTATTAACCTCTGTAGATTTCACCAGTCTGTCCAAGTTATTTGTTTAAAATACGATATATTTTAATAATAATATCAAGTTTCTCAACCAAAACTAATTTCGAAAATTATATGTTCAACTCGAAAAGAGTTTCTCAATCGGTTTTGTGTACATATCGTAAAGGACGTTTCTGATCTCGATCTATAGGGCGCATAAGAAATATTACTGAGAAAGGTAGTTTATTTGTTGACCAATTGGGAATCGTCTTCACCCCTAATTAACGTAAATGAACAAAAATTTTGTTACACAACATTTACGTTTGAAGGAAAACATGCCCTGTCGTTCGTATAAATAATCAAATAGTGCGGGAACATTTGCACGTAAAATAGCAAAGTTGTTGCGCATGAGCCGACGAAGGTTTCTAAGTTGGTATGACTAGTATCCGACAGGCGACGCCACTGAAAATTGCTAAATTTTAAGTTGGTATGACCAATATCCGTAAATGATTTAAATCGTAAACTGTGAATTTGATCATGATATGATCTTTAGCAAAGTAGTTGCGCATAAGCCGACGAAGTTTTATAAGTTGGCATGACCAATTTAGGACAGGTGGCGTCACCGAAATTTATTCAATATGAATTAAATCGTAAACTGTGAATTTGATCATGATATGAACTTTAGCAAAGTTGTTGCACATAAGTCAACGGAGGTTTCTAAGTTAGTGCGATTAATTTTCGATAGATAGCGCTACTGAGAATTATTCGAAATGAATTGAATCGTAAATTATGCATTTCATCATGTGTTGATCGGACAAATGCCAGACATTTTAGGATTCATCATTTATGATTTTAATAACATTTAGTATACATAACTCATTCCCGTAAAATGTCAATCACAAATTTGAAACATTTTAATTTTGGAATTTTTTAAAAATGCTGTTGGGTTCAATTGGATTGGGTACATTGTGAAATTCTAATAAATTTAAACGCATTTTTCATGTCGTTCCGGTGCAATCATGCCTCCAAAGCGACAAGCAATTGGTCGATCTACACCTCAAGAAGCATTGAGACTGGAAAATCTTCGAATACAAGCCGCTGAGACCCGATCGAATGCGTACTACTCATGCCTATTCGTCTGAATCATTTGGACAACGGGAAACAAAATCAATAAAATGATTCAAAATTAATTGGACATTTGGGTAATGGCTTTCCTTAAAATTTATTTTAGTTGGTTGCGCAGGAACACGCACAGGGTACAGCTAGTTTAATATAAAAATTGGAAATACAATACCATATATAAGCAATGCACAAAAGAAGGCGTTTGAGACCATAGGCTTGATGAGGCTTAGGTTAGGTAAGGTTGGAGTGGTAGCTATGATATCAGAGTTCACTTAAACACTCATAGCATAGCTATTAAAGTAAAATTTCTTTTCAGAGTTACACCTCGGAAGATTATATTTGTTCGATCGGAACGAAGGACCAATTGTCAATGCGGAACTCTGACTGATTATGAAAAGGCGATTTTATATTTAATTGGTGGTGGGTTCAGAAACATCTATTTTGACACAATTCAGAAAATTAAGAATGCGATTCAATTTAGAATGAAGAAGTAGAAGCCAATATGTAAAGCAAAAGAGCGAAACAATATTTTTGTTTTCTTTTTGCGAAAGAGTAAAGAAAATGATGTCAGATTTTTACAATGGGTAGATGTTATGTCTATATATTATATTCTCGCAAAAAGGAAAAATTATCAAATGTTGACTTAACTCGCTTTAGAGTAAACCGTGCAATACCAATTTCAGCTGGAAAGGCTCGCTCAACAAATAAAGCTACAGAAATACTTATGTGAGAATTGACCGCACTATTATGTTAACTCCGATTTCTTGCAACTTCTTTTCTAGTCCTGGCATAATATCTCAATTTCCTTTGCCTTTGCAAATGTATTTTCATCAATCAATCAATTTCCTTTGCCTTTGCAAATGTATTTTCAAAGTTTCAAAAACATTTACGTTTTTATTCAATTCTTTGCTAAAGATCCTCATAATCGTCTGTAATACTAATTTTAATATAAATTATTCCGATGGGATCTTATGCTAACACACGAATCATATTTACCGTGGAATCTCCAACCATTTTTGTCTAAGAGGAAAAAATTGTTTTTGAGTCTTTATTAAAAGTAAAAATTACTTACCTGATTATATTGACGAATAAGATTTAGAAATTAATTCTTAGTCGAGAAAATATTCATGATTCGAATGATGAACTCTTATGAGTGGAACTAAGATTTCCAGTGACTCTTATTAAGTCTACAAATTGCGATGATGAGTTAATTTGCTTATTTTTAATTTTTCATTCTATTATTGAATGTATTGAGTCACACTCCATTTATGTGTGTCCTACAATGAGGTATTTGTGTTCAATAGTTGTATTTGTTTCTTTGCAAAATGAAAGTAAAATATTTAATAATACAACATTTTTGTTTTGCTACCACAGCTATCAGATTAGATTATTATATGATTAATAGACGGGCACTGAGTAGTCTCATATCTCATATGTTTCGTAATGGAAGTTGTAAATGTCGATTATATTTATAAATTTCCCTATGTTTCGTTTGTAAAGTTGTAGCTTTGCAATTTCATTTTATAGTGTGAGGCAGCCGCCTTAAGTTGCGGGATGATCTATATAGAACAGCAAATATAGTCCTAGCTTTGCATCCTCCACATCTTTTTTCTTTTCATTTTTCATCGTCTCAATTTGTTCGTTTTCTATGCTCATCAAACTCATTTTATGATAAGTTTTTTAGTTTGAATTGTAAACACTTTTGCCATTTCTGAATTTAAATAATCAATAATTGCCATCCTTCAATGTTGCAACTGAATTTGGAAAGGAAAGTGAAATAATCTTCTTTGTAATGTAGATCAAAACTTTTTGTCTATGAACGGCAAAGCATTGAATCAGAATCATTTTTAAGCCTTGTCGTATTTTCAGAAATACCTAAAGTGGAAAGGAACATTTTGCAGCATACTTGTTCGCGGTCTTGGTCATATAATAAATAACACGATTTCGTATTCACACGTCGGGAATTTTCCACGGTAACGCGTTTTCTTCCCAAGCACTCAATAAAACTAGTGATGGAATTTTTCCCTCCACTACATATTGTAGAAGTTTTCAAATATTTCCTTCCGTTTCACATCCGGAAATGATTAATTGTTAGTTTTAATCACTTCCTTCACTTGTGAGCTCTTCAATTACAAATTGAAGTTACAAGTTTTCAGGTCGTAAGAACAAAAATCAAAAATTGTTTAGATCCGATCAACATCAGATATAACTTAAGCTTTCAAGTTTGATTGTAGGTTTTTAAAACGGTTGATCAGGTATACGCGTACTCACATTTAGAATTGCGTCAGTTTAGGCATTAGCACATTTGCTGAGAGTTTGATATTGCAGGTAATAAACTGTCGGATCTGGCTTAAATATCGGGTGTGTTTATACATACATCACTACGCTGCATAATATGATTGTTTTACGACTTACATAACTGTCGATCATGTGTGATCTTGCTTACTTTACATAAAGCAAATACTGCGAAAATGTAAAAAAAATAATTTAAACGGAATTAACTGGCTAGGGGCATATCTTTAGAACTACAATTTTATCTATAAGACATTGTCACTTGAGGCATAATGGTTGGCTGTTTTTTTATTTTCTTTCTCTGGTTTCTGGGAATGGGCGGGAGACTGTGGATTCAATGGTGCACTTCCCTTCCAACCTATACCAACACAACGATAACAGATTTTTTACCCATTCAATCATCTCATCAGCCATTTTCAAGATTTTTGTTAATTTGCGCCAAATATATTTTTGTGTTACATTTTTGAACACGGCAAAAAGAAGCATCAGCAACATGTGATTAGCAGTGTGAGCGCAAAATAATCATATTATGTAGCGCAGTGATGAATTTACGAACAGGCGCCACTATACACCAGCGTTGGCGGTCATTATTTGTACTTTTGAACATAATATGAATAAAACTATCTGTCCCATCGACACTCATGAACAAAATCAACACACGCACAAATTTTAGTTGATCTGAGAAGTTTAGAACAAACTCCTGAATAAAAGATTGTAACGATCAATACGCACATAACATAATTGGTCATTACAACCCTTCAGTCAGGATTACGGCCTGCCTTCTCACACCATTCATGTTGTGTGTGTTCATTTTATACATGAGTGGCGAGACCTACAGTTTAAAGTCGATTCCGAACGACAGATTTTTTCAGAAACTTTTCATTGTAATTTTATTTACTCCCAGAGTTTTTGTGATAAATCTGCTGAGAGAAAGTCGCCGAAGAAATATTTTTTTCATATTTTCGTTTTGATGTCTGACCTGAGGTTTGAACCTTGACCTTACGTCTAATAAGCCAACACACTACCTACTACGGCGACGTTAACGATCAATAATGTATGTAAATTATAGTACATTTTCTAATGGTTTTTCTCACTTTCTTACGTAAGTTAGAAGTGTAAACTAAATTCATCTCTAAACAAATTAGTATATTTTACTGAACAAAAAACACATTTAATTCAAATTTTACTTTAATTTTATTTTTGCTTATTTTTTGTTTGTGTGTTTACAAATGAATTAGAAATTTAAATTAAAATTAAATTTTATCGAAATATATATAAATTAATGGAATTTATATTTTCTTAATTTCTTTCTGTCTTAATTTAATAACAAATCATAAATTTTTAGTAAACGTTGATATTCTTTTTGTTGATAAGCGAAAAAGTTCATGTAGTCTTTTATAAAAAACTAAAATTATACGGTAGAGTACATGTTTTGAGAAATAAAAAAAAATTATATTCAAGTTTTTTATTCTTTAAACGTGTTTGTGTGTATAATGTTATTTCTAACCTGAACTGACTCGACTTTTAGATGAGAATTATATTTGTTATACCTGTTATTAATGTGTGTTAATTGATGTTTAATTATAATATTTTGGTATTTGAATTTAGGCGCTCCATTCGAATAAATATTTGCCTTTAACAATGTACAAAAAATGGCTCGAATTATAAAAAAAAGTATACAAATGAAATTTATGGTAGTTTTCTTATTTTTTTAATCAAATTATGAAAAAGAAAAAAGCGCCTTGATTTTGATGGTGGGCTTGTGTTTGTTATTCATTTTATTTATTTATTTAATTATTTTCTTTAAGAAGTTTATTATAAAAATTGTTTTATAATCATTTAATGAAAGACTCCAAAGTAGTATACGATGTAAAGTTTTCCTAAATGGACAGTATTTTACATTATTCTAAACCAATTACAACTTAGCGACATACAATATGTATATAAAGTTTAAATAATGCGTTCTTATATTTGTTTTGTTTTTAATAATTAACTTAAATATAAATTAGAAAAAGAAAACAATTTATGAAGTAATAATAGATACGATTTTTAAATATAATTGTTTTTTCTTGTTGTATTTTAATAATACACATGTATTTATTTTATATATGCGTGTATTTTTTTAAGTTATTCTTCATCTTTGTGTGTAACACATACTTTTATAAAAACTCTCTCTCCCCATGTGTTTACAAATGGAGCTGGCTATTGGGAATTTTGGTGGAATTCTAACTTAAAATATTGATGTTGATCTATTAAGGAATAGCGCATTTAAAATGGTTTACGTGAGTTGTTGTCATGCACACTGAAATGATAAGATAAGAATTCAAAATATTTATTAATTAACAATATTTATGTTTATTATAAAATTTAAGGTAGTTTCTTGCACGAAATAAATCCATTACTATATTATAATATTACAAAATAATGTATAACCTTTAGAAAATCGCGCTCAACAAATTTTAGACACTCTAAGGACATGAAAAGCGTGTAACATATAAATAAATCTTTATCTTACTCTATTACCTATTTGGAAGTTTAAGACAAGAATGCTTGAAATGACAAACTGTTAAAAAATGTTAGGAAAATTACGCAGTTTAGTTAAAGTCAAAGTTTTGCCGTAAAATCTATTGCAAAATAAAGCTATTATCATATATATAATCAACGACAAAACAGAAGTCCCAGTTTTTTTTTTTTTTTTTTTTTTTTTTTTTGTTAATTTTTACACACCTACAGCCTTATTGCAACATTGAATGAAAAAGATTATGTTATCTGTTAATATTATTAGTGTTGATCAGATA
Organism: Sarcophaga variegata; assembly: GCA_932273835.1. Classification (NCBI taxonomy): domain Eukaryota; kingdom Metazoa; phylum Arthropoda; class Insecta; order Diptera; family Sarcophagidae; genus Sarcophaga; species Sarcophaga variegata. The sequence goes on along the minus strand of OW026360.1, from coordinate 48,224,115 downwards.
TCAAAATAATGAATCGTTTTTTCGCTACTCATAAGTACTCATGAAATTTTGAGTATGAGTGAGTCAACAGTATTGAAATTCAATTCACTACAACATTGACTTATAAGTACAGGTTGCAATGAGTATGACTACAAAGTTGACCTCAAACTCATAACATTCGATACTCACTCAGATTCATAAATTTAGAAAAATACTTATAATACTCATAAATGATTCGAGTGATTCGAATCATTCATCAAAATTTACAGTCTTAGTTGTTGTTACATTTATAAAAAAAGAAGAAAGAAAAAGACAAACACAGCAAGCAAGGCAAACACACAACCTTCTAGTGAGTATTGTAGTGTTCGTACGCGAATCATACTTATTTTGTGATTATTGTAAATGTTGAGTGAAGGAGAGTCGAAATCAACAACATCATGCGTATTGTTAAGTATGAGTACGATGAGTACTTCAAACTTTGAATATGAGTAGTATGAGTATGATGTTAAAATATGTATGGATGCGTATAAGTATCAGAAATTATGAGTATGATTCGATTCTACTCATGTTTTTGAATACTCATTGCTGATCTCTGGTGTAGATGCACACTAAGTAAAAGGTTTTAATATGATTTTTTTATTTTTAGTTTATAGAAAGAAATAATCTGTCGTCGAATTTAAAGATGTGTTAGCTAGCTTCGTAGCTAAAGATCTTTCTCAATTGATTAACCATATAACAATTTTTTAAAGTTTTCTTCTCTAACCCAAAAAGAAATAAATAAATCCAAAATTTGACACTAAAAGTGCAAAAATATTCAATTTTGCTCAAGCAAACACGAGTAAAGTCCTTATCGATTATTGCTATTAAATAAATACGTAGTAAATACGTCAGTAAGTTATTTTTTCTTTTGTGTTTTGATAATAAATAAATTTTGTGGACAAAGAGGATCAATGTCCAATAAAAATTAAGCAAAAACGAGTAAAGGACACACAAAGGTTAATACAATATAATTATCCAGAATATTAGAAAGTCTTGTTAGAAAAAATTATAGTAAGTAGGAGAATTAAAACTAATTAAATATTCTAAAAACCGAGGCCGTTGTTTTAATCAAAATATATTTACAATTTAAAATTGCTAAGTAGTTTCAATATGGTAATTTTTATCCTTTACTTTTTGTTAAGTCATATTTTGTTTGGGAGAAACTTAAATGTTAATGTTAATATTATGATAATCTTAATTATATTTTAATATTATTATTGTTATTATTATTATTATTATAATGTTAGTTATGAATTTATTAAATGATTGTTTTATTAATTAAACTTTTTTACATGAATAATTTTGTTTTTGAATGTAGCTAGTAATAAACATTATAAGAAGACAAGGGATTTATTGTTATTACTTAAAAATCAAAACAACAAAATCACTAGTCTTCCATACAATGGTTATTTTTTTAATGTATTTTGTTGTCTTTTTTTAATGAAATATTTAAAATATTATATTTAACCATAAGCACACTCAAACACTTTTTAATTCGTACTTATAAAATCCCAAAACCATGTTGTTAATAGCGTAATTGATTATAATTGAAATGAATTGGAATTGTTAGTGACTTACACAAAACGAATTTTACGAATGTGATGAATTTTAATTATAAAATAAAATAAAAAATGAGAAAAAAAAATAAATAAATGAAAGGAAGGAATGCGTACTTTTAGGCTTTGTTTGACACCAACCTCTGTTGCAACAAATACTGAGCCATTTGTATTTGTTTAGGGTTGCCAGAAATTGTTATAATACGATCTGAAGACCCAGGTAAAGGTTCATCAATTGTGATGTAAGCACCAGATTCATTGCGTATGCGTCTAATACGGCCACCACCTTTACCAATAATAGCACCAGCCAGCTAAAGTAAAATGAAAACGAAAAAAAAAACAATAAAAACACGCTGTAGAAAAAGAATCAAAGAAACTTACATCTTTTGGTATGGAAACTTGTGTGCTATTTTTCGGATCATGACCTTCAGGAAGAGAGCCAGTAATATTGTTCGGTACATTATTGGAGGGACCAAAACCACCTGAGCCAGAAGGTCCCATTCCATTACCCATATTTGAAGGGCCGCCGAAACCTCCTTGATTCATATTATTACCAAAACCACCTCCTTGATTACCAGGACCGCCAAATCCTCCACCAAAACCGCCATTATTTCCAAAACCTCCATTATTGCCAAACCCGCCTCCATTGCCACCAAAGTTGTTGCCGCCCATGGGACCATTGTTGCCGAATCCACCATTATTACCGCCGAAGCTGCCTCCAAAGCCGCCGCCACCGCCAAAGTTACCACCACCAAAGCCGCCATTGCCTCCTCCTCCGTTACCAAAACCACCATCATCATTAGCCCACGGGTTTATGAAGGGATTGTTATCGCGGCTACGACCTCCGCTACGGCTACGATCGTTACGGCCACCACCTCGTCCTCCATAATCGTCACCTCTACCGCCACCTCTGCGACCGTCTCTGGAAGGACGGCTGCTACCAGGTATGTTGCCGTAGCCGCCATACTCATCGGCATACATGCGGTCATAATTCAAGGGATCATAATTGTGGACAGGGCCCTTAATGGGGGTTTCTCTTGTCAAACTAATGACTTCGCGTACGGCATCAATAACCTCACTTTGTTTACCCACAGTTTGGACAACACGGTCGGTACTTTGGGGAGCAACATTTGAAAATACTTTTAAAATACGGCATCCGATTTTCTAAAAAATAAAAGAAAATGTATTTAAATAAAAAAATGTATCTTAATTTTACAAAATTATGAAACGAATAATATTGAAAAGAATTATATTGTATACATAGATGAACATAAAATACATACTGGGTGCATATGAATTAAAATCAAGGAAGTTCTTTTGCTTTACAAACTCCAATAAGGAATTGTAATATGACGTATAACTTATTGCAAACTAAAATACATACATATTTTTAAAACAGTAAAGAAATATTTTAGTAAAGAATACAATTTGTTATCATTTTTGTGGCCTTTTTCGTTTAGTTCTACAAATTTCTTACTGACATCATCAACAAAAAATTGTCAAAATTGCTGTGCACTTAAAATTTGTTCATTTTATGACGAGCTCATATCAAAAGAGGTATTAAAATTACTGGATAGTTGACTATATTAAAAGTTCACATCAACCCGAGTGTCATCAGATCTCTGTGCTGTCTAAAAAACAAATAATTTGTTCCCATACTTCTTTTCTTATTGCATATTCTCTCTCTTATTTAGGTAAAATGTATTAAAATACAATTAAACATGTTTTATTTTAAGGAATCATTTTTTTAGTTCCTTTTTTTGTACATTTTTTTCTCACACATCCAATATGTCAACCACAAAAATCTCAAATTAAAAAACAATGGCGCAAACATGAATAGATAGATGGTTGGTCTGGTCTGTCTACATAACAACATTTATATTTATGTGAATGGATGTGCGTAAGGATGAATGGATATATCATGTAGGTAGATCATGCATACTATATAGTACGTACGTAAATACCTTCAAGATAAGAAAAAAAAAATATATTGCTGCTGCAATTGACAAGCATGTTATGTTGTGTTGTTAAGGCTGACAGGCACACGGGAGGTTATGAGTATAAAGACCAATAATAAAAAATAAAAAAAAAATATTAGGAGAATGAGATGAGTTCTTGTCATTTCAAACACCCGTTATAAGAAGGCTCTACTCGTATGTGTGAAAATGTGTACGGTTTGGCTTATAGGCACACATGCATATACATACATATGTATGTTTGTATGTACACATAATTCTCATGAAATAACTTGAATATTCTTGTATATGACATTTTTTTTATTTTTATTTTTTTATTTTTGTAGGTCATATACTTATTTATGTTGTTTATACAACGTACGTACATAGTGTATTGTGTACGAACATAATTTGCTAACACTTACTATGTGTAACACTAGTACACATATTAAAACAAAAATATATATGTATGTATATGCAAACTCTTAAAAAATAAGAAGTGCTACTCTTTCAAGTACACTGTAGTATGTGAAGACTTATTTGAAGTAAGCCGAAATACTTAATTATCCATTGTAAATAATTATTTTTATTTTTTCACAACTATGTTTCATATGTTTTTAAGAAATTGTCGACTTTCGATCGAATTGAGATTACTTTTTAAAAAGAAAAATGCCTTTGTCTCTACTTATTCCAATAAATTATATTTTAATAATATTGTTTTACATAATTACTATCGTAATGACGGAATCCCTAATTTAACTTCTTTGCAACAGAAGGTTAATTTCTAAACATATCACAATGAAAAGTATATAATTTCACCTTTTGACTTATATTAATATTGCATACATATCAGAGATCAGCAATGAATCGTTTTTTCGCTACTCAGAAGCACTCATGAAATTTTGAATATAAGTGAGTCAACAATATTGAAATTTAACTACTCTGATTCATTCGTACTCAGTACAAAGTTGACATCGAACTCATACCATTCGAAATATGTTTGATGCCTACTCATTCAGATTCATAACTTTAGAAAAATACTTATAAATGATTCCAGTGACTCGAATTATTCATCTAAATTTACAGTCTTAGTTGTTGTTGTATTTACAAAAAAAGAAAAAGACCAAGACAGCAAGCAAAGAAAAATGCTTCCTTCTAGTGAGTATTGTAGGATTCGTACCCGAATCATACTTATTTTGTGATTCTTGTAAATGTTGAGTCATGGAGAGTCGAAATCAACAACATCATTCGTATTGTTAAGTATGAGTACGATGAGTACTTCCAATTTTGAATATGAGTAGTATGAGTATAATATTAAAATAAGTATGAATGCGTATAAGTATCAGAAATTATGTGTATGATCCGATTCTACTCATCTTTTTGAATACTCATTAATGATCTCTGGTACATACATATATTAAAAAAATTTATAGATTCTTAGCAGATTTTAAGTGTACAAGTGTTAGTTTACTGTCTTCCTTTAATCATTCGATGTGAGTAGAAAAAGATATCAAATCATTATCATTTGTTGCCACAGATATAATATATGTATGTATATATAAAATGGACAGCAAGTCTTAGTACAGCAATATATTTTAGCAATTTCATGAATTTTAGCCAAAAATTTATATAAAAATTTAAGGCTTTTTATATTTATTTTATTAATTTATTTCTGTTTTATTATAAAACAAAGAAATTTTTTAATGTTTTTTATAAAACAAGAGAAACATATGAAAAAGTTTCAGATAACTCCATAGGTACCCCACCCCAATGAGAACACTGAGTAAATTTAAAATTCAAAGGCCTAATATATGAAAATGTTATCTCTTGTATTTAGTAGAATATCCCTTAAGGTCAACCACTCCATTTAACCCATTTGGAATTGAATGTACAAGTTTTGTTTAATGTTTTCTGGTGGCACCACCATGAACAAGTTTTTCGGTTGACTTTTGTTTGAGGTTTAGCGATTACGTAACCGTACTTTCAAATGATCTCCTAAATACTCTCTTGAAGTCATATCGGGACTTTGTGCAAGAGTATTAGGCCTGTGGGGACTCTTTTTAATTAAATATATTGTAGTACTAAGACTTTTGCTGTCCACTGTACATGTATATGTATGTGTTGAAAGTCTTAAAATATTATACATTATTTTGGAATTTCAATATTAAACTTATTTTCAAATTAAACACCATTTGTAAGATACAACTACACTCGTTTTTATATCATTTAAATCACCTTTTAACATTTCAACTATTTTATACATATTAAACACCAAATACTCAGCCATTATCAACAGGTGGCCGGAAATTGTAAATTCCTTTAAATTTAAGAAATCACTTTAAAATTGTAGCACCGCTCAAAAAGAGAAATCCACTTATAAGTTTTTACTGTTCAGAGTTCTTTTTTTTTATTTTCAACTTAAGAGAACAGGAATTGATGTTTTTATTATATTAATAGTAAAATAATGAAATAAAGTAAAATAAAATACTTTAAAACAAGAAAATGTTGGGGGAGCAAACACACACACAAAAAACAAAAACAAAAACAAAACAGTGTAGTAAAGAAAGCAAACTATTTACATCCGGTAAATATTCGAAGACAAAAAAAACTATTAACTGCAGTTAGTAAATGCACATCCTGTGTCAGGGTTTAGAGACAAATTTTGTACATACATACAGAGTTGAAAAACGAAGGGGAAGGAGTATAAAATAAACTATAAACAAGTGGTTAGAATATTGTGCTCATTTTTCGGAATGTATTAATTTACCTTTAAAAAAAATGTAAAAATTCCTGTAGAAAGAATTGTTAATATTAAATTTATCTTGTCTTTTATTGTGTTCTGTTCCTAAATTTTTTAGTTTCGTACAAAATTTTGTAATTAATTCTTAAAAATATCTAATTATCCATACATATACACATACATATGTATTTATACTCTGTTCAGTTGGAAAGTGTATATCGGAATTTAAGGGAAATTTTTATTTGATAATAATTCGCAATTATTGCCAAGAATCTTATAGGACCATAGGTAAAATTGACAAATGAAGTCCATGAAGTTCTCTTTTAAAAAGCAAACTAGCAACTGAATTATTATTTCTAAACATTATTTCTTCCTAAACAATAAATCCTTGGGAACTGATTCCAATTATTCCTACTCTTCAATTCAATAACTACAGTTAAAATTATACTGAACTCAAGCTGATTCAAATAAGGATTTATCAGATGTTAGATTCAAATTTTGTTACAATTCAAATGATATTCGCCCTTCCTGAAACTCTCTAGTCCTTAAACAAAATAAATATCCAAAATGTTATTATTTGTTCTAAAAATAAAGTAAATAAAGTAAATAAATTCATTACTTAATGGAAAAATATATGAGAATATCCAAAAAAAAAAAACCAAAAATTGATTCGAATTCAGTATTGTTTTCTTATAATTCCTTTGGGTATAATTTATTATAATTTGCTACTGCCGTGCTGTTTTGTCATAGGAGCGTATATATTTTTATTTATTGGAAATACTATAAGGAATTATGAAGTGTTGTTGCTTTAATTATGTCATATTTTTTCCGTTTATCAAAAGAATATACACTAAAGTGAAAAGCCAATGACTCACTTATATACATATACGTACATATATACATAGCGTGGTTTAATGATTTGAAAATGTCCTTTTTTTTCTATTTACATTATATATCGTTCTGTTCGCTTTTTATTTTCTTTTTTTTTTTTGCCACTATCCAAAGGGAGTAATATTATGATGGTTTGCTGGCTGGCTGGCTGGCTGATTGATGTAGTAAGAACAGTTATTATTTGTATACATTTTCATCTACATATATACATACATATGTATGTATATTTGTTTATATGTACTATACTTATACATACATATATACCTATATATTAGCTAAGTTTGTATTATTATTATTATTTTTGTTAGAGTATTAGTTGCTATTGTTGTTTATTATATTCGTCTCATTTTCTCTTAGAAATTTAAGTTGAAATCAACATGAAACTAACATTTAAATTATTAATTTATGTTTATACTCGTATATCAAAAGAGAGCTCCAACAAGAGAGACTTTAACACCATTGCCGAGGCAAAATGTATCCCATTGCATGTTAAAATCTTTCATACCTACAGGAAAACACTTTTTTTAAAGGAATGTCCTCCTTTGTATTTAAAATTTTATAAAATTGTTTAATACATCTCAACATTTAAAACATTTAGTATATTTTCAAAATAAAATACATATATTTAAATTAAATGTTTTAGAGGCGTTTTGTGAAAACATATATCGAACAACAGATTAGGTGTACAATTTTACGAACTAATTTAATTAATGATTATGGTAGCTATAGTCAATCATTTAATGCTAATGTAAACATATTCTTCTGCTTTTTTGAGTGAATTTTTCAGTTAAACTTTTGCTACTTTGACAGCACATAAAGTCGAGCTATGTAAGTCATATGATTTTGACTTTTTTAACTGTAATGAAATCAATTTCTTATTGTACATTTAGATATGTACTCTGCCAATATACACTTTTGAATCTTTCCATTTATAGCACTTTCAGAATGACGTTTCTAAACTACAATATACATTCTCGCCTATGTATTACAATTTAAAAACACCTTAAGGAATGAAATAAACAAGTTTCGTTAGGTTAGCCTGTAAAGTCAAAAATTCTTGATTTAAATTTCTCGAATTGCTCATGGAAATAGTGTAGATAGTAGTAGGCACCTTGCAACAAACCGAAAAATAATAAAAGGTAACAAATATATTTTTGAATAAGAGAGTAATATTTTTATATTAGAGAAAGCAAAATGAGAGAAACAAAAAAAAAGCACAAGACAAAAAGAAATGAAAAGAAAATACTTAAAAGAAACAAAATTATGACAGCATCAATTTGATTGAAAAAGAAAAAGTGAAAATTTGTTTATTTACCTTCTTACCAATGTTTTTAATAACAATCAAAATGCATACTAATTATGAGTAATCCTTAGTCCACACATTTGAATAATTGTTTAATTTATTTAATATTTATAGAATAGAATTTCATTATATATGTATTGAATGTCTAGTTTTTCGCTGAACCATAACTTTTTTGATTGATTTTATCGTTATTAAGTCTTTATCCTTATAAATGTTATTTATTATTTAATAAAAACATTCGTTTTATTTTTTGAAATGTGTTTGAAACGTTATGAAAACTACGTGCGAGTTGTTAACACGACCAAAGTTAATATAGTACTGAGTATGATTAAAAATTGTTGATGACTATGTAAGACTAAGTAAAATTATTTCTCATTTCCATTTTTTTTTTCATCCCTTCTGAAAAAAAGGCAAAATATACAAAAACAACAAAAGCAGTAACAAAAGAACGACACAATGATATCCAGGCTTAAAACTGAAGTACTACAATATATAAGTTGGTATAGCAGTCAAACAGGAGGGCAGGCAGGCAGGCAGGCAGGTAGAGTTTTACTCATTCATATGAAAACGAACGAAAATCCTCTTCATTCTAATATCAAATATAAACAAATACAATAACAATAAACATTAGAGAGAGAGAGAGAGAGAGAGAGAATGAATGAAGGAAAAGCACATAAGAGAAAGTATAACTTGTAACAGCTGGAAATAATTACAAAGTACTTCAATTTGGTACTATTTTCATATAAATCGAGGAGGCTTTAAATTACTAACTAGAATAGTGTTCATAGAAATCAGCCATATGTTGTTTTCTTAACTTTAAAATATTTATTCTTTAAATACATTGAAAATTTTAACAAATCGTATTTAACTGTTAAATATAGTACTACTCAAAAATTGAACTCATTTGGAAAAGTACCATCTGAAATGAAAAAAAGTAAAAAAAAGAATCGGAACAGCCTCCTCTCTTTTCAACATCTCAGAGAAATAAAAGTGGCTTTAGTTTTGCAAAAACAATTCTCTCATTGCTCTCTCATTGTGTTTGCTTTTCAACTCTTGTTGGAATTGTGTTGCTGTTATACTTTTTCTTCCTTCAAAAAGGATGTGTTAAGGATTTTTATTGTGCTTCTTTTGCCTTTTGAAGTACAATGGCATCATTTTGTGTGTTTCCATTTTGTGTGATGTCATAGTAAAAACAATACAATGACAATAACAACAACAACAACTACATGAAAATGCTATATATGTATACTATGTAGTTTGTTATGCCTTTAAAAAGCTATTTGTTGTTGCGTGTATAAAGAAATTTTTCAATATATTCACTATATACACATATAAAAATTTAAACGGAACCGGTATTCACATTCGACAGGCTTTGTAATGTAAAACATGCGCATTTAAAAACTTAAAAAAAAATATTAAAAAGAAAAACGAAATTCAGAAAAAAAAAATGAGACCTAAAACTCAGTCAAGAGAATGAGAACAAATGAGCCAGAGGCTACACAATTGTTGGTCAATTAAGAATAAATATTTATATAATGCCCTACATTTGTACAACTCATCTAACGACAAATTCAAAGGAAAAGCAAACAAAAAAAATTGCAAAGTTTGGCGGCGTGAAACTAGTTTCTAAATAACTTGTTTCACAAGATATTAAACATAGCTTTCAAAATTGGGGATTGAAATAAAATAAGTTATTAGTTCACTTGTTTAAACCTTATTTACACCTTTATGTTCAAATAAATATATATAAAAAATATATGAATGTATTTCAACGTTTATAGATGTACATAAATAATATGTACAAGATATAGGCGTAAGAAATATAGAATAAAAAAAGAGCAACTAACATATCTTATATTTATGATAATATAATCCATATATGTACATGCAAATAAGTCGCCGTAGTCTAGTAGGTAGTGTGCTAGCTTATTAGACGTAAGGCCACGGTTCAAACCCCAGGTCAGACGTCAAAACGATATATGAAAAAATATTTCTTCGGCGACTTCCTCTCAGATTTCTGGCAAAAACTCTGAGAGTAAGTAAAATTAATATGAAAAGTTTCTCAAAAATCTGTCGTTCGGAGTCGAGTTCAAACTGTAGGTCCCGCCACTCATGTATAAAATTAACACACACAACACAAATGGTGTGAGAAGCTAGGCCGTAATCCTGACTGAAGGGTTGTAATGGCCAATTATGTATGTTATGTAGGTATGTACATGCATATAATCTATATAAGAATTTTAAAAACAAAATCTTTATTTATTTGAGATATTTTTAATTCTAAACTGTTTCAATTTAAATGCAATTTAGAAGCTAGTAGACATAAAAGGGGTCCTTTATATTAAAAGAATTCTAGCTACGTCTTCGCCAAAAGTTTTAAAACGGCTTATAATAAAATTAAAATAAAATAATAATTAACAATTGCTAATTTCTATTAAGGAGACATTAATTTAAAATAAACTATAGAAAATAAAGTTACATATATTGTAAAATATATATTCAATGTTCAGTTACAACTTCTGAACCCACAATAGAGTGCTCAAAAGTTAAATATTAAATAAATACGAACTAGGTTCGAGGATATGAATGAAACGAAGTTATGAGGGGACACAGAGATCACGAAGAATATTTTAAAAGAAAACGGCACGAAGTAGAACAAATACGAAAAAAATAAATAACATTTCCCGCTATGTACATACATACATACATACATATGTTAGAATTAAAAAATCTATGTAAATAAAATTAAATTCCGAAAAGAATGTAATGACATTGTGACGGCAATATAATATGTTCAACCAAAACAAAGTAAAAATAAAAGAAATATAAAAAGGAATAGATAAAAATTAAGTACAACATGGTGAAACAAAAACAAATTTATTAGGAAATTTAATAAGGACTTTCAGAATTTAAATAAATAAGAAACGACAAAAATAAATTAGAAACAAACGGAAAATCTTTTAAAGCGGGGGAAAAAGAATTAAATGAACGGAAATGAACGAAATTTCAATAATGATAACGTGTCACTATAGATTATTTCTTTCTGTACTCTACTTATTTATTTTTCCCCCTTTTTTCCGTAGAAAATAGTAGTAAAGTTGTAATTTTTCGAAATATTAGGAATTTCACGCTAATTGAAACATATTTGATAGCAACAATATCAAAATATTTAACATTAAATCGGCATCTGTTATTGTATTATATTATTGGTCCACTTCTTTTTTCGCTGTTTATAAACGATTTGCCCAACATAATTAATTTTGCCAATATCTTTTGATGTATGCTGACGATGTAAAAGTTTTTCTCTCCTTTAATAATTTCATCGAGCAAATCTATCTTCAAAGTGATCTCAATAATTTTTTTTGGTGGTGCGAGTACAACATGATGGAGCTGAATATTAAAAAATGCAAATGTATGCGGTTCTCAAGAAATAATTTTATCGCGGTTAATTACTTGCTTGGAGGTCATCAATTGGAGATTGTGGATTCTTTTATTGATCTTGGGATCCTATTAGACACAAAATTAAACTTTAATGATCATATCACTTTGACTATAAATAAGAATAAGAAGCACTCTTGTCTTCATAAAACGTTGGGCAAAAGAATTTTCTGATCCATTTATTACGAAACAGCTACATATATGTATCGCTTGTCAGATGAATTTTGGAGTATGGATCCATTGTATGGGATCCTCACTATAATGTTTACAGCGAACACATCGAATCTGTGCAGAAACAATTTCTACTCTTCTGTTTGCGTTTCCTTGGATGAAATTATTTGGATATGGCTTCATATACTAGCAGACTGGCATTAATAAAACTGCCTACCCTTAAGAGTCGTCGAACAATGTTAAATATATCCTTTATTATTAACCTGAATGGTAATATTTGCTGTGAATTTCTGTTAAGATCTGTTAAATTCAATATTCCTTGTCGTAACTTCCGCTGTTATAATCTTATTTATATTAAATTCTGCAGAACTAATTATGCTGTTGCTGATCCGTTAACTAGAATTTATCGTCAATTTTATTATTTGTCAGACTTTATTGATTTTTCTTTAAATTCTTGCGTTATAAAACGGAACATTATTGTTTTTCTCAATTCATAACTTTTCATATTTTTATTGTAAAAATTACTTGTATTTTTGAAGAAACTGTTTGTAATTCAATTTAATTTTATTCGTCCCTATTTTTGTTAGTAGTCAGTAAGGAATTTGTCCATTGACTTGAATAAATAAATAAAAGTAATGGCTTTTGTAAAACATATTGAACTTAATAAAGAGTACTTAAACTGAATTATTTAACTTAAAATATTTCTTTATTATATTTTACAAACACCGTGCAGCCAATGCGGTGATCAACTTCCTCGATGAATTTAGTGGAATACGGTCAGTAAAGGACAGCGCTTACTTGTGGCGTCACAATGGGCCGCTGTGCATGCTCAACTGTGCTTTGGTAATCAAAGCTACCACTTCGACCTAACCTAACCTTCACAAACTTCTATTTTGCCTTATAATCACATTTTGTGTTAAAAGAGGGTACTTTCCGGCTTCTATGTTTTTGATATAAACTTTAATAATGAAATGAAAATAGGGCATATACATACATAATTGGCCATTGCAACCCTTCAGTCAGGATTACGGCCTAGCTTCTCACAGAACTCATGTTGTGTGTATTAATTTTTATACATGAGTAGCGGGACCTACAGTTTGAAGTCGACTCCGAACGACAGATTTTTGAAAAACTTTTCATGGCAATTTTATTTACTCCCAGAGTTTTTGTCAGAAATCTGCTGAGAGGAAGTCGCCGAAAAAATACGTTTGTATTTTATTTTGATGTCTGGCCTGGGGCTCGAACCCTGGCTTTTCGTCTAATAAGCCAACACACTACCTACTAGACCACAGCGACTTCAAAATAGAACATTCGGATAATAATTTAGAGCCTCTTATTTTCTAAAATGCATATGATATGTACATTGCAGTCCAATATTTTTCAATGCCACTAAAGCTGGATTCACCCATGCTGTTCGGACAAAATATTTGTCCAGACGAAATTTTTTTATATGTGTAGTTTGACGAACAACACTCATCTCGATGTGGTTTAGTTTTATAGTTTGTTCGGACAAACTTGTACAGAGCTGCCAATAGATTATATTTTTGATACAAAATTCAATTGATTTGCGAAATTTGCTTTAAATTGGCTTTAAAGGAAAATTTTTTCGTGCTGTAGAAAACTCTCAGTAAAAAATAACTTTGTTCGGACAACATACATAAATGAAGCCAGCTTTAATTCGTCATTAAAATTTTTTCTTTCATAAAAAAGCAAAACATTTGCGTAAGAGTTAGACAGTTTATCTCTGTAGAGATATTTGTAGAGTTCGATTAACTTCATGAAAACCAAACGTCCAAGATCTTAAGGATTAACAGCAGAAAGTAAAGTAAAGGTGATATGCAACACAATAAGACAGATGGTTTTAAAGAAAAAAGTCCTTTTAAAAAGGAACCAACAAATGAACAGACGAGCAGAACAACAGTCTGAAAACAAAATTAAAAAACATTGTTTCTTAACACCTGTTAGGCATTCATTAACTGATGTTAAAAATAAATGCCACTTCCATACACAGTTACAAGAAGACGCCAACAAAACGACAGCTGAATGATTTTGCAGGGCAGTTGTTAAAGAGAATTAAAAATTTAAAAAAAACCTTATTGAGAGAAAACACACACGTGTTTAACGATGAATTCCTTTTATGTTAGAAGAAAAAAGAGTAGTTTCTTTACATTAAGAAGAAAAATAAACCTTTTTTAGAAACAACAATAAAAACGAGCGGCACAAGACAAAGTTAATAGCATTTTACAATGGAGGAAACCATCAGCTATGTATGTCGAGCAATAGGACTACAAAATACGTACGTTCAATTTAAGTACTAATCTATGTACTGCTAACACAACTATTTTGTTTATATGCTTACGAACGCTATCATATGCTTATATGTACAGAGATTTTTTTAAGTTTTTATTAGAAAATCCGGCATAGTATTAAAAGCGATATGCAAGCACAGTAGTGTATTCAATTCTAACTGAAGTTTTATTAATTAATACATTACGGCAGCACTTGTTGTATGTCTGCATTCGTATATAAGGTAATTATAAAATTATTTTTACTAAGAAATTAAATTAAATGCAAATCTAGACACTCCATTTAGTAATTAAAAGGAGAAGGAGGATTTTGAAATATACTATAAAAATAGATAATTTTACAAGTGTAGAAGACATTTATACAAAGAAGAAGAAAAGTTTGCAATCATAAACAATTGTTGTTGCTTTTTTAAATATTATGTCTAAGTATCCGTTGTTGTACATAAAATTACATACATGCATACATACATACATACATACATACATACATAATTGGCCATTACAACCCTCCTTCAGTCACGATTATAGACCTAGTTTCTCAGACCACATATGTTGTGTGTATTAATTTTATACATGAGTGACAGGACCTACAATTTAAAGTCGATCCCGAACGACAGATTTTTGAGAAACTTTCATGGCAATTTTTATTTACTCTCAGAGTTTTTGCCAGAAATCTGCTGAGAGGAAGTCGCCGAAGAAACATTTTTTTCATATTTTCGTGTTGATGTCTGACCTGGGGTTTGAACATCGGCCTTACGTCGAATAAGCCAACACCCTACTTAATAAACTACGGCGACTATCCTGTATATAAAATTGCTGAAGAAAATTTGCGGTACTCGGTATTCTACGCAAACTACATCTTTTTTTAAATATTCAACCGTTTTTTAACAAATATTTGTGTTGGAAAATTTTTGAAATTAAACGCATAAGCTTAATGCCTCTAAATATTATATACAGTACAACTTCGACAGTCCGGACATGCGCCAGTACGGTCACTCCAATAATTCGGACGCTTCTACATTTCGGACAACTTAAAATTTTTACCTTTACAATCCGGACAAATTTTTTTATGCAAGAAAAAAATTTAAATTCCGGGGGTTTAGCATGGCAAAGCATTAATGAAAAAAATATTCAGAAAAGCTGGTCTGCATTATGGCCAATAACTGCATCGTGCTTTACTACGTCATGAACTGCATTCATGATTTTGCATTATGATGGCATAAAATCCATCCAAAATATGATTGGAGCTATGAACATCAGTAATGACATAACTGAAGAAGATATTAATAATTGGGCAACTGGTGCAAATGAATTTTCATTGCATTTTTCCGCTGAAGAAATAATAAAACACGGTAACCGAAAAAAATCCCCAATGCTGCTCACAGGCTCTGAAGACGACTTTGTAGAAATGGATGCAAAAACAAAAATATCTAATGCAGATGCAAAGAAATCATTTTCAGTTTGTATTTAGTGGGCTGAGGAGAATAACATAGATATGCAGGATATTCTATTGTTGATGAGGCTAGAGCAAAAAGCACAAATCAACCACCTTAACAAAGTTAGTCAGCACAAAATTACTTCGTTTTTTAATAAGTCATAGTATGTATGTATTTAATTCACTTAGATTATATCAATAATTTAATAAAATAATTTAATGTTTTTTAATAAATCATAGAATGTACATACATACATATGTATGTATGTATTTAATTCACTTAGATTATTTTAATAATTTTCACTACTATATAGTCCAGACAACTCGATAACCCGAACGTGCCTAAAACGATATGTGTCCGGATTGTCGAAGCCCCACTGTACTCCAACTAAAAGAATTCGCAATACAAGAACAAAAATATCGTCACTAAGCTTAGTTGAATACATTCTTACACTGCACAAAATTTTGTTATAAAAAATACATGTTTACTTATAAGGAACAATCTTAACTAAGGTGTGCACCTTTGCTGGTAACATATTTCTCTTCTTTATTTATTTAAGGTACAAAAGGCTGCACAAAGTATATCCTACATTTTATTTTTATTATCTTTGTTTCAAGTTTACTACTCAAGTTATTCTTTTAAAGCAACTGATTGATTAATTCTAAAACTAATAACATTAACCGTGTTTAATTCTTCAGTATTAAGGCTAACAATTGTAAAATTGGTCATGAATGAAATTTGTACACATTGTAAGAAAGAACTTGGGCCAAAACGGAAATACTTATTGTAATTAAATGTGTATGTAATAAAAAATTATACATTAATTGTGATGTCATTTGTTTAGTTAATAGCTTATTTTTGTAATTTCTTAGAGGATATTTTTTTGCTGTAAAAAAAAGATGAAATTTTTTAAGGGAATTAAATAAAAACAATTTAAAAAGTACAATTGGAGTTGTGAATAAAGAAAGTGTAGAATTAAGTCACGCATTTAGTTGTGCTGATAAATATCCTTTAACACAAATACACATGCATTTTTGCTCTATTCTCATATGAGGTTACAGTTGTTTCTCATTCTTTTTCAACATTATTATTCGATTCTTGAAAATATATCCAGCAGAGTTGGTAACAGCAAAAAGTATATATATTTATATATTATACTATATATGTATGTATATAATACATATTTGTATATACTAAACGAAAGAAAGAAAAATGTAATACTTTCATTGTAAATATTTCAATGTATATTTTGTCTTTGACTCTACTACATCGTCGTATCGTTTCAGTCAAACATATTCCTTATATTCCTTAAATGTTTTAGCAATGTGTACTCGGTCAGCATAAGTTGTGGAAACCAAAAGAAAGCAACAACGACAAAGTATCAACCTTTAACCAAAAGAATAATGGTTGTGCTCAAATAAAGTCAACACGCATGCAGTTTTTCTTTCTGTTGTTGTGTTCTACAGAGTAGTTTGGGTTATAATGCCTTTTGGTGGAGCATGTTACTTCAAACGCATAAAATTGCAATTTAACTGCGCTATAGAAAAGAATCCAGCTTTATACTTCAATTAAAGCCATACTTTATTTTTTATGTATGCCAATATGGTTATTATTTTGGAAAAATTCACATACGCAATTTTGTGCGAAATTTAAAAGCCATTCTATTTAATAAACATGTACAAAAATAAAAAATAATTACAAATCATAATGAAAATTAAATACAGAATTAGAACCAAAAAGAATAAAATCACTTCTTATTAAAAAAAGTAGGTAGGGGATACGGGAAATAAAAAAATAAACGTAATTATGCTAAAGGCAATTACTCTTAGCGAATTCTTTTTTAAATATTCTGTCCAGTGTAGTTGCCGTAATCTAGTAGGTAGCGTGTTGGCTTATTAGACGTAAGGCCACTGTTCAAACCCCAGATTAGACATCAAAACGAAAATATGAAAAAGTATTTCTTCGGCGACTTTCTCTCAGAAGATTTCTGGCAAGATATCTGAGAGTAAATAAAATTGCCATAGAGTTTCTCAAAAAAAATCTGTCGTTCGGAGTCGACTTTAAACAGTAGGTCCTGTCACTCATGTATAAAATTAACACACACAATATAAGTGGTGTGAGAAACTAGGTCCATAATCCTGACTGAAGGGTTATAAAGACCAATTATGTATATATGTATGTCCAGTGTAGAGACGCAACATCCTCTCCGCAAGTATCATATCATATATAATAAAAACAGCTAAATTAATTTCGCGTTTATTAGTTTTAATTTTGCACATCTCTCATTGCGATTTGTTACTATTTTTATTCTTCTTTAGATTTAATTTAGTACCGAATAAAATTTTAATTCATTACAAATTCAAAATAAGTGCATTTTTATAAATAGAGGTGTTGTATCTATTAATGGCTACATGTTTGCGTACATAATTATGATTGTTGCATCCATGTACTTTAAAGAAACTTCATTTTATTCTCATTGCTTGTCGTCACAGCAAATAATTGGGTCAAAGTAATCATATATTATTGAATTAAAAACATTGAAAGGCGCCTTGGTGATAGACAAATTATTTCTAGGTTTAAAAATTTACAATACAGTTAAGAACTTGGTCTCCATACATAATATAATTTTATAATCAAGAAGTATAAGGAAAACATTTGTATACCAAATATACTTATTACTGTATTAAAAGCAAAAATATTTATTATCTTAAAAAAAAATAATGGAATACACAGAGGCAAACTAAAATAAAGAAAGACAGAAGTGCATACATACATACATATCATTACACCTTTTTTTTATTAAGATTATGGACTGTGAATGGCGGGACATATACTTTAATGTCAAATCCGACCGACCAATTTAAACGGTGTTTATATACAGTTATTTTGCTATATAAATAAGCTCTCTGATTAATATATGACTTATTAATATTTTATTACTAAAATATTGTCAAGATAAGAATGTATAAGAAATTAGCATTGACGTATAAAATAATTCTTTAAGAGGAAAAAAATATCAAATCGAACAGCAAAATGAGGAATTCCAAATTGAGCAAAACTCAATTTTACTTGTGTTTTCCAAATAAACATACGTTCGTCTGAAACCATTCGTCTTACAGAAACAACACATAAGTTTGATAAAAATGCTGGGTTTTTCGAAATCCACATTTGGATTGAGATTTGCTTCGGAGGAAAGGTGTGTGTTAAACTGCGAGTGCCTGAGTACCTATTTAAGTTAAAAAATAATAAACACACTCAAAAAGCTATTCAGGCGGAATATAAATTAAAATTAACAGAAAGGATAAAACACAACATCTTAACTAAGAACTCATAGTTATGCAGAGATTCTAACAAAAAAAAAATATTTTAAAAAAATCATAAACTTCGTCTCGAATTTGGAAAAACGTACATTATTTAAGGGATTGTTTTGAAAATAGCGACGCTTACGGATAAGAGTAAGCTTAACTTGTTCAGAAATGATGATCGGTAAAAGATTTGATGTAAAAATAACGCGGCACTTGAGTCGAAGAATGTTGTGTCAACAGTGAATTATGATGGAGGCATTATAATGGCAAGGTATTTCATAGTAGTATTTGTGGATAGCCTATTACAAGAACAATCAAAAAACAAGAACAAGATTGTTTAAAAAAAACTTGTATAATTGAGCAGTTTTATCGACATTGCTCCGACACTGACATATTTGAAAAATTTTATCTGTAAGTTGTAATAACGAAAATAAGTTAAAGGTAACTTTACAGTTCCCTTTAGCTAAAGGTACCTTTAACTAAACCCAAGTTTAACGGAAAGTTGTAATAATGGCCCTTAATCTGTTTATGTTGCGACAGCCATTTGTGATAGGTGAGGTTTGGTTAAAGCTGCATTTTCCAATAGAATAACAATTCTTCACGTATAGTTAACAGTTGCAATTCCCTTTGCAATACCTAGCAAATTTTTTAATTTTCTCTAGTTGACATTATCAACGATGAATCTTTAAAAGCCTAAAATTTTTCCGATATGGCAGAAAATATGAGAGCATAAATATCAAAGCAATTATTGACACTAATGGTGGGCCGACAATATATCAATTTTACTAAAATGAATTAAATTTTTTTTTTTAATTGTTCGTAATGTGTGAATCAGAGATCAACAATGAGTATTCAAAAAGATGAGTAGATTCCAATCATACTCATAATTTCTGATACTTATACGCATTCATACTTATTTTAATATCATACTCAAACTACTCATAACGCATTCATACTTATTTTAATATCATACTCATACTACTCATATTCAAAGTTTGAAGTACTCATTGTACTCATAGTTAACTATACGCATGATGTTGTTGATTTCCTCTCCTTCACTCAACATTTGCAAGAATCACAAAATAAGTATGATTCGCGTACGAACACTACAATACTCACAAGAAGGTTGTGTGTTTGCTTTGCTTGCTGTCTTCGTCTTTTTCTTTCTTCTTTTTTTTGTAAAAGCAACAACAACCAAGACTGTAAATTTTGATGAATGATTCGAATCACTCGAATCATTTATGAGTATTATAAGAATTTTTCTAAATTTATGAATCTGAACAAGTAGGCGTATGAATCAAACATATTGCGAATATTTTGAGTTTGGTGTCAACGTTGTACTCATTCTCATTGCAACCTGTACATATAAATAAATGTTGTAAAGAGTACGAATGAATCAGAGTAGTTGAATTTCAATACTGTTACTCATACTCAGAATTTCATGAGTACTTATGAGTAGCGAAAAAACATTGCTGATCTCTGGTGTGAATACTTTTTCCAATTCTCATAATTTTTTTATTTATTTTTTTTTTTATCACAGAGAACAATCATTTTTATTTTGGTATATTAATTGAATTCTATATTCTGTATTTTATAATTTATATTTATAATTTATAATTTTAACAGCAACAAAATTGTGTTAAACACAGGAGAAATCCTCATTGTAATTGAAATATATTCCAAGATTTTAAATATTTTCAAAAATAATTAATAATTATTATCTACACTACAGAATGTCTAAAAGAAATAAAAATATATTAAAAAATAACTAAAAATAGAATTGTGTTGAATTTCAGGGGTTGCTAGTATTACACTTAAATTAAGAAATTGAAATTCTTTAGTGACATTGATGTTTCAAACCCTACATTTCAAGTAGGAACAATAAATACAATTTTCAAAGCATTCCTTTAAATAACATACATATACAGCAGATGCCGTTATAAGAAAAAAAAAAGGAAGACAAAGGCACTAGGAGTGTGCATTTTTGTATAGAAATTAGGTTTAGAAAAATTTTATAAAAATGAATATGGAGATACTTTAAGTCACACTAGAAAAGTGCTTAAGAATGAAATTAGTTAAGCCGACAGCTGTTGCTTTCTGAAGCCTTAATGATGAAATCATTTGAAATACAATTAAAAAACTAGAGGCGTTTTATATAGTATGTATACTAGCTCCTCTACTCTGCTAAAGGTAAATATTTCGTTAAATTGTTAAATAAAATTAAAGGAATTATAAAACACCTGTTTAAACTAAAAAACACTGAATAATTTGAAACCAAAAGAAAATTTATTGATATAAAAACGAATCTTAAAAAAAAAAAAAAGAAAACAGAGATTCAAGCCATTTGTTAGATTTAACATGTGACAAACATTTACATCCCCCACACTAAATTTTTGATCAGCTATGCAGTTGACAACTTTGTACACAAAAGGCATAAAAATAAATTATACCAACGTCAAACCTTTCGGCCATAAAAGTGATTAAGTAATAACATATGTTTCAAATCATCTGGTGAAAACGAAAGGAAGTAAAACAAAAAAATAGAATAGGAAGGTGGTTGTACTGACTTTTTCTTCTCTATTACTTCGAATAAGACGCATGAATTAGAGAACACGCGTTAAAATTAAACAAAAATCGATAGGGAAGTATTAAAATTCTCGGTAAATACTCATGGATTGAATTGTATCTCTGTTTTTAATTTAGAAACCATTATTTTAAATTATCTACTAAGTAAAGGAATTCATGGTATCAAAAAAAAACTTAAAAGAAAGACACAAAGAACAATTAGAAAACTGGATTTTAGCAGCTGTCAGTTTGGAATATATTTATGATGAAATACTATAAAAAAAGAACATTACTTCTTTTATTCATATATTCTATATATGTTATCTTTTTGTTTTCTGAAGACACAAGGATGCTGCCAAATATTTAAACCAGCTGCTTCCCTCGAACGCATTGTTTTGTGTGTTTTTATAAACGCTTGCATTAACTTATTGTTGCCTGCGTTTTCCTTCGTAGCTTTGATTGGATTATTGTTTTTGTGTTGATTTTCAGGTAGTTCAGTTTGCTTTTTATTTCTTTTATTTTTACTTTCTGTGAATCTTTTAGATTATAACCAGATTTTTAATGAGCTACTTTTATGAATTTCATCGGTTTTATTTTTAAAGTTTCCTAATTATGACTTAAATGTGTTTTAGAAAACATATGAATGCGCATTACACAAAATAAATTCTTCTCCTTTTAGAATATTAAAAATGAAAAATAAACAGTTAAATTTTAGGAGTTTCTCACATATAAATTTGATTTTTTTAACAATTTTATTGTATTATTATGACGATGCATTGCTGTAGTTGACATAACGAAAGCTTATCAAATTTATTACTCTCAGAATTATTATTAAAAAAAATATTGTAAAATGGTTCTCGCCAAATAAATTACTGGTTAGAGTGCTAGTCCGTCCGTTGAGATTAAGGGAGATTGTAATTCACCTAAAACACATAGATACTAATCGATTACAAGATAACAAGTATGCTCGGCTCGAATAATTAGAATACAATTTACATTTATGAAAAAATTGGTGTCTATCGAATTAAAGCAATTCGTTAAGAATCACATTGAAGTCTATCAGACGAAAAGATTTATGTTAAAATGCAATTCAAATTTATAGTTCGTTACATAGGTAAGTAAATATTATTACTTTACGGAGCCACCTGTTGGTAAATTTTTGTTATTCCTCAAAAGCTTTTGTTTAATTAAGTGAAAATATATATATATATATATGAAATATCCACCAAATTAAAAAGAATTGTGATCGAATGTTCAAAGCTCTTTGCAGGTTCAGGGACGCTAAAAATTTCAGAAAACTACAAAAATAAACAAGCAAATAAAATGAAGCTGATTACAATTTCAGAAATCTGATTAGAAATATATTAGATTAGTAGAATTAGATTAGTAGAACGTCCTATTTTACCATTATATACAATAGACGTATGCCATAGTCTAGTATGTAGTGTGTTGATTTATTAGACATGAGGCCTCGGTTCAAACCCCGTGTCAGACATCGCCAACGAAGCGAAATATGAAAAAATATTTCTTCGGCGGCTTCCTCTCAGCAGACAAAAACGCTGAGTAAAGAAAAAATTGCCATGAAAAGTTTCTCAAAAATCAGTCATTCGGAATCAACTTTAAACTGTAGGTCATGTAGGCCATTCATGTTTAAAATTAACACACACAACATAATTGGTGTGAGGAGATATGTTGTAATCCTGACTGAAATGTTGTAATGACCAATTATGTATGTATGTACTTAATTAATGAATTAAATGGTCATTATTTAAAAATTAGTAACATTTTGTAACATTAAATCAATAAAAAGAGATTTTAAAATTTGAATGCTATAGCATCCATGTCTGCGAACATGGTAATACAAGATAAACCTTAATGAAGCTCTTGATAGTTAGCAACATCAGATGAAAATATTTCATTAAATTAACAAATTAATTTATAATACATAATAACGAAGGCTACAAAAAAGCATTTTTTTTAATTTCTTTTTGATCCACATTTTTTCTAAATAGAACAGCTCACTTGACCTTCCTAATAAATGTTTTATATCTGCAGAGCCTGTAAGTCTAAAAATGAATTGCACAGAAAGATGGGCTATCTATATACATAAATCTAGGATGCCTTATAGTCATTGACGAAGTATTATGATAGCTTAGGAATCTTTTCTGTTTTCAGGGGTAGGGATTGCGCGACTAAGTGCATGGAAACATTTCTTCAACCGTGATCAGGTGGCGAGTGAACTCTACATGGCGGTAAAATTGAAATTGTAGAACCTACAGGACATTTTCCGTGATAGTTTTTAAATGAGACCTTGTGCTTTGAGAGCAAAGATAAGTTTGTGGTACGGGCATATGCATCACTTCTTTCTGCAAGGTTAACCGTAATGTTGAGAGCACATAATGAAGTTTTAGAACACATTCTGTTTATATGCCCTAATCTGCACACAGGGATTTCTTCAGTGTCCTTACGGAGAAGTCTCTGTTAATATTTTTAAGGTTAAAAGTATCACCTCTGACATCAGTCAAATGATACTAACCTATCCTTAATCTAACCTTTTGTTTATTTCTTTGGTCTGTCTTTTCTCTATATTCTTGTAATTTTTCCTGTCTCTATTTTGGATAACCTGTGTAATTAAAGGTTCCCAAAATGAGCCTTTTCCAGTCCATGGATGAAGACGCGGCTTCACAAAATTTTATAACCTAAACTACATACATACCAGAGATTAGCAATGAATCGTTTTTTCGCTACTCATAAGCACCCATGTAATTTTGAATATAAGTGAGTCAACAATATTGAAATTTAACTGCTCTGATTCAGTCATATTCACTAAAACGTTTATTTATAAGTACAGGTTGCAATGAGTATGCGTACAACGTTGACATCAAAGTCATAGCATTCGAAATATGTTTGATTCATAAGCCTACTCATTCAGATTCATAACATTAGAAAAATACTTATAATACTTATAAATGACACGAGTGACTCGAATCATTCATCAAAATTTACAGTCTTGGTTGTTGCATTTACGAAAGAAAAGAAGAAAGAAAAAGGCAAAGACAGCAAGCAAGGCAAACACACAAGCTTCTAGTGAGTACTGTAGTGTTCGTACGCGAATCATACTTATTTTGTGATTCTTGTCTATGTTGAGTCATGGACAGTCGAAATCAACAAAATTATTCGTGTTGTTAAGTATGAGTACGATGAGACCTTCAAACTTTGAATATGAGTAGTGAGTAAAATATTAAAATAAGTATGAATGCGTATAAGTGTCAGAAATTATGAGTTTGATTCGATTCTACTCATCTTTTTAAGTACTCATTACTGAAAAAGGGACAGCAAATATTACCAAAAGCATTTCTGTCCCTGTCTGATTTTCTCTCTGTTTTGTTTATTTATGTTTTTTTAGTTTTCGGGGTGGCTTTTTTGTATTTCCGAGAGTTAATAAAAAATGTAATTTTTATGTAAAACTATTAAAAGTAATAAAAATAACTAATAACAATAAAAAAATTAACTTTTTCTTTCAAGAAATTAAAAAATATCGGAAATTTTCAGCAAGAAAAATATTTTATGAGCAGTACGTCTTATTTTGATCTTGTAATATTATTTAGCTTCTTAATTACCTCCTTCACAAGAAATTATACTCATTTTGACCGAAAATCACCCACATTTCGATTAATATTTAAATATTTAAGAATCTTTAAACTTTTCATTGAAGAAATTAAAAAATATTCAAAATTTTCCCTTTTTTAACACAAAATGAATGTTTATTTACATTTAATTTTTCTACTTTATCCGCCAGTTTTCACTCGGTATATCTGTTGCTTCTAATATATTTGTTTTTCAAAACATAACATTTTTTTCTCCCTCAAAATTCGCAAGTAATGGTGCTGTTATGAGTGTTTTTCAAACGTCATAATAATCGTCTATGTATACATATGAGTGGTAGGATCCACAGTTTAAAGTCGATTCCGAACGACTTTTTCTTGCAATGTATTTACTCTCAGAGTTTTTGCTAGAAATCTGCTGAGAGGAAGTCGCCGAAGAAATACTTTTTGTATTTTGTTGTGATGGCTGGCCTGAGGCTCGAACCCTGGCTTTACGTCTAATAAGCCAACACACTACCTATTAGACTACGACGACTTCTATATAGTTAACTTTAATTTTAATTCTAATAGAGTAATTAGTTAATTTAATTAATTATGGAATATTTGTTTAATAATAATGTGATGCAAAAGAAAATATTTTTAACTAAATTACTTTAATTTATGAATTAGTTTCGACATACTGTTTTTTAAACTATTAAATAATTATGGTGAGTTTTTAAGTTATTCCTTTTCAATAATGAAAATTGATATATAATAATATTAATATTGATATATAATAAATAATAAATAATTTCCATACTTACATCGCGTATTTCCTTGATTTTTTGACCACCTTTGCCAATAATGCAACCAGCCAAACTTTGATGTATCAACAAACGTACATCGTATTCATTATCGCGCTAAAATAAAAACATCAATTATTATAAAAATTCTGTTTAAATAATAAAACAAAACAAAAAACTTTACCTCTTCATAGTACTTTAACATTTCTGTTATAATGGACATGGTGGCATCCAGTTCGGCCGATATCAAAATGGTACTATGCAATGAAGAAATAAGGACAATTGTTAAACATAATTTAAATTATAATTAAATTATTTATTTTATTAGTAAGTATTTTCATCATCATCATCTTCATCGTTGATTAAAAATACAAAATAGAACATTTAACAGAACTTTCCCAGACATAAAGACACTTAATAAATGAAAATTTCTAGCACTTATTCTATGTTTTTACATTGTGGTGATATCAGGTGTATTTACAACAGCAACAACAAAATCAAGAAGTAAAAATCTTTACAATATTGAACGTTAAATATGTCATACATTTTTTTATTTTTGTCAGAAAAAGAGGGTCAACATCCTTTTGTTTAAGGCAACCACGTTAAGTATTATGTACTAAGTTTTCGACATTGTGTTAAAATATATGTAAAGGATTTCAAATAGGGTTTAATTAACTAAAACAATATAAAATGTAACGAAGTCGGTGACAGTAATGACAAAAGGCAATATGAAGTTAAAGAAAAAAATTATTTTTTATTAATGATGATTTTTTTGTTGGAGAACATTGTTAACGAACGTATGTATGTATGTATTGTTGATACCATTACAATTTTGTATTAAAGAGGCCATACAAATTAGGAAATTAGTATGTATTATGTTAAATAATATTAAAAAAAAATTTCTGCAAAAGCGTTTCTGAATTAAAAGTTATTCGTTAGTTTGTTTTTTTTCACACACTCGTTTACGTATTAGTTCAATTAAAAAAAAGGAATTTGTTTTATGCCAACATATAAAAAACACACACGGATTTATAAAGAAATCAGATATTGATGGTATATGGAAGAACATATGAGAATAGGATACGTTGGATCGAATTGTGTAGTTTTTTTTAAAACTTTTTTTAATTGTATAATTTGATTCGATACACGATATTTTAACAAAACATGCTTTTAGAAACTTAAACTTAAAATTACAATTAACAGAATTTGAGATCATTCAAAAAGAAATACTAATTGGTTGTGATTAACCGTAATGATGGTTATTTTTATACTAAAAAAAATTAATAATTAAAATTGAACTTAATTTGCAGAGAATATGATTTGATTTAGGCAATCTTCGTTTTTTTTTATATTGTATTTATGCATACTTTTAAATATGTACGGTTAAAAAAAATTATCATTTAGAATAATGGCGGTATATGGGAAGGGTTGCTTCTAAATGGCCTAACTTTGAATTTCATAGAAAAATCCTTTTCAAGTTGTGCATATGACAGAAAATAATTCTTTAACCTTAGCTGATTTTGTTGAAACGTAAAAAAGTGGACCAAAATTTAACATAGACGGTAAATCTATTAAAAAAACAAAGTGAAAGTATGACCATACGTCATATAAACTTTTAATCAATTATAATTAACGAAATGTACAATTTTGCAAAATAAAATATAAATAAAGACAAATAAAAAATCTATATTTATTCAAATAGAAGTTTCGAAATTATGCAGGTTCCTTTAGTCAATTTAATTTAATTCCGCTTATTAGAGTTGGTATATTTTTAAATAAATCATTTATATTAAATCAATTGAATTATTACTATAGATTGAAAACAATAGTCTTATCAAACAATCAACATTTATTCATGTTAAGCAATATCTTGAACATTTTAAAGTTGAATAAAAAATTTTTAAAATTATGTAAATAAAAATTATTTGTGCTAAATAATTAAATTTTTCGATATTTTTTGTTAATCGGCATTTTAATGTAAAAAGAAACTTTTATTTAAAAGTTAACAAATTTAAACAGATAATATTACAAGTGTAACTTGTATAATCCACCAACTGTTTCGAAAACATGAGATTCATTAAAGATGACAAAAGTTATTTAATATTAGCGGGTAAAACATTTTCAGAATCTATGTTAAATTTTGATCGTTACGTTTTTAGATTTCATTAATTTTACAACAAAATATCACTTTCTACAGAGGTTTTCTAACAAACAAAAAATGTATTATTTGATAAAATGATACTGCTGCAAAGTTAAAAAAAAATAGATTTCTTAATAAAATTTTGTTATAAATACGATGATAAAAAGAAACTTAGGCCTAAAATTTTTATTTTTTTTAATAGTATAGTAAAAAAAAATGTTTGTTTATAGATAAATCTTTACCGTTCAGGGCCTTGGGAATCGTCGACAGACACAGTTGCTTTGTACTGCATAGCAAGAGATATTTTTAATTATATATTTTATAATTGGTGGTGGTTGGTTTATTTATTTGGTGATGGTAGTTGTTTAGATGGGCACAATAATATAGACAACAGATATATATATCAATTGGAATAAATATTCGGCAATTGATTGATACATGGTGGTGGTGGTCCAGTATGGTAATACGATAATATCCAACAATTAAGAAGGTACGCAGTTGAGAATTCGACATAGTTAAACGACAACATAGCAGGCGGTCATTCGGTCACAGGCATTCAGATCAGATCAAGTTGTTTTAAGGATGATTTTGGTCAAACGGGCATTTAGATTTATAAAATTCATAATCACACATTATTGTTGTGATTGTTGGTTGATATTGGTCAGGTGTGGTGGTAGGTCAATTGAGATTTTCATTTATTTTATTTTAATATTTGTAGTTGCAGAGTTTTTTAAACAACAAATCAATAAAATTTTGTTGGATTTAGTTGGTGGTTGGTCATATATAGTTAAATATCATTTATTTGGTTTTAATTTATATTTCGTTTGATTCGATTTGGTATTAGAGGGGGCGAGAAAAGAGAAAGAGAAAAAATTATATTTTAATTAATGGTTAATTGCAAGGTTTAATATTTTTGTTTATTTTTATTGTATATTAAACTATAATTTGATAAGTTTAATTAAGCTAAAGAGATTTATATTATTACAAATTTTAGCCAGTTTGTAAATATGGTCCAGAAGATATTATTATGAATATGTTTGTCTTATTTTTAAAGTTAAAAAAATGTATTTTTATTTATTAGCAAATCATTATTGTGTTGTAATTATAACGTAGAACAAATACCAGTAGCAGTTTAAATGGAATTAATACTGTAGCATTAAAAATAATGTTATATAAAAGCCAATAAAACCCTTTGTGTGTGTAGATGACACTTAAAAATAATTTTATTATAAAACAACAAAAAGAAATGTTGGTTGCTTTGGTCCTTAAAACATCCTAAACAAATAGCAGAGATTCTAGATTTATTTTTCTTTTTTTTGTGGGGTTTTTAATCAACAATAATTTGAACACAATTATTTCAATTATTTTAAACGTCTAGTATTGAAAAACGTAAACAACAACTGACTGGTTTTACAATTGTTTAATTTAAGTTAATTTTATTAAGATTTAAAAAAGTACACTTGTAGTGAAAAAAAAAAATTAAAAGCTAAAAAGTAAAATATACCTGTGTGCGCATTTTCTGTATGTGTTGGCCTCCTTTACCTATTATAGCACCGGCAATCTAGAAATAGATAGAAGTAGATAGATGAGATTCTAAACTTTATAAGTAAAAATAATGATAAATTAAATATTTATTCCATCATGTTCGTATTAACTTGTAAACTTAAATTAAAAATATTATTTTTGAATAGATATTTATAATGACTTGTATCATGTACATAGTTGTAATAAATTTTCCAAATGGTTGTCTTCTTAGTACTTAAAAAAATGATCCAATAAATATTTATCAATCTAACCGAAGTTCTTCAACACATGTTTATATATTTTTTCTGCGTATACTTATTGGGTTATGGTTATTTCAATTAAAATTGATATGAAAACGTCCCAAATATTAATGAATGAGTATGATCTTCCCATCATTAAATGCAAATAAAACAAAGTGTGAGTTAGATATCATCATTGACATTTTTTATTAATTATAAAGACCTTTTTATACCATTATATATGGAATATACTATCATTCAAATGTCCGCCACGGATTATGTTGGTGGAGTCGTCCCAAATTATAAACTTTTTAACCAGTGTATAACACAGGTTGAATTTGACCGATAGGATCAGTTATCTTGGCTTTGAAAACCTATGTGATTTATGGCTTATACGCAAGCATATGCGACTTAAGAAAATTAAACAAGAGAAAGTATTCCGGTCTCAAATAGCACAATGTCGGTGGGAAGTTAACATCACCTCCACGTGGTGCAGAATATTCAATGTGGCATGAATATATAAATAGAAATAGAAATGCACATGCCGTAATGTCCAGATCATCCAATTCAGGCCACAAGAACATGGTTATCATTGACCTATAGTGCTCATCGCAGTCAGGGATGGTCTAGCTAATATTGTTCTCAAAGAAATTTTATCCGAATTATCAAAATCCACCTCAAACGTAACTTTTTCGGTATGCATTGAACGCTCTTAGATCACATGTGGATTGTTAACGTCCTAAATTCAACAATTTTGTTTGTTCACGTACCCATTCTCCCAGAAATGGACCTCATCGCAGAGAATGGCTTTTAGGCAGATGTAGCTTCAACAACATGACCGTTATCAATGTCAGACCTTATAGAAGCGCTAAAAATGGACAACAACTAACGTATTCAGCAGGGAATAAACTATTGTTCATCTCGTTTCACAATGCGGATTTATTTTCTTCATAATTGTAGGTATTCAGTAGATAAGAACTGCATAAAAATTCATGCGTTCAAAAAATTACGGAAAATTTTTATGACGAGAAGTGTGGTTATCCCCATTGCAGAAGTACTTTCTGTGGGACCATATATTTCGTCGTACCAAATTGACTGTTTAAACATACATGAAAATTGTATTTAATCGAAATTTAGATCCAACTGGGTTTGAAACTAAAAAAAATATTTATTTAATCATTGGAATGATTCGTCCCAATAATTACTTGAAATAAGCTGTGACTATGCCAAGTACCACTGTGTCCATGCAACGGTAGGTATACATTCAACGACGTTTTCTTGCTAATTTTTATGTTTTTCTCCAATAATTTCTCTCATATTTTTCTCTTTTCTCTGTGAAGGAAAAACATAAAAATTAGCGGGTATCCTACATACAACAGCGTACGTAGACTTCTCTTCTTGACTGTACGGTTTTGTTTTTTAATGTGTATGTTTTTTAACATTTAAATTTATGAATGAATAATGAATCTCCAAGTTTGAAACGGGTTTAATAAATCTTCTGTTGAATATTGTTAATATCTTGTTCGCAATTATATGGTATTTATATTTTCAAAAGAGATTACTTAAAATAAGCTAAAGGTTTAAAAATGCGACACTTATTTTACATCTGTCGAAGATATATATTTAAACGTTAATCTTGTAAATTCGTCTCGGGTGCCCTGGTAGTCTAGTGCGTTTAATTCCCACCAGAAACTCTGGTCTGTTAAATTTCACCGATCATAAGGTCTATGTTACTCACCTCGTACTAATTAAATATATTTTGTAATTGTATTGTAATTATTAAGTAAGTAAATAAATAAATAAATTCGCCAAAGAAAACATTTGTCAACATATCCACTGCAAAATGTGTACATATGTACATATGTTCGATTAATATTTTATTTCGATCTTATTTGAATGTAAACTTACTCAAATTGAACAATTCAATTTATAAAATTTATTGTAAAAAAAGCAAAATTTAATTATACTCTTCTCTACTTACGTTACTGGGTATTAAAACTCGAACTTGATCGTCATTCCGACGACTACGTTTATCGGAATGGGGACCATCATCATGATTATCACGTTTCATTTTCATTCTTTCTACAAATACAAGAGAAATATACAAATTTTTATTATCAATCAATGAAAATATAGAAAAAAAAATATTTCAAATATCAATAAACAAAACACAAATTAATATTAACGAAATAGTGCTCATCTTCTTTCAATTAGATACATACATACAAATAAATATGATATTTCTGGTAAGAAACAACCACTTGCTATTTATTAACAATGAGAACAAAAATAATTATCTTGAGTTATTGAATGTTAAAAAGCAACTAAATCTTGAATTTTATGAATAACAATAATAAAAAAAAACAAAACAAATAAAATCTATACATATACAAATTTGTATGTTTGCAATACAAAAAAATGTTTTGTTTGAAATATATACACAAACAACAGATACAAACATGGCACAAGAAATATCAACAACCATTCAAGCAGAAGTGGCAGCAAATATTTTTATTTTTTGCCTTTCCGTACTTTTTACCCATTATTAACATTTAAAGAGTATTTCATTTATATGCGTACATACATACATACATTTAAAGATTTAATCGACGAAATTGTTAAGATTTTGCATTTGTAACACACAACTGAAGTTATAATAATAGCACCATAAAAAATTTCATAACTTTAGATGCGCCTTTTAAAATATTGAAGTTGTGCTCTTATGCAAAATGTAAACAAAAAATATTTAAAATCATGATGTTTATTATAATCAATCAATTAAATGAAGTAAAAACAAATAGTCAGTCGAACTCAAGAGTATTTTAGATAATGTTTATACAATTACGAAGTCGCCGTGGTCTGGGAGATATGAACAAATATTTCTTCGGCGATTTCCTCTCAGCAGATTTCTGGCAAAAACTCTGAGAGTAAATAAAATTGTCATGAAAAGTTTCTCAAAAATCTGTCGTTCGGAGTCGACTTTAAACTGTAGGCCCCACCACTCATGTATACAAATTAACGCACACAACATAAGTGGTGTGAGAAACTAGGTCGTAATCCTGACTAAAGACTTGTGATGACCAATTATGTATGTATGTTATACAATTACGAAAAATATATACAATCTCCGTTACAAATGGCATATTTTATATTAATTTCTCCATTGCACCATTTCATCAATGATAGGACTGTCTACAAAACACATACTTTTTGTTGTATGCTTGGAGGAAAAAATTGGTTCTAGTATTTAGCAGAACTTTTCAACAACAAACAACCAGGTTCAGAAGGAAAAGAAATGTTTTACATAAAAACGGCGTTAAGGAATGTGACTCACACATAAAATATTTGGTAGCTTATACTCATCAAACTAAGTCGTAACCAGCGTTGCCAGTAATTTGTTTTAAAAAACTGATTATTTCTGGCAAAAAAAAAAACTTGTTTTCTACAAAAGCATCAACATTTCTTTGCTACTTTTGCCGGGGACTAAAAAATTCACCATATTTTATTTAAAAATGTAAATATTTCGTGTTATTGTTGAATTTATTGAATTTTTGAATTTCTCGAAAAAATTGTTTTATTAGAAAACAAATTTAATGTAAACTTTTTCGCATCTAAAAAAAACTTGGAAAAATAGGAAAACTTGGCAAATGGCAACGAAAAAAGCTACAAATATAAGTTTAAGAACTATATGCATTGTAAATATGTTCCACAACTTGTGTTTCGGGAGACGGCCCTTGTTGCAAGAAATAATTATAATTGATGCTATTATTTTGAATAACACTGTACATGCTGATTGACGTTCGATACCACAGTGGGATGCTTTATTCCTTAATGAAATAAACATAAGCAACTTTAAGAATATATTAAATTCAATGTGCGATTATACTTTGCAAAATAATTTCTTTGTTTAATAAACCAACAGGTGTTAATGTTTTGTTTAACAGAATATTAATATTATATTTTTGTTAAATAATAAAATTACACTTAAGAAAGAATCGCTTTTTAAATATTTTCAACACTTCTTTTAATTTATTAAAACGTGTAACACATTTTCAAAATCTTATTTGATTACAATTTAATTCTTCTATTTTTAATTTGCATTAATTGCATTATTGCATCCATTATAGAAGTAATACATCCACGTTTAAAATCTACACCCTCTGTGCTGGTTTGACTTTTCTTTCTTTGCTTGCGAAAAATAATGAAGACAGCTAAGATTTTTTAAATTACAGTTTATGTTAGTGGAGGTGTGATTTTCCTTATTAAAGATCAAATTGCCTTTGTTACTTATGTAAATATCGTTACAACATTAAACACACTCATTCTAATAGACGAATTAAACATACCACGTTATTATATAGGTTATGAAATAAAATCTGTACGGCATTCATTCAATACCGCGTCAGATAACGAGAAGCGTATCTCTATTATAACGATACTTAAGTCTGATATGAGTAAAGATAGTATCTTCAAAACCCTTCGATCGCACGTTATTAGACGCACGTTCTTCTACAGGAGATGTTAAAGATCGCCAACGGTAGGACCGTACATGCAATGTTCGAACGACGCAAGTCAAAGCAGTCGCAATCACATCTAGAATTCAGCGAAATACTCCGTAAACAAAAAATTTTGACATAATTCCGTGAGACAAATTATTTAATAAAAATGCTTGAAAATTGATGCTTTCAAACGCGCTCCAAACATTAAAAAAAAAAGATGGA
Source organism: Sarcophaga variegata (assembly GCA_932273835.1). Lineage (NCBI taxonomy): Eukaryota > Metazoa > Arthropoda > Insecta > Diptera > Sarcophagidae > Sarcophaga > Sarcophaga variegata. The sequence continues at coordinate 48,189,420 of OW026360.1, read as the reverse complement.
AAATTCGAACATCTTTTAGTGAAGCACAAATTTTTACCATGCAGCAAAAATTTAACAAGCAGAATAATAGGGCACAAACACGGTCATCTAAGGATGAATACAAAAGGATTCGCCTATGCTTTGGTTTGCATTACATTGTTGTACTTGCATTTCAAGGAACATAAACATCAGCCGAAGTTTACCAAGAAACCGTTTTAGATGTTCTTATTAACCATTTAACCGTTATAAATATCTTCAAAAACTTGCCGTAGAAAATAATTGCCAGCTATGGAGTATAGCCCTCTTATTTTTTAGCATAACTTCGATTTTAAATTTTGCGTTATACAAATTACCATTAATTTTCTATGAAATTATAACCTGGGGACAGAGAACACATATCTTATTGGATTATATACAATCGGTTAAAACTTTATTGGTATGTTTGATGACGTTGTCGTGATGAAATATACATGTTAGAGTCTTCTTCTCTGTGCATGGATGCGTAACAACATTCAAAATTGATATGTATCAAACACTATCTAATGCGATATCAACTGTATTCGTTTCTTCTTGCCCTGAGAAACAACCGCAAACCATAATGTAACCCTCCTAAATTGATTATTTCACCCATATACTTAAGATCTAATTAAGTTACATTTCTATTCATCAGAAAATAGATCATGTGCTCTTTGGCAAATTTTATAAAGGCAATGCGATATTTTTCAAAAAATCAGCCGTTTTACTAGAGGATGATAACGTTATCACCATTCCCAATCTAATATTGCTGATCACCTCTCTCAGTGTAACATTTTTAGATACTTTTTAAACTGTGTAGCCAATTAATTACTTTGCATTAGAGTAGTTTTTAAGAGATTTTCTTTTCAAACGATGATATTTTTTAAGCATATGAATGCGAATATCAATGTGAATAAATTGCAGAAATACTTTTTAAAACCATATGAATGCGAATATCAGTGTATATAAATTGCAGAAATATTTTTCCAAATTATGAATATTTTTAGATTTTTGTCACGATAAACACTGTCATTCATTCTTAATTAGAGTTAGAAAAAAGTTGAAAAAAGTTTATTAATGTATCTAACGTCACTGTGTCAACGAAGTTACTACCACAGCCAATAAGATTAAGGTTAACTTGGAGGCAAAATAAAAAATATAATTTTCTTAAGGAAACCCAACAATTTCAGACAATTTTGTAAAAATAATTATATTACACATACATATTTAATTAGGATATGCTTAAGACTTGCAACTAATAATTTTAACTAGGATCTCATAATTTTTTTAAGCAGTTTTTACAAAAATGAATATGTTTTAATGCTTTTTTTGTTTTAAATAGTTGTTATTACAGCAATACAATAAATTATAAGTATACTTTGCAAAAAATTAAATATTTTATTTAATATATTTCATTTACTCAACCAGCACCTTAAAAAAATTAAGCTGATATAATTTCGAAACGAAGCAAGATATTAAAAAGAATTGAATAAGAGTTTATAGAACATGTTTAAAAATTAAAATAAAAATTTTTATTCGGTCTCAAATTCCTACTTTAAAAAACTTACATACTAAAAACCAAACATATAGGAACACAATTATTCATAGCTTATTTCAAATACTTTCCATAAACAAACAATTAAATGATTAACTAATTTTTTTAATTTTATAATTTAATATGACCTCTTTTTTGCTTAATTACAGACGCCAGAATTCTTTCATAAATTCCACTAACTTTCTAGTGGTTTGGGGGGTTATTTTGCCCATTTTTTCTTTCATTTCCACTCGATTTGAAACCGAATAAAAACTTTTCTTTTAATATCTGCTTCGTTTCGAAATTATATGAGTTTAATTTTTTAAAGGTGCTGGTCTACAACTGCACATACACACTGGAATACACAGTATTGTGCAATTAAAAACTGCAACAACTAATCATAAGTATGATTTCACGTTACAAAGCACAACTAATAGCATAGATTAATAGTTTAGCTTTATTGTAAAAATATTTTCGACAATATTGCTATGTTTACAGAAACATCTTAAACTTTATTTCATTTCTGATAAGTATTTAATATTAATTATAAAGTACTAATAATAGTTAACAATTTCCTTTACCAATTGCTTTTAGAATGTAAAAGTATATACTTTTTTAATGTGATCTTTACATATTTTTTTGTTAATTTCGAGTATTTAAGTGCTTTTTCTTCTGCAGAGTGCTGTTCACTATCTATTGAAATACGCTTGAGTAAATGTTAAAAATATTTTTATAGAAACCACAATCACGACTACAACATGGGTGGGCATACTAATGTATAAAACTGCATTTCATTTTAAAGATGATGTTTTTTATTGCATAAATCTAAAATTGGAAATCTTTTTAATAAATTCCATATTGAGGTATTATCCTAACTATATTCATATTTATTGATGTCTCAGTTTTATGACAATTAATATAGGACGAAGCGCTACAACACTTGTAAAGTGTAAACAACAATCCTTCAAACATAAATAGAACAATAGACAGTCCTCCGTCAGAAAACAATTTTTCATTACCAAACCTTTCCATAAAAAGATTACTCTCGCTATAACGATCAATAACCTACGTACATAGAAAACTTAATCAATTGCTTTTATTTCAATATGTACGACATTAATCTCAATCTCCTCAACATGTCAATTTAAAAAACATACTTTTATTTTAAATTTGGAACGAAAATTAAATTCAAGTAGTTTTAAGTTGTAGAGCAAGTTAAATTCTTCAAAAATATATCAATTTGATTGGCAATTTGACGAACATATCGTATTTCTTTAGGTAATTTAACATTGTTTAGTTAAAAATAATGTATAATGTGTTCGAATGTAGGCAGAATGCTTTACTTTTAAAAGTTTATTTACACTTTAAATCGAGCCTGCCAATTATCAGATATTTTTATCACAAAACAAACCTACACTTCTAAAAACTTATTGAGTTTAAACAACAAATTTCACAAATGTTTCTATTTTTTTATTGAATAGACAATTGAGATTGAAAAGTATATTTATGCAGTCATCTAGTGCGCTAATGAATAGTAAATAAAAACAGTGAATGAAGTAGTTTTTTTTATAGATTTCGTACTACAAAAATTTAGGTCCGAAAACAAGTATTGTATTTATTTTAAAAAAGTACGTGAATCATTGCCGCTTTTTGGATATGAGAAAGAAAATCAACAAAGAATTGATTTATGTGGGAAATTAATTTATTTTGTTTTAATTTGTTTTCTTTCGTAAATATTATTTTCTTATAATTTTTTAAACTGCATTACATTCTGGAAGAATATCAAGAATTATTCTTGTTTTTTTAATTCCCTGTGTTTTCTTAGAAAAACGCATTAGAAATGTTAAATTTATAGGATTTTTTCATAATAAAAAAATATATATTTCTTGGTTTAATGTAGAAAAGTAATGCAGAATTCACTTTTTGCTACTTTCAAAAAATTGTATGACTTATATGTAAGTACCTAAGGAAGAAACTTCGAACAAATAGCGATAGCGTTTTCTAAATTAAGTATTCGATATGAACTACATATGTATGTATGCAATATTAATTAATTTTATTTTTTATTATTATTTAACAGTGTTGATAGTTGATATTACATAAATTTCATTTACTAAAATATTATTTGATAGATTTCGCATTTGTTTATTACCTTTTAGGAAATTTTTATACAATTTTTTTTATAACTTTTATTAGTAACGTAAAAATTAATATTTATACAACAGATATTTAAATCACAAATTATTATAGAAAATTGTAAGTATTTTGTTTTTGTCTTTTATTATAGTTGCACTATTTATCACAATTTTAAAAAAGATATTAAATTTTTTTAAAACTAACTATCAAAATATCGGAGTAGTGTATTGCCTTAAAATGCACTATTAACTAACGGCTATTGATATAAAGAGCTGGTTATTTATTAGGAAAATTTCCATTCTAGACTTCTGGAAGAAATGAATATTGATTGAAAGATTTAACGTTGAAAGAAGCAGCTATATATTCTATTGACCGCGGTCAAAACGGAAATTGACCAATCAGAATTTAATAGATAAACTCCACCTGTTATATTTAAGCTGACAATAGTATAGAATACGACCATATATTAGTAAATACTAAAATAGATCAGAAATAGTTCCTGCACTACTAGATAATACTAAATTAAGGGTAGGAAATATTAACACTTTTACAACACCCAAAAGGACAATAGCAGAGATAAACAAGGGCCAATAAAAATCCTACACATAAATTGATCATTAAAAATTCTATGAGAAGAAAGCAAAAAAAAGCATGTGCTGCAAATGCAATGAATTACGAGAAAATTATACTTTTTGCTCTCTTAAAAATTAGGGGAAATATTTACTAAGGTCCCTAGCAACCAAAATAATTACAAGTCCACCTAAAAGTGCCACAACAAATAGTTTTATTTTATTTATTTATTTCAAACTAAAAGTAATATACTACAACAAAAAAGACAAATAAAACAACCCACACATTAATGATAAATGGAAGTAGTAAAAAGGACAAAAAAAAGTTTGTATTTTTTTTTGAATTACATTTAATATTGACAAGTAATTTTGAGAATGAAACATTTTTATGGTGACCACAAATACTTTACAAAGTAGTAAAGAACCAACACATACATACATATTATTCTTCAGGGCATAAAATTTTATAATTATAGCTTTGATTACAACAAAACAATACCCACATTAATCGAATGAACATTAATAAAGAATCCTATATTTGTAGTTACAATAATCTTAAGGTCTAAAAATTTTTGCCTAAGAATTCTTATGATATTTCTATATAGATATAGTACATAACTGTCAGATGTAGTGTTTGGAATTACATTCTTTTAATTCAAATAAAGTTTTCAATTAAACAAAATTATTTCATTGTTAAAACATATCGAGGGCTGTTGTCAATTTATGCATTTTGAATTTTACACCTTCAAGCGAAACCTAGTAATAACTATTGATTGATTTTTACTCCATAGCCCTTCGTAAACTGCGTGTTTCAGGCGGAGGTGACGGCAATTTACCGAGCCGCTCAATGGATCCTCGTCAACGGTGATCCTTTCCTCGCGTCTCGGTCTTTTCTGATAGTCAGGCCGCGATAAGATCTCTATCGTGTTTCGCGAATAACTCTAGGATCGTTAGGAAATGTCGCCGCTGTCTCGACCTTCTTTCTGGGCGCTTCACCAGTGCCTCACTGGTGTGGGTCCCCGGGCACAGTAACATTCCGGGAAACTGTAAGGCTGACGAACTCGCCAGAGCTGGTGCGCTCCTTCCGGAATCCTCTTCAATTGAACTGGCTATGCCACTTGCCTCGGTCAAGTTGGACATTGTCGGAAATTCTCTCGGGACGCCAACCTATCCTGGGTCAATGAGGAGTCCTGCTCCACCGCTAGACTCACCTGGCCCTTGATGGATAGAAGGCGTACCAACCAATTGCTTGGTCTTGGTCGTGACGTCATCTCAACCACAGTGGCCGTGCTTACAGGTCATTGCGCTGTGGGTAGACACGCGGAGAGAATGAGGCTCCCATTTAACGACTTCTGTCGTGGATGCAGATCCGCTGAGGAAGAGGAGACTGTTATCCACTTTCTTTGTCAGTGCCCGTCTCTTGCTAGGTGTAGTTATACTCTCTCCATTTCTTCTCAGCTTGACGGAGCTATCATCTATTGATATCAAGGATCTAGCTTCGTTCATCAAACTTTCTGGCTGGTTTTCCAGTAGGGGGTAGTCGTGCTTTTAATGTGCAGCCCTTGCGCTGACCAACTTCTTCCTCTTCCCTGATTTTGGTGGAACTTGGTCAGTACAGGGACTGCGTTCACCCGTGGCATCACAACGGGCCGCTATGTGTGCTCAAGTGAACTTTGTGAAATCAGAGATACCACTCAGACCTAACCAAACCTAACATTCGTAAACCAGACCAAATTAATTGATTTGGTTTGGAATGAAAAGCTAAGAAGAAAATATTCTCGATATATGTATATCGTATAATACAATGTCATAAAGAATCGCTAGCCTAAATTTTCTTATGCGTTTTGATTCCAAAAGCGAATATTCTATTTTAATAATCTTGCCTGTAAAATGGCCAACCTTTTCTTTTGTAACAAATTGTAGTTGACTCAAATTTCCCAAAGATAAAATTTATTGCAAAAAGTAATATGCGGTCTAGGGTATCCAACTAGCCTTCTGCAACTTAAGGACTAGTTTTTAATTATATATGTTGGTTTTTTTTGTTTTATGAATTTTAAATGATTTGAAAAATTAAAAAAACACAGGTAAACTTATATGTCCCATACAAAGAAAATACAAGGCCTGCAAAGATGGTAATATTCTATCGTAGAATAGAGACTTTTTACTTGTGTCAATATCAGCTGATTTTTTTCACATTTTGCATATTTTATTATGAATGACTACAAAAAAGGCGCTTACAATTGCAAGAGAAACTATTTAAAGAATATTGAAAAAAAAGAGTATTAGAGGAAGGTGACAAATTGTCATTTTGTTCGTAGCAAGACTCCACAATGTTAGTTCTTAAGTTGTTTCATTAAATATTTATAATTACAAATAGTTAAAATAAAAAAATAATAAAACAACTACAACAACAATGAAGGCTAAGACGTTTTATCATTTTACATTAAAGTTAAATGGTTGAGAAAGTAAACAAATTGTGCGCTATTTTCTAAGCAAATATTTGTTAAACGATGTAAAAATTTTTATAATTTATTATTCAAATATAATTAAACGTTCATAGATAATACTATACTCTAATGGCTTTGGATATCGTATATTACTTGCATACTACATTAGAATTGAAAAAAAAAACCAATTGGTTTTATCATTATATGCTATGAAATGAAGTGTCAGACACTGATATATGTTATATAAATAATACATATGTATATAAAACTATATTTATAAATTAATTTGCAAAAATATTTATTTCACTGTTTTATCGGTTTCAGATTCGAGTAAAATTATTAACACATACAATTGGTTTAACATTAGTACAATGCTAATAAAAAATATCCCTAAAGAAAGTAAAGTCTTTTTAGTTTATAAACATTTTAAATTATTGTTATTAAAAACGATAAGTTACCACTTATTTACGTATTCCATACATCGATTTTTGTGTATGTATACATACATATATGTATACATACATATATGTATTTATATACATTGAATATATATACATATAGCCAGCTAGCATTTGGAAGATTGTTTTTTGAAAAATCACCTTGCTGAGTCTTTTTAGAGTACTTTTGGTGATCAAAAACTTATTAGTCGGTTAAACGATTAAAAAAGGACTCATAAATGATTTGCACCAATAAGTAAAATAAGTTCGATTTAAAATACAATAAAAAATTGTATAGCAATCGAAAATTAATCATCCAGATGTTTAAAATGTGATTATTATTTCCATTATTTATTATTATATTGTACCTATACTGTAGATTGAAAAACGATTAATCAAAAACACATCATGCAGGTGTTTGAAAAGTGATTGTAAGTATGTATCTATGATCATATTTTGAACAGATGGATGATTAAACAATGTTTTTTTCTTTTTCTAGTGGTGTGAGAAGCTAGGTCGTAATCCTGACTGAGGGGTTATAATGCCAATTATGTATGTCAGTATGTATGAATCCCCAAGATCTTATTAGCCTGGGGGCTAGGCTAAAGTCGGATTTTAACAATCTTTTCGTTGTATGCCTTTAAAGATGGCCAATGCATTTTCATTTTTTGCCACCTTGATTAGTCGTTGGGGTCGACTAAAAACACATTTTGAAACACGACTAATGAATGACTCCAATTATAATCATAAATGACGCAAAAAGGAGTCCAGATTAATACAAACATGACTGATAAATGACAATAAAAGGACTCCTAAACATACTAATAAATTACTCATAAAAGACTCGCTTGCGATTAAACAATGACTGAAACACGACTCGAAAAAGAAGTTAAATACGACTAATAAATGATCAGAAAGCGATTCAAAAATGATCACAAAACTATTCGAAAACGCATCGAAAATTACTCGAAATTAATATAGAAAATGACTCATAAATGATTTTTTGAGAAGAGTCGCCCGTAGTAACACTTCTCCCGACGAATGAGTCTTTTATGATCAGAAAATGAGCGCATATTCTTACTTTTCAATCGCGCAGAAGAGTCAAAAAAGACTCGAATTTGATTGAAATTTTCAAAAAATGCTGGCTGGGTAGTGTATTATATTCTACTGTATATAGTAGATATATACATATATGTATATGTATATATAGTATACTCAACGTTGATAAAAAAACAATGGTTTTTATGTTGCCTTCAAGGTGCGCCTTTAGCTTTACCCAGAACCATTTCATTATATGAGATAGTTAACGCTTATCCAAAAGTATAGACTTCCTAATCGTATTTATTACAAAAGTTTCATTTTAAGTATTCATATTCATTTCAACATCATAGTTTTTTTCGCAAAAGTTTATTTTTACGTTGCCAAAATTGTGGAAATTGAACTATACCTGGCGAACACATTGGATACCGAAACAATTCGAAGCTCAATTCATGCAAATTTGACAAGCATTCATTGATTTGTGACAAAGTACATTGTCTCGGTCAAAGAACTCTTTCTTCTCCATAACAAAAGTTAATTCACTAATGAATAATACTAAAAATCTTTTGGATTTAATATCTATCTATGTATTAGCCTACATACTTTTCAGCCCAACTGTTAAACTAAGTAACTAAAAATAGCAAATTACAGATGTATTCATTTGTGCGGGTTAAAAATACTTTTGAAGGTTTCATCAACTTCTCAGTGTTGTAAATATGTAGACACATACATACATACATACATAGTTGCAGAAGTAATAAATTTTGGTGAACGTAATTAGTTGAGATATTCTCGAACTGAGCATATTTATATTTACTTTGACAATTCTTGGTTTACGGATTGGGAACATATGTATTTCAAACGTTAGCTTAAAAGCCTTCATATCAGACTGATTTTATAATGGTATCATAATTGGGTCTAATGAACCGGTCCATAAAACCTAACCTAATTAATTCCAATCAATATTACACAAACCAAGTACTCCAATAAACTACCACTACAATGGGACTAATGAATTGCGAATTATACAGTGGGTGATGAATTTCCCATTCAACCTAACCTAATTAATTCCAATCAATATTCCGCATTACAAATATTCATAAGACTGTTCAATAAACGAACAATGATTATAAATTTTAGTCCCAAAAACGATTTAAATCAACTTTCAATTGGTAACGAATTATTATATAGTGTATGATGTGTTATAAGTAAATGTGGGTAAAATGGAAATAAATTATGAAATGAAACTTTCAAAATATTTTTTTGACTAAAGATGCTATTAATTGACCCAGAAAACAATTAACAAACCCAACATGAGTGGCGTAAGAATCTAGGTTGTAAAAGGTTGTAATGACTAATTAAGTAAGTAAATTGTCAAAAATCCAAGAAAGTTAAAAATTTAGATACATATGTATGTGAAAATTTTTTATGTTAAAATTAGGGTATAGCGACAAACAGTTTGCTTCATATATTATTCTATTAGCCGCCATTTGAAAAGTACTATTCTTTATTAAAGTATGATTTATATATTTGCGGTTAATTCTTAAAATGCTTTTATGTATGTATATCAATTTAGATTTTGTAGAACGAATTATACTATGTAACATGATTGTTTAATAACCGCAATGTGTGTGATTATTAATCAGATGCTTATATTCACATAAGGAATATACATTTAAAAATTATTAGAATATAATGTTGTAGTGGAAGGCTCCTGTTACATTTTATATATTATTTAAATCAATAATTATAAAAAATGCAAGAAACAGAGATGTTAAGAAATATTATAACAGTTTTTAATAATAAAAAAAACATTTAAAAAGAAAGAAAATAAATATACTCGTACACATTGAAAATAAAAACTCATTATAATCTTTTTTGCTGATAAATAAATTTATTATGACAACTCTACTTAAGGGAACATTTGTGACAATTTAATTTGTAAAATTTTAGTCAATAAATTTTATTAAAAAAAAAATCAGATTGAAGTAATAAAATCAAAACGAATACCACTTTATAAGAACATAATGTTTGTAAAATACTGAAAAATGTGAATTATGTATTTTAAGAAATACCTAAACCTATAATTGCTAAAAGTTGAGCATATTTTTAATATATTTATATGTAGTATACAATAAAGCAAAATTCATATATTGAGATAATACTAAAGCAGTTTCATATTCCGTAATAATCCTAAAAAATATTGTTCTTTATTTCCAAATGTAAAATATACTAAATTAATAAAATCCTTTGTATTATGCTTTTTTCAAAATGTATCTTCTGTGCAATGTGAATATAGTTTTCGTTTTTCTTCGTATAATAAATTTATTTCTCTATCTGTCGGACTTTGTATGTATTTCTGCCTTTGCTTATTGTAACAGTAGTCCTTGCATGATTGTATGGTTACTCATTTACCCAGATTTCGTTTAATTCTTTGTCTATTTTTGTATCATCTGTGTTAAAATTTTGTTCACAACAGTCAGTTTTTTGTAAAAGCATAAGACTTTATGACACTATGCGAATACACCAATTGAATTAAAAGTATTTATGCATACGTATAATTAATTAATGTTTGTGTGTCCTTTCTAAAATTGCTCAAATAAATGTCAGTAAATATTAATGATTTAATTATATAATTGAAGCAATTTGGTGATTTTATAATTTTTTCATTGTTCATACGTACATACATACATACATACATATTCGTTTCGTATTCTTTCTTAAGGGATGTATGTATTCATTTACTTGAGTAACTCATGTACACAACACGAACTAGGAATTTCTTTTAAAGAGTTTATCTATTTAAATTTGCTTCAAATTGCTTTTATATTTCAAAAAAAAAATAAGACAACATGATACAGCTATTGTGAATAAATCGTAAATAAATCAATAAATATTAAAAAAATATATTTGTAAGAATTGCTATAAACTACCTAATAGAAGTGTAAATTAAATTATAAAAAACGTAAAAAATTAGCATTGAAAATTATTTACGATGTTAGTTGTTTTTATAAATAAGTACAGTAGTTTATCCTAAAAATCTTAAAATAAATTTTCATAACAAATACATGTGCAAAATATATATAATATTTATAAGCTCTTGGTTTGAGAACCTTTAAGGTATTCACTTCTAATATCTTCAAATTACTTAAAATTGTCGCTCTTATTCGAAAAGCAAAATATGAGATATTCTCTATACATTCTAGCACATATTGACACACTGAAATGCAGTATAATGATGATAGAAGATTGACAAGCGGTTAGCCATTTGAGTAAATGAGTAACCATACAATCATGCAAGGACTACTGCTACAATAAGCAAAGGCAGAAATACATACAAAGTCCAACAGATAGAGAAAAAAATTATTATTCTCAGAGCATTGAAGTAACTACTATAGTCTATACAAGGTAAAGGGAACTAAAACACAAAACTAGTAGCACGACAATTCAAATCGAGACACGACCAGGACATAAACAACAAAACCACTGTTACAACTACAACACGACAGCAAACAAATATACACATGTGACATGCATAATGTAAAGCACGCAAACCAAAAGAATAACAACAACTGTAATATACCACCACCATGATAATGATGATGACGACGTCGTAGTATACGAAAAGCAACAAAGACTATTGAAATATGAAAAACGGAAATGAGTACGGAAGGAAGGTTGTCCACAGTACATAGAAGGAGTAAACATTACCAATTTTTTAATCTACTTTTTCAATAGTCCTTGGGACACACACTATAATTTAGCGGAAAAATATTAAATGGAAGTTATATCCTATGACAATTACTAATCATACCACCCACACATACATACAAACATATGCCTATTTTATTAAAAACCATATTTATATAAATGTATATAAGTAAATACATACATAAATAATATTCGAAAAACAACAACAATATAGGAAAGAACACATGCTCCGAACTTTTAACGGAATAGTTAACATGTGCACTTTATTTTGGACTCTCACTCATACATACCTCGATGAATTTAATTGTATGATAAACGAGTGTATTTTCGAACTCAATATATGAAAATTACTATGGATAATGAAATTAAGAACAAAATGCACCAAGGTTATGTATGATAATAGAATGTCTAATTTAAAAAAAAGTCATAATGGTTTTATAAATCGAATATAGCGAATAGATAGCGACAAGATCGTAATTATAAAAATTGCATAATAAAATGAGAAATTTCTTGTATTTTATGTAACTAAAATAAGTCGCCGTTGTCCAGTAGATAGTGTGTTGGCTTATTAGAAGTGAGGCCTCGGTTGAAACCCTAGGTCAGACATCAAAACGAAATTTGAAAAAATATTTCTTCAACAACTTCATCTCAGCAGATTTTTGGCAAAAACTCTGAGTAAATAAAATTGCCATGTAAAGTTTCTCAAAAATTTGTCGTTCGGAATCGACTTTAAACTGTAGGTCCCGCCACTCATGTATGAAATTCTCGCACACAACATAAGTGGTGTGAGGAGCTAGGTCGTAATCCTGACTGAAGGGTTGTAATGACCAATTATGTTATGTTATGTGTAAAATAAATATGTTGGCATTACCACACTGTAATAGTTTTCAATTTATTTTAGAAAAATATTCAATTACAATATCAATACTCATACATTTTGCAAAACAATTGTACTATCAGCGTCAGAAAAATGTTACTTAATTAAAATTAATTACATAATTACATAATACAACCCTTCTTTTTTATGAAAGATAATTTTAAAAAATCATTTAAACTTTGTCAATATTTATCCCTTCCAATGAAGAGGGTTTTTTCAGGATTCCGCGGTGTCATTTATTCATGTTTGGAAATAAGAAATAGATAATCAGGTCTAAATCCGAAATATGGCGGATGAGAAGAAATCCGTGAATTTTTGAAATTTTGAAAAATTATATTTCTTTCATGTTCCCCCCTCAAACCACGCGGTAGTATATGATCAATGAAAGTCTAACATAAACTAAACACAACTTGTAATTTTCAACTATCAACTGGCAGAAGTTGATCTTTCCCGCCTTCCTAAGAAGCAAAAACTAGAAACTTAACAAAAAAAAACAAATTAAAATAGTGTAACCTTGTAACCTTGCATTCTTTCCTTATTTTTTAACGTATTATTCTATAATTTTATTTGATCTTCCTACGACTTTAGCCTCCACCGTTTGAAAAGTTCTTTATTTTTCTAGTCGGCATTTTTGCTCATCTCGACTTAAATAATTCCAATAATAATTTACATATTAATTTACATAATTAAATCACTTATGAAATTAATTTTACACAAACACGCAGGAGTCTGTCGAGCACCTCCTCTGCAACTGCCCAGCCTTTAGTAGGTTGAGGTTGAGGGCCCTTGGCAGGGGCGTCTTTGAGGGTTTGAATTCTGTGTCGAAAGCCTACATCAAGGCTCTCCACAGATTCATTAGTAGCTTGAGCTGGTTGAGAAGTGCTAGGGATTCATCAGTGTAGTCGCGCTCTTCTTTTTTGTTTTGTTTTTGGTCTGTGTAACTCCTCCGCTCCCCTTTCCTATTTTCTCTCCTTTTTGTTTCCTATCCCTTCTATTATCCTTCCTTTTTTAAGGACGTTGTGTACGATGGGTCAATTCGACCTCCGGGTACTGTACTTATCTTAATTGACAAGTACACGTCCTCCAACCTAACCTAACTAAGCTAAAATAAAAAACCCCAACAAACCCCTTGTAATAGTTGATAATTGTATTTATTGGGAGATAATTCCCAAAACTTTAAAATGAAATGCCACTAAACCTAATTTCTTGATATTATAGTAAATAATTATTTAGTTCTATCAGCGTGGATTCTTGTACGGAAATCTTTTCCGATTCGATCTTTGTAATTTCAAATTCTTTCGAACTTTTCCGAGTTGGATGGCGCAAACAATCTGCACATGCCGTATAAATGAGATAATTATTATGTGTTAAATAAAAGTACTAGTCAAATTCACTTAGGTGCAGATGAGGATTCGTCAGCAACTGCAGTAGCCGTGCAATTACATCACATTACTCCCTTCACTCCCGGTTTGGAAGAATAACTAATCTGTTTCATCAAGAATAACTAATTTGTTCAGTTATAAAATTGTTTCTTTTACACAGTACGATATGGGTATGTTAGATCTTTCATTAAGCGATTCCTATCTTCAAGTATAAATAAAACAAACTGTGTGTAAGATATCATCGAAATTTTTATTCGTTTAAAAGACCTATTGATGCCATTATTTCTAGAATATGACATCGTCCAAATGTTCGCCAAGGCTTCTCTGAGTACAGAGCATCAGAAATCAGGTTAAATTTGACCCATGCCACGTGCTTTGAGGACCGATGGGGTTTGTGTCTTATTCCCATACATTTACGACTTAAATAAACCCAACAAGACAAAATCGATTGGGGTCAAAAATTTCAGTATTTGTATGGATGATTTAAATGAAGTGATGTTCACTTGTTCACATACCTATTTACCTAGAAATGGGCCTTATGGGCCGCAGAATATGATTTTTCGATGAAAATTACAGTTGGCAACAGGTTGTCGTCTATGGTCGTTAACCCTTAGGCCTTAGGTCAATTGGTTTTGGTACGAGTGCAGGTCCAAATCACGACGCAAAATTTGCCGAATTGCGGTGTTCGAAAGATCGAGTTCTTGTTGCATACATACATACATAATTGGTCACTACAACCCTTCAGTCAGGATTACGACCTAGTTTCTCACACCACTTATGTTGTGTGTGTTAATTTTATAAATGAGTGGTGGGACCTACAGTTTAAAATCGACTCCGAACGACAGATTTTTGAGAAACTTTTCATGGCAATTTTATTTACTCTGAGTTTTTGCCAGAAATCTGCTGAGAGGAAGCCTCCGAAGAAATATTTTTTCATATTTCGTTTTGGTGTCTGACCTGGGGATTGAACCGTGGTCCTACGTCTAATGAGCCAACACACTACCTCGTAGACTACGACGACTTTTTAGAGTCTTGTTAGAGTCTCGAAATCGGCTGCCTATGGCACTCTCTCGGACAGCGACGATGTTTTCGATAAATCATGCGTTTCGTCGATGTACAGCTGTTGGTCTATCGTGGACTCAACCAACGGTAGAGCGATTATGGCGATCATAAAATAGGCGAAGCGCTTTATAAGTTGTCCCAACAGAACACTTAATTTAGTAAAACAATTTTATTTCGCACACGTGTTGTTGGAAACGTATAATTGTTGTCACAGGAATAAGTCGATTCAATTATTTAAAAAGAACGAAGCCTACTTGTATATATAATTCGTATATCAATAATTTTTTCCATCACTAAAGCATTATAAAGTAACATTAACTTTTATTAATATTTTGTACAATTTTAAATTTAACCATTTTTTATTACTATTTTGCCAACAAAATAGCTTTTAATTCGATACTGTCAACTCTAATAATTATATGCAATCTACTCAAAATCTTTAAAAATATTAAAAAAAAATATTAATTAAACAATTAAGTAATTTTTCTAATATTTAAAAATTACTTGATGACGATAAAATAAACATAAATATGCAAATTCCTTTATTATTATATTATATGTGAGATGTTGTTTGTTGTTGACCGAACATATTTATTTTAAAGAATATGCAATAATTAACAATAAAACCAGTTTGTACTTTTTTTTGTTCAGAAACATATACTTCTGGTGTATATTTTTTTCTGAGGATTGACATAAATTTATCTACAAAAGATCTTTATCAACATCTTTATAAGTGAGTCATATCTATAATTTAACTTATTGTATTAATACATATTGTTTGCAAATTTTCATAGCAATATTCTCAGAGCTAGTGTCATCAATTGTTAGTCGTTTCTTTCGAATAAAAACTGGATTTACACAATACAACGCAACTAAGGTAAACATAAACAACATAAACCGATTGACTAAGGGAGGAAAAAATCAACTTATAAACTTTCTATAGTGGTGTTCGATCAAGTAAAGCCACCCTAATCGAAGGTTGTCATACCACAAAATTCTGGTATAGATTGTTACTATACTGGACGAAAACTAACTTTTACTTTACCTTGACAACTAACGCATAAAAATTTCACTTGTAAAAAAATTCTCGATAAATACAAATTTATGGCTATCAGGTTGGCAACGCGAATGTATTTCAAATCATTGAATTTTAACGCCAGTTGCCGTCTGTTATACAAATCTTGGAAACCGGCAATGCAACTGAATTTAAGTTGCCACCCATAATCGCGCCATTAATTTAATTTAATTTTGTTTTATATTATGTCATACATAAATTACTTTTTTGTATTAAAATTGAGAGAAAAGAAATCATGGACTTTATTTAAGTACAGAAAAGTATGAAAAAAATTATTTCTATTTTATTGAAAGCCACTGTGTTTACTTAAATATAACTTAACATTTTTCATTCATTAAAATTGTTTATTGTATGTAAAAAATAGTGCTTCATAATGGTTAATTCATTCGAATTATCATTGTTGTATAAAATGATCATTTAGGTCGAATCAACATTCATACATACATAAGTATGTAGAGTGGACGTCTAATAGAATACACCTTCGTTTTAAAGAATTTTCAATAGTACGAAAGAAAAATATTGTGACTTTACTGCATGTTTTTAAAGATTGTGTTTGTTTTTCTGTACAGCTGGTAGTAAGTTAAATTGAAGTTTCTGAAGTAAATGAATGTTTTGTGTTACCTATCAATAAACATGCGTTTTATTTTATTAAAAAAAGGAGGAAGAACTGTAGTCCAATAATACACAATTCGAATAAACAAAAGCGATCAAATCACAATAAGCAATATAAATTTTCCTTCGCATAACCTATAAGACACTAAAATATATTTTAGAATTAAATAGTGAAGACTTAAAGTCATTTTTTAGATTAAAAAAACTTTACATTTTTAGTTAGAAGTAAAAAATATATCACATAGTTTGAACACAAAATAATATATTTATAAACAAAAACAGTAACGATAACATTAAGGTAACCATTAACACTGAATTCAGCTCTGTAATCTATAGTTTTCAGTTTTGTACCACACGTTATTTCGCTGTTAATATGACATATGACTCTATCCCAAAGCTTTTTAATTCTAGTTGAAAATTTTTCATATCTTTCCAGTCGTCGTTTCACTGTCAACAATAAATTTTCAATAACATTAGGATCTGAACTTTACCTTTACGCCAGCTTCGCTATGCGGGTTCCATTAATTATCATTCCGAAAAATAATATCGTTCACATTAAACTATATTGCAACTAGAAAATGTTCATTCATTCCTTTATTCATAAATACCTTCACCAAAACTAGTGAGTCAACCCTATCTTCTGAGAGGCACCCCCAAATCATTATTAAACGTCCACCATGTTTTACTGTCTTTATCATCTGACCTCTGTAGTCTAGAGTAGATGACGGTCTCATATTTTCTGCGATAACCTTTAGTGTTGAAGTTTTTGTTTGTTTGAAAACATTTTAACATCCTTGAGTGCATGGCTTACAATCCAGCAGCCTAATTTGGCGTTTTAGCTTTTCCAGCCATGATTTTCATTAACAATGATTAAAAGCATATTTATTCCTTCACATTCCACGAGTAAATTTTCCCATTTGAATTCGTTTTTAAGCTTAACTCGGTTTTATATTTAACAAAAGCTAAAAAAATTAACTGCCCAGTAAAGTTATTCAAGTTGGTGACGGATTGCCTAAAAAATGTTTCGGTTTTTTTTACGAATTGAACAAATGTTCGCATGTGCAAAAATGAAAACAATAGGTTTGTTTGATTATATTACAACAATACTTACGTAAAAGAATTTTGTTGTCGATTATTATTTTTTTTTTTTGCAT
Organism: Sarcophaga variegata; assembly: GCA_932273835.1. Taxonomy (NCBI): domain Eukaryota; kingdom Metazoa; phylum Arthropoda; class Insecta; order Diptera; family Sarcophagidae; genus Sarcophaga; species Sarcophaga variegata. The sequence continues at coordinate 48,171,392 of OW026360.1, read as the reverse complement.
TCTTAACACAATGGCAATTATCACTTACTAATGATTTCTTACTAAACAGAGAAATATTTTACTTAACGAAAAAGAGCATTAAGTTGAAAGTATTTACTTTCGCTCCACAGTGTAATTGAATGATGTCTAAATATTACAAAAAAATTTATTTGAATGAACAAATACATTTAAATCCTACGAACTTTTAGTAAGCCTCAACAAATAATAGATATTATGACCCAATATTAAAATAAATTTATACAATACATAATACATTCGTATATATTGCAAAAATACGTATGTAAATACAAAAATCTAACAAATGAAAATATCTAAAAGTACCCAAACGTTTTCAACTACTTACTTGTCATATTGAACTAAACAAGTGGTGAGCAAAGAACACCAGTTGATGATTTATTTCGTTTGTTTTTATATTGCAAGAAAAATGTTTTGCTACAAATTGCTGTAGAAATCACTTTTTCTTGTTAAAAGTTTAACTCTGAAAAAATAAAAAAATAAACAAACAAATATTATTGTCATAAATGTACATACATAGTTTTTTAACAATTATACGGGAGTTGAAAATATCTTGTGCATATTTTTATACGCTAATAATATTTATTCATTGATTTGTTTGTTTACATTGCCTATACAATTAATATTTGAAAAAACGAACAATTGTTTTTGTACAAAATAGTAAACTGTGCAAAGTTGTATTTTCCTTTTGAGGCCAATACATCTAAATAAAACCAAATGAAATAAGAAAATGTATGTGCAATAAAACTGCATTTTGGAGAAGATAAAAACAAATACAAAACCCAAATAAGAGAAATAACAATAAGCCGAAATTATGTTCTGAGAAACATTTAGTTCAATGTCAACATGTGCATTAATATTCTGAATAACTTAAAATAAAAATGAATTAAAAACAAACAAAAAAGAAACAAGCAAGAAATCCAAAAATAACTACAACAATGAATACGAAAACTTATTTTGTGCGGTTTCATTGTTGTGTCTACAAACACACCTATATATATTTCGCATGAAGCCAGTGTTCGTACCTTTAATTAGTAAGAATTAGCAGATATAGTAAATAAATAAAATGTTTTTTTTTTTGATTTCGAAAGAAATCATATAATTAATCTAGACAGTTTTCAAACGCAAAAAATTTTTGTTAGTTGAAAATGTTTTTACGCAATCATTAATTACGTAAAATATTTGTAATTAATTTGAAACACTCATTTTATTGTTTTAATATAAGGAAATGTAACTATAAATATAAAACATAGACCAATTCAATAACTAATAGAAATCGAAATCGGTTCTGAATTTTACAGACAAAATTAAGTAGAATTCAGCATCTGGAGGTCTTACAGTACTAAAATGCTTCAGGAATTGATACAATACTTAAAATATTTATTTAAATCGATGGGTTTTCATGGGCTTTCACAAAAATTCGACCACACAGACCCCGTTACATTTTTTATAAAACATTTATGACTAAAGTTATTATATTTCACTTCCTCCATTAGATATTACTTTCCGATTTGTTATTAAGTACATTTATAGTTTTGTTGATTTCGTGTTTGTAATAAAAAATCATCTTTGAGCAAGTTTCTTTCATTTTTCTCTGTAATTTTTTTATACATAAGCTGTAATGCAGTCCCTGCACATTGTAACCAATTGTAACGTTGGTGGGCTTGTTATACAACGGTAGGTTGAAAATCAAAATATTTTGATTTTCATTCAAAAGACAACCAACATGATGCTACAAGAACAATTTAGAAGTAAAATTAGTTTCAAAAATCGAAGTGTATGAATGATATGACCAAATTTTTTATTCACCTATGTATGTTGTACAAATAGTCGCAACCGTATAGATTTAATATTTTAAATTTCTGGTACTTGTATTTCATAATGCAAATTTATCGAATTATAATTAAAATTTTTTTAAAAATAGTGGTAGTAAATAGAATTCCATATCAAAAATAAAAACGTTACATGGTTATTGTAGCGAAATTGCACAAAAAGTAAATTCACTGAAGTATTATATTCCAAAATCAACAATTTGTCGAATAATAAGGATGCATAAAAGAAGAAAGGACCTCATGAAGACAGAAAATTGGAAAATGAAATTCCCATTAACGTTAGCATTTCAACTATAACCATAAGAGTACGATAATGTGGGCTCAGAAGTTATAAGGATAAAAAGAACAGAAAACAGCATGGTAACTATGCTTGAGCACATAAGATTTGGCCTTCACATAAGAAAATAATACAATGGTTTGACAAGTCTAAGTTCAAGTTTTAAAAATCAGATGGAAGATTTAGATTCCAAAGGCATGTATAGTTGTATAGTTTAAACATAATTAAATTAAAACTACGATTTTAATCGCTGGAATCTGGCGGTTCATATACACTGGTGTTACCGTCTTGTTATTAAAATACCTTTGTCGGAAGAATACATCGCATTTGCTTATGATAATACTGATAATTTTCTACACTATTTTAATGGTTTACAGTCTTATTCACTTAATCCGCTATTGAACAGTATAACAAAGTATTTCAGGTATTTTGTACCGCGACGTATTAATAAAACAAGAAAGGTGTTTTTACAGCATGTTTTAATAGCAAAAACTCTCTGATTACAAAATGAAATTTAGTTAGTACCTCTTAATAGCGTTTCTAGCGACACATAAATCCTTTTTGCATAAATTAACAAAAAATGTGGTAAATATGCAAAACTATTCCATATTGACGTTTGAATTTTAAAATGAATTTATCATTAGCATGAATTTATCGCTTGTTTTAAAAGGTAAATACTTTGTAATAGCAATATAACATGGAAAACATTATTTTTTTTTTTTTTGGAAACCGAATTCTTTATTTCTCATGAAGACCGAATTTTAACTGTATTTTGTTGAGATATTAGAATTTAAGAAATGTTAAATAGGTATCAGGTAAAACAAAAAGTATAAAAATTGAATGTTTATTTATTTATCGAAACAAAGTAATTTAAGGCTATAAATACAAATATACAGTTATGTAGGTGTTTTAAAAAAAAAAATTATAAAAATGAAACATGGTACTGTTCATACATATTTCATTGAGCCTATGCTTACGAATAAATTGTTGTATCTACATAACTTTACAGGACTTGGATTGGATGATCAACCAAGGATATCCTCTAAGGGTTCGACCGATTGTAATTTCGAACATTATTTAAGAACATAAAAAACATTCAAATTCTGATTGCATAAGTCGCATTATAGAGGACTAGACTGATTATAATAATATTGAGTAATGTGCCCTGTTTCCTAATGTATAAATAGTAATATCATCTTCGTATGTTGTCTTCTCAATTATGTTGCAAAAGAAGCATTCGGACTCACTTCATTTAAGAACTAATCCTCCTTTATATCAGATTTATGATAATTACACTAAGGGAATAGGTTATTGGGTGGAGGAGGTTTATTACTTCTAATAATTGATACAAATAAAACTTAGGAACGATGCCACTTTAGTTTATAGGAAAATAGGACATAAATTCTCTACTATTTATTGTACTACATATAATATAACACATACATAGTTGAGAAATATTCATTGGCAAAAGAATACAAAGCACTGAACAGAAGAACTTTAGAAAAACTTGTTAATTGAAAGTGCAACTAAAAATTTAAATAAACTGTGTATTTGTTATAAGAAAAAAAGGTTAATGTACCTTGATAAAGCGATTTAAATGACAGAAAAAATATTTAATATTCTCTTCCACTATTTCAGTTCATAGAAAATGCAACACTGGACCTAATTCTATTGGCGCGTGCGTAAAAATGTTGGTCAACCAAAGAAAATGTACAATAGAATAGAGACTATAATGAAATGAAAAATGAAGGCAAAAATTATTTAAATTTAGGAGACAATCATTTACATATAACACTGCTTTTTTAAAGAAAAACGAATACTTATTATTGACGATTGTTTGACATGAAAATTAACAATAATAAACCCAGGAATCAAAGCACACACTCATTCACGCTCTCAATGATACACAGCCCAACCATAACAATACCAACAACAAAGCCAGCAGAGCATTAAGAACACCGTTCATTTTCTCAAATTATTATTATTTGAAGGAAAAAAGAAAATTCGCCTTGCAAATTAAATGTTTTTTTAACAATATGTAAAAATTAGTTTTTGCAGACAATTATTTCACTTTTGTCACAAATAAAAGCACATCACTATTCACTTCCCCATACCGACGTTGTGGAAGAAATTTTAATTTAATTGGCTTTGTTACTCACCTTCTAAGTGTGTTCTTGAATCTCCTTAAATTTATTTTATATTAGTTTTATTTTCTTTTTTATGGTTTTATTTAAACTTCTTTTAACTATGTTTATACTGTACACTAGAGTGTTTTTATATAATTCTATTTTTGGAAAATTTCCTTAATTATTTGCAATTTTTTTAGCAAAAATCTATAGGTTTTTTATGCGGCTTCTACAAACAAGCAGAGACGGCGGAAAAAACAACTAGTAAAAATGCGCGAGTAAATTCAATAAAATTGCAAATGGCGACAAACAAAAAAGGCGAATTTGATTTATATGCAACCCTGTAATGTTTACAAAATCTACCTTTTATTATAAATGCAATTGAGTGATTTGCTATAAATAAATTAAATTAATTAATGTTTAATATAGTTTTAAATCTAAGTTATGACCATTCAAAGAAATTTTAACTAATAAAAATACGCCTCTTGCTACTAAAAACACAACCCTGTAGTTGGGATTAGTAGTAATTGGCAACGCTTGTCAGAAGACCAAGTCGGTTAAACGTTTTTGGTGTCGCCGTTGCAGCTGTCTTTCTTTGAAGATTTGAATTGTTTTTAAATGATCAATATTTGCATGTGTACATGTTATAATCATTTACCTATGTCATCAAATTGTAAAAAAAATCTCACTTAATTTTTTGCAATAAATTTATCAGCTTCATCTACAACTTATCAGATTGTTTTTATTTAAGCGATTTTTATAACTCATGAGCTTCATTTAGGCGACCATAAAACGACATAAATGAAGGCGTTAACATTAGAAATCAAAGGCGGTTTAATGTTTGGTATTGATCACAATTCAATTTTAAAAGTGTAAACACGAATGCTTTCAATAAATAGAGGCGCGTAATTTTTAAACCTTTTTAACATTTTTACAACAAAATACAATTTATACTCGAAAGAATGACACAACCAACTCCGGGGAAAAAAGAAAATGTTGAAGCAAATTTTGAAAAGTTTAAAAACTTTGGAAATATTGTGCTTGAAGAATACTCAAATCTCTACACACAAATGTGGTCGAATTTAAAATCGGAGCATATGGAACCATTCGTTAAAACACTCTTGGAACATGAAAATATCGCTTTGAAAGGCCAAACTGAGCTTGTAGAGACAATACGAAAGAACTTGCAGCAACAAACACAGCAGGTTTTAAACAACTTCTGGCATTCGAATAGTGTTTCAGAAGCTCTAATTTCCCTGGAGATGTGCAAGGAAAAGTTCAAATCGTACGAAGGCCAAAAATGGTATGTTGAGTTAATGATAATTAAAGTAAACAATATAAATTTATTTTCTACATGCTGATAGGAATATGGACGCCAAAACACCTTGGGAACGAACACGACCTATACGCGTGCACTTTAAAGAAAATCGCATTCGATATTTACAGGCGCAACTCAATTTTCAAAATAAGCAATTGGAACAAGTAATGAAAGAAAATATTGACCAGAGGCAACGCATACAAGATGTTAAAAATGAACGTATTTATTTAATGGAATTAATAGGTAATTCTGGTAATAAAATTCAATTGGCCAAAGCAGAAATGATTGAATTACATGAACAAATACTTTCTGCAGGTTATGAAAATTTAGAACCAAATCAGGACAATATTTTTTTAAAATAGTAGAAGTATAATTCATTGATACACATATCCATGGTATAAGAAATATAGAAATAAATATATTTCTTCTACCATGCACATATCTACATATCTTTTAAGAACATAACAAAATACATACGAATGTTAGAAAAGTAGGCATGTCTAACGACACCAAAATATTATTTTCGTTAAATTATTGTCATGGGACATTTTTGTCTATATTGTTGATTAAGTATAAGATGAAGAGAACATTTAAGTGCTATGTTACCAATAAAATCTGTAAATTTGCTATTCGGAACCCACATTACATTTCTATGATAATTACCAATTAATCAGTTTCTCTGTTTGTGGTAATATTTGGTGTTGTGGATGTTTTGCACAAATGACTGAGACGGTGCAGATTATATACTTTTTCTTTAACTTTTGTATATGCTTGGTTGCCTCAAATGTCGCTATTGTCCCTTTACAGTAATAATGCTGTAGGAAAGCTTAAGTTTTTTAAGCACAACCGTGTTTTTCGTCGAAAAATTTAATCAAATTATTGGTATTAGTGCACAACAAGATTCGGCTGACTACTTAATTATGAGCAACAAGTTTTTAGCGTTTTATTTTAAGGTTAGTTTGAGTTTACAAACATCAAGACTTTCTCGTCAAGTTTTGAACTTTTGGTCAAAAACATGCTGACAAAATTAATAAGCAATCTCACGATCTCATCCTATGGCGATTTTTAAGCCAACGTAAGCATAATATGGTTAGCCCACTAACCATTTAAACATGAACAAATTATGAAAGTGAAAATAATTTTTTAATGTCCCATTTTAAACTCACAAGCAATATTTCATATAAAATGTACATGTATATACAATAGATAAAGATAAATTATTTTTATTAAAAAGATTTTGATGTTAAATTCCTTTAATAATGCTTATATGCATTTAACAACACACTTATTTCCAATCGAGCAAGCCACGATTATCCAGCCATGGAAGAATCTCTAACATTGCTTGAACATATTTGGGATTATTAAACATTGACATTTTCATTTCTGATTTATCTTCCATGTAGCCTTCCAAATTTGCATTTTTAGTGTTCTCCAAAATTACAGCTGGTAGAACTTTTGATACCACCATGTATGCTGAAATTACATAGAGCTTAGGATTAAAAGCTTAAAGGAATTAAATGTCTGAACTTACCTGCTAAACCATTTCTCAACAGTGAACAGTGAATATTCACCAATTTCGGTAAAGGACGACTATAGTGCAACAGTTTTAAGTTCTTCACCAAATGGTCGTAATAATAACGTATCATATAATCAAACTGTGATAATTTTATATCTTGTGCGCAAGATGAAAGTATAAAATAGTATAAATCATTAGCCGGGGAACCGTATTTGCAAATAGCAAAATCAACGAATAAAGTATTTTTAATTTTTCCAAATGCATCGTACTGAAACATAATATTATTGCACCAACAATCGCCATGGTTTAGTACATTAAACTCTCCTCTTTCGACTGTTTGATTCTCTAGCAGGCGTTCTACCAAATAATCATCTGAATCGCGTAATTTCTCATAAAAACTTTGACAATTTGGCCACTGTTTTAATCGGGCTAAAAAACTACCAGAAGCATTAAATTGCTTTAGAAGATCGATATTTTTAGAACTAAACACACCAACGGTAAAGTCCTCACTGAACTGTTCATACTTTTCGACATAACACGCTGAAGCAGCATGAAATTCAGCCAATTTCTTAAGAACTGCTTGAGAGTGTGCCATATCGAGGCCTTTGATTCGATCAGCATTTCGAAAATTTTTAGCATGTAAATCTTCCATTAGAATGAGGTCGATGCCAATGTTTTGATCCAATTCGTTTAGTTTCGGAGCAAACTGTATAGGTTGACCAATATCCTTATAAAATTGTTCAAATGCTGGTATAATTCTTTTGTACATTTCTTCTTCTTTTGGAAATATACGGAACACACTTAAAATTTGAGATATCATTGGATCAATATGGTCGGATTTTAAAACAAATGAAACGGTCTTAAGTTTTCCATCTGAAATCAGAAAATTTATGTATTTTAAATCAACGAAATTAAGAACATGAAAACAATAACTACTGCCATCTAATTTTTCATTTGAATATTATTTTTTATTTACATTAATTCAATAATTAAGTTAAGGCAGGGAAAATGGATTAGAATATTACTGTGTGTCATCAATAGATGAAAATATTCATTTATAAATCTGTACTAAACAGGGGCTTTCAAGTTCAATTACATCCTTTTATTTCTTTCAGAGATTTTCTTTTATAATATGTACAATTTACTCAAATGATCCGAATTGCAAATTAATGAGATCATTCGCTAATTATGAGATGATCGATTTTTCTTTTTTTTTTTATTGTTAAATAATAACTGACGATATGTGGAGAATAATTACATGAAATTTTAAAATAATTCCCCAAGGCCAACAGGAAGCACATCACTTAAAATCCCTTCAAATGAGTCGACATCTCACGTTTTTTAGTTATTTCGAAAAAGAAATTTGTTCTTGAAAGACCCTGTATTCTCTGGTAAAAGGATTTTACAAGTGATTGATGATTCGGATAAATTTGTTATGATGATGATGATTGAAGGACAAATCGTTGACTCGATTGGTCTTTGTGTGGGGCTTGTGTTGCCGCAAATTATTCTAGCCAGGTCTAACTCATGCTATTTTGGACTCGGGAAGGGTTGACCCCCGGGCAGAATTAATTTTGGTATCACAATGAGACTAAATGCTGGCCTAAGTAGGACCTCTTCCTTTAAGGGGATCCGCTACCTAACCTAACATGCTAGAATCAATCTCATTTGCATCGGCACTTGGATTAGCCCACACGATATGTGGAAGTACGATATTAAAAATTATCTTAAAAGCAATAAGTTGTGTTGATTTGCTGGTAGAAGCCTTACTTCTCTGCCCAATGATGCGTTTTCCTAGACGTAAATGACGTGTTTAGAAAAGTAAAGGAGTTTATCGATTATCCTAATAGCTTACAGTGTTTGACATAACATATCCAATGCATATTGTTACTTTTTTAAATTTAATTTTATGTGGATTCGAAGATTGCAATTAAAATTAAAGAAATTGTTTTAATTTTGATCGTTATTTATGTCTTTATATAAATAAATATAACAAGGCCAGGACACGGAGGGACATCGGACATCGAACAGAACGGTGTAGCACGGCCTTGCACCATTTGGAAAAGTTAATCGTTGGACGAATACTTTAGAATAAACTCGCGTTAGCAGGTGCAGCAGTGATCGGTATGGGAGAACAGTAACCGGGCAAATTTGTCCAGACTTAAGCGTCAACTATACCCTGTACAATCAGAGATTGGATATATATTCGATTGAATCTGTCGCAAATTTTTGATAATTAGCATTGAGATTGCATCGCGTCCTATCGCTTTAAATGATTCCGAAAAGAAAGGTGTCCAAAGATCTGGAACGATATTTTTGGTTCACCGTATTATGACCCGTTTAGTCCTATTCCATAACGGTTCCATAAGATGTCACACTTGCATTTCCTGTCATCTGTGTACTGACTATTGTTGAATGCTAAAGCTGTGACGATCCTAGGTCTATTTGTATGAAGGTGCGCTTCGACAATAATCTTGATTAACAATTGGCCAAATCGTTGTTACATCTTGTGCTAAAAATTCCTTCGGTTGGGATGAAAAGTTTCGCTGCTATTAGGATAATTTTGGGCATTCAGGCGAAAACAACCTTGATGGGCGTTTCATAGACTCCACAAAGTCACATGGTATCACAACAGAGATCACTATGTTGATGTGATCTAAGACTTGGGCAATATCTAATCGTCAAATGGTGTAGGAAACTGAAGTCCTATATTCACCCTTTATGGGTTAAAAATAATTCCTAATACTAATTAATGGCCGAGACTGTTACCTTCAGTAAATAATCAGGACTATAGACTGGTTTTTGTGTTAGTGTATAACGCATATCGCATTCAATAATCAAGACAAGTCCATCATCATGGTTCCCTCCGCTATCCTTCCTCAAGATGTTACAGTTAATACTCTCCTAAAAAGCTGCAAAGAGGATATTGTTTTAACGAGTATACGCTGTTACCCTCGCATCCTTATTAGACTTTAAGGCCCAGTCACATGGAATCCGTCTTACGTCGTAATTTGACAGCAAAGCAACAGGTTGACACAATCAGTAGTTCAACGTGTATTGAATTGGCCTGCACACAACAAAAAAAATCTAAAGAGAAAAAGCTGTCAAAGTATTTAACGCAAAAGGATAAAAACGTCAAAGGATAAAAGTTGACGAACTTTCTCCGTTGCCTTAATGCAGGGGTACCGAATGGTAAAAAGCACATAAGAAAACATGTTATTCAACTTTGCTGCCAGTTGAAGAAAAATCGAAGTTTATGACGGATTCTACGTGCCTCGATCTTTAGTCACATGATATCAAAGGATTGGAGACCAACGGTTGCGGGATTGTGGTGGTAGTACATTGCTGTGGGGATGTGTGTCAGGGCCAGTTGTAGGCAGTTTGGAATTTATTGAAGAAATAATGAATAAAAGAGTGTATTTAACAATTAAAAGAACAAATTCAACTAAAGTACGGAATAATTAGGAGTGAACCCAAATACGTGAACATGTGATTTGCTTAACCATAGACTAAATACTCTTCCATAAAGTTCCGATATGATTCCAAGAGCGAATCATTTGGAAGAACGGTTACATACTCGCTAAAAGTCAACTGAAAAACTTGCTTATGAGTGAATGGCGGCAAATATCAACAAAAAACACAAAAAATTGGTATATTCAATGCCAAATAATTTAAATGGAGTTCCAACCCTTAAGGGATATCTCACTAAATATCAGGTATAAGATTTTAATATATTATGCCTTTGAATTTTAAATTTATAGTAAGTTCTTCTTAGGAGTACTTACACTTTTACTGTGCAAAAAATATGGAATCACCAGAAAGTTTTCCTTTGGTTTGTGAAAACCAAAACCATATATTTGATTATCTAAACTTTTGCTCTCCACTGTATGTATGCACCTGTATGCGTTCAACGATTTATAATTAAAGTATGTAATTCTAATGTTTTATTTGTCCGATAAGCATTCTATTGAACTTTCTCAATTTAATACCCTTCATTTAAAAACTAATGGAAAAATTAGAAAAATATTGATACGTTCTATCATGTTAAATAAAAACAAAAAACTATAATAAATAAATAAAAATAAAAAAATGAAGCTATGATTAGCTCCTAAAATTTATCTGGTCTTAACTGACACTTTTTGTTAAAAGTTATCAGTCAAAACCAATGGGTCCGCTGACTGTAATTCAATTTCAAATTGGTTAAATGTTAACTGATAAAAATTAGTTGACACAAACAAGTATAAAGGGTACTTCTAAAACACTATTAGACGTTGTTAAATTTATTTTTGAATAAAAAAATGAAATTTTAATAATTTTGTGTTTCAGGTAGAAGTATAATTACCTTTTAGTTCAACATTGGCTAATATACGCAACAGTAATGATGAATAATTCTCTCCACCTTTAGAAATATTTTCAATTTTCAAACTTAGAATTTTGTTAGCACTATTGTTTAGCAATTTTTGTATAGAATTTTCGATTCGTATTTTTTGTAACCAGGAAGGCAAATTTGATCCTACCGAAATAGAGCAAATTTCAAGCGGCGTCATGATCTGTTGTTCCTATAGTTAATCGACTAAAACTAATATCGATTCGTGCCGTCAATTTGTTTTTGGCTATTACAAATTTTCGCGTTAGTAAAACAAAAACTCGAAATCAATCTAATAATCTTATCTTTTTAATGGCCATAGATGGATACAACTATATGAACAGAATTTCTCTTTTGATTCGTTCGATAACACGATTTACTTTTTTCTCTTCAATAAATATGAATTTATTTTTCGATTATTTATTGTCCATACATGGAATAAAAAGTGAATTGGTTATTGCAATACAAGAATTCATATGTAGAGGGTTATTCAGTGAGAACTACAGATTTCAAACGAATAAATAATTTCTGTTTGAAACATGCCCGTGATTAGTTAAAGGAGACCAAATAATAGAAGAATAAATGTAAAAGTGCAGAAAAAGTAAATAGACGTTTACAAATATCTGGTTTCTCTCAAGTTACAAATTCTACCTTAATTATATCTGAGGATATCGTGAGCAAATTAAACCTTTTTTATTTAAACAGATGTTTAAGTATATACTTTTTTGCCTATTCAATCAGTTACTGAAATTTGTCAAGATTTTGGGTGAAAAGTTGTCTGCGGACTAAGTTTAATTATAGAACTCTTTTCACCGATTTCGACTAAGGGGTCTAGATTAGATCGTGTCAAAAATCTTGCATAGCTTGCTATGTACCCTCCTATCCCAACCATCATATAGTCATGGACGACCCAACTCCACGCCGTATTAGACACGACTTCAGAACCTTCAACACGGACATCATACACCTTATACCTACAATAGTAGACCTCCAGCCAGTAAGGGAGGCACAGCACTCCTTACGCCAAACGACAGTGACGACAGCAATGGACTAACTTAGCCACAACAGGGTTTTAAATCAACATCCACCGCCAATCTCGGATAATGAAAAGGAACTACCCAGGGTCACTAGAACCGTCCAGACACAGCTACGATCAGGATGGGTGAACATCCTGAACAGCTATAGGGGACCTTGCACCTCTTTGGTTGCCCCACAAATCCGACAACCCTTTGACTTATAGACTTATGGCTGAACCCAACACTAGTAGCGGGTTTTCTAGGACTACCGACCACTTAACGACGACTACCACCAACATACTCAACTCACATTGCATAATACCATGTAACAGCTCTGCTGTTACAACAACAACCCTTTATACAGGATTACGACTTAGCTTCTCACACCACTGATATTGTTATACATGACTGGTGGGACCTACAGTTTAAATTTTTTTCATTGCAATTTGTATTTACCATCAGAGTTTTTGCCAGAAATCTGCTGAGAGGAAATCGCCGTGAAATATTTTTTCATATCTTCGTTTTGATGTTTGAACCGAGGCTTAATGTCCAATAAGCCAAAACACTACCAACTAGACCACAGCTATTTCATAACACATACAGCTTGTTAAAATGTAATGAAATTGATGACTCTGACGTAATTTTCACACAACTTGAAACCATTACGGATACACCTCGAAAACAACAAAAAATTGTTACGTCATAATTCTTCACAAAACACATTTACAGGTTTTCCTAAATGAAAATGTAAATAATTCGATTGAAAACAAACGTGTAACTCCCGATTTAAGAAAATATACCTGCGCGATAGAAATTAATGTCAGTTTTTTTCCAGTGTATTTTCGTATTTAGTTAAACATATCTGGCAATGCCTTTTAGTAAACAATTTGGCAATATTTCGTAAAATTTCAAAGTGGCATCATTTTTAAATCACTCGCTATATTTCTACAAATTTCCCCTTCACAAAAAATTTACCTTCTGAAAATGTTGGCACAAAATTTGATTTCATTTTCATTTTAAAATCAGGGTGCTCACATCAGAAATTCGAAGAAGTTTTTTGTATTACAACTATTATTGCAACAACGATCATATTACCGTTTTAAATTAACAGTTTTAACGGAAACAAATATTAAAAAGAAAAGAGATAATAGCTATAAATGCAGAAGTTGCTATTTAGTTGCTAAAGCGTGATATTCCAAGAAAAGTTACTATTTTAATCCCTGGAAACAATTATTTAATTGTTTTCTGTTCAAAATTGTTAACAAGCAATTTTATGTGAAACATACTTTTGAACTTTGCCGCGAATCTACAAATTTTTAATGTGAGGTTATGTTGCTGCTACAATCCATTTGGCATTATTGGTTTTATTTTACTTTGGGAATTATGCACAATTATTTGAAGACCGTGGTTTGTTGCAATTATGTATTGTTTAAAATTTGATATTTTTATCATATTGCACAATCCCCGGCCTGTAAATAAAAGTTGCAAACATCACTTACGTGAATTTTTAATGGTGGTAACAAAATTTAGAAGTATGTATGGTATGTAAGTACATAATAATCCAATCTAGAAAACAAATGTTTTCTTTCTTTTTTTTCAGCAAAGATGAACAACAAAGTAACTAAACTTGGGATCGTAACAAGCAGCCATGCGTTTTTCGTTATCCTTGAATTCAGGTAAAACATTTGAAATTTGTTACCTGTAGAAAGAATCTTTTATTTCTTTGTCAGGATTATTTCCTTTTTCTACCCTATTTTCTGCAAGAATAGCTTCTTTAATTTCAAGAAGAGGGGATGAAAATTAACAATTTATGTATAGTTTTTGTTTTTCCTGATGAAACAAACTTGATTTTTGTTTAAAACGACGATTTTATGAATTCATCCGAAGGGACTGTTTTCATTTAAAAAGTATTTTATTCTGGAATATTTCTAAAGAATTTTTTCAAAGAAATGAATTTTGTTGCAAACGAGTTTTGAAGTTTCGAAAACCACCCTACAGATTTTCCTCTAGTACAAAGGAAATATAGCAGATCCCTAGTAAATATAGACAAGTTTCTCCTTTGTGTAATAATACTTCAATCTTAAAAACTCAAGTTCAGTATGTAGCACATATGTATTTTACAAATCAACTAATATTGTTGGAATATTTACATACCAGAAAAACATATAAAACTATTATATATTTTTTCCAAAGTTGCGTATATAGACAAATGTTTCGATAGGTCAAAAATAGTTTTACATTTATTTGCGCGTTTAAAACGGATATTAAGATTTGTCATGTATTTCGGCCTAAATTATTATTTTACGTCATTATAGTTTGGTTTGAAACATTCCATGGAGCTTGTATGATTTGCCTAAAGATTTTTAATTTAAACGTTGAATTATCTCAATATTAGAATTACTGACAGTCCTCGCACTTTAAGTACTTGATTGCTTTATGCAATATGATAAAAGATTGTCTTCTAACGAAAGGCTGGGTTTCCAAATAATAAGTCAGTGAACGGTTCTATTTAGTTTCATATGTCTATTATAAATAGTAAACGAACTTTAGTTTTGTTGTTCGCTTTGGAAATCACTTAATAGTTGGCTGTTGTAACAGCTCTGCTGCTATCTCCGGAATTGTCTCCCTGTTGGATATTAAGAGGAGAATGTAAGTTTTATATGTTCATTGTATGCCAATGTGATACTGACGGAGATAATATGGATTGAGAGATGATATTATGAGGTGTGTACGTTGGTGGTCATGGTTAGGTAATTGGTAGACCTAGGAAGTCCGCTACCCGTGTTGGATTCAGCCACAAGTCCACTAGTCGAAGGGTTGTCGATTTATCAAGGCATCCAAAGAGGTGCGCCATGTCGTGTGGTCCTTGTTCATTTAAAACCAGTTCGTTCCTACCTCAAAAAAAAAGGAAAACTGAGCATTCAATACGCCGAACACTAAGAACAAAAAAGAAATGATGTATTAATAAGTGATAATTTGTTAACACAATTGTAATATGAATAAAACGTGAAGCGACGTCATTTGGATTATACCTTATATATCATTTCTAACAGCGTTAATGTGCCTCTCCTCCGGCCTATGCGCGTAATAAGCACGGAGCAATACATTTGATAAAAATCAAAGAACTGCGATTAAATCGGTGAAAGCTGACTATGCCTTTATGTTAGACATGTTACATCAAGCTTTATATAATATACGGGTCCATCCAATATAAAGGATCCCTTATAGTAAAGAATGTGAATTTTCTAATAGCAAGATTATCCTAAATAGCATTGCTAACAACATATCCGCAGAGTTTTCGAAAATAAGATAGTATTTCACCGTAGATTATAAATATAATTATAAATTAATTAACAGATATGACGGTGCTAAATGTCTGTTCAACGGTAAGTATAGCGTACTATTCGATTATGGTGTAAGGCAGGTACGTCCTATTTCACAGTTGCTGATTGATTTTGGACAACTATACCAACTTCCTAATTAATGTCTATAAGTTTTTCAACCCGCCGATGATATTGTTTTGTTTTTACTTCAGGACGTGCAATTAAAGTCGATAAAGGTTGACCTTTGGATTAATATCAACAAAACAGGATCACTGCAAATTGATATTGGATAGTTAAACAGGACATTCCAGATCAAATATCAAAATACCATTTGCCAAGCTACGAAAAGTGTGGCATAGTACTGTCCCTGGCTGATATACTGTGGTTCCTGTGGGGAAATCTGATTTTTTATGCTGCTTTAAGGGCTCAATTTACTATTATTTACTGACACTATTCTTTCTTACGGAGTCTTCCCTGGTATTATATGGGAAGTGTGCTTCAACCAACTGACAAATATCAAAAAAAAAACCTGTGGCATGCAAATAGCATTAGAAATGCAACTAAAAGTTCAATTTTTAATTTTTCCAAAGCCATCATATTTTATTAGAAATGAATTTTTATGTAAATAAATAAAATAAATAAAGGCAAACGTCTGTCCAATAACTACAAAATAAAAAATTGAACTGATTTGAAATGAATACTGCCAAATAAAATTTTTTTTTTAATATCGCCCGATAAACACCCTGAGAACATGTGAGAAGATTATTGAGAAGATAGTTAAGAACCAATTGGAGGAATATTTTGAGGGACATGACCTACTATCGAAGTATCAGTCAGGCTTTAGAAAGAGATATTCGTGCGAGACGGCAATTAACTGTGATAAATAGATGAAAATTTATAGGAAATGATCGCAAGGTTCTGGCAATTTTTTTGGATTTCAAGAGAGCTTTCGAAACAATAGATAGGGATATTTTGCTTAGGAAACTTTCATATGGCATTAAGGATAAGGAATTAGAATGGTTTAGATCATATCTCACGAGACGTAGACAGATAACGAAGGTAAATGGTGTTGAATAGAGTAATATGGAGAATGATTTTGGTGTCCCACAGGGTTCGATCTCGGGGGCTTTATTGTTCATAATATACATAAACGATATTGAGAATGTAATAGGGAAATGCGAGATAGTTTTATATGAGGATGATACTCTCATTTTTACTGAGTGTACAACATGTGAAGAATGTTATGAAAGGATTGGAAAGGATATGGATAATGTGAATAAATGGGTGAGGATAAACAAATTGAAATTGAATGAGAATAAAACAAAGTTGATGGAAATTAATATGCACACTAATAGGTCATTTGGAATAAATAATGTGGAAATTGAAAAGGTAGACAGTATTAAGTATCTAGGTTTCATAATTAATAGGGAATTGAAACTAAAGGAACATTTAGAGTATATATGTAGGAAAGTAGGGAAAAAGATAGGTTTCTTTAAACGGCTGAGAAATAGGGTCTCAATGTTAACATCGATTAACATATATAATACAATGCTGAAGCCGCATTTTGAATATGGATCAACGATATTATATACATGCTGTACTGAGCAACAATTAACAAGACTCCAGAAATTACAGAATAAAGCGATGCGTTCTATATTACAACTGAACAGATTTACACCAACTACTTTGATGTTAGATGCACTGAGATGGCTTAATGTGCATAAAAGATTAAAATTGAACACGCTGAATTTTATTCAAAAAATGAAAATTGGAGTAGCACCAGAGTACCTAACTGAACAATTAAAATATGTTAGAGAAGCGCAACCGTACAGACTGCGAAATGCGATATATGCAATATTTTTAGGAAAAATGTTGTAAACTTTGTTAAAAATACTAATAGTTAAACTCATAGTTATAATATATATAATATTTAATATTTGTAAAATTTTGTTGTTAAAAAAGTATTTTAAATACTACTAAATAAACTTGAATTGAATTTTATAACAGCATTTTGATAACAAATAGTTATTAAAGTTTTAAGTGCTTTTTGAGTACAGGGCCTGCGTGTTTTATTTGTAATACTTTGTAACACTGTATTGCTATGAAATTTTTGAAAACTGTTCTGAATGTGTCAATGAAGTCCGACTTTACATTAGTTGTTTGAAAACTTACATCGACAATTGTATATTAAAGCTGAAACAGGGCCTTGATAATATACATATTTAAATGGACTACTGCAAATGATCTTTGCTTAAACGCGAATAAATCTAAGGCTATCATAATTGGTCTTTTGCCAAACCTACTGCCACCATTAGTTGTTGGGTACTGGAATTAGAATTAGTACAATGTGCCAAGAACTTAGGTATTATTTTTAATAGTCAGCTTTTCTGGACTAACCATGTTAATACGATTTCTGGGAAGATGTATGTTATGCTGAGGAATCTCTGTAGGACTCAGTCTTTTGTGCTCTTGGCGAAAACATATATGATTCCTACCCTCTAGTATGGATGTGAGATCAAAAATTAACGTAACTTATAACATAGCGCAGTAAATATAGTAGTCTCTCGCATTTTTTCTATAAAATCTACAATGCCTCTGGGAAGTCTTTTGAAATATCGTATGCTGATTTTCCTACACAAGATTATCTATCTAAAGGAACCAAATTATCTATTTACGAGGCTCCAATTTTCTAGAACGAGCAGAGGCTACAGGATAAATTCCATAAGGTACCGGAAACAGGTGTCTAGGCACTTTTTTATTAATAATATTCGTTCGTGGAACCAACTTCAGCCAGAAATACAATTGAAAAGCAATGTAATACAATTTAAGACAGCAATTTCAACACACTTTTCTTTTATTCTAGCTAGCTAGAATAATAATACCAAGCTATTTATTCCTTTTAAAGATTTCTTCCTATCTTTTGTTGCACGTATATTTATGCCAGCCCTGCAAATAAAATCCCTATTGAATTTTTGCTGTTAGTTTGATTTTTACTTATAAAATTCGAGTCCCAGAGTTCGAATCACAGCTCAGACATCTTGAAATAAGACGAATATGAAAAACCATATTTCTTTCGATGACCCTCTCTCAGCAATCTTCTGATGAATAGCCAAGAGGTACTAATTGCCACGAAAAGCTTCTCTCGTGTGGATTCAACATTAAGCTGTAGGTGCCGCCAATCATGGACAATATTCATGCTAACAATTTAAGCGGTTTAAGAAGCTGTGTCGGAATTCCGAGTATTGTATTAATATGGTAAATGGGAATATTGTGTACAACGTAATTTACGATATAAGAAAATATTTTGCTTTTTTCAATAAATCTGAATAAAAATTTCCGACATGTAATTATTCTGCAGTGTATGGAAACAACAGCAATATTTTCGTAAGTGTATTTTAAAATACAACACTGTTTAAAGACTACCCGTTAACCAAGTACTCAATATTTGTGAGAAAATTAAATGACGCGCAGCTCATAAGCTTGTTAAACGAAGTGGTGAAAAATAAAAGTTTTTGTTTTAACTGTGGTTTTGAATAGTGAAAAGAGAAAATGTAAATAAATAAAATGTAAATTTGCTAAAAATATTGACATTTTTATTTCATTAGTTTGAAAGAGTAATATAATTTATTAAGAAAATGTCACAGGCCAGTACTAGCTTAGACTTATCGGAGTTTTTTAATAATGACGACAGCGATGGCCAACGTCTGGCGGAATTTCTTCAAGAAAGACGGGGTGGTGTTCGGAGACAAAATTTTGTTTTCTTGAATAGTGAACCTCAGCGTTTAAGCCTGAAGGTACAGCTGGAAAAATTGCCACCATCTCAGCCGGAAGAAGAAGCGAAAATAAATAATAATAACGACAACAACAACAAAAATAATGTAATGAATGAGAATGAAGACAAAACTGTAGTAGGAGTAAAAGATACGAATTTAACGAATAATGTCATAGGTGAAGTGAACGACAAGTTATGTAAAAATATTTTAAAGAAAGATATTCGCTCCAACACCAATAATCATGTAGAAGCGGTTTCAAAAGGTAATGTTGAAAGTGTTCAAAGAGAATTATCGGTGCCCACGGAGAGTCCTTCAAGAGCTTTAAGTCAGTGCGGGCCCATTAATCCTCGATTGTCAGTCTTAAGAAACAGTGGTGGGGTCTCCCCTGGTGATAGATTAAGGCGTCATACTTTGAAGCGATCGTCAAAAATTTTTGGCAGGCGGACCTTATTACAGGAATTTGAGAGTACAGTTTCCAGCTCTAATTTTGAACCTCCCTTATGTAGTACACCACTTTCTCGGGCGTCGCCCAGGAAATCGGCGTCACCGCCACTTTCTCAGGCGTCGCCAAGGAAATCGGCGTCACCGCCGCCTTCTGCTCGTTGTCCAGAATCGGAAAATATGCCTATTACTGCTGAAGGAAATACAAATGAAAATAATTCCTGTTGTGACCATACTAATACATTAATAAGAAATCTACAACGCAAGGATGAAGAATTAAAGAATTATATGGATAACCTTCTAGAGGCCACTTTAAATAAAGTTAATAATGAAAGTCGGTTGGAAGAGATCAAATCTACTCAAGAAGAAAATAATGCAGACAATATCTTGAATTCACCTGATTCGCTTTTGAAGCGTACATATACAGTAGAAAAAGGATTAACTGCAGGTCAAGTTATTTTAACACCCGAGAAAATACCCAGAGTTAGTAGTCCAAGCCATTCGCATATGTTAAGATCTCGGGCGGAACACTTACCGAAGGGAACATTAAAAACACCCGAACGTAGAACGGCTTCAATGACAATTGCAAATTCTAAAAATATTTTATCCCCCAAAAATCTAAATAAAACAACTTCCCATGTTGAAGATAATTTTAAACAACAACACAGTAGAGCAGCAGCGATGCTATCCATAAGTCGGTCTTTTAATCAACAAAAAAATGAGTCTTTAGATTGTAATAAACCTACTCATGAAATACCTAATACTCCTCCACCGAGAAATAACATATCAATAGTGCTGCCTACTGCAGATTCCATGGACGTGGAGATACCTGAAACTCAAAATTATCAACCTGAATCAAATAATATTGTTGAATTACAAACAAATAATGAAAAAGTTTCTGTGGTAGTTATACCAGTAACACAAAATTTCGGTAGGACTAGTACAGCTACCGCTCTTGCTAATAAAACTGCTATTACAACACAGACTGAATCACCTAAGTTAGTTATCAATACGAATCAAACAGAAATAGACCAGCCTGATGTGCATACAAATGACAATAATATATTGAATGAGATTAACGAAGACAATGTCAAGCTAACCGACATAATCACAGATGATGAAGATGAGACACCCAAAGCACCAGAACAACACTGTAGTATAGAAAACAGCCGGGATCCCTTAAATTTGGTTTTAAGTTCTTCTAAAATACGAACTAAACGTTTACGAAAACGCTCAATGTCCCGACGAAAATTACAAATGGACAATTCCCAGCATTTAACTAAAACTGAAAACGACCCACCTCCACTGGCTCACAGTAATAGCTATTCAATAAATCGGGGACGAACTCTTAGGAGAAAAAAATTAACTTTAAATAAGCCCCCAGGAACACCGTTAAATGGTGAAAAATTTGCTCAGGAGCTGGCAAGAATGAGCAATTACGAAATACTTGATTTGCGGAAGCGCAATTCTTTGGGTAAAATTTTTAGCATTTCTGGCCGTAAATCAGTTCGTGCAAGTGAAGATGCTGTTAGAAAACAGCAGCAATTAGACGATCAAATTGATATGGAGTTATTGCGCCGTAATCTTCAAGGGAATGACTCTACGCAATATTCTAATGACGCTGTAGCGTCTAATGTAAACAAGGAGGTTCTTGTTCAGGAAGTGCAAAGTGCAATTGATGAATTTCCTCCAGTTCCTGATGAGTTTCGTGATGCAAGAGCGTCTTCTTTGGTAGATGAACAAATAACAGATCGCATTTCATTTAAAAGTAGAAAAGATTCTTCAAACAAGAGACAGTCCAAGAGAGGAAGAAAGAAAAAAGAAGTGCCAGAGGAACTAAAGCAGTATTTATGGGTATCGAAAATGATAACTGAAAAGAAAAAAAATTATTCCTCCGTTGATCAAACCAGGCGTTCACTCTATAGTCAAGAACTCTCGGATTCGCCCGATAAGAATAGTTCAGAAGAAAATACTTCTGAAGAATTAAAACGTTACAGCACTCGGAGTAGAAAGGAAAGTTTGTCTTATTTAAAGTCTCCTCCAAAATCAAAGAAAATTACAATTCCAAAAGTTGTATCACCACCACCACCTATAACGCCTCCACTGTCTCCTATTCAGAGGGAACTGGGGCCACTGCAACTATCACCCACTACAAGCGAAGAAAATGAGTTTTTACCTCCTCCACCGCCAACTTTCGAAAGTGATTTCAGAGATATTAGTCCAATTAATCTTAACTCAAGCACCTCTGCCGATAATACTAAAAAAACAACTAAATTAACAGCTACTGAAGGAATAACGCATGCAATTTCCAATAACACTAATAAAAATGATGATGAAATATTTAAAAAACCTTTACATCCGCCACCAAAAAGAAAAGCACGTAAAGATAAAACTGTTCAATCTACATCGAATGTATTGCTTGAAACTTCGACGACGTCCCAACAGTCAGATCAAAGTACTAACGAACAAGATAGTACGCTTCGTAGATCGAAGCGTGGTCATGTACCTTTAAAACAATCTCTTCCAATATTTCAAAAGTTTCTTGAAAAAACTCTTCGTACTCGCTGGGAGGAAAGAGAAAAAAGAGCAAAGCAGAAGAAGATATTGAAAATAAATGGGCAATCAAGTGAAAGCTATAAGCCAACGTCGACCCAGAAACCTAAAAGCACAAGGAACGTAAAACCCACATTACCGACAGTACCGGAAAATGATCTGTTAACAGCGACAACATATCCGAATGTAGAGGTCGCTAACGAAATATCTACAAACAAGAAAGCTAAACGAAATCAGAACAAAAATAAAAAATTCAAAACTTCTAATGATGCGTTTGAATGCAGTCGCTTAACAATGGTTACCCCACCACCTATTGATCACTTAAACAATGTTTTCGATCAATTGCGTAATTCAAGTTCTATTCTTAATTCGGAATGTCCTCCTCACCCTACGGTTATCAATGAGCTGAAAGTCAAACCCGTAAGGGTACGTGTCGCCCGTATAAAATCTGCAGGAACAAGCACTGTATTCAAAGGTGCTCTTTCGACTGTCAATAAACGTCAACAAACATCTAATTCCACATCAAATACAACTTCTACATCGTCCATTTCGTGCTCTTCAATAGGGACAAGCAATAATTCCAATTACGAACTGATTTCATGGCTTAAGAATGTCACTGATTCTCATAGTGTGGCTCAACGTAACGATACAATCTTCAAAGAAATGCGCATATCTACAGCAGCATATCTCTCTTTTACAGAACTACAAGGTGTCGAATATGCTTTCTACGATACGGAAGAAAAAGCTAGTTTGGGCTATTTGCGTTTTAAGCCTAGACAAAAAAAGCCCAAGAAGAAAACAAAACGATTCCATTTACATTTTGTAACATTAGTAGGTAATTTCCGAGTAACTGCAAATAATGAGGTGACGATAATGAACGTTGGCGATATGGTGGCGATAGAGAAAACTGTATATTACGACATAGAAAATTTAACTGATGATATAGGCATTCTTATGGTTATAAAAAAATAATTGCTTGTAAAATGAAAGAACATATGTATGTATGCTTAAAATGGAAATGGGTATCAATTTTTGAAGTTGCAAACTTTTAAAATTTAAAGATAACTTATATGTAATTTAGTCTATATTTTCTATTGCTTTGCATTATCATACTCATTTTATAAATAATAACCAATTTTTTTTTTGTTTATTTAAATATAAAAGTTAAAAAAAATCAAATGTTAATTTTAATTGTTATTCAATAATTTATATTTTTTTCTTTCTTTCTTTAAATTGTTATAGTAAATAGCTAAGGAAACTAAATTTGAAATAAAAAAAAAACGAATTATATTCGTGTGTCTTTTTTTGTTCCTTTTTTTCGTTGTAATTTGTATTCAGAAAAATATTTAAAGATATTTTCGTTTGCTTTAGAAACTATAAATCTAAAGTCGAATGTAAATCTAAATATAAAATTTAGGGAATAATTTGTAGAATAAAATCCATAGTTTACCGTTTATTTTATTGTATAGAAAATAAAAATTAAAAAAATTTAATTCATTTAAATTAAACTTTTGTAACGGCATAGCTGTGTATTTCTATTGTAATTGAAAATAATGAGAAATTTAATAATAATAAATAAATAAAAATTAAAAAAGGTTTGTTCTAATAATTGGATTAATTTAATTTTATTAACTTTTTAGTATTTTAAGTGCTAAACTCTCATTATAAATGAAATATTGGGTATTAGAAAAAGTTCGATTACATATTTGTTGCGAAATTAATCACATATTTTTTATATTTGAAACGATGAAATCAATATGTGACAGTCGATACGCAAACATTTCGAGGTGAAGAAGTGATGGAATTACGTTTTGTAGGCCTCCAGGAAATTTATACCACTAAGAGAGTTTTGCAGAGATCGAAACAAATGATAATCTGAGGCTCCAAGGTCTAGGCTATATGATGAATGCAACATAACTTTATCAAGCTTTCTTAATTTCTACAGGGTTCTTCTGAAGTGTGTTGTCTATCTTTGTCTCAACGCCTTATTTGTTGATCGATTCTGGCTGTTTTAATTGAGTCGTTTGTTCTAATTATTGACAGTAGAGATAATCAATTGCTTGAGAAGCGAGCACTTCAATCCCATTAGATACTTGGCGATAATTCTGGCCTTTGCCTTGCTTCGTTGACGATCTTTTTCGTACAATATTGTTGTAGGTTCATTTTCAGTTTTGTGTATCGCAAATAGATATGGAAGTGTGTTAAATCATATGTAGCTCCCAACCATTGAGCTCCTTAGGTTAGGTTAGTTTTAACGACGGGTATAGTCTTAGTGGCAGATATACAAAAACACTCAGAGGTAATGTGACCCATTCTTTGTATTTGTCCTAGGGTTACGCGAGAAAGAACATACATACCTGGGTCAGCTTAATCCCATTATAAACTTCAGTAGAACCTGAATATCTCCTCCTGACATAGGGTTTAAACCCTCAACGAAATCCTATCACTTCAATCTTCTGCTATCAAGAACCTGATAATCACGAAGAAAATAATGTATCGTCTCCGAATCCTCCACATATCCTGCAAAAGTAAAGATCTTAGTCAGCGATATGACATCATAAGATCCCACAAGGAACTCAGGTAAACTAAGCTTATTTGTCTATTCTTTAAATGGATATCAACTGGTGATAGAACCTAGTTGACTATCTACGTCTGCTGTGCTTATGCAACAGCAAGTTCTTAACATATACAGACGTGTCAGTTGGGGATCTTTTTCGAATTAAATTTATTTAAAAAAGAAGACAATTCTTCAAAGCTATTTCTTTTCCAATCCAATTTGTTCTAACGTATAATATTGATGGCTTTTTAAACATGGCTTCTTCCTATGGGGAAACTTATTTTTCAATCCTGGATCCTCATCCATCCACAAAACGGAAACAAAAGCAATTATAATTTAAGTAATGGTTTCTATTTCCCAGTATATACAAATAAAGAAAGTGATGAAAGTAAAAAACAATGCCCTAAATACATATGCATATTCAAATAAAAAACAAAATTTATGAAAAACCAATACAGTTGTCGGTTTTATCACGGGGCACTGCGAGATTAGGTCGCCGACGGGGATCGAGAACAGATCCCAGCCGGACTATTGCAGGACATCTTGCGATGAGGGGGAGTTGGAGACTATCGAACACCTCCTCTGTAACTGCCCAGCCCTTGGTAGATTGAGGATCCTTGGCAGGGCCTTCTTTGAGAGTTTGAATTATGTGTCGAGAGCTGACCTCAAGGCTCTCCACAGATTCATTAGTGGCTTAGACTGGTTAAGAGGCGCTAGGGCTTCATCAGTGTAGTCGCCCTCTCCCCTTTTTTGTTGTGTCTCATCTGTGTAATTCCTCCACCTCCCATTCTCCTCTTTCCTACATCCTCTCCTTTTTATTCCTTTATTATCCTTCCCTCTTTAAGGACGTTGTACAATGGGTCAATTCCATATCCAGGTACTGTACTTGTCTTATTTGACAAGTACACGTCCTCTAACCTACTCTAATACAGTTTCAATATTTTCCTAGTCACCAAAGCACTTGCAGGCAATTTTAGTGAACCAACAGCAAAAATAAGCTTCACAAGAAACGGAAGTGTATTGATTTTAACAGAAAATGAAGCTCAAGCCAACAACTACGATTGATATCCTATCGAACGAGTTTATGGTATTAATAAAATAAAAATTTACTTATTTTCTTACCTTCTGTCCAAATTTAATGGAGCAAACATTTACACATTTGGTGTTTGTGTTTGTAGGTCTATGTAATTCCTCCGCTTCCTTATTCTCCCGTTTCCTACTTCCTCTCCTTTTTTATCATCCCCTCTATTATCCTCTCACTTAAAGAAAGTTTTTTTTGTACAATGGGTCAACTTGACCTCCGTGTATTGTACTTGTCAAGTACACGTCCTCTATCCTAAACCTAGCATTTACACATTGAAACTAACCATTTACATTACGAAGACTTTATAGTGAGTAAAGTTTAACATTTTTTTATTTAATTTTTTATTAGCTAAGCCTACGATGAACATTTTACGCACAAATATAGAAAACAACACACTCATAGACCTTACTTTTTATATTTGTCAATATTTGTTAAAAGTTCATCAGCTTCTTCTCCAGTCTTTACGCGCAATAGCATAGAGGTTGGTTTCTCGGCATCTGGTGTTGGTAAACAAACCATCATAACATTATTTTTACCCATACGTTGAGTGGGAATAGCCGAGCTTAATATTAAGTTAACCAAAATATTACCCAAATTTGTGTCGGCCCGCACTAGTAGTTGAGTTTTACCCGATGATTCGACTGGCTTCAAATACAAAGTGCCTACGCCTTTATCGACAAAATTTCCATCCTTTTTAACGAAAACTTTACATTTCTTTGAATATACTGCATCATCTTCAACAACCTGCTTGAACTCATTTTTGGGTGGTTCTTCATCTTCGTCCGCATTTTCGGCTGCTGCTCCTGAATTGGTGGAGCTAGATGATGTTGGTGGTTGAATATTGCCAAATGAAAATGGAGTAGCACCGGGAGTGAACGAAAATGGTTTTACTGTAGAAGATGAAAAAAATCCACTCGACGGTGTTGTAGTTGCAGTGGAAGTAGATGTTTCAGAGTTGGTTGCCTTTAATCCAAAGGAAAAAGTAGAGGTTGTTGTTGAGCCAGTGGAATCTTCAGTCTTTTTAAATCCAAAACTAAAACCATTCGTTTTGGGTGCAGTTCCTATCGTTGTCGATGTAGGTGCAGTGGTTGTTGCGGAACTAGGTGTAGTAGACGAAAATTTAAAACTTCCAGGACCTGATGGCGCTGTAGATAGAGCCGGTTTATCGAACGCTGCTGAGGTTGTTTCCGTACGTTCTTTTTTTTCATCTTTTTTCTTTTCATCTTCTAATTCTTGCAAATATTTTTCATAATCCTTGAAGATAGGAGTAAGAATACATACAGGATTTTTATCGACATGTGTCTTTATCCATTCACTGACAGCTTGATTAAGACTGCTCAATTTCTTATAATACTCTGAAGAAATCGTCGAAGAATCTTTTAGTGTTGTTGCGACAGTCTTTGCTGCTCCAGAGATAGACGTTGAGGGTGTGGTATTTCCAAAAGAAAATGTCGATGATGGTTTAGCAATTTCTGTTGTTTTACCTATTGAAGTAGATGCAGTACTTCCTCCAAAGGAAAATGTTGGTGTGGCACTAGTTGTTGTTGTACTGCTGCTAACAAAACCACTGGAAGATGTTGTTGTTGTTGTTGCTGCGCTCGTTGAAGTGACAGCAATTTTGCTTAAAAATGAGAAGGGCGATGACGAAGCAGTAGCACTAGGCGTCGTCGGTTTTCCAAAACCTGAAAAACCACTAAAAACACTTTTGGGAGCGGAACCAGCATCAGCTGTATCACTTCCCGCGCTCGTAGCCAACTTTCTTTTGGCCTTTTTTATTACGCGGCTCTTTAGTTCATCCTCAGATGCCGTCAGAAATATTCCAGCATCCTCTGGTTTTTCTTCGCGATCCCAATTTTCGTGATTTAAATCAGACGTTGCTTGCCTCTTTGCAGCCATTCTTTATCACCAACAACTTCACTAAATTGCAAAATAACAGTTTTCTGAGTTTTCTTCTGACCAAACACTACTTAGCAAACGTGCGGTTTTTCAAATGGCAATTAGTGATGTAAAAACATTCAAACACTAAAATACCAAATATTTTTGATGAGTAAAAATTCTTTCCACACTGAAAGAAATATATTGAAGTTACATTTAGTTTTTATTTTTAGAGATTGATTCCTCAGCGTAATAGATAGAGAAAAATATAGCAATCTGTATGACAAATTTTTTATAATTTCAGTCGGTTTTTGAATTAATTACTAAGGAAAATATTTTCCACATCTTATGATTATTGTACTTTGCGTTTATAAATTAATGTGTATTAACAAAATTTTTTTTTAGTTAAAAATTTGGTTGCTTTTTGAGATTTTTTTATTTTTTGTGTAGTTTATTTAACAAACTAGTTGTGACGTATTTCACTTAAAGAATTTGTTAAACTTTTAAAAGAAAACTGATTTTTTAGTTAAAATTTAACATTTTAAATTGATCGTCATGTAAAGGAGGTAAGCGGTTTAGATGTATCTCCAACAAAACTGGGTTAATATTGAGTTTGTAAAGTCGCTACAGCTGCAATAGTCGTTTGAGCTATTTAAATGAGAAAATGAAATAAATCTAATATTTTTGTAACGTTCCATAAAAAACATTAAGCATTTTATTCTTTCATTAAAATTTTCTATAGTTACGCAAACATTTTCTATTCTCAAGTCAAGATTTTATTTAATTTACAAATTTTTATTTTAATTTAATATAGAAAAATTTCTTTGGCAATTTCTTATTTTTTCTCTAATATAAACTATTATGTGTTGTAATCATTTTTGTAGAAGGTGGTTGGCTTTATCGAACAATATTTTTTTAAGCACATTAATTGCAATAATAAAAAAATCATTTAAAAGTTGAACAATATGAAAAGAATTATTTTTATGTGTATAAATATTACATTTAAGCGTTATAATTGTTCCACTTATTAACAACACTAATTGAATGAATGACAGAAGTATACAAACAAGCGAGAACGTCTCTGAAGAACTGTTGCGCTAACTAGCGGTATGCTGAAGAACTAATATTGACATAACACCACTTTTATACTTTTTTATTGCCTTTGTGCGCAACACCAGTGATACTGGCAAAAAATATTTTGTGTGAAAACATCTTATAAAGGAAGGCACAAAAACCGAGTTAAATAATTGAAAGAAAAATAAAACGCAATGAAACATAAAGTTCTATTAGTAACAAATGTATAAAGAAGCAAATTGTCTTATTGTGAAGATATGAATCAATGAATTAACACAATAAAAAGCTAAGAAGATATCGAAAGAAGTAACAAAAATAAAGAAAAGAGCAAAAAGTGAATTACGATTGAAGGTTGTTTAAGTAACGAGAATAAGAAAAAAATGCAAAAAATCAACATTTTATTAATTGTTGAAATGAATAATACAATGCAATAAGTGTTATAAAAACAATGAAATTATTTTCGTATGTATTTTGTTTTAATAAAAATGTAGGAAAAGGTTTCAAGTGGCGAAAAATGGGTGTTGCTACAACCACTACAACAAGAAAAATATCAAAGGCAGTAATAGAAAATAATTTACAACAACAAATTGCGGTGGTAGCAGCAGTCCATATAAATAGTAAAAAATAAAATTCCTGTCGTCGGTTTTGTTTCTCTCTTTCTTGTGCCTCTAAATTGCGTTCTAGGCAAAATTGACAAGACGAATTTAAAGTGAAAATCCTGTAACAATAATCTAATTTACAAAACGATCATACAGGTTAATGAAACTAAGTGAATTAAAGGAAATAAATGCACAATGCTCGGATGAAGTATAGAGATTAGACAGATTTTTAATAAGTATTTATACTATAAAACAATTTGTATTCATGTGTGGTTGTGAAGTATAAATAAATTTGAATCATTTTGGCTCCACTCAACACAACAACAACAGTTAACTGAATGTATTTTACCCGTGCCGTTAGTGTTTTTATTTTTGCACATTGAATTGTCATAAAAAGAATCAACGAAGACAAAAAATAACGTAAAAAGGAGAAA
The DNA here is from genome assembly GCA_932273835.1 of Sarcophaga variegata. Classification (NCBI taxonomy): domain Eukaryota; kingdom Metazoa; phylum Arthropoda; class Insecta; order Diptera; family Sarcophagidae; genus Sarcophaga; species Sarcophaga variegata. Next base: position 48,141,213 of record OW026360.1, on the reverse strand, counting down.
AATGAAATGCAAGGAAATAACATAACAATTCAGTAATAAATATTTGTAACAATATATGTCTATAAAACAACAATATTGTTGTTGTATCAAACAAATCCTCATCTTTATTGTTTTGGATTGTATTTCACATTTTAGTATTTTGTTGTTGTTGATTTTAGAAAAAGATTTTCTATTTCAAGAACTGTGTATTGACAACAACAAAAATGCTATTTGCTCAAATATTGTTTTGTTTTTAATTTTACTCTCTTCAACATTTTTTGTCACAATTAGTGCGTGCGATTGACGTCCATGTGCATTAGTGTGCGTGTGTGTGTGTGCGAGTGTGTGTGTATGATAAAGCCCAGCTGTTTTAAATTGTTTAAAGCAGACCAACAAATAAACAAAAACACTGCCTTTTAATAACATTACTGTCGTTTGGTCGTCTATTCATTAGTGCTAAATTTGTTTTGCCGTTTAAATACTTTTTAAAATTAATATTTCGGGTACCCAGTCTTGGCACTGTTTTCAGTGTCCTGTGTCCGTTTAGTAAAAAATGCCGCCTGCACTGATTGGTATTGCCGAGTTTGTGGAAGAGACACGAGATGACTATAATTCGCCAACAACATCTACATTTGCATCTCGTATGCCGGATTGTCGCCAAACAATAGCAATTTTGGAGGAGGTATGTATGAATGTATTAATATGTTAAATATGAACATTTATTTATTTACTTATTTACTAAATGAAACCAGAGGACAGTTTCAGACAAAATTGTAGCTTCAGAAGTGTCCAGCTTAGTCAAAAAGTTTCTTTGAACTTATAGATTATTTTTTTAAGTTTAGTCACTCAAAGACAGGATAAATTCGGCGGATAGGAAAGGGATAAATGTCAGCTCTCCCGCTTGGGTCTAGATAATAATCTGATATTTGCAGTGCGTAGAACATCCAGTCTTGTAAGTAACATGGTAATGGGCTGTTGAAATATTTAGGACTGCCTAATACAATGTAAGGATTCAGCTTCGATTGTGAAGTATACAATATAATACATATATTCACAGCGATCTAATTTTGTATCAATACGGTTAATCGCGATTGAATTATTTAGATTTTCCTTTGAACCTGTCAATGAAAATGTTATGATTCAATTTTAAAGAAAAGAAGAAATTTACTCAGTTTATACAATACATCAGTTCGAATGAGTAAACGCTATAATTACAATATAATATAGGTAGTTGCGATCCATCTCAGTTCGAATTTAAAGGTTTTTATGCTTCCATGCAATCTTATAAAAATAATTTTTTTTTGTTTAGCGACTACTGATAAGCGGTTTCTTAACGAACTTCACTTTTTCTTTAAAGGACAGAACGTAACCATTACGAACATATACCAGTTTGAAGTTATTATTTAGTTTTTTTACTATACGAAACACATTTTACATTTGCTAAGTAAAAGCTTAGAAAAAATATGGTTTTTACTTGTTTCCTAAATGTGGACATACCTTTACACTCCTTCTTCTGTGATTAGAATTATAGAGACTGAAATGTTAAAAAATAAAATGTATGTGCGGATACATCATATTAAAAATATCGTATTTAATATTTTTTATTGATACAAAGACCACATTTCATTGTGTTTATTTATATTGTTTGGTTAATTATATTTAATAAAAAAAAAACATTTTTTTCTTAGAATTCACTTGATAAAGAAATTTAAAAAAAAACAAAATAAATACCAATAAAAAGTATTGCAAAATGTTCCAAAAACCAGTCGTTTGCACAAGAAACACAATCTGTTATTTTCTTTTAAACATTTGTATTTTTTATTTATTTTCTTAATTCTTTTTAAATACATTCCTTAGTATGTGATTTGAAATGCCATCATTACTTTAATAAATAAATAGATATCGTATAGAAAATAACACAAAAAAATAAATGATCAACCTTGTTCGTGGGTACTTTTTTACACTTGTATGCTTGTGTACGTAATTCTATAAATTTATATTGAAATAAATTTAATAAATCATTAGTGTCAGTTTAATAATTGACCCACAAACTGTGGCAGTTAAGAAAAAATTTATTATTTTAGGAAATATAGACATTATGATGACTAAAATAACAACTGCTTAAGGTGTTTTCGTTCGACAAGTGGATGGATACCGTTCTGATGTATTCATACAATATTATCAGATGCCTTACTTTAAATTTGTCGTAATAGTAAAAGAGTCATGACAATAATATCGAATTGCCTTGAAGGCTATTTCACATTTTATTAGGCTTGAGTCAAAATTTATTAAATGTTTTAAAAAGTTGATGTTTTAATGAAATGTAATTTTAAATTAAAACTTAATTATTCTTTTTTTTAAATTTATGCTAGCAGTATTGACCAGTTAAACTCAAGTTAGAACTGCCACAAATTTTTTAATAAAAATAACTATGAAAAACATTGTTTTATTAAAAAATATTATTAGGTTAGGTTAGGTTAGAGGACGTGCACTTGTCAATTTAGACAAGTACAGTACCCGGAGGTCGTTTTGACCCATTGTACGTAACGTTCTTAAGAAGGAAGGATAAAAGAGGGGATAGGAAAACGGAGCGGAAGTAGGAAGGGGGAATGGGAAGCGAAGGAATTACACAGACCAAACAAAACAAAAAGGGAGAACGCGATTACACTGATGAAGCGCTAGCACTTCTCAACCAGCTCAAGTTACTAATGAATCTGTGGAGAGTCTTGGTGTCGGCTCTCGACACAGAATTCAAACCCTCAAAGAAGCCCCTGCCAAGGGTCCTCAACCTCAACCTACCAAGGGCTGGGTAGTTACAGAGGAGGTGCTCGGCAGTTTACAACTCCTTCTCATCGCAACATACCCTGCAGTAGTCCATCAGCAACCTAATCTCGCAGTGCCCTGTGATAAACCCTATAATTAACCTTAAACTGGCCTTACTATGCCCTACAGCCAACATGTTCTTACGCTGTCTATAGTAGGCCATCGACATCGAGAAACTTAACAACCCGATCCATTCACCCAACGGATACGGTCTGGTCCAAAAGTCCTTGCATTCGAAAAAAATATTATTATATTGTATTAATAAAATTAAGCTAAGCGATTATAATCTTAATCTCTAAAATATATTCGAGATTTTAGAATTGCTAATTTAGTGGAAGATTGATAAAAAATACCTCCTAATGACTCCCTTGACGAATCCAATTGTTCCTAAATAAAACCTTTGCAACGAATCTCACCTACCATAAAAGGCAATGATTTGTTGTTTTATATTTGGGCAATTTCGTGTCAAGTGACCCAATTTTTAAAATCGATGTCTTCCGATGTGGATGATTTTGAAATTTGGGAATTTTATCAATAAGTTGTGGGAAATATTCCGCATATCTGATGATCTGTGCTTCTTTTTGTTTAAGGGATTACGACAAAAAGAAGTCAACATTTCCTTTTTGGAAGCGGAACCCATTGTGAAGATTAATTATATAAGTAATTAGTAACAAACTTTAACACTGTTTATAAAAAACTAATTTCCGAATGTCCTTAGAATGCAAATAAATACTTTTTTAAGATCATTTAGGTAGTACGTTTTTATGCCAAATATTGAAAAATCTTATTCTTGAGTTAAAAAATATTTTTTTTTTTTGATATATATCCCACTCGCATCACAGTAAGCGATTATAAAGGCCTTAAATGGTATAAGCTTTCTTTTGAGCAAAAAAAAAAACCCATTAAAAAAAAAATTAATTAAAAAAAAAAATAATAAAAAAAAATTTTTAAAAAATTAAAATTATTTTTCGAAAGATTGAAGAAATAGCTATCTAATATCCTTTGGAAAATTTTTTGCTAGCACCAATAGGTGAAAAGTTACACATATTTTAAAAAAACCCTGTATGACCAAAATGTCCAACTTTGACCCCCTCTAACTCCGGCAGTTCTCATTTCACGCTATAAATAAAACACTTGAGTATAATTTAGCTTGAGAGATATAGAACGAATGCTTTTTGTTAGGCTGGCAGTTTTTTTTAATAGACCACAAGTGAATATTAGTGAAAATCTCGGCTTCTGACTTTTTTTGCTTTATTGTACACCCAGTGAATTGAAAATCAGAGCAATATACAATCAATTAATTTTTGAATTCGATTGGTGTATTTTACGGAAGACTAAATCACCGATTTTTTTTCTCCCCAATGATGAACACATATGAATCCTATACTAGAAAATTGTTTTAAAGTACATAGTAACTGCGTAAAAATTGTTAAAAATTATAAAACATTTTTTCTTCAGCTGAGTATTGTATGTATGTGGAAATAATATGTTGAAAAGAAAATAATGTTTACAATTATTTGTAATTAATCGGATCTATTTTGCACCTCAATAGGGTTGATGACAAACTAAGCGCTATGATTAACGCGAAGCTATTGGTGCAAATACTCTTGCTGTATGTGCCTAAACTACAATATGCCTGAGTGTGTCCTTAACGCGAGAGTTGTTGTTCTCATTCAGTTAGACAGAGAGAGAGAGAGAGAAAAATGGTCAGTTTTTCTTTGTATTCTTAAGCGAAATATGTATGTCTATTGTTCCTAAAGAATAATAAATGGCATCAAAACCACAACAATACTGAATGAGAGAACATAAACTCTCGCGTACACTAATTTTTTTAGTGTACTCAAAAAAGTTCACTAAAACCAAATTTTTTTTTCGTTGTGTACTGAACTAAAACTAAAAAATAGTGTTTGTGAACTCTGTTCAGTACGTTATGTTAGAGTTTGAGTACATGTTCACAAACATTAAAATAGAAACGAAGGGTTTTGATCTCGTTGTAGTGAATATGTGTTCTTTACCCACGACATTCAGTACAGTATACAAACGTTGCGTACTTAAGAGTATGTTTTCGAACACTGCATAAGATGCTTATGCAACAAATCATTTTACAACAAGTTATAGCACCGACCTGTCTGTACCTTTGCTCGCGCTCCGACATACTTAAAGCGCTCAAAGAGGTAAACTATATACATATTTTTTGTATATTTAGCGGATATTTGTTATGTACTTATATATACTAGAGCCACTATAATTTGATATCGGCAAAAAGACCTCCCCGCATGCATGTGAACACATTCTTATGTTGAATTTTTAGGTGAGATTTCGGCATAATTGTGGAAAAAACAATTTCTTTTAAAGCTTAAATATTGTATTTAACAGAAAGTTGCGATCGCTTGCACCTTATAGTCTTGACATTAAATCGAACGTTTTTGTCAGTCAAATTCGTCGTTATTCGTTTTTAATTATCCTCAGAGTTTAGTGGACAGTGTAGAACGACTCACCATCCTGTTGAAAAGAAATATTATGAATTAATAAAAAAAATCTCAGTATTCACAATTTAAAGAAAATTGAATTAATATCACCAACATTCTCAAATCGGAATAAAATGAAATTAATGAATATGATTTTATCAGAAAAACCATTAGTTGTCCGGTTTCCAATGAAATTAATGAGTTGTCGATGTACCGATAGTCAGTTGGCTATATGTAATTCTAAATCAATCTAAATCAGTCAATTTGAAATCTTTCACGTACAACAGAATATTTTCAAGTGCACCTAGTCAATCGACACAGAATTATGAGGACCAAAAATGTCCACAATTTAATCACTTTAATAAAGTTTCCGTGTAAGAATGAAATAATTTTAGTAACCAGAATGCTTTCTTCGTAACATCTACGTAAATAAAATTTTAACTGAAGAAACAAAACACCATTGAAATACAATTCGAACCTGATCATCGCTGTATTGGTATTTTTATTTTATTTTCTTTTTAATTTTCTATGAAATTTAAACTACAAAACCAAATACAAATTTAGTTTAGATCAAATAAATAAGACTTAAATAGATAGTATATTTAATTTAATTTTTCGTTTTGTTCATTTTTAATTTTTATTGCTATTTTTGTAGAGTATGCATGCATATGACTACACGATGGCGTTATTGTCGTGTGGATACAATGCATTGTGTGGAGATGAGACTGATAATTACTTTATTCTATAGCTGGAGGAATTCAGTTTATTTGATTTTGTTCTCTTTATTTTATTTTATCTGTTTTTCCACTAAATTTTATATACAATATTGTATATACAATATTTTCATTTCTAGTTGTTGTTGTTCTTATTGTCAGTTTTTGGCATACAGCCAAATGAAGTGGTTGTATGTCGGTCGGTCTGTTTTTTTTTATCAGTTTGTTGTATTTGAATGCCACTAATAAATTTTAAGCTATTTTACTTTTAATACATCATTCAACTTGGTTATACGTATTTATATTTACAGTATTGCTAGCATATATAGTGTTTTATGCTGGTTAATTAATTAATAATTTTATTTATAAAACTATAAATAAACTTCAGAAATGATCAGTTTTTATTGTAAATTAAATTAAAACTAATGCAACGTTGACTGATACAATTTGGAAAAAATATTTTTGATAGGTATCTTATTTGTTGTTAAAATTACTATGACATCACGGCTAACATGATATTTTTTCTTTTCTTTTTTAATATTAATTTGGAATTGTTTTAATATATCATTAAGATTGTTACAAACAAGTTGATTTTTTATTTAAAAATTATTTAGTTTGTAAAGCATAAGCTTGCATTTTTGAAGAAATAAGAAATGCTTTAAATAAGCATTCTACATTCTATATACGTTTGAAGCCATTTAGAATTGTTTCGCTGCTGCTGTTTCTAGTTAATCTAGGACTAGATAAAGCAAACATGTTACATGTATGCATAGAAACCCTGAACCCCTGTGGTAGATTGCCAGATAGTGGCATAAGAGATGTTTATCATATTAATGTAAATATACACTTGTTATTTGCTTTGCCTTAAAAAGAAAACTGAAAATAAATTTTTACAAGCTTTAGGCTTCACTTTTTTCTTAAAGCATGCTGATGATAATTAAAACTAATTTGATTTAAGTCTTGATCTGTGGAAGATTTTTATACATTCTAATGTAGCAATTAGAAGTCGCCGTAGTCTAGTAGGTAGTGTGTTGGCTTATTAGACGTAAGGCCGCGGTTCAAACTCTAGGTCAGACATCAGAAAGAAAATATGGCAAAATATTTCTCCTCGTCGACTTCCTCTCAGCAGATTTCTGACAAAAACTCTGAGAGTAAATAAAATTGCGATAAAAAGTTACTCAAAAATTTGTCGTTCGGAATCGATTTTAAACTGTAGGTCCCGCCATTCATGTATTAAATTGACACACACAGATTGAGTGGTGTGAGAAGCTAGGCCGTAATCCTGACCGAAGGGTTGTAATGGCCAATTATGTATGTATGTAATTTAGCAATTATTTTAATATGTTGTTGCTATTATATTGAACACAATTGTAAATTCGTGTCTATTTGCCTGTCTGATTATTATTGTTGCTTCTGTTATCGTTTGTCTGACACAAATTCATTTCTATCCATGAAGAAAAATTGTGAACAAATATTTACCACACAATATCTACAGCTAAAATGTATGAGTATATATCAGAGCAGCAGAAGTAGCATCAGTGGCTGTAACGCAATGAAAAACATTTAAAAATTTTATTCTATAATATTTCTTTTAAGTTGTTCAAAGCGATAAAATAATTTTCTTTAAAAACATGAAGATTTTTAGCTGCCATCCATATAACAGACTTGCTGCAACGGCAACATAATTTGCAAGGTGGTATGGGTAATAAGTAGAAATATAAATAAATGAATGTATGGATACAAAAATATTTTCATTTTATTTAATTATTTTAAAGTTTTAAATACATTTGTGTTTAAGTGTCTTTATACTTTTCCCAATTTGTGTTTTATGCATATTGTGTGCTGGGAAATATTGACCCTAATTAATTAAAGCATTTCTTTTTGAAAAGATAAAAATTTATAAATATTTTTAAGATAAGAAAATACTACATATTACATATAATGTACATACATATATACAATATATTTAAGTACATATGAGTTGTTTATTTTGGCTTTCGATGATTTTGATGTACATCTTTTCGGTTTTTTTTTTTTTTTGAAAGTTTACAAGATTCACAAAATGTTACAACTGTAGATGCACTTCTTCAATATAAGTTATTTTAAACGTTTGTAATTTATAATATTAATTTATAAATATCAGTTTTATATACAAAAGTTAACATAGTCATTTAAGCAAATATTTTAACGGTCAATAAGCTATAAACAAAAACACCCGCTTTTTTAATGCCGGTGTTTTGAAATATTTCTTTTTTTAACACGTCCATTTTAGTTTATAAAGCAATACAAGCTAAATATATTCACACATTATTCATTTACCATTGTCTGCTTTAAGAATGATGAGTAAATTTTTAATTTGATATCTTTTTTTATTATGCAAATTGAAAATAGTAATAAATGCTCGTTCTTATGTTGACACTACCATATACAGTGGACAGCAAAAGTCTTTGTACCACAATACAAATTCATGAAGCAAAATTTTGTATAGGTTAGGTTAGGTTAGAGATCGTGTACTTGTCAATTAAGACAAGTACAGCACCCGGAGGTTGAATTGACCCATTGTACAACGTCCTAGTTTCTCACACCACTTATGTTGTGAGTGTTACTTTTATACATGAGTGGTGGGACCTACAGTTTAAAACGACTCCGAACGACAGATTTTTGAGAAACTTTTTCATGGCAATTTTATTTACTCTTAGAGTTTTTGCCAGAAATCTGCTGAGAGGAAGTCGCCGAAGAAATACTTTTTGTATTTTGTCTTGATGTCTGGCCTGGGGCTCGAACCCTGGCTTTACGTCTAATAAGCCAACACACTACCTACTAGACTACGGCGACTTCAAAATTTTGTGTAAATAATTAAGTTTTTGTATTTAGTTTATTAATTTATTTCTGTTTTATTATAAGAATTTTTAATGTATATTGTATATGACCTATAGGGATATCCTACTAAATATAAGCGATAACATTCTCATATATTAGGCCTTTGAATTTTGAATTTACTCCGAGTTCTTTTTGGGGGTACTTACACTTTTGTGGTGTAAAAATAAGGCGTCATCAGAAACTTTTCCCTATTTTTCTCTTGTTTTGTGAAAAACATAAAAAAAAATTTTGTATTATAATAAAACAGAAATAAATTAATAAAAAAATATAAAAAGTAATTATTTATAAAAAATTTTGCTTCAAATTCATGGATTTGTATCGAGCTGCTAAGACTTTTGCTATCCACTGTATCTATTTATTTATTGACATTTATTCACAATATATGCGCACATACATATATAAATTTGTTTTGTTTAAAGATTTTAAAGTTTGTTTACCTGAGTTTGATAATACGGCATGTTTAATGTTTTATTCAAATGAGAGTGGACCATTTTTGTTGGTCGATTTTGTACTATTCATGCTCGTCGTTTCATAGAAGGAAGACAAGTATTAATGCGGACTATATTATGCCGTTATAAATTAGGCACTCCATTCGTAATGGTGGTGAATAAATTCTAGTCCACTGTTTCAGTACAGTGTGACAGAGTGGAGGCGAATCCAAGACAGCTCATTTCGATTCGTTCACAACAACTTCGACTTTTGCAGGCCACAACATAGTGAATTTTGATTCGTGACTTGAACCTGCAGTCGCGCATAAGTCAAATGATCCAGGAACAGAACGTAAACGATCGTAGACAACGAAGTGTGGTCGCATAATGGGCTTTGGAGCAGTTAGGGACTGGCCCAAATCTTTAATGAAAAATCATTTATAGCGATAAAGCCCATTTCTGAACGAACTGGTACGTGAACAAACAAAATTGTCAAATTTGAAACAATACCAATCCACATCCATTCAAGAGCGTACAATGCAACCCGAAAAAGTCTTAGTCGTGCCACATTGGATATCCTGTGCGAGCGATTTGAAGTCATGCTCGAGCGATTTGATTCCGTCAGACTTTTTCTTGTGGGGATTTCTTAAGTCATAGGTGTATGCGAATAACAAATCCCAGTGGTCCTCACAGTCAAGAATAACTATTTCATCGGTGAAATTAAACCTGATTTATTCGTCAGATTAACGGAAAATATCATATTCTATTATGCTTCGCCCAAAGAAGCCGTGATGGATATTTGAACGATAGTATATTGTGCACTTAATGACACCAATTGGTCTTTTAAAGGAATAAACAATTTCGATGATACCATATACATACTTTGTTTTATATAATTTAAAGATAGGAAGCGCTTAAAGAAAGAACCGATATATAAATATATTTTCTGTTGTGTGGACTATTTTATTAAAGCTTTAATTAAAAACCTGAATTGTTTTCATTCACAAAAATTCACAATTTACAGTTTTTTTTTTAATAATAACCTGTCAATTTTATTAAAAGAATACAAAATTTGAATAAAGACACGCAGACCATCAACGAGGATTTTAACTGCGTTCATTTAAAAAAGGCAATTCTTTCTTTATTTCTTTGTATTCAAACTTCTTGTATGACTACGATCTGAAGACTAAAAAAAAATTAGAATTTCGGACAAATTTGTTTTTAAGTCTTCGCAATAGTCTTGAATAAATCTTGAATATCATCATAAAATATCTACAATTTTATGTTTTCAAAATACATTCTATTTCTAAAAGATAGTCCAAGCAAAAATTTGTAATTCGTTTTTGTAAAATTCAATTCTATTTCATAAAAATATTTTATTATAGATTTAATAATTTTTAATATATTTTTTATATTGAAGTCGCCGTATTTTAGGTAGTGTGTGTTGGCTTATTAGACGTAAAGCCAGGGTTCGATCAAAACAAAAATACAAAAAGTATTTATTTCTTCAGCAACTTTCTCTCAGCAGATTTCTGGCAAAAACTCTGAGAGTAAATAAAAATTGCCATGAAAAGTTTCTCAAAAATCTATCGTTCGAAGTCGACTTTAAACTGTAGGTCCCACCACTCATTTATAAAATTAACACACACAACATAAGTTGTGTGAGAAACTAGGTCGCAATCCTGACTGAAGGGTTGTAATGACCAATTATGTATGTATGTATTAAAGTTAAAATAAATATGAATTTGAATGTTAAGGAAATCTGACATTGTGGTTCTTGTATGAAACTTGCATCACTAGAATTTGAATTGTCAACAAATCGGGTAAATCTCAAAATTGAATGCTACAGAAAAGTGTCGTACAAGATGTGCTAAGATGTGTAATCGGAATGTGCCCTCGGGATTTGGTTAAAGGAATGCACAATGCATTACCGAAGGAATTTGTTCCTGTGTGGAACGGTCGTTCGTTAGAAGTTTGTTCTGTCACTTCTAACATTTGACGAATTTTGAATTCTCCAACATTAGCGGATTATTCGCGTAAACAAGGTCTTTCACGTAGATTCACAAGAAAGTCTAATGACGTTAAAATTTCTCTTTCTGGAAAATGCTCATGCAATAAAGTCAAAAGCTCGTTATTATACAACCGTAACGCTTTGAATTGACGATAACAGTTCTTGTAGGGTTATTTCTGGAAAAAATATGGCCCAATGTCACCTCCAGACTATTATGCGTACCAAAAATGCAGTTGCTGTCTCACAATCATATCTGTCATTTGGTTCTAATACCAAATGTACATATGTATCTAAGACATTTCGAATGGTCATATTTAATTCTTGTCTGAGTTTGACTTTATATGCAAAATGCTCCCTAATGAGATGCAAGACAGGTCCAATTGCTGAAAATATCGTGATCGCTTCCTTTAATTTCCTTCGATATTTTCGGCAGTGCATACATTGCAACGATGTACATACATCTGTAATGTTTCCAGTCTCTTCAATTTTTTTTAGTCCTGCTAGTTACAGTCCAGTAGTTCAGTTCTGACAGCCATAATCATCCAACAATGTTTGGAAATTAATTACGTTGAGTCAGTTGTTTTGTAGTAAGTTTTACGTGTTCTTTGGTTTTTAAACTATCCATTTTCTTCATTGGAAAATCTCTCATTTGAACAACAAAAAGAGTAAACAATTTTAAGAATTTAAGACCAGTTTAGTCTTGAGAAAATTGCGACTGCAAAAACTTGATGATATTGAATAAGTTTTATTTGCTTTTTTTTAATTTTTTAATTTAATTTATTATTCAATTGCCAAGTCTAGTTGAATACATTCAAATTTAAGTGTGCCACATTCATTCTGTTCTCTGCCGCATATTTTTTTTTTAAATTTTTTTCAATTTTTTAACTTGCGTCTCATTGACGTAAATGTATTTCTTTTTCGTCAATACAAAAATTGTATAATCAATAGTATTGTATTATTTTATTTTATTTTATTTCCTTTTCGTGTTATTTCATATATTTTTACCATTTACGGTTTGTAAAACGTTTAAAATTTTCGTTTATTGTTTAATTGTATACGTTTTATGACGATATTTTGTATGGAATGCTCTTATCGGGTAGTAATGTTTGTTGGATATTGTTTATTTAGGGATCTTGTAGCTATGTTTTGTTCACAGAATCAAATTTGGCGTTGGTTGTAAATAAAACTTTTGCGTAAATATGGATGAAATCAGTAAATGACGAACGAATTTTTCACTTTAAAATCGTTTGATTATTTTATATCAATGTTTCGACCAACTTCATTAGGGATAACTACATATATTACTACGGTATACAAATCCAATAGTACCATACTACATTAAATGAAGGCTCCAATGCCTATTCATATAACACAAAAATAATAATTTGTAAAGTGACATGGTATTGACATTGAAAAATTCACGTTCTAAAACATACACAAGGGTACACCTGTGTCACCATACGCAAACGTCACTCTATTATGAAACCGTATTTGTTGTGGGTAGGCTAGGGTAGAGAACAGCTAACAAGAAGCTCATTCCTATTGGCATACACATAAGTCATCAAATAGGCTTGTTGAGCGCTCATCTTTACAGGATACCAAGCCTATTTTCTATAGGAAATTATTGGGATATTCAAGCTTATGGTATGCAATACTCAGCACTGGCTGAGTATGAGCCTGAATATTCCTTTTGAAATTTCCGATCATTCCTTGATGACTAGGTATCCATATAATGCGAACCGTTCCATACTTGGAAAAATTATAAATTGCCTAGACTGTTCTTAATCGTGTTATTGCTCTAATTGCCGTTTACAGTGAAGGAATTACAAAAAATAACCCGATTTATAGGAAAGTTTGGGTGAGATTAGGTCGATGCGAATGTGTTGACTATTTAACACCGTTGCATACTTGGAATAATTGTTAATTGCCTAGACGGTTCTTAATCGTATAGGAGAGTTTGGGTGAGATTAGCTCGATGCGAATGTGTTGACTATTTATTTATTTATTTTATTTTATTTATTAATCATAGCACAACAAGATAATAATCTTATAAATGAAAGTGCTATGGGACTCGTATGAAAAACGAGCATTCCAAGCCCTTTTAATATAAGATTGACAAAACATTTTCATATAAAGTGATATGGATTGAGAAAATTAGCTATAAATTGTCTAATTGGTCTGCAAACAACTAGAACTCTATAAAACGTTTATCCATTAAAATGAGCCATATGTTTAGCAATAAATGAAGGGTTTAGGTGTTTATATTTCATATGTCCGAGAGTATAAATTTTGAAGAAGTGTTCTAATTGCTAATGAAAAAGTCGAATTGAGGTGAACAATATCGAATTTTATTTAAATAAATAAGTAAATGCTAAAACAAGAATACCCAAATTTGTATACTGCGTAATTTATAAATTCGTTCATAGCAAATATGGGTACGTATGAATTTATCTGAGAGTTACGTACGTAATTCATTTTTTAATATTTTTATCACGTTTATATTTTTGCAATTGCAAAAACATAGGGTAGTTTTTATTTTAAAACTGATTTCAAAGCTTACAAAGCTGTGATTAGTGTAGTTTGCTTTTTTATATTCACGTTTTCTTTTAAGTATTGAATCTGTTCCTGATCGTTCTTAAGCAAAAACAATGAATAGAAGTATGGTATGGATATTGAATGAATTGTTAATATACTAATTGAGCCATATATGCAGTAATGGTGCGTATTACTTTCTTTCCAAAAAAGTGGCCATTAAAAAAGATTTTTATTTTATTTCATTAAAGGTTTGTATGTCGTACCCTATTTAATATAATAATAATATTAATATAATTCGAAGTTTTTTTTGTTATTTTATTTTAACATTTTTTTTATTGATAACTCTGATTGTGGCACATAAAATAGAAATGTAAACATATGGTAAATATGGTTAGTATTTATAAAAACCACATTTCTTATGATGATTTATGGTTAACCACGAAGAAAAATAATTTTAATCTTGTTTATTTTCATGAGAGTTAAGCATAAGCATTTTCCATTTGTTTTATAACATACTAGCTGTACCCTGCGCGTGTTGCTGCGCCACCAACTAAAATAAATTTGAAGGAAAGACATTACACAAATGTCCAATTAATTTTGAATCATTTTATTGATTTTGCTTCCCGTAGTCCAGATGATTCAGATGAACGGGCCTTAGTAGTACGCATTCGATCAGTTTCTAATCTTACTTCTTGTGGTTCAAGAGAACGGGTTTCAGCGGCATATACTCGAAGATTTTCCGGTCTCAATGCTCGTTGCTCGTCTGATTCTGAGGTTAGTAATGCTCTTTTCTTCCGTGCTTGATGTGTAGGTCGACCAATTGCTTGTCATTAAATTTGAATAATTTTCAGTGGCGCCATTTATCGAAAATTAATCACACCAACTTAGAAACCTCCGTCGACTCATGCGCAACAACTTTGTTAACGAATGCACAGTTTACGATTTAATTCATTTTCAGTAATTTTCAGTGGCGCCACCTATCGGATGTTGGTCATAGCAACTTAGAAACCGTCGGCTCATGCGCAACAACTTTGCTAAAGATTATAACATGATCAAATGCACAGTTTACGATTAAATTGATTTTGAGTTATTTCCAGTGGCGCCAGCTGTCGCAAATTAGTCTTACCAACTTAGAAAGCCAAGGCTCATGCGCAACAACTTTGCTAAAAATGCATAGTTTAAGATTCTATAAGATACATACAAACAAACATTCATTTTTCTATATGTATATAGATTTATTTATATACAATAAAAATATTTAAACTATCAAGTTGAGCTTTAATAAAATCATCGCTGAATAAAATTATAAAGTCTAAGAATACATACTTAAAATGTATAACGACCTGTCCTAGCAGCACATCATTTATTGTGAAATAAAAAGGAAGATATTGTAATGTAATGTACACTCAATTGAATCGAAACCCTTGAGACTTAATCATTATTTATTAATTTGGACTATTGATTATTTTTTATGCATGCACATGAACAATAAAATACCCAATGACTATTTGAGTTATATTTTTTAATTTACAAAATTATTCTAGATTTTCAAAAAACTCCATCCGGAAAACCACTTGTTTATAGTGTGATATGTATTCTTGATATTTTTGAAAAATTATCACAAAATTTTAAAATGACGCCTGATTCATTCCAGAAAATTGATCTTTTCGGAGGCAGTTTTCTTGAATACCACGATTATTTGATATATGTATACTACTATTAGGGTAGTGAAGTAAACACAATTGAGAACCGTTGAACAAGAAGCCAAAGTCAATACCGTCATGAAAGCCTCTCGTAATACTTTGATCCATAACCGCAAAAATATCTCAAGCGACAACAACGAAATTTTACAGGGGAAGGTTTTATTATTTATTTCGAGTGCAAATTAAGTTAGAAAGTTAAATTTTTTTTGTTATAACTTCATAAATGTACAGAGTGTGACCCTGAAATTTTTATAGATGAAGCAAATGATGCCAATGAATTTATTTATTACAAAAAGCGATATATGAATAATATGTCGCTTGAGATATTTTTGCGGTTATGGCACGACTTTGCGGTATTGGTGTCAAGAGTGGATTATCACAAACTTAAGAACTATTTTAAACATAAATTAAATCAAGTTATAGCTTTGACGAACTCTTACGTTCACTGTAAGAAGATTATTTTATCAGAAACTTCCAGATCATATTCCAGACATTTTTTCCTTTTTTTTTTTTGGCGAATCGGTTAATTGCATGTGTTATTTGTGTAGGCGCTGTTACATTTTGTGGGTTGTGGCGAATCGGAAGACAGTGCTTTTTGACAATAGAAAGTGCTTGCCTTTATGGTAGATCAAATATGTATCTCTAATCATTTTGCATAAGTTTATTAATATCAAGTTTATTAATATCATTGATTGTGCATCTCTAGTTAAGTTCTTTCTTGTTCTATTTTTAATTTTATTGTCGTCCTCTTAGTACTTTTCTTGTTTTTCGTGCCACCATTGCGGATAGGCATAATGAACTAATAATGTCACCTGTAGGAACTCCAAGACTTTGTGACTTAAGTAGTATTATAAGAAGAACATGAATCTTAATTTTCGATAAGCGGATATTAATAAGGATGCGAAGTCGTGACTTATGGAGAACTTTTTTACTTATCTGTTAATTATAAAGGGTCCGCCAAATAACTTTTTCTTTTGAAAATGCTTTAAAAAAAACTACTGAATATTTTCTCAAATTTCTTTTTTTATTTGAAAGTACAATCCTTCCGGTTAATAATGGAAAAAAATTTCATTCAAATGGCTGCCTCGGCTGGCCATGCAGTAGCCTACACGATCGGTCCAATTTTTAAGCACATTATCGATTGTGTGCAGCTGTATTTCACCAATGACTTCACGAATATTGTCCTTTAAAGCGTCAATTGTCTCTGGCTTGTCGGCGTAACACTTATCTTTGACGGCACCCCATAAATAATAGTCCAACGGTGTCAAATCGCAGCTCCGAGGTGGCCAAACGACATCAGCTCTGCGGCTGATAATGCGATCTTCAAAAACAGGGCGCAAAACATCGAGTGTAGCTTCGGTTCGGCACGTAGCGCCGTCCTGTTGAAACCAAATGTTGCCAATATCCTCCTCTTCAATTTTTGTGAACAAAAATTCGTTCAACATGTCCCGATAACGATCGCCATTGACTGTAACGGCCACTCCTTGCTCATTTTCGAAGAAAAATGGCCCAATTATGCCTCTGGACTAAAATCCGCACCAAACAGTGACTCGTTTTGGGTGCGTCGGCTTTTCAATGTCTGCGTGCGGGTTTTCTGTGCCCCAATCTGAAAAGATGATTTTTTTTTTGATAAAATCGGCATCTTCTGTAAGTCGATCGCAGGCCCACTTAGCGAAGCGAAAACGCATTGGATGGTCAATTGGCTTCAACTCCTGAACCAATTGGACTTTGTATGGCGTCATACCAAGGTCTTTATGCAAAATTCATCTCAATGATGTCTCCGAAATGTTCAATTGTTGAGAACGACGGTGAATTGATGTTGATGGCGCTTCACGCACACTTTCTGCCACAACAGCAATATTCTCGGGTGTACGCACTGTTTTTGGCTTTTCAAGCTTTGGTTTATGGATGAGGATGCCAGTTTCTTTCACTTTTTTCACAAGATAACGAACATACGGAGCTGACGGTGCTTCTCTTCTTCCAAAATTCGTACGCAATTTTCGCACACATTCTGCAACATTACCATGAATTTCAAAATAATGTCGCAATATTTTCCAGCGTTGTTCAAGCGTATACACAACCATATTCATTCAGCGGAAGGATAAAACTAATTATCTGTCAAATCAGACATGAGCTAAGTGTTACCATTCACGAAATAAGCACTAGTTGAAAAAAAACGTTAGATGGCGGACCCGATATATGTACATGTCGACAATAACTGGTTTTAACAATAAAAAGTGACATGTTACCCTGGTTACGAATTCTGCTATAACATATATAAACATTTGAAATTCTGAAACAATTTGGGCGCCATAATCTTAAAATTTAGGGATGTAAAATTAACACAGACGGTTAAGCTAAAATAATGAAGCATTTTCAAAAAATGGAAAAAGAAAATCATAAAAAATGTTATAAGAATAGAAAAACTAAACCTAACCGCCTTTGAAATCTGCAAAGCAAAGCAAACTTGAAAGATAATCACAACAACAATAGGTATTCCAGATGGGCGATATGTGCAACGAATCTCACTCATTTTGAAATTTTGCCTTTATCAAGTTTTGATAAGACCCGGTCGGTCGGATAAACACGGCACTGTCTATTCTAGAACTGTTTTTGGTTTAAACCAAATAAGAAGCATGTTAACTTTCTATTACAAACGTGAATTTCATTTGCACTTCGAAAATAAACTAGAAAAAATATATCTTCAAGATATTATGAATTTATTTTTAATGTCTCAATTTGACTGTTTTAAGTATTAATTAAAAACAATGTATTAAACTAAATATTACTGATAGTTTTTGATTTGAAGTTGTTATATGACTGCTGCACAACAATTTTTACTGATAAATACACCCTGCTTTCTTTTAAATATATTATTTATGGTATTTAAAATAAAAATGAAGTGATTAATATAAACTTTTTTCCAGCTTTGTATAAGATTTTTTTTTATTATTCTAGTGGTTATATCTTATTTCCACTTGAGCGCCATTACTGACAGCCTAACTCTTCAATTGTGTGCTAAATGAGGTTATTATCGCTTAAATTCATAACATATTTTATTTTTAAAAATTATAGAACAGTGGTTTATAGAAGTATTCTTAAAGCTACAATAATAACAATAATGATTGTTTTCAATTTGATTAATATTATTTAATTAACTATTGTAACCTAAAAATGCAATAGCTGTTATGTAAACAATATTAACCCTTAAAAGGATTTAACCGTTAAACTGCTGAAAACTTGAAAACTTAATTTTGATTATGTGACATTTGATTTATTTATTTATTAATTACTATACAATTACACTGATACTTTAAATTAAATAAAATTTTGATTGATCAAATGAAATTTAATCAAAATTTCGACTTGCTCTCTTGCATTCTTCTGGCAAAAACTTTGAGTGCATAGAATATTGCCATGAAAAGATTCTCAAAAATCTACCTACCACTCGTGGATAAAACTAATTACACAACATGAGTAGCGTGAGAAGCATGGTTGTAATTCTGACTTAAGGGTTTTAATGACCAATTAAAAGAAATTTAATCAAAATTCCTTGATATTGATCTACCTTTTG
Organism: Sarcophaga variegata; assembly: GCA_932273835.1. Taxonomy (NCBI): domain Eukaryota; kingdom Metazoa; phylum Arthropoda; class Insecta; order Diptera; family Sarcophagidae; genus Sarcophaga; species Sarcophaga variegata. The sequence continues at coordinate 48,122,099 of OW026360.1, read as the reverse complement.
GTATATGTTTTCACTTGATATTCAATTAACAATGCAAATTTTAAAAATTAGTATTTGCTTTCCTCTCAATCATATATCATTTCCCGTTTATGTATTCTATATTCTAATTTTAAATCCGTTTTGGAGATACAGTGGAAACTCTGTAGGGTGGAATTAAATCTATCCAAAAAAGAAGTCATAACAATGTATCAAGCGTTGAAGTTTTTCGGTATCACCTTGACATTTCACAAACCATGTTAGATTACATGTTTATTTAAATCTACTATACATACTTAGTTGTTCTTACTATTTAAAGAGCTAAACTTCACATCATCGGTTGAGACGTCTGATATTTTTTGAAATGTTGATACTTGTTCAGTTACCAGTCTCGTGGTAATCATTTTGGTATCAGGTTATCAGAAAGATGTTAAAACTTAATTCAGCTCTGCGTTCTGACCACTGAAAGGCTTATTCAATTTTGAGTGTTTTCTAGCTACCAAGCGTAAATCCAGTCTTGCAAAAGCAGTTATTGTTTGAGAGAACAAAGTATGCAGTTTAAGCTAGTTGAGTTGCCCAATGAATCTCAGAAAATTTATCTAAAAATAAAATAAAACTACAGTAATCCCTCGATTTAAGTCGCGAAGGATAACCGTAAGCAAATGCGGATCAACTTGACTTTAGACGAGTCTTTATCGTGATCGAATACCAATAGTTTGGTTGTATTGTGCGTGAAATGGTGATGCTGATAAAAATATCGAAAGTAGAATTAGAAAGACTTGGAGCATTTACTACACTGCAAAAAGTATGGGGCAATAATGTGTACTGCATTAGAACGAAAAATACAGTCATCTTTAGACGGCATGTCTTTTCACTCATCCCATATAAGTTAGTTTTATATGCACGGCAGGCCTGAGAAGGGTTTTCATGGCAATTCGTTTATTCTCAAACCTTTTCCTAGAAGATTGCTGGAGGTCACTAAAAGAAATATAAAATATTTGATTTAATTAAATCTTAGAACTTAGAACTCTTGAGTTCTTGTCCGGCAAGCCGACATTCTACTCACTAGATATGTAGTCAAAAAAAAAAAATATATATATATATATGTATATGCAAATATTATATAATTATAATGGACTGAACTAGAACGGTCCAATATTGTTACAAGAATCAAAACAAAGTGAACACGACAAAAAATAGCAAGACGACCAACACAAAAACAAAACACTCACATCATGCCATACAAAAAATAGCCCAAACAACAACATAGGAATGTACAAAGGGGATAACAAAACAAATATCAAAAATAAAAGAAGTAGGGAGTAGTTATTTGTCAAAAGTGTGACGTTAAACACAGTGAAAACTGAAAGTGCGATTTTGTTCATTAGTAGTGTTATTAACAAAAGTGTGTTGTGGTTTATGAAGTCACCGTAGTCTAATGGTAGTATAGTGCCTTATTGATATTAGTCCGTAGTCTAAACCCCAGTTTAGACATCTCGAACAAAGTATATTTCTTTGGCGACTTTCCCTTAGCAGCCTTCTGGCAAAAAACTTAGAGAGTTAATAAAGATGTCCTTAACCCTTTCATGCCCGATGTTGCCTATAGGCAACATTGTACATTTTTGTTCATAAATTCCGTAATTTTTATTTTTTTTTAAAGATTTTTTTGTGCAAACAAGCTTGGTTCAAAACGTGTAAAACCAGAATACGTTGGACTCTGAATTTAATATCACTTCATATTTAGGCCATGACTAACAAACACATGTCCTTAAAAAACTTTTAGCTCTGGCCCAAAAAATTCGGGCATGAAAGGGTTAAAAGTTTCTCAAAAATCTGTCGTTCGGGGTAAACTTTAATCCTTAAGCATTAGCAGGAATATGCACACAAACGCAAACATACATTCCACAGAGCAGTACGGCAATCGATAGGCCAAAAACTATTTAAAGGTGTGCCACCATATTATATGAAATAAAGGGGAACCGAAAAATAAAGGTACACAATCTTAATAGAAGAGAGAGTTGGAAACTACTTATAGGTAGCCTATGTACGTTGTTATTATTATACGCTATAATCAAAATAAATTTCTTTTAATAAGTTTTTACGTTTTAAAAAATCGTGTAATTTATTGCTAGCAAGGGCATCAATATCAAAGTTATAGTTGTACCTAAAATTATTCTTAACACTGTAATCAAGTGGTTGGTTAAGTGAAATTTTAATGAAAATGTGTTTCTAATTTTTTTCTTTGCAATGTCACAATGTATGTATGTATGTACATGGAAAAAGTAGCGCAAAGTGTTCATACTTTGTGCTCCTATGTCTTGGTCGTATCTTTTTTGTAACCTTCAATTATAATTCCTGACTCACTTATGGCTTTTCGTCGATTAATTGTTTAGACCACTGTATCCGTATAATAATATCGCACAAGAAATCTATGTATGTATGTATATACTATACATATACATGTATATTTAAAATCTACTATTAAATCTTGCATGTTACATTTGTGTTTGAGTACGCTTGTTGCACTTAAACTACATTTTTGAGTGTTGTGTTCATCCATTTGTTGCCAGTTTACTTGTAAACTACATATGAGTGTTTTAAAGTGTTTTATAAAGTAATACTGCGGTTGTATATGTATTTCCCTGTATTACAGTAAAACTAGCTTAAAACGAACATAAAGATTGTTTGTTATTAGTTCGTAGTAAGCGCAGTGACATGTAAAACGATAACAGCTTTAATCCATTTTGATTTTATTTACTCACATGCATTTATTATTATTCATATATAAGATTATTTACAAATGCACATGAGTTCAATTATTTCTTTGAAATAAAAATCCAATATTCTGATATTGAATTTCTTTTATTCTTCGACATTTTGATTATTTTTTTTTTGATTAATGTGTCACTTTTTTCGTTTGTTATATAATAAACTGTCATGCCATGTAGTAAAATTATACCAAAAATACGAACAATTACACGGTGCGACAGTGAAAATACACCCGAGTAATTACATAGTTTAAGTTGTTCACTCGTCCAATTCAGACCAAAAGAAATTGTTAATCATCAAACTATTGTGCTGGCCGTTGACAGTGATGGCCTGGCCAATGTCGGTCACAAACAAATATGGACTGAACATATCAGCAGCCCAAAATCTACACCATTTTCTTTTTCGGGTGCCCTTTAATATTGTGTGACTTGGTATAGTCCTAAATTTGATAATTTTGTTTGTAGCCATTCAGTAGAACGTAGTTGGATTATGTCAGTATCTTTTAGTCTAGACTGTAATTGATAGCTAAGATGATCTTTGCGATAACCACTTTTTTACTTTAAAAAAATCGGATAGATTTTATTTGCTAAGTTTTTGACGTTATTTTCTCAATTTTTTTGTTTTATAAGTAAAATTATTTGTTTATACCTTCAAATTTGTATGTCTTTGAAATATGCTTTTCAATTACAAGTTTAAAATAAGTGGTATCATGCAGTATTTTTGCTTAACTGTGTATAAAAGGTCAATTATGAATGGCAATCTAAACCAAGTTAAGCTGTCAAAAATGCTATAAATTCGTATTTTAAAACTTTGTTGGTCAAAAATGCTTTTTGACTTTATAATAAATAAAAAAAAGTAAAACTTCAAAAAAAAAACTTACAAAATCTGTTCGAAAAAGCAATCAGTAAGACAAGGTTTATTTATTTTTATTCTCTTTATTTGAAATTAAAATATTTTAGTTATAAATTCATTAAGAAAAAGTAAATCAAACAAAAATTAATACAAAAAAGGAAATATTTAAAAATTGTATGCATAAAGATATTGGATATTTTGTGTTTTAAAGTATGAATAAAAATTTTGTTTGTGGAAATTTTTTTAAAATATGTTTTTTGGCTACAAATGCCTCTTGCATATGTTTGGTATAAAACTCAACTATGTAACTTACAAAATTTTCATTTTCGCGAATGGCATGTATATCTTTAATTTGCTGGATAGTAAGCGATAAACCCATTACCTCGGCTAATGCAATAATATTAGCACTTGCGATATCTTTATCCAAATCCGAAGATTTGAAATTCTTTATCATAACAGTGTTGCTTACGTTTGTTTTAGCAAAAATGTCTTGCTTTTCATTTGATGTTGATTGTTCTTTAATGGCACTGGCGCCATCTTCAATATCATCGTCACTGCTATTTTTTTCATTATCAGTTGGTATTTCTTTATTGATGTTTGATGGCAATTCCTTACTGGGAACGTTTTCATTTTTATTATTGTTTCCACCTTTTCCTTTATTCGCTTGTTTCTTATTATTATTAAACTTATTGTTTTTGTTTGGCTGCTGTTTCTTATTGTTTTCGTTCATAGGCTTGTTGCTTTCCAGCTTGTTTTGAGCTTCATTGCTAAAGTTTGAAGCATTTTTGGTGTTGCTCGTTAAATATTCACTAAATACTTCAAGCGTTTCTATACGATCTGTTAATTGCTTTACAATATCCTCCTTTACTTGTAGGGCATCTTTTAACGTTTTGATCTTCCCTTCGAGCTCCTGAACAGTTTGTCTCGCGGCGTTGTTAGAAGTGTTAAGGAATGCATTAATTCTCTCGTATTCGTTGAGTTTAGTACAAAGTTCAATATTTTTTTCCCGATCTTTTTCCGATAGAGGGGTATCCGCAAATCCCAAATGCATTTTATATAGCATTGGTTTATAAGCTTCACAATGCATGCATTCCGCAGATCTAATTAAAATACAACAATGATGTATGACTTGATAAAGATATTTTTGATTATGCTTTGGCATCTTACTTACTTTCCGTGATTACCGATAATACAAGGAAAATGATATAAGTGGCCACAACTGGTTCCGAATATATCGTCTTCATTGTTTAATGGCACATTACAAGTTGCACAGCAAATTCCGTACTGCTTCGACATCTTGCTCAAGTCTTTAAAATAACAACCGTTCTTTGCGAAAATTTGATCTGCACTGCAAGTTTGAATAAAGAAATTATCAAAACGTTTCAGCCACAATGAATTGAGTGGGAAACTCCCTGTTTAAAATTTAAAAGATAAGCAAATGCAGTGTTGCCACTCCGAAAAAGTCATATACATATTATAAGTGTGACCAGATTAATTAATTAAATTTTGCTTTACGAGAGCTTATCTGGTCACATTTCATATTATTTATAGAACCGAGTAACCACATACGAGTTGCACATACATATGTATGCATGTATTATCACCGATTGTTTACAACTATATACATGCAAGTTCGTTGTATGTGGAATGCTAAATTTTTGCTGATGTTTGATAATGACACACTCACACGTATATAGATGTTTAATATATGTATGTTTGAAGAAAGAATTGAATTATTTTGAAATTGTTTACATTGAAGATTTTATATTTGGGTTGACAAAGATTTTATTTAAGTGATTTAATATTTTCTTCAAGAAATAATTACATACATATACGAAATTACTTTATTTAACAACAATAATAGAACAAATGAGTTTTTTTGTTTGTTGAGAAATAAGCCTTATAAAATACCTTTCATAAAATGTTTCTAAATTGAAAGTAAAATCCGTTCTTTCTGTACTTTCTTAATTTTTTTGTATTCAGTTCTGCACAAGAAATATTTATTTATTTATTTATTAATATATCCTGGTTCTGCACATGCAATGTTGATTTTGACAAATTTTATACAGTTTTATTTAATGCAGGGCCAAGATGTATTAATTGATTTGGGTTCAAACTTAGCTGTGGGAGAATTTTTATTGGTTGGGTATTAAGGGATGTCATAAGCATTTTTAAGGCTATACATATGATTCTTAATATAATTTTACGATGTAGATTCCGGGACAATTTAAATAAATTGAAACTTGCATAAATCTTCAGTTAAACACATTAAAAAACAAAGAATCTTATTAGACGTAAGGCCACGATTCAAACTCCAGGTCAGACACTAAAACGCAAATATGAAAAAATATTTCTTTGGCGACTACCTCTCAGCAGATTTCCGGCAAAAACACTGAGAGTAAATAAAATTGGCTTGAAAAGTTTCTCAAAAATCTGTCGTTCGCAGTCGACTTTATACTATAGGTCTCGCCACTCATGTATAAAATTAACACACACAACATGAGTGGTGTGAGAAGCTATGTCGTAATCCTGACTAAAGGGTTGTAATGGCCAATTATGTATGTATATGTGTATGTAAGATGACATCTGTAGTATTCCTCTTTATGAAGTCCAATTTTAGACATAAGTTCTACCAATCGAACTTCTATAATTTGAACTTCTATGACTTGAACATGGCATATTCATAAGAGGTAACCGCAAGAATACAACAAGTACAACAATGCAAAAACAACAGGCATTTTGTTTTTGTTAAAGAGTACACGGAATGTCAAAAACAGCTTCATAACTGACTGACGAATAACAATAGAAAGAGAAATGTTAAAAAATGTTTAAAAATGGTTACAAAACACTAAAAAAACAACAAAATTTTGACATTCTAAGACTCGTCAGCTGTTGAATTACTCCTACCTGATATAAATATGCCATGGACTTGAAGTTTCTATAAATTGAAACACATGTCGTGGCAACGGCATCTAGATCATTTGTTAATTTACTTCCCAAAGTTGAAGTTTCTATAAGTTGAAGTTTTTTTCTGGATAATGGTGATTCAATTTATAGAAGTTCAACTGTAGTTCTAACTTCATTGTACTGCACTGTGGTTATTTATTCGAATGGGAATAAAAGAAAGTTTATAACTCTCAAATGTCGTTTCCTTAGTTAGAGTTGTCTGGGCATAATTTGCTCCTTACTTAAAGTAGAATACAAATTCCAATATTGCTATAGTTGTAATGATAACGTGTTATTTTTCAATAAAGTTGTGATTTAGACAACTAAGTTTTTGTGACAGCGGTGTTTTTTTTAGCAGGTTCAAAAATCGTCAAATGCATTTTATCAATCCAACATCAAACGTTGTTAATCCGAAAAAGTTGAAAAGTCAAGGCACAACGAATGACACAGATTGTATGTGAACCAGATTTAACTGTGGGTGAGATTGATAATTTGAGATAAAAGATATAAGAAGATGGAAACAACGACAGGTGAAACCATAATGCCATCGCGCATATTTGTTTTGTTTTTATGCAGCAGCCTTACTTAATATGCATCAGGCATGAGAAGAAGGTGTAGGTAAACGAGCAAACTTTGTTGAAGCAAACAATGTCCTTTCTTACCTACAGACAGAACTGAAGAAGCATTAGATGTGTAATCTAAACGTTTTCAGTAAGTGAAAAGTGTAATAACTTAGTCGATGTAATTATTTTAAATTTTTAAAAACTCTGCGTGTAATTTATTTTTGTATAGATATTCCTTTCAGTTGGACAAAAACTTCTAATAATAAAGGCCACATAAATTTGCCCAATTTCTCAATTTTGCAATTTTTAACGTTTTTATGAAAACACGTAATTTATTTCTTAATTGCAACCAGACTTTAATTTTTTATTTTAAATCTAATCAGTATATTTTGTCTTTTTAATGAATTTACAGCGATTGGAATTCGACCGTGAAGGACTAACGAAATTAAAAAAGGCAGTCAAAGCCATACACAATTCAGGAAATAGTAAGTTTTTCTAACAAATTTTTTAAAAAATAAATCAATGTATGTTTTATTATTTAAAAATACAGTCATCATGTACATGAAATAATTGAAGTAATTAGAAATACTATTTTTTTTCCTTTAATATCATATTGTTTTTCTTTATTGTAGCACATGTTGACAACGAAATGTTTTTAGTCAGAGCTTTAGAACGTTTGGGTGGTAAGGTAATAGACCAAGATGAACCAGATATTGGTGCTGCATTCCTGAAATTTTCTGTAGTAACAAAAGAGTTAAGCGCATTAATGAAAACATTGGTAAGATCGTTTTAACAAGTTCGTACATACAAATGATGGCTGCTTATTTATTTAATTATTAATTAATTAGAATACAATTACAAATTGTATTATAATTATTACGAGCTAAGTAACTTAGAACTTAACCTTTTTTTATTTTTTGAATGCAACTCAACGAGCGTCAGATTTCAGAATCAATTATTTTTAACTGTAATGTTCACAAACGTGAATAATTGTTAAGAGATATATTTTATATACAAAACATTAGATTCCTTAATACAGTAGGAATTCGAAACAAAAAAACTTAAAATCTAATCTAAGCAGTAACAGAAATATTTACAAGAGTTAAAAAATCTATTGATATAAAAGCATGCGTTTATCTTTTATTACAGATGCAAAATATTAATAATATTGTTATGTTTCCCGTTGATACGATGTTGAAAAGTGAACTGCGGGGTGTGAAGGGCGAAATGAAACGACCATTTGATAAGGCAGCCAAAGACTATGAAGCGAAGTTTATCAAAATCGAAAAAGAGAAGAAAGCTCAAGCCAAAGAAGCCGGTATGGTAAGAACGGAAATAGATGCTGCCGTTGTTGCTGATGAAATGGAAAAAGAAAGGCGACTTTATCAACTACAAACGTGTGAGGTAAATTAGAAGTCTACCAATTCGCGAGCGATGAATGAATTGTTAATAAAATATATTTTATAGTTTTGACAAGAAGGTGTAAGATATGATGAAAAGAAATCCATTAATTTTATATGAAATTGAAGGCTTTGTTTAGGAACATTTTATTCAATAACTTGTTGCCATCGTGAATATATTGTAATTCTATTCTTTCTGACCTCTAATGTGTGAAAACTTGAAAAATATTTTTACAAAAGCTTGCTGATGGTTTCTACCGTAGATTAGAGTAGAACATCTGTCGAACTTTGTCACCAAGACTTATTTTATCCGTATTTTTAGATTTTACAACAGTATATAAGTTAACACACTTCTTTAAACAAAAGACAACAATATTTTCTGCCATAATTTGTTTTATATTCATATTGAGTGCAAAAAATTATTAATGAAATCAATTTTTCAAAATATACAAAAATGGAGGTTATTTCGGAGAATCTTTATTTGGTTTGGTTTTGTTTTACATCTTTGTCATTTATTATCGTATTTCTCTTTGTGAGCACTGTGTTTTTATTATATTTATTAAGAATATCTATAAACGTATGATTTTAAATTGTTTATTTTTTCGTTTTTTTTTGTGTGTTTCTCTTTAGTATTTACTGAAATATAAGGAAATCAAAACAAAAACTGGCATCGAGTTACTGCAGCATTTCATAGAATATTATCACGCGTTGAATAAGTAAGTATTCCTTATAATCGAGCTATTATATGACAATTGGTATGTTAATTCGAATGAAGATAATTACAAATATGACAATATCGTCTAAATACACTACACAAACAATATAATATTGACATCAGACATGTTTTGCATATAAATTCGAATACGGCAATTAGTGTGTAGTATCAAACTAATTCTGTTTCTCAGTTTGTTAATGTAATCACAATTTAAATTCGTATCGATAAGTTTATTGAAACGTACAGATTAGTTGATTTTTTTAAGTTTAAATCTGAAGAGTATGATTATTTTTGATGACAATGTCTTATTTTGACATTTATGAAGTGCTTGAAAATACTTATTTGTATTTCGCTTATTTCAGCTACTTTAAGGATGGCCTACAGACAATTGAACATTTTGGAACATACATTGGTGATTTGAGTGATAAATTACATAAAATTAAACAGCGACAAGATGAAGATCGCCGCAGTCTGTTGGAGTTGCGAACATTGTTGAGGAGTACACCAGATTTTGATCGTGTTGAAAATGTGCCTACAGATAAGGGAGGAGGAGGTACTGGTTATTCGTTACATCAATTGCAGGGTGATAAACATCACGGGGTAACACGTTCTGGACATTTGCTTAAGAAAAGTGAAGGCAAAGTGCGTAGAGTATGGCAGAAACGACGTTGTCGTGTTACTGGTGATGGATTTCTTGATATCTGTCACGCGGATGAAGCGAAACCCCCTACAAGAGTGAATTTATTAACATGCCAGATTAAACCAGTGCCAGATGATAAGCGGGGCTTCGATCTAATCAGTTGTAAGTAATAATAAGTCATAACTAAATCCAAATATATAGATGAAATGATTGAAAAATTTTCAGATAATCGTCCATATCATTTTCAAGCCGAAGATGAAGCCGATCAAAAAGCCTGGATGGCTGTTTTGGTTAATTGTAAAGAAAAAGCCTTAGCTAAAGCATTCCAGCATGCAAATCCCCAAATGAGTCCTAGTTTAGTTGAGCTACAAAAGACTGTTATAAGGTAAGATTAAAAATGTGATCGTAAATGTATTCATCGTTTCGAAAACCTTACTAAATTTCGAATCTTGCTTACACATATGGTTGTTGCTGTTGACGGTTTTCGCACATTTCATGAATTTTCCAATCGGTGACTCGGTAGATAATTTTTGATTGTAAATAAACGCATAGTCTTAAACGACGATTATGTTACTATGACCAAAACCTTTATCCAAAATAATCATCCTTTAAACCAAGAATATTTGAAACTAATAGTCGACAGTTCTCGACATTATTGCAATTGGTTTTAACTAAGTTGTAGTTTTCTTTTGCCTGTTTCTTTTCGTTCTTTTTCTTTTCCTCTTAATCATTGCAAGTTCGTATACATACATTGACTTAATAAATAATAGGGGCTTGAAAGATTACTCTGCAATTTTACATTGAAAGCAAGCGAAGGTGCTGATTAAAGACTTTCTTCTTCCTGTAGCCTTTAGTAGATCCACTTACTACAACAATTTGGTGAAATGTTTTATGAACATTTCTCATTCACTTGAGCCCTGGCAATCAATATGAAACGAAATATTCTGACTATTAAAAAATTTAAATATTTAGTTGATAGTGCTTTCTTCATTCACTACATTCGATTGCCTAATTTTATTTTCTTTTTTTAAAACGGTGAATAAAATAAGTATAATTGAGTTTAATAAATATTTCTGGAAAACGTATTTTGTTTTGTTTTTAATATGTTTAGATACGTCCAAATGTTGCCCGGCAACGATCAATGTTGCGATTGTGGTTCTCGCAACGATGTAACATGGACAAGTCTAAATTTTGGTATACTTGTTTGTATACAATGTTCAGGGGTACATCGAGATCTTGGCGTGCACCATTCTCGTATACAAAGTTTAACGTTAGATAATCTAACAACTGCCAATTTGTTGATAGCTCGTGCCATGGGTAATCATACCTTAAATGAGATTATGGAAGCAACTTTGGGAAAAGGAAAGTTAACACCTGACAGTACAATGTAAGTTGTGTTATTTATTTGAAAATTTAGGGAATAAAAAATTTTACTTCTTGCACTATATGCATATGAAGGGAACAACGTTATGATTTTATAAGAGCTAAATATGTGGCGAAACGTTATGTTATGCGCACATGTGTGGATGAAAACGATTTACGCTGTGACCTGGAACAGGCTGTGGTTAATGCCGACATGAGTCAGCTCCTACAAGTGTGGGCTGAGGGTGCTGATCTCACATGTTGTTTACCTTCTTGGGATGATGGTGAAACTGCATTACACTTGGCAGTGCTACGCGAACAAGGTTCTACGCTACATATTGTTGATTTTCTCATACAAAATATGCCACCCAAAGGTCTTAATAAGGCCACCAATCCACCAAGTATATTAAATGTTACCGGTAAAAATACTGCTTTACATTTATGTGCTCTACACGATAAACGTGAATGTATTAAACTCTTGTTACGTTCCGGTGCTGACTATGAACTACGTAATTCACAAAATAAAACTCCTCTGGATATAGCCAAAGAAATGGGCCATACTGTGTGTAAAGAATTAGTAAGTTTTTAAATATATTTACAAATTATAATTTAAATCTTTAATAGACGATTCTGCTATTTGACAGATTGAATGTGCCATGAGAAGAGAGAAAAGCGCTTTTGATCACATCAATACTGATTGGAATCTACCAAATGAAGATGGTTCTACAGATTTTTCAGATGACGATACTGTCATTGACGAACGTGTAAGTAAAATGTATCTGTTATTAGAAAATTTTATAAATGAAATTTTAAATTCATTATATATTTTAACAAAATTATTGCTTTTTGAGATCGAACATTAATTGAATTTCAGTTTTTATTTATTTTAAATCATATAAAATTAAATATTATAATAGTATTAAACAAAATAATCTAATAATAATAGGTTAGGTTAGGTTATACGAGTTGGATTCCACTGTTTTAGCTTTCAGCAATAGGCCATTGTAGAAGGTGCATTGTGAAAAAAACCCTTCAGAAAAAAAATAACAAAATATGAAATGAAAATAGTCAGATGCAGAAAGAGAAAAAGTGAAGAAAGGAAAAGAAGAGAAAAGTGACAAAACAAAGAATAAGGAAAAAAGGAGGAGAGAAAAACAAAGATAACATAATCTCCGATAAATAAAAAATACCATGCTATAGATATCTTCCTCGCCAGTCAATCCCGTTTACGAACTCGTGACATAAAATATGATTCACTGTTAATTCTACTACTTCACATACATAAATACTAGCCATGTTTAGGACTTGTTTTGTACCAGTAGGATTGAGCCCTTGCAATCCCACAGTTCGATCTACATCTCCATGCACGGTAGGTGAGGAAATCGAACCTTTCTTCAATAATTATAAAGAAGAAACTTATCTATTGGTGGTTTCATTGATCTCTCTTCTGCCGTTACTTGTAAGACTGATGCTCACGTTGTCAGTTCAGCTGCAATCTTATTGTTGCCAGTATTGTTGCAATGATTAGGTACCCAGCATAATCCGATTCGTTACTCCGACATAAAGTCGCTTAGCATCCTTTTACACTCTCAGACCAGATGTGACCTCAAAGCATTCAGTGCTGCCTAATCAATCAACATATATTGTTAAAATAATACTATTAAATCATAAGTTCAAATAATTAATTTAAAAACTGTTTCTAAATGGTTCTATACCGATACCATAAATATTTAAATATTTTTACATAATTTATTGTTAGATAACTGTTAAGGATCAAAGTTAATTTTCCAAATTTTTTAAACAAATTAAATTAAATTTTCTATATGCATGTGCCCTATATTTTTATTTATTTTATTATTTGTAGAAACGTTCTCGCCCGCCCAGTTTTGCTGGTGGGGATTCGCCCGTTTTACGTTCACGTTCCTCAACTTGTGATTCAATACAGAGTAGTTCTAGTCCTATAGCCAACTGTCCAAGCCGCCAGTTTACAATGCCTATGTATCAGCAATCTGCTGGAACATCACCGAAACAACAAATGTCTCTTGGTCAATATTTAGGTAGTGCTGGGAACATTAATACAGGTGGCACAAATAGTGCCATGGCTGGCGGTGGTGGTTCCAGTCCCAGTTCAGCATCTAGCCAAAGTGGTCGTATAGGCTCAAGGAGCAATACCGATTTTGTTGGTGGGGCTAGAAAGTCAACGTCAACAGGTTAATTATTTACTTTTCAATTATCAATCGAGAGTGTTAAATTTCTATTTCCAAAATAATTACAGCCAATATGAATTCATTAAAAAAACGTACAGCTCCAGCACCGCCTCCAGGCACTAGTTCTGCAACATCAACATTCTATGGCACACTTCCACATGCCCCGAGACATTCAAAAAATTTCGACGCAAGTGATATACGAACGCACAATCATAAAAATCAGTCTATGGATGCCTCGTATGGCACTTTACCACATTTACGTTCCGTCGACAGTAGTCCGCGTATTATAGGTCACAATAGTTCAGCATCGCATGGTGGCGGTTTCTATGATCGCTTTGACAAAATCGTTTCACAAGATCCAAACGGTGGACCTCCAACAAACCATCATATTCTACCAGCCATGACTACATTTGGTCATAAACGTTCGCCCAGCGGTGAATCATTAAATCGCAGTTTACATCTGGCTGGTGCAAAATTAGTATTGCCACCGGCAGGTGAAATACCAACATTAAAACATGTTGATAAATCCGCATTAACACGTCCAAAAATACCACCTCCAGGGCCACCGTCATCAGGTATTGATACGATATATTGAAATATTGAAAATATTATGTATTCATTTTATCCTTAAATGGTGATTGTGTTATCAAAATTCAGAAGTCATTTATAATGTTTGGACATCTTTTTAATTCCTTTAACTGATTTTAATTGCTAATATAGCGCATTTATTGATTACATTTTATTAATTGTTTAATTTAAGAACGTGAAATATCAAATGGCCAATCAAACGAAAGTATTAGTTCCATAGATGAGGGTCCTATTGCGCCACCGCGTAAGGTAAGCCAAACACACAAGATCAATTTAATTTTTAATCGAAAGGTAAAGGCTTAAAATATTTTCCATAAATTCTAAATCAGATTTTATATTGTAGGCACTCGTATTTTGAATATTTTTTTCTATTTCAAAAAAAAGATTTTTTTAAATGTTCTTTCCAGCGCAAACATAACAGGTTAATGAAAATATCACAACCAAGTGAAGAAACGGTAAAAATATCGCTGTTTTGTTAGCAACTTGTTGTGTTGTTTTGTTTTGTTTGTCTATTGTTTAATTTTAAACTTTTTTGTTTTTACTAAAAGGCCATAATCAGGCATAAATATATTGTGATTAAAAGTGATTTAATAAAATGCCTATTTCAATTATTCAGACAATTATTGTTAATTTTCTGAATAAACATGGTATTAAATCACCTGCAATCGATGCGATCAACACGCCAATATAATTTTAATTATCATTAAAATCTTCTCTTTAATTTATATTTTCACATACTAATTGGAGAATAATCAACGTAAAATTTCATTTTTTAATAGATCCAAAATACCTAAACTTATTAATCTTAATATTTTAAATATAAAACAGAACGATTTAAATGTTGTTTGTTGTTAGCATCTTAAGTCTTAAAATAAATTGCTTTAATCTTTAACTATAGCCTCTACTGACTGCTTTGACACATTAACGAAACTGCCGTTAATTAAAAGCTTTAATTTCTAACTGTATCTTTCTAACACTTATAAAGAAAAGTATAATATTAGAAGTATATCATCTTATATTTTGTTTTTTCTAGATTTATATAATTAAACATATAATTATTTAAAGAATTTGAGTAGATGTTTGAATGACAATACTATGATAATCTGTATGTTAATAAGAAGTACTCTTTTGAACTACAGTAGACATTTACTCCACCGCTCTTTAGAGAAACGTGTGGCATTATGATCCAAAACTTAATTGTTAATATAGAAATCTAAATGCGTACTACGATTAAGCTTTTTCTAAATGTAAGACATATGCAAGTTATAAAAATGTGTATGTATATATGTTTGTATATATGTATTATAATTTCTTCTTACGCCTAAATTGAATTCAGAGTAATTACTTTTTACAATTACAATTGCAGTTTACAACTGATCCTTATTGATCGTATTTTCAATAATAAATTCTCAAACAAAAGAGAGAGAGAGAAAAAAGATGAATCTTTACTTTAAAATCAAACTATTTCGAACATCACGTTTTCTAAAGGGTCCGTCAAATAACTTTTTTTTTTTGAAAATGCTTTAAAAAAACTACTGAATATTTTCTCAAATTTCTTTTTTTATTTGAAAGTACAATCCTTCCGGTTAATAATGGAAAATAATTTCATTCAAATGGCTGCCTCGGCTGGGCATGCAGTAGCCTACACCAGAAGATGGCGATTTTGGCAAAAAAAAAATCATCTTTTCAGATGAAGCTCATTTTGATCTTGGTGGGTATGTAAACAAGCAAAATTTTCGCATTTGGGGCACAGAAAACCCGCACGCATACATTGGAAAGCCGACGCACCCAAAACGAGTCACTGTTTGGTGCGGATTTTGGTCCAGAGGCATAATTGGGCCATTTTTCTTCGAAAATGAGCAAGGAGTGGCCGTTACAGTCAATGGCGATCGTTATCGGGCCATGTTGAACGAATTTTTGTTCACAAAAATTGAAGAGGAGGATATTGGCAACATTTGGTTTCAACATGTCGGCGCTACGTGCCACACAGCTGAAGCTACACTCGATGTTTTGCGCCCTGTTTTTGAAGATCGCATTATCAGCCGCAGAGCTGATGTCGTTTGGCCACCTCGGAGCTGCGATTTGACACCGTTGGACTATTATTTGTGGGGTGCCGTCAAAGATAAGTGTTACGCCGACAAGCCAGAGACAATTGACGCTTTAAAGGACAATATTCGTGAAGCCATTGGTGAAATACAGTGAAATACATGTGCTTAAAAATTGGACCGATCGTGTAGGCTACTGCATGGCCAGCCGAGGCAGCCATTTGAATGAAATTATTTTCCATTATTAACCGGAAGGATTGTACTTTCAAATAAAAAAAGAAATTTGAGAAAATATTCAGTAGTTTTTTTTAAACATTTTCCAAAAAAAAAGTTATTTGGCGGACCCTTTACATCTACATAAAGAACATGTACTTACTATTTTTTTAAATATATAAATGTGACTTCTTTTAATTGTTTAAAATTTTTCGTGTATTTTTTTTATTACTAAGTTGTTAAAATAGCGATATTGTTATTATTTTAGTTAATGAATCAAACAACAAATTACACAGAGTACGAGTCTTGGCATGCGGATATGGATTCATCTGGTGGTGGTGGTGGTGGTGGAGGTTTAGATCATTCTGCCGATTCCAATTTATCATCTAGTGATAATGATCGTATTAATTCATCGCCCGACAATCTTTTAAAAAGTTCAAGCACAACAACAACTACAGGAAATAAATTTAACTACGTAAGTTAAATAAGCCAATTTCGTACGTTTATAGATTTTCAATAAATAATTTGACAAATTTCTCCCGCTTACAGACCGGTCATCGACGTTGTCGTGCCTTATATGACTGTTCGGCCGACAATGATGATGAGCTGGAATTCAAAGAAGGTGAAATATTAATTGTGCTTAATGAACGTACAGACGATGAAAATTGGATGGAAGGTATTATTGAAGGTAATCCCACGCGACGCGGAATGTTTCCCGTAAGTTTCGTCCATATGTTACCCGATTAATAAAAATAGAAAAACCCCGAAATGATACACAACAACATTCAATGTTTTAAATTTAAAACACACGAGAATAATGCTATTCTTATGTATTGTATGATGTAAAAAAAAAAAACAAAAACTATAGTTTAATAGTTCGTATTTTTTAAATATAAAAAGAACACCACAGATTTTGTTGGGCTCCAAAATTTTACTCAGTAAAAAGTGAATGAAAAACATGTATTACATATTTTATAAGATTGTTTTACAAACTAAATGTAAATCAAAAAAAAAAAATGCAAAACAAAAAAGTAACACAAGCTAATTACTAAACTCAAACTAAAATTGAATTTTTACTATTACTCGTTACGATATCCATTATAATACTCTACTTTTTTAACAATAGGTGGGAATTTAAATATATATATATATATATATACATAGATTGTGTGAATAATTAATGGAAATTAGAGAAATGTATCCTAAGCATTTCATTTTATATTTTTCGTTAAAAAAAAAACTATTTATTACCTTAAGTTGTATGTTTTATAATAGTATTCATTATTATATTATTACTGTTCTACTGTATAGTATTCATTATTATTGCTTTATTATTTTTACAATTATATTTTATGCTTATTAACAAAAACAACTACAATAAAGAAAAAACAAAAAATAATGTTGAGAAAATTTTGTAAAATATATTTAATCCAATACATGTAATTTTAAATTTTATAAAGAACACTAAATCATAATCAAATTAATTCAATGAATGGTAACAAATAAATTGTGAAATATAACCATTTGAGAAAATTGTCTAAACTAATTATGGAATTGTTTTATGTACATGTAATGGTAGATGATTGAAGATTTAATCAGCATTCATAATAATAGTCATAATTTGGTCGTTGCAATGAGGACGAATATAACAAACTAACACTCCTTTCCTTCGTATTCATATTAACTAAAACCTTCTGTTATCTAATATTCGAATGCCATAGCAGAAAGTGATAAAGTAGAAAATAACCACGATAATTTCACTTACAGTACACAATAAAGTTCTTTCGATAACATTCTTTTCGAATATTAAATTTTTATTATTAATGTTTTGTATTTTCGGTAAGGAATTCTCGAAGCATTTCAAATTCGAATCGAATTTAGATAATCAAATGTCATATTTTTGCGATACAAGATCTTAAACCTGTGAATAATCCAACCGGAAGAGTTCTAATTTATCAAATTTATCAATTTTTGATAGATCACACACAATTGCTTATCATTGTTATTAGCTTACCATGCAGATTTCTGCAGTAAAATTTCAAATATTTCATTACACTCTACATCTGCTACGCTGCTGTTATTTTAGGCAATCTATAACATTCTGTTAATTTCACGTTAATTAAATTTTGTTTATTATTTAATTTTCAAATTGTTGCATTTTCTTCTGAAACATTTCACATCGTTTTTCATTTTGTAATAATGTTTATATAGATACAGTTAAATTTGCAAAATACAAATCTATAAAAGGATGAAAAACTCAAAAGATAGGATTGTACCGATTTGTTTAGCGGCCTCCTCATTTGTAATAAAATAAAAATAATATTAAGAAATAAATTAATATTTCTTACATCATATCATATTAGGCTGGTTGAAAGGTGCTAGGACTTCATCGGTGTAGTCGCGCTCTCCCACCCTTTTGTTGTGTCTGGTCTGTGTGATTCCTCCGTTTCCCACTCCCCCCTTTTCATCCTAACCCCTATATTATCCTTCCCTCCTTTAGGACGTTGTACAATGGGTCAATCCGACCTCCGGGTACTGTACTTGCCTTGATTGACAGGTACACGTCCTCTGACCTAACCTAATCTAACCTATATCATATCCTATTTTTTATTCGGAACAGGAGATAATTTTATATAAAAAGGAAGAAATTGTATATATTTGGTCTTTGTGTAGTCAATTTATGAATTCAGGAACGAAATATGCTGCGGATAAAAAAATAATTTGACTGACGAAGCAGACACAGTAACAACATCATACAAATTGGGAGAGTTCCATTACCTTATAGGGCGCATTACTAACCCAAAAAAGTTCTTACCAAAGTTAAGTAATTATAAATACAGCGTACCAAGTACTCAGATGGTGGGCGTTGTATTTCCCCTAATGCTGGAAGTAGAGTCGACTCCACGAAATCTGCAGCACAACTTTAAACGAAAAATTTTGCAAATTAACCCCGCTGCAGGTGTTGAAGTGTTACGACAATAGATACTTTGTAACTCATGAAAGAATTTAGAATTTTTAAGCTCATTATAAATCAAACCTTACCTAAAAAACGATATACAATGTTAAGTGGAAACAAATCGCTCCAAAAATTTTCATCTGCAATGTAGCTATTAATGTAGATCAAATAAATAATTTGCCACATATCACAATGATATTAATCGAATTAGCAACAATACAGAATTGGAAATTGATGTTGGAAAGCAACACAGTAGACGATTACCTAAAACCATATAATCAGGAAATAAAATACATCAAACGTCTTTATTATTTGGGCTCAATGTTATCCGAGAAAGACGCTTCTAGTAGACTTAAAAGAACTCGAACTGCATTTGGACAACTGCATACTACGTAATGGCCACCATAGCTTTGACAAAGATATAAATTTTGATTTGTTTGGACTAACAGTATAACAAATCCGGTACTGTAGAGGATTACAAACGAACAATCAATAATAAGATGAAATGTTAGAATGAGAAAATATAGCATAACACGGAGGTCGTTAGAATGCAATCTTTAAATGGATAGAAGTTTAAAGACAACAACAATTTTCGATTAAATTAATATGAAATAGTACGGTAAAAACATACATATGTAAGTTTCTTATAGAAGCCCTTTATTTCCATGTAAATGACAAAGAGAAAAAATTCTAAAATGTTTTTAAAATGAAAAACAAAAAAATTAAACTTCGTTAATATGTTACTAAACGGCTATTCATTGAAACATCTAAAGAAAGGAGTACAGCAATATTTTTTAAATAAAACACATACTTTGAGTAAAAGTAACACACAAACCTACCATGAAGAGGCAATGTTAAATACTAGTTCAGAGGCAGGCAGGAGCGTTGAGATTCAAAATTGAAAACCTGAAAGATCTGAGATAAATAATCTGCATTCTTGCTAAGATAGAGATTATTCGATCGGATACTACATATTCCTATTTAATTCTTAAGACATTCTTATTTAACAACCAACTAAATGCAATCGATGAGTAAAGTATACATTAAACATACTTACTTTTAGTATAACTCAAGACTTTTATTGCAGTTCAACTAAATGTAGATCAAAAATTTATCTTAAAAACAACTTCAATCATCTCTATACATTTCATTGAAAAACATACAACAACTAATAGGAAAACAATAAAATCATACAAAAATATAAAAAATTTTAAATTAAATTTATTTAAAATAGCAGAAGTAAATCAGTTGCATTGGCAGTTGCAAAAAAAAAGATATTACAGACGGCAATTGACCAAAAAAAATTGTTTTAAATTTTTACTTGTAAAAAATCTTTTACGGCAACTACATACATATTGTTAGTTGGTGACTGATAAAGCAACTGAAATTCGATTGCTGTTTATAATAGATTCATAAATTAATAAATTGTAGTAGATATTAGAAATACATTGCATATGAGAATATAAAAATTACAATAAATATTTGTGCAATTAGTGCTGCCATGAATGATTTTATTTTAAGCATAACTTGTTTTTATTACAAAAAATTATTTAAATAAATAAATAATAAATAAGCTAAATAAAAACGTTATGTTAAATCAGGTATATTAAACTAAAATTTGTATAAAGTTTTGTTAAAATAAAATAAAAATTTTAAATTTGCAAACTGACAACAAAATATTATGATATACTTACATATATATGTAAACGTTTATAAAGCATTGCGCATTAAAAGATATTTAATTGTTATTCAAGCTTTCAATAATAAAACAACAAACAAAATTATTTTGTTTCTAAATAATAATAGAACTTATTAATCCAATAAAAAAAAAAGCGTAACGTTAATTAAATGTTAAACTAACAGAAAAAAAACAAAAAAAAAACCGAATAATTAGATTATTACCCCCTTTGCTAAGTACCTCATTATTAAGAATAAAATTTTTTAAATAATTAATACTATTAACGAAAATCTGACATGCATGAAAGATAATAATCAATGGCTTTTTATCATAAATTAAAAATATATTCCTTATAAAACGAGCAACTTTAAAAATATTTTTTAAAAATAGCTGAATACATTTGTAAAATTAATTTATATTGTTACCGTTTTTTTTCTTCTATAAAAAATTATTTATAAGTTATAATGTATGAGTGATTAAGTTCTTAAATTGAATCAATTTTTTATAACTATTTTTCCTCACAATAATATGTTTATGCGTCCATATTTAATTGAATTTGTATATGACTATTGAAAATTAATATTTCCATTGTATTGTACAAGTTTTTTACCACTTTTGTTTGGAACACATTTTACGAAATTTATTGAAATTCAAATAAATAGTAAATGAGTGAGCATTCAAATTGGGTTCAGTTAAAAAGCATGTTAACCTTCCTTTTTTAAATATTCGAAAAAGTATTTAATAAGTCTTATGAACGCCATATTCATAAAAGTGCTTTTTTAAGGAATGTTATGATATAAATATCAGTTAATGTATCTATAATAAGTTGTTTGAAAGTATTACTAGTATTATCAGCTGAAATTGTTATAAGTTTTAAGAAAAATTTTATTAAATTTTATAAAAATTTAAGAGAGTGGTTTTGAAGAATGAATACTCAACTTGTCATCAATACTTATTGTTTTGCAGCTGTAATACCCTAAAGGTAAAATAAAAATGCGTAAAAAGAAAACAGTTTTCCAATTTCTACATCTGAGATTTTCAGCGGTCCTTTTATTTAAGATCTCTAGAACCTGTTTTCTGAATAGATTTTCAAAACACTTTTCGTTTTGACTCGCTGAACATTAAAATAGGAACTGTTCTAAAATTGTTTTATCCTCCCGTGGATAAAATTAAAAATTGTGACAACTTATATATAAAATATAAAACATTTGTGTTGTCTTACGAATTCACCTCCTAATAGTCTTCTTGGGCTTAGGCGCAGGCAATATCAAATGTCTATAGTCATGGGATACAACAACAACACATGGTTTTAATTCAACATTACAATTCTTATTTTGTATTACAAACGATTATGTCTTAAGCTACAGTTGAATTCACTCACCAATAATGGTTCAGCTTAGAATTGCTATTCTGTGTGAAGCCTACTTGAGCAGTTTAAGTTTAATCTTGTAGGATATAGCAGTTTTATTAAATTTGAGAAAGATTTATTAATTATTACTTAAAATGTAATTCATATGGATCAAGGCTTAGATGTTTAAAGACTCAAATTGGTTATGCTGAAAAATAAAAAAAGTATTAAATTGAATGGAAAAAATTTTGAAATATCATGAAATTCAATCGTATAATATTGCAAATGGCAATAAACTGAATAAATCGCCGTGGTCTAGTGTGTTGGCTTATTAGACGTAAAGCCCGGGTTCAAACCCCAGATCAGACATCAAAACGAAATATGAAAATAAATATTTCTTCAGCGACTTCCTCTCAGCAGATTTCTGGCAAAAACTCTGAGGGTAAATAAAAAATTGCCATGAAAAGTTTCTCAAAAATCTGTCATTCGGAGTCGACTTTAAACTGTAGATCCCGCCACTCATGTATAAAATTAACGCACACAACATAAGTGGCGTGAGGAACTAGGTCGTAATCCTAACTGAAGGATTGTAATGACCAGTTATGTTATGTATGTGTATAGAATGTATATATTCTTCATAATGTTTAATTTGTTACCTAATGTAGGCAACTGATATGGTATTCCTTTTTCTAAATGATTGGTATAAAAATATTGAAAAGAAAATTATAATTTATGAAATTAAAAGAAAAAAGGCAAGAACAAAAACTTCTTTATCATATCAACTTATCATATTCAGTATTTATTATTAAATAATAATTGTAGAGATTAATTCGTAGACTATTTATGTATTTAATCATTATTCATTAATTTATTGCAAACATGTTTAAAACTCTTATGCTCGCTATGTTTTATCGTATTATTCTTTACTATTTTTAAAACCTACTATGTATTCCTTTTATTTATTTATTTATTTATTTATTTATTTATTTATGTAGAGAGAGGTTAGCATAAATAGTAAGTCTACTCAAAACATTGAAATTTACACATAAGGTAAACAATGTATGTATGTAAAATGTTGTATTTAATGAAATGAAAATAAATTAAATAAAATAATTAAATTTAAAAACAATCATGTTACCATAAAACTATACATAAAATATTTCTTCCTTAAAAGTATTTTAAAAATTGTAATTTTAAATCATAGAACAACATAAGCACACTTACAAATGTATTTTGTATTTATTTAAGTAAACAAATATTATTTAACAAACAACAAATTTAACGTATGCCATTATTATTGTATTATTTTATTGTATTTAATATAAAGAGGAAAACATTATTTTATTTTAAAGATTTAAAATACGTACTATTATTGGATGTACTCCTTCTAATTAATTTACATGTACATTATTAATACATTCACGTGTAATATTAAAAAAATAAAAATCAACAACAACAAAACTGTAAAAGATTATAATTAATAAATACATATAGAAACAAAATATATAACAATATAAAATACATGAATATTAACAAACTCGGTAGTAATTGTTGAAAGTCCATGTAGAGAAAGGTGGGAGAAGACTCAAAAAACGACACATGACACAGATTTGGAAATATAATGATTTTGGGGCCCAATGTGCGCCAACGGAGTTGCTAGCTTTGTCTTTATTAACTTTATTTAACTGTCTATGACGCGTATACTCGCCAAAGCAAAATGAAATTTTTTGCATAATCTCGAGTATACTCGTCTTGAATAAAACAAATCGTATCTGGTGAATATTTTTCCTCTGAGGAAAATCAAATAAAGTTCTTTTAGAAAATGTACAACTACGTTCATTAGTTTGGCAACAATAGCTTGTATTAAACTGAAATAAAAAATTCTGCAACAATGCCGTTAAAAAATATATATTTTATTAAAATTAATATTTAAAATGTATATTTATAGACAAATATATTATAAATTTATAATATATATTTAAATATATACATATATATGAATATATAAATTATCAATACGCAACGTTTGATTTTTAGGCAGAAACATTTTACTCTGTTTATGTCGAGTATACTCGTCTTTAATAAAAAATAATTGAGTAAAATAAATTAAAATGTTAAAGGGTTAAGGGAAATATAAGTAAAACAGCACGTTTAAATATTATTGAAAATAGTCTGATTTAATCCCCTTAAAAAATGGGTTGTATTCGTTCCAAGTAGCGCTCCAAGTACTCGGCCGCTGTAGTCAAACAAGGGCTATATTGTAATACAAAAAATTTTTACCTCAGATTGCCACAAGGCTCAGACTTGAATCTAGTAGTACATTTGTGGGCTTATATGAAACCCTAATAATCTAAGTACCGCGTTATAAACAGGAATTCATTGAAAAATGCTCTAGTGGACATACCGAAGCCTATGAACGCAGAGATGGTTAGAAATCTGGCGAAGAAGACTTCTTGTTGTAGTAGAAGCTAAATAACGCTTTAAGGTGATATATTTCTTAATTTTTTTGTTGTTACTTGAGCAAGTCTCCTTCTGTTTACTTTTCTATCCACGTATGTAAATATGTAAACGTTTGAGCAAAAAATTGAAGGATTAGTATTGTTTATTTACTTTTTCTATTTTAATCTTTAAGCTCAGCTCTTTCAGCGTTTTATCAATTATACATATTGTGCATGTTTTAGTGTTGATTTGAAAGCAGTAGCTTGTATAGTCAGGATAGGTAGTATCACATAGTCATTTAAACTTAAAATCAAGAGTTTTAATGAATAGTAGTGGGAAAGAGCACAGTCTTGTTTTACTCAACGTTGGTTTAAGCAGTTTACTTATTTCACCATCGTGAAGATTTAATAATTATATTTTTTATTTTCTAGAATATCTCTCAACTCTAAATATTCGTAGTGTATAATGCCTTCCTATAATAAGTAAAACGCTCGTACATAACGAATGAGATTCGTATCAAGGGAGTTTCGGTTTTGATACTGGGCCACCAAAGTTTTTTATTATAATTTAATGGTGAAGAGTATTCGGGTTAAAAAATTACTCAGTTTTTCCTTATTAATTTCCTTATTATTACTTTACCAGTTTGTTTAACTAAGAAAATACATTGAGAAAGGAAAGCAAAGACACTCCATAAGTAATTATAACCTCATTGTTGCCCAGTCTGCTTAATTGATTGCACTGCAGATTGCAGCGTGAAAGACTTTTCAAATTTTCCTATACATTTCATGTATCTGAAGCACACAGACCCTAGTAAAATAAAATATTATCATATAATGAAAGTTTGTTTTTGGTTACTCCCCTTCATTAATTCAAATCCTTTAGGAAAATTTCAAATTTAAATTCTCAACTGATTTTTTTTCTTACCTGCGTCAGTGGTATATATATATATATTTGTTATCAAATGCCAGTGAATGAAAAACAGCTGTTGGGAGCAAAAAGAAGAATCAAAACAATTTTTTCATTTAATAACGTCAACAATTTGATAGAGTTTGACAAAAATTATAGAAAAGAAAAACGCCCATGGATTTACAACAATTAGAAGAGGAGGCACGCCAGGCGGCTCTAAAGGATATTAAAAATATGCTCCAGCGCCCTGGTCAACTTGAAAAAGTTGAGCAATATTGTCACCGAGTGGCACGTAAAAAGGCGTCTGTGGAAGCACTGCTTAAGACTGGCATGCAAAATCAGCTGGAAGGCGTACGAGAGGGCTTAAAGCAATTAAAAACTTGTCTAAAAGACGTTCGTGATGTCAGTGAAACTATGGCTGAAGTTGAAAAGTTAATGGAAGGTGTTCCCGAAATCTATGATGCTCTGGAGGATGTTAGAGAGGAGAATACTAAGCATTCGCAGTACGCCACTGCCGTGGAGAATTTGAAGCATATTTTCAATGTCGAGGCCAGTGTCCAGAAAACTATGACCCTAATTGAAGAAGATAAACTCCTTAATGCCCACCAATGTTTGGCTGATTTGGAAAATGCTAGAGATGATCTACTTTATGAATTGCATAAACAGCCAAAACAACACGCCTCCGACAAAATTACGCTTAAGAGACATTTTGAGAAGATCGACACTGTTTCGCAGGCTTTAGAAAAAAAATTACGTTTAATATTAAGCCGTACTTTGAATACGGTGCGCAAAGAACCGAAATTTATAGTTACAGCCCTAAGAATAATAGAGCGTGAAGAGAAAAATGATCAATTTGCATTGCAACAGCAAAAAGTAACTTCATTCCTGCCGCCAGGTCGTCCGCGCAAATGGCGTGCAATGGCTATGGATGTACTCAAAGAGGCAGTCATAATTCGCATTGAGGGTTCTAAATTAGAGGAACGGGTCGACAATGTAATGTGGTTAGTACGAAATTTGGAAATATTAAGACAAAATATTCTGGTCGATTTGAGAGTCGTTAAATCGCTGTGTTTGCCGTGCTTTCCGCCGCACTACAACATATTTGAGGAATATGTTAAAATGTATCATGAGGGATTATCGAATTATGTAAGTATGTTTTGGAAATATTTATGCGTTCCATTCAGTTTTCCCCGCGAAATTGTTTTTATATAAAGGCAACACTGAGCGGAAATTTTTTTTCGAAAAACGCTCGCGTTAGATGAACAGAGAATACGTTGTCTGCTCTTTGATTCCGAAATTTTTTAAATTACACGGCTTGTTGCATTTATTTAAAAGCTTTGCTGATTAAATTAATCATTTCTCCATGTTTATTTAATTTACAGTCCAAAGCCTAACGTTTATTATAAAAGCTGATCTAAAGTTGATCCCAAATAAAAAAAGAAAATAACGAATTGAGCTTTTAAAGAAGCAAAAGCAATTTATTTCAATAAAAATTTTGCTCTAAACAAATGATTTCTGGCTAAACAGTAAAACCTTCTTCTTCTTAAAACAAGGCTTTACTTTGGTATGTCTTTAAAATCAATTTCCATTTTCCCTTTATTTGAACCTACCGCTTAAGTCAACTATTGATGAAAATATAGAACGTATGCTCCTGGTTGCTGGGAGTTTCATATCAATTGAGATGAAAATTAAATTTCTATCCTTTATCGAAAAGTTGAATCTTCTGAGGTGGTAATATTTTTAATACACACATAATTTCAGATTGAAAATATAGTTCCTGGCTTAGAGGGTAATGAATATGTTTCATTGTTGCAATGGGTTATTAACACATATCCAGGACATGAGCTAATGCGTCATCCCGATTTAAATGTTAATATTCAACAAGTAGCAGGTTCCTTATTAACTCCAGAACATTTGACAGCACTTGAAGATCAATACTTAGGCAATATGCAACGTAATTTCCAGGATTGGATGGCAAAAACAGCTGAAAAAGATAAAACGGATTGGTTTTCAGATCAGACACCAGACCAGGATGAACAATATTATCGTAGTCCAGCATCAATTATAATTTTTGATATGATCAACCAACTGCTTCAGGTTACTGATAGCATACACAGTGATTTGACTTTTAAAGCCTTAGTAATGGGCATACGTCAATGGGATGCATTTGGTCAAACATATTTGAAAAATATAGCAGAGTTGAAGGAGCATCACTTCAGAAATCGGGATCAAATAAAATTCTTTACTCATCATATTATAGCAATCGTTAACAATAGTCAACAAATGTTAGATTCAGCACATCAGCTAAAGCAGAAATACTGGCCGAACGCTCGCACAGAACACTATGAACATTTTGAAAAACTTGTCGATACGTTCCAACGAATACGTTCTCAAGCAGCTGGCTATTTACTAGAAGAGGCGTTTTTGGATTTAGACGGCCATTTCAATGATTTGTTTACACAAAAATGGTTGACCTCTACTATATCTGTGGATACTATTTGCATTACACTAGAAGATTATTTTCAGGTACTTATCGCTACGTAAATTTTAAGAATTTATTTTATAATTTCAAATGTTAATTTCAGGATTACAATCATTTAACGCCTTCCAATTTTGAAATGGTCATTAATGAAGCTCAAAAACAGTTGGCTAAACGTTATATACGTGCTTTGCTATCGAAACGTCTATCGCGTCCCTCTTCAGATTGTGAGACCATTAAGACAAAAATAAATTTAGAAGCAAAACGTTTAGAAAGATTCTTTGAAAAAATTGCACCCAACCTGTCGTTAAGTGATTCACCTTTAAAATTAATATCTATGCTCTCCGGTCTTTTAGTGTGCGATATAGAAGTTTTACTACTTGATTTGCATACCCTCCTGGGCAACTATCCTTCATTAACAGAAGATCTAATTGTGCGACTCTTTTATATACGCAATGACGTAAAAGCAGCAGAAATACGTCAAAAGGTACAGGATGCCAATCAGTCGAAGAAACCTATGGTTACTATTGCCAAGCAGGACTGCATTTTTAAGGAAATTGTGTTCAGTGATAAATTGTGGTAAACGTATAAATATCACATGCTTTCTATTATATTTCATATATTTAAAGATATACTCGAAGAAGAATAGTGGATTCGTTTATATATGTATAAGTATTATTTTTTAAAAAACTTTATCCAATAAAATTGAATCAATAACAAACAATGTACAATCGTAAGATCAATATTTCGATGCTATCTACATACATACATAATTGGACATTACAACCCTTCAGTCAGGAATACGGGCTAGCTTCTCACACCACTCAATTTGTGTGTGTTAATTTTATACATGAGTCTCGGGACCTACAGTTTAAAGCCGACTCCGAACGACAGATTTTTGAGAAACTTTTCATGGCAATTTTATTTACTCTCAGAATTTTTGCCAGAAATCTGCTGAGAGGAAGTCGCCGAAGAAATATTTTTTCATATTTTCGTTTTGATTTCCGACCTGGGGTTTGGACCGTGGCCTTACGTCTAATAGGCCAACACACTACCTACTAGACTACGGCGACTTCTTTATTAAAAAATCGCTACAAAAATGGCTAAGATTACTATTTCTATGTTTTGGCCCACAAAGGATTAAACTGTTATTGCTTATTTCAAAAATATTCTCACATGCTGTTATTGGTTTACATTCTGTTATCTAATGAGTGGTTAGAGTTTTATTATATTTGTTTTAGCAGAGAAGCAAAATAGGATTTTAATATGTATTTCTTTCAGCTCGATTGGAAATAATAAGTTGAATAAGTTGAAAAGAGTAAAAAAAATTATTTAAAAGTTTAATTACAAAATAATTTAAATTTTATTTTCTATAATTTTTTGAGATGCGTAGTAAATAGAATTTACAGACACAATGGTAACACTATGTAACTTTATCCATCCCTGTTTCGCATTCAAAATTTATGTATGTATACCCAAATGGCTGCGCTAATGGAGGTGAAAATTACTTATTCTAGACACACACCGCTTAATTCACCACTGACAGTACAGTGATCTATTGTAATACCTTACGTATTTCGAATAACGATACTTTAGTGAATTTCAATTTTATTCACCACACCTGAAAATTCACCACACTTTTCAAAAATTCACCACTCTTGGAACTCACCACACCGAACAAATTCACCACACTTTGCAAAAACTCACCACTCTGAGTAAATTTACCACATCCCAAAAATTCACCATATTCGAAACACACCACACTCCAACAGGTAATTTAATTTCACGGTCCCACATCATCCTCCCTCCCCTGTCCGTCAAATCCGACCATATTCCAACAACACACAGACGGTGAAACAACCGACATACATACATGCAACTCTGCGCTCTCCTCATCCTACAACGACGCAACACCAAACGAATCCTGACCATTTCATTATTATTCAATTCAATCAGAAACCCGTTATCACCACACCAAACAACACACGCGTGCCATAAAATTTCGCTTAAAAGAAACTGGCCTTCATTTTCATTCATACAATTCAAAAACGAAAAAAGGATGTGCGAATTAATTTTTTTAAACGAGAAACGAATTTTTCCAACCACCAGTGTTGCCAGAAGAAAACATTTTTAATCAACTCCTGAAAAACTAATCTCTGAAATAGGAATAAATATACAAAGTACTTAATTAAATACATAGTTTTTTCAAATTAAAATTAAATTGTATTTATATAGTTTACAATAATTAAATTAAATGAAATTTTTGACAACAAAAAGAAAAAGGAAGAATATCCAGTTTTGGTTAGCAATAACCAAAAGCGGCAACACTGTTAATGAGTGAAATGTTAATTGATAGGAATCAGTCTGTTAAGAGAGAGCGTTTAGAAAGGAGCTGTTATTAAATTTAGATGAACGAGAGAAACAAACAAAGAAACAAAAAGAATAGCAGTCTGAGTAAGAAACGCATGGTGGTGTCGCGTATAAAAAAGAAGGAGAAGGAATAAATAGAATATTTTTTATAAAAATAAATGAAACATTAATATTTAATGATTAAAATACAATATATAACGAATATATGTTTTAATGAAATCAACAAAATAATTAGCAACTAAAAGTGAGTGTTAAAATTAATATAAAAATAAAGTGCGAGTAGGCATAAAACCTACTTAATTAATAATATTTGCAAGATAAAAAACTAACACGTGAAACAAATTACTGTATATGAAAAGAAAAACAATAACAAATAATATGGTCATTGAACAAAAAAAATTAATAAAATAAAAAATATCTTCTTACAGTTGTTTACATCATAATCACTTTAACAACAACAAAAGAGAAAAAGAATGAAAGAAAAAGTAAAAAAACACAAATTTATCTGCAAGATTTTTGCATTCTGTCGGGATAAAACGTATTTGTTATTTATTAATGAAAAGAAGATACCTATGAGTGTTTTATATTTCCTTACAATATGCAGAGAACAAAGAAAAAAATCAATTTTTTGTGCCAAAAACTGTCTTAATTTTCTGCTGCTGGCTATTGTAGTTTAATTAAAAAAAAGCCCACTTAAAAAAGAGAAAGAAGGAAGAATAACATCAACTATAAACCCCAAATTTAATCACCACTCCCCTAACTACTCGCCTAGTGCGTCAGTCATGCAGTTAGACAATCAACGAGACTTTCAATCCATAAAAAAACACCAACCACCTTATTTTCGTTATGTTTAGTCATTCAGCCAGCCAGCCTGCTGCTGTTTGATTTTAACAGCAACAATTCCTTTTATTTATGATATAAAAAGCCAATTAGCAATAACAGAGGCACAAAAGAATTAATTAACTAACTAAAGGAGCTTAAATTTAATTGTTGAGCTATATTTGTACTTTTGGTTATTCATGTTCGATTATCTTTTGTTTTATTTCTTCTGGTAGTTTTTTATTTTGTATTTCATTATTCCGGGTGTCAGGTGGAATTCTGTTTAATATACACTAATATGCACTGAAACCCATGGTAATCATCCAACTGAGATCGGAATAAAAATTTACTAATTTACAATTGGGGCGCATACACCCAATTGGACTAATTTTGATACACCACCTGTCGAATTTTACGTAAGTTTTTGGTTCTTATGCCTTTGACTGATTGATACCAGAGCGCTACAAGCAAATCAAAGCTAGAAGCTAATGTAGTGCGTGCTATATCAATACCAGATTAGATTGAACATAAATAATCTGAACACATTTTAACTACATCAGAATTTAATTCTATCATACAAATTAGACGAGATGGAACGTTTAAGATAAGTTACTAACTAACAAATCTGAGCATACGTTAAATGAGTTTTGGAGTAAGATGATTTTTTCAGACGAGTCAAAATATTTCAATTTCGAAAAACGATTGATTTTAGTGTCAATATCTCAAACAAGAGAAAAATTTGTTTGCTTATGACTGAAAGGCAGCAAATATCAACAGTAACCAGAAAAGCCTAGTGTATGCAATACTTACTTACACTTATTTAATTGGTCATTAAAAACAACCCTTTTGTCAGGTTTGTTTGTTGTGTGTGTCAGTTTTTTTTGGTGGGACCTTCTGTTTAATGCCGACTCTGAACGACAGATTTGAGAAATTTATCAGGACAATTTTTGCTTTCAGAGATGAACCTCGGGCTCTCGCTTATAATCCATCCAGACTACGACAGTTTCAATACCAAAATACATACATAATTTATTCAATACCAAATGGGTTAAATGACGTGCTTGGCCTTAAAGTATATGCAACTAAATATTAGGCATTACATTTTAATAAGTTAGGCCTTTGAATTTTAAATTTACTGTCTTTTCTTCTTGGGTGGGAGTACCCACACTTTTGCGGCTTAAAAATATAGTCACCAGAAAGTTAGCCTTTGTATTGCTGAATACATTAATAATTTTTTTTGTTTTATTATAAAATAGAAAAAAAATTAATAAAATAAATATAAAACACGTCAATTATTTTTACAAATTATGGTTTAAAATTTTAAAAATTGTTTACTCAAATCAAGGTACCCTAGGCCAATGCTTTAAAAATCAAGTGTTTGTAAAGTTTCTCCGTCCTTGCATAATTCGTGAGTCTTGTTAATTTAAATCGAATGACGGTTTAATATTAATCGTAGTTTTGTAAAAAGAATTGTCTTTTGACAAGAACACTTAATGTTCTTTTTATGCATATTAAACAAGCCCTATAGCCATCCCAATCATCACTGAAACCCGTTGACTATCCAGTTTTCTTACGTCAAAGAATACCACCGAAAGTTTCGGAGTTCTCCAGCAAAATTGAGTCGTCTTACCGTGGTAGACTTTTGAATAGGACCTTGACCACTCTATTTACATCCGTCTGGGTAATCCAATCCAGGGGCAAATGGCTCAAATTACTTATCAAACTCCAAGTTAATCTTTTAAGGTTCCTGTAAGTTTCCTTCTTCAGCCCGATTAAGTTTAGAGTGAAACTGATCAAGGTATGCTAAGAGCAGGAGTAACCGAATTTCACTACGGTTAGCAAAAAATTTCTTATACATTGTTTTCGTAAAAACGCGCTGAACAAACTTGAGTCTATGTTTGCAGGATTAAATACTAACTAATATAACCGTGGCAGAACCCATTTTTATAAAACATACGCTATTTCAATAAGAAATCTTTATTTTATGTTATAAGCACACGTTAACAACTCGAGGCTGCAGGGTTAGTGAATGAATGTAAACTTTTAGAAAAGATTTATGAAATATCATAGAAATGTACATACAATTGGAAATCATGTTTTTATTGGTAGTGCAATTCAAAGAGAAAGCCAAGCTTTTGAACGTCTCATTCCATAACATTATTTTTCCATTACACTGGAGAGCGAGTGGATAATACAATTCTATTGTCTTAGTGTTGAATTCCCAAAATTGAAAAAGCTTGAATTTAAACAATTTGCTCAGCAATCGAGAAGAAAGTACCCATAGGGAGTAGCACACTAGCTATGCTTTCCGGGGGATTGAGCTGACCATTTATCAGTTTGGAGCGAGTTAGGTTGTAACTCTAAACATTTTCAAGGTGTGGCATTGTTCGTTAATGGCTACTGTTGATTTGTCGGATCTTCTCAGAGGGTGCTAATAGCTATTGAAGAGATTTAATCTGACATGGACTATGGTACTCTCTCTTTAACTTCTATTCCTCTTTTGTAAATAAAAACATTTATTCTTTATGGCTGAGTCCTTTAGCTATTAGTGTGAAAAGACTTCATGCTAATGGCTTTAATAACAAGAGAACAATTGTGGTGGCGTTAAATGATAGTTTATAGGCAAGAAATTTGAAGAGAATGGTTTTTGGGTGGCGTAAAGTTGCAACCAGCTACAACCCCGCATTACCAGCACAAAACTAGTACATGCACATTTTTAAAAATCAAATGAATGCAAAAACACTAATACATACAAAGCTGTGTATACGTATACAGTTCATGACAAACTAACATTCAGCCCGTGTGATTTGAAAAGAACAAAAATTGTGCGACTAAAAATTGTTCTGGTGTGATTAGAGCCAATCAGGCCGATTTTAACTAGGGATGATGCCAAACTATTATTTGTTAGCGGATTGTTAATAACGTGTTTGTACTGAGACTCCATTGAAATCATAGAGTGTACCAGTCAGTCCCCTTTTTAAGTGTATGCATTCAAATTACTTGGCTTTTTTCTTCAACTGATTTTCTTGGTATATCTTACTAAAAATTATAAAATCATTGCATATTGAGGTTGTTAGGCCATGATACAGTGTGGCTGGTGGGATTTTTCAATTATTTTGTTACAATGCTGAGCTTAAATTAATAATATGAAAGAAAATAGTATTTGATTTTGTCATGAAGCTGAGTTGAATTAAACAGTTGGGATCTGAAATTCTTTATGATCGGAAATATGCATAATTTGCTATAAACTAGTCGACATTAAACGAAAGAAAAAATATTTTAAACTTTTGTTTTTAACCAGCAAATTAAAATAAATCGTTCTTTAAGGTTTCTGATGCTGACTGATTCGACTGTATCGTTCTCTTTCCGATGCAGTTCTTTAGTCCCTTGGTATATTTGTCTGTCCTTCAGACAACGTTTTAGTAGTTGAAGTTTTAAGCCGAACATCAATATAATGATGGTAATGATGATGGTGATGATGAGCAATTCTGTATGTATATTAACATTTACATTCACGAAAAGCCTCACATTATTGTACCCATCTCTCTATACATATACATTCTG
Organism: Sarcophaga variegata; assembly: GCA_932273835.1. NCBI lineage: Eukaryota > Metazoa > Arthropoda > Insecta > Diptera > Sarcophagidae > Sarcophaga > Sarcophaga variegata. The sequence goes on along the minus strand of OW026360.1, from coordinate 48,087,264 downwards.
TTGGGATTATATTCCAGAATGTGCCAAGAAAAAAAAGAACGAGATGAAAAAATGCAAAATACATGTAAAAAAACGTGCACAGTAACTGTAAAATGTTAAATTATGAAAACAAAGTAGGGTAAAAGCAAAAAGAAAGTGGGAAAGTCTAATAGTGGTGGAAACACGAAGAAGGCATAGTATGGTGTTGCATTATTTGTCTGCCTCTCACACTAGAAATAAAGTTGTCGTTCTGTTTTTAATACGGAAGGGAATTGTTAAAGTCCACTTTTGTTGTTGTCACTGCTTTATTTATGTTTTATTTTCTTTTTTTCTTTTTTGTAAAAACTTTAGCTGTTTTAGACTTGTTTCCTTTTGCAATCAAGGCCATTTTTATATGTTTTACAATGCTTGTAGTGTAGCGAAGTATTCCATAGAAAAATTGTGTTTATGAATGCATTTTCGGAAGGGAAATACAGCATCGTTAGCTTTAGGTAATGTTCTCTAATGTGAACAATAAAAACCTTATGTAATAACCCTATAGTTTGCCTTCTTTTTTGTTTTGCTAGCCAATAAAGACGGACATATTTGCCATGGGTTACATTGCATGATACCACATTATACACTACAGCCGACCTTTTAAACAATGCATACAATTAAAATTTTAAGTTCTGTTTTCATAAACCTATCGACTAAGAAATACCAAAATAGATTTGAATGTAAAACAATGGAATCATTTAGTTAAACTTTAGTTAACGGCAAGTTGTAATAATGGCCCTTAATTTTTAAAACCAATTTTGTGAACAAAGTAAATTTTGGATGTTATGATTTGGAAAATATGAATCACTCTGAATATTAAAACGCCTTCTCTTCTATTGTTATATAAAAAAAAAAAAGATTGAGATTGCCATATCTTACTTTAGATGTGAAAATAATTATTAAACTGCTTATAAGTCTGATTCCTCCACTCACTTCACATGAGACTCAATAAGAATTATCTGCTTTTGAGCTTAATTTGAGACAGCAATACTGTAATAAGTTACACATTTATTTTATTTTATTTTAAGTTTTAATTAATTTTAATTATTTTTCAAATTTTCTGTCAAATATTTGAACTACTTGTGTTATTTAGTTTTTGTGTGATAGCTGACTACCTCTGATTTGACGAGGTAAAGGAAAAAGTCTAATTTCGATTGCCTATGATAAACGAAACAAATTCACGATGCAATGTAGACCGTTCGGAAATTGAAAGTCCGAAATTAAATGTGAAATTTCGCTCAGGTTTCCAATTTTGAACAATTTTTTGCGCTGTTTCGCAATCGTGAATCACCAGATATCAAATTGTAATCCAAACAAAAGGCGAATCGGTGCCAAAGAATGCCAAGATGGCCTTGTCAGCTAATAAAGTCGTGACAACCACAATTTAAAAGTTTTACTTTTCAAAATAATATTCCTTTTCGCCAAAGTTATCGTCCTTGGAGCTATTTCTTTCTCTTTTATTATTATTCCTTTTGGAGCTTTCGTTATGAATTTTATTCAATGCTAACCTACTAACTCTTGGCCTCGTATAGTTGGTTATCTTAAGATCATCCGGAATTGAACGGTCTTACCGGACGATGACAGACTGCCAGCTGAGAGGGACAAATAACCAACAAATATCAGTTAAGAAATACTTGTAATTATTGTGTTATATTGGTATTCTAAATCACATATTTCAGGAGTTCTAATTTTTGACTTTCTCTATATACTTCGATGTGTGCCAAGTCACAAAATTATTTATATTTTATGGGGTACTACTTGGGCCATTATTTTATTACGGACAATAGCATACAATAGTGTGGAGCAGTTATGTACTTTATGTTTCCAACCAGAAGAAGTTATAAAAAAAGAGGTGTTGGGGATGGCCTTACTACTATAGACTGTACTATGCACCAATGATTTCATCATATATGTTGACAATATCAGCCATTTTGGATTTTCAGTTTGTTTTTGATAGATAAAAATGTTAGTCGTATTTTGGAGCGCCCTTCGATTTTTTACTATTCGAAAAAATGGGGTGATTGGGCTTTGGTTTCAATGTCATAGTTATACACCCATGATTCGTTACCAGTTATGACCTTTTTGAGTAAATCTGGATCGTCGTTGAACGTCGTTAACATCTCCTGAGCGATGCCATGCGAAGTTGTTTTTGCTCAAAATTTAGCAATTTCGGAACAATCTTCGCTGCTGCGCGTTTCAAGCCTAAAACATCTGTAAAAATTGTTTGGTATGAGCCGAACGATATGCCAACATCATCAGCAACCTCTCTAAAAGTGATTCGACGATTATCCAAAAACATTTTCTTCACTGCTTCAATGTTTTCATCGGTTGTTGACGTGCTCGGGCACGTCACTGACATCTTCTCGGCTTTCCTTAAACCGGTTATACCACAGTTGAACTTGTGTTCTGCTCATAGTAGACTCGCCAAGCGCCACAGTCAATACTTCAAATCTTTGCACATTTAATTTCATTTTTTATACAAAACTTAATACAGTTTCTTTGATCCAAAAATGTGAAAATCGAACATACGTAACTCACGAAATTTGAAAACATCGGTTATTTTTTGATCACACCTCGTACGCTTATCGTGAAGGGCATATGGACCATCCATCATTTAGTTGACATTAATCTAATCAAAATCGTTGATTGACCGATCTGATGTCGAAGGACGTTGTTAACAAGTTTTATGAATTCAAATTTGTTATCCTCATCCCACCCATTGTGCTTAAACTAACATACTTGGTCATATCCTTCAATTAGGGCCATGACGAGCCGCCCTGGTCTAGTAGGTAGTGTGTTGGCTTATATCGGTTCAAATCCCAGGTCAGGCATCTCCAACTAAACGAAATATGATAAAATTATTCTTTGGCGACTTCCTCTCAGCAGATTTCTGGCAAAAACTCCGAGTGTAAATAAAATTGCCATGAAAAGTTTCTCAAAAATCTGTCGTTCGAAGTCGACTTTAAACTGTAGGTCCCACCACTCATGCATAAAATTAACACACACAACATAAGTGGTGTGAGAAACTAGGTCGTAATCCTGACTGAAGGGTTGTAATGATCAATTATGTATATGTATGTATGTGATAAGCCCTAATTGTTTATAAATGTTTGCTGATTTTATTACTTTGACTTAAATTGAATCGCTTTCATTATCCACGTTTTTCCTATTTTTCGTTCAAACACAAGCATTGAACTATTTTGATGTGACAATTTTACAAACATACCCTTATGTTGCAGTTGTTGTTCTACCCTAAATTACGAAATGTTGTGTGTTTGCACGTGTAGACTTAATTTGTTTTTCTTCTTTTTCTTTCATTTTTTTCTTTTAACTTTTATTTGTTTGTTTTCCACCAGATAGTATACATATGTATGTAGTTTTAATCTTATATACATATATTTATTAAATGTTTATACACATTTGTGTACATAGTACACATTTATTCATTTATGTATGTATGTATGTACATACATATATAAGTATGTATATCTATACCAAACATAGGGAAATTCATATTTGCCGACAAAAACAAGAAAATTAATTTTAACAAATAAAACAAATTTTTTTTCGTATTTGAAAAACAATTCAGCGATTTTATATACATAGAAAAAAAAACAATAATAATAATAAAAATGCTGACAATGTTATAAAATACATACATGTTTGTTTATTTTTAACAATATTTATTTGAATATAAAATCAAAATGCTGAATTAACAGTAATAACATTGCATTACTTATATGGCAAATAGAAAACAGTGATTATCACAACATTTACAAATGAATACATATACTCGTATGCATTTGAGAGATAGTAGATATTGTAAAACAAATATGTTTTAAATGTTTCGTAACACATTTTATCTACATACTAGCTGCACCCTGCGCGTGTTGCTGTGCCACCAACTAAAATAAATTTGAAGGAAAGACATTACACAAATGTCCAATTAATTTTGAATCATTTTATTGATTTTGCTTCCCGTTGTTCAGATGATTCAGACGAACAGGCCTGAATAATACGCATTCGATCAGTTTCTAATCTCACTTCTCGTTGTTCAAGTGATTCATGGTCTCAGCGGCATGTACTCGAAGATTTTCCAGTCTCAATGCTAGTTGCCCATCTGTTTCTGGGGCTCGTAATGGTCTTTTCTTCCGTGCTCGAGGTGTGGGTCGACCAATAGCTTGCTGCTTTGGAGGCATTATGACACGGGAACGACGTGACAAATGTGTTAAATTGATTAGAATCTCACAATGTACCCAATCCAATTGAACCCAACAGTATTTTTAAAAATTTTCCAAAATTAAAATGTTTCAAATTTTACGGGAATGAGTTATACTGAATGTTATTAAAATCATAAATGATAAATGCTAAAATGTCTGGTATTTGCCCGATCAACACATGATCAAAATCTTAGTTTACGATTCAATTCATTTTGAATAATTCTTAGTGGCGCCATCTATCGAAAATTAATCGCATCAACTTAGAAACCTCCGTTGACTTATGCGCAACAACTTTGCTGAAGGTCATATCAATCAAATGCACAGTTTACGATTTAATTCATTTTGAGTAATTTTCAACGGCTCCACCTGTCGGAAATTGGTCATACCAACTTAGAAACCTTCGTCGGCTCATGCGCAACAACTTTGCTGAAGATCATAGCATGATAAAATGCATGGTTTACGATTCTATTAATTACATACAAACAAACATTCATTTTTATATATATAGATATAAATGAATGTGTATTTATTTGTTTGTTTGAAGTCTATAGACGGCTAAACGGCTAGACCGATTTTCTTGAAATTTTAACAGTACCTTCCTATATGTCTGGAAGGAACTATAGGCTACTTTTTATTTTAAAATTTCAAGTAGGCGAGGTGCCACGCCAACATACCCATATAAAAATGAATGTTTGTTTGTATGTACCTTATAGAATCGAAAACTATGCATTTGATCATGTTATGATCTTTAGCAAAATTGTTGCGCATGAGCTGGGGAAGGTAGAAACCTTCCACTTAGAAAAGTGGTATGACTAATTTCCGGCAGAAGTCACCGTAGTTTAGTAGGTAGTGTGTTGGCTTATTAGACGCAAAAGCCTGGGTTCGAGCCCCAGGCCAGGCATCAAAGACAAAATACAAAAACTATTTTTTCGGCGACTTCCTCTCAGTAGATTTCGGGCAAAAACTCTGAGAGTAAATAAAAATTGCCATGAAAAGTTTCTCAATAAATAAAAATCTGTCGTTCGGAGTCGACTTTAAACTGTAGGTCCCACCACTCATGTATAAAATTAACACACACAACATAAGTGGTGTGAGAAACTAGAACGTTGTACAATGGGTCAATTCGACCTCCGGGTACTGTACTTGTCTTAATTGACAAGTACACGTCATCTAACCTAACATAACCTAACCTAATTTCCGGCAGGTGGCGCCACTGAAAATTACTTAAAATCAATTAAATCGTAAACTGATCATTTGATCATGATATGATCTTTAGCAAAGTTGTTGCGCATGAGCCGACGAAGTTTTCTAAGTTGGTATGACCAATTTCCGGCAGGTGGTGCCACTGAAAATTACTCAAAATGAATTAAATCGTAAACTGTGCATTCTTTAACAAAGTTGTTGCGCATGAGTCGCCGGCGGTTGGTGCGATTAATTTCCATTGGATGGCGTCACTGAAAATTGTTCAAAATGAATGTCAAGCAATTGGTCGACCTACACCTCAAGCACGGAAGAAAAGACCATTACGTTTCATTCAACTAGCATTGAGACTGGAAAATCTTCGAGTACATGCCGCTGAGATCACGAATCACTTGAACAACGAGAAGTGAGATTAGAAACTGATCGAATGCGTATTATTCAGGCCTGTTCGTCTGAATCATCTGAACAACGGGAAGCAAAATCAATAAAATGATTCAAAATTAATTGGACATTTGTGTAATGTCTTTCCTTCAAATTTATTTTAGTTGATGGCGCAGCAACACGCGCAGGGTACAGCTAGTTAAATATAATTTGCAATTGTATTGTAATTAAAAATATTAAATAAATTAAAATAGCCACAACAAATACACATTGTGCCCAGTGGATCTCCACTATGACGAGCATCGAACGTACGTACATTCTATATCAGTTTAAGCTGTCTCAAGAATTCGGCAACGACAACTTGTTGCTTCCATACGTTAAAGTCGTCCTTCTAAAATTTGAGGACTCTGGCTATTGCAGTTTATGAGATATGCGACATTAAATACTTATTGGGTATGTGGGCGTGGCACCTCGCATACTTGAAATTTTAAAATAAAAAGTAGCCTATGGTTCCTTTCAGACATGCAGAAAGATACTGTTAAAATTTCAAGAAAATCGGTCCAGTCGTTTAACCGTCTATAGACTTCAAACAAACAAACAAACCCACAAACAAATAAACACACGTTCATTTTTATATATAAGATTATTACGAGCTGAGTAACATAGACCATATGCTCGGTGTAGTGTAACAGACTAGAGTCTCTGGTGGGAATCGAATCCACGACCCTCATGCTAATGGTCTAGGACACTACGTACTGGACTATCAGAACACCCATGTTGTGTTTGTTTTTTAATTTTTTATTTAAATAAAGGGACTAATGAGGAGAAATTGTGCTATCCGATTGTTGGAATAAGCAACTTGGCCGGTATACGTTAAATTGAGTTTTAGTATCAAATACATGGTCTTTATGCTATTAAGATTATTTAATCGTACGCTTTCACACTCTAACTGCCAACAGACGGAAGTCTGGATAACATTTCCGTGGGATAGTTGCTATAATACCGTAAGTAGTGAGCTGCTTAAGAAATTCTATGTAGTCTTAAGTGGATGGCAGATAGAACCTTCGCACACAAGTGCTCTTTTATAAGAGACCCCATCTTTCTTTTTACTTCTGTTGCAAAACAATGTAGAATACATGAAAAAACAATGTGTGTTGCCCTTAAATATTAAAAAAACTATAAAGGAATTTTATAGCGTTTAGGAAAAATGTGATAATTTGTTCCACATTTAAGTAGTCGCATTGGTTTTTTTCCACTGAACTTCTATATTGCCTTTCCAATAGATGAAACAAATTCATAAATTGGTAAAAAAGAAAAAAATAATTCACATTATATATGATGTCACAATGTCTGAAGTGCAGATTTGTTAATTTAATTTGCTTTCAGAATAAAATCTACAAATATCATGGAATAATTCGAAAAAAAAATTAAATTCAAAGCAATATTCAATTCTTTTCAATCAGTATATAAAAGCAAAGCAACATATAACAGATTCATAAAATCATACATTCTTTTATAACTTTATTTTCACTTCGTCTGTAGACAAATGTCGACGACACATTATTTATGTATTTTTTATACTGACCTTTCATAATTTACTTTTTCTTTTAAAGAAAATAAGAAAAAAATTAATGTCACATCATCTGGTATTTACAAACTAAACAAGTCACTGACTAAGTAAACAAATTAAAGACAAGCTTTTCTTTTTTGTTTTTGCTTTTACTATTTCTTTCTATTGCCATTTATATTGCACCTGTTGTTGGTTGTCGTTTGTAACACCCTCTCAGTTGAAAACCTAAAAGACAGAGCTTGTTAGTCTGTTGAAGAAAAGTCTCTTCGTTTCATACTTAAATTGTTTACGTTTGTAAGCAACATTTACAGCAGAGACAAAAAAAGAAATTAATTCGCCATGGTATTTACATTAAGTTGAAAATCCTGTGTAAAATACTATACAGTTGCGAGCAAAAAATATGTAACGCTAAAGATAAAGATAATATATAAATTTCTTATAGATAAGAAATCTGTCAAGCGAGGTCGTAATGCAATTGAACTTATGACTCTAACCTATTAACGGCTGTTATAAATATAAATTCAAATATTTATTAGCCCTTAATGTTGAAACATTTCCTTGGATTAAGGTTGAAATGTGAGGTATGGAATTAAGACCCAATAACAACATGTCTTTACTAAACAAACTCCATAAAAATATTTTCTCGAATATAATTTTTAAAAACCCATAGTTTCGATGGCTCTATTCAGTAGTACTCAAGCATATTCAATTCGTAGAATAAAATTCTTTTGAATTTTAATCGCACCATAAATTTAAAGGTGTGTGACACACTTATCTATTAGTTTCTAATATATAACGACATGGCTATCTGCGATAAATATTAATCGGACTATATGATCGAAATTTAAACAAATGTTTGCGATAATGTTGCGGTCGAAAAAATAATGTACTTGGTTATCTGTAAAGTGAAAGAAGGTGAATTAATATACATATTTGGTGAGGGTTTCTTTGCCTTATGCAATTACATATATTGGTGCAATGAGTGATTCGTTTACTTTTGCTATATCGAGTTCAAAGTTTTGCTATAAAAGTTCAAAAAAAGTCACTTTTTTAATGTAAAGAATTCCAAAATCAGTCCCGAAAAGTGTGTAAAAAACTAAGTAAGGTGAGTTGTTGTAGATTGTAAGGAGTCGAACTTTTAAAGGCTTTAATTTATGAACAAGTTGTTACTTTTTCTGCCTGCTTAGTTATTTTCTAAGGAAGACGAGTATACTCGACATAAACAGAGTAAAATGTTTCTGCTTGTAAAAGTAGACAATTTTGAGTAAATCTCAAGCGCTGAGCGTTGGGTTTTTAGGAAATATATACAGTTTTATAAACATTTTTAACATATATTTTGAAAGGACACTTCCTTAACACATAACACAATCTATTGTTGCCAAACTAAGGTGAGTTCTAAAATGTACATTTTTTAAAATATCTTTATTTAACCTTTTCCGGAGAAAAACTTTTAGTAATTTCGTTGAATAATAACACAAATGTAATTTTTTTCTTCAAGACGAGTATACTCGACATTATGCAAAAAAATTGTTTCGCTCTGACGAGTATACTCGACGTAAATAGGTATAGGGTTCAGGAATAATCTTCTATAAATAAATTTTTTCGTACTTAATTATATATGTGTATGGTATATAGTATGCATTCATAGCATAACTTAAAAATCGATCTATTTTATTGGTAATACATTTTATTTCAGATAATTTTTTAAGAGAACATGCCACTCAAAGCGTTATCTATTGGAAGACGCTACATTTTCCAATATTTTTAGAAATCTATGAACTCCCTAAAAAAAACCGATCGTGGTTTGAGACCAAGAGTGAAACGTGCTAATTTTTGATATCTTATTTTAAAGCGAAGCGTATTGCAGTGAGAGCGTTCTGTATTGCTCGAAACAAATGATAGCTAGAAGGGTTAAGGTCTGGACTATAAGGCGGGTGAGGTAAAATTTCCCGTTTACTATTTTCCAATTTATTTTACCCTGCGCCGCAATATGTAGCCTAGCGTTGTCATGATAGTTAGTTAGTCTCGTTTTTCGGCCAATGTTCAATTCAAATGAATTAATTGTTTTCTGTACAGGTCTTGCATGATAGTCTGGGCGAGTTTTTGCAATTCATACTGGCTCACATACTTCTGACCGCTCCAAATACAGCCGTAGATTTTCCTAGTTGTCCGCATTTCAATACATTTTTCGTCGCCAGTGATAATTCGATGCAAACATGATTTCTTTTAAAGCGATCAAACAGCATTTCAGACATGTAAAATCGTCTTTCAACATCATTCGACTTCAATTCATGTGGCTTCAAATTTTTTAGGTTTTTACTGAAATTAAACACTTTGAAATGACTGCTTAAGTGTCGCCTAATGATTGCTAAAGCTCTTTTTGTATTCGACATGAATCTTGATCGAGCAGTGTTTCCAATTTATGATCTTCAAACTTTTTTGACTGTACCCCGGGCCGTCTTTGTCTTTGATGCCCAGAGCACCATTTTTAAAAAGCGTTAATCATTAGACGTCGTTTTTTTCTGGATAGAGCGTGCCCCCATTATAATTCTACAAGGAGACGATGAAACGGTGAAACGTGCAGTTTTTCTCATAAAAGGTGCTAAACAAAACTTCCTACAAATGCTCTTTTCTTGGACAGCTTGAAATATGCTTGCATATCCATTAGAAGTCGCCGTAGTCTACTAGGTAGTGTGTTAGCTTATTAGACGTAAGGCCACGGTTCAAACACCAGGCGGCTTCCTCTCAGCAGATTTCTGGCAAAAACCCTGAGAGTAAATAAAATTGCCATGAAAAGTTTCTCAAAAATCTGTCGTTCGGAGTCGACGTTAAACTATAGGTTCCGCCACGCTTATATAAAATTAACACACACAACAAAAGTGGTGTGAGAAGCTAGGTCGTAATCCTGACTGAAGGGTTGTAATGACCGATTATTTATTTTTTTATGTATAGTTGATGAAACTTGCTAACTTTCAGTCTTCGCGGTTGCTTATTTCAGTCTTCATGATTGTGAATAAATTCCTTCCAAATTTTTTTTCAGTTTTTCTTAAGTCGCTGGATTATGGCTCATTTTCTTTTCCATTGCCGCCTTCCTAAAGTGAAAATTTACTTTTCATTGTATAAGTTGTACATTTTTATTTTGGCTGAGTAATTTAATAATTCATAAAAAAATTAAACTTAACACTTACATTAAAGGCTACATCGTCTTTATTTTGCTGTACATCCAACAGTTTTCATTTTCTTTTCTTTTCTCTTCCTTTCTTTTCTTTACCTTTCTTTGATAATTTGTTATCGAATCTTAACTCTGATCGAAAAAGAAAATTATTTATGCCCGATCAACTCCAGTAATAAATTCAGCTGTTGTACTGGTGTATATTTTGAGATCTTATATAGTATGTCTCTATTTAAGACGCAGGTGTCTCCGATATGCGAAGATGTTGGAATCTGGGCGATTGAGACGTTTTTCAAACCATTTCCCGCAATATTTTTTATCCTTATATACGTACATACACACATAATTGGCCATGACAACCCTTCAGCTAGAATTACGGTCTTGCTTCTCACACCAATTATGTTGGGTGTGTTAATTTTATACATGAGTGGCGGTACCTACAGTTTAAAGTCGACTCCGTATGACAGATGTTTGATAAACTTTTCATGGTAATTTTATTTACTCTCGAAGTTTTTGCCAGAAATCTGCGGAGAAGAAGTCGCCGAAGAAATATTTTTTCATATTTCATTTTGATGTCTGACATGGGACTTACGTTCGAGTTTTTTTTTGAGCCACTGTTTAGGTGTAATATGAAAAGATTATGTTTTGCCGATTTTGAATATTTTCTTTAGGATATGCAGAGACATAACACGATTGTATTGCATAACATCATATTGTTTTTAGGAGAGAGTTCCACTTTAATTATAAGTTTCTAATAATTAACCAATAGATCTTAGTTTTTAAATTGTTCTTCTACGTGGATGGAACTTCCAAAGTGTACGCAAGTATTTTTTAAACGCGGGAGGACATATTTCCTTATCTACATTTCACTTTATAACGATAATCTGCGTCATGTAGCGCGCTTTTCTAAATACGTACATACATACATATATTTGAAAATGTAAACATTCTTTAGGTGCTGAGCTTTTATATTTCGTGTTATTTTTAAACTCTTTGTCTAAGATACGATACTTGTGTGTAAAGTCTTCAAAACAAGAACATTCAAACTGTTGCCGGTTGGCGTGGTTATGTGGGTAAAGAGATTGCTGGGGGTTTTGGGTAAATTTATGAAGTGTTCATAATATGGAAAATTATTCAAATTCACTGAAATGAAAATGAATTTAAAAACCTCTAAGCAACAACAAAACTATAAAAAATGATTCAGCCATATCTGTGGCGCTATGGAAAAAAAATTTAGAAAATGAGTACGCGACATTTGAGTCCATACTTATCTTGAGTGGTATAAAGAATAAAAATTTGTACTCATGTATGTATTGTATGTTTCGTTTCGAATGTGAATTTGGTTAAAATATTGTATTTTACATCCACGTTAAAATGCATTACCACATAATGGAAATTTATTTTGTAATTAAAGGATTAAAACACCGTGCTGATATAAAGATTGATTAAAATTGTCATTTGAAATATGTAGGGTCTTCTAACACAGATTTCCGAACTCCGACAGTACGTGAAGAAACAATATTGTCGAGTTTGGAACGATATCAATCCACATGAGATTCAAAAGCGTCCAATGCATCCCGAAAAAGTCACTGTTTGGTCATCACTGTCAATCGCCAACAATATATGTCGATTATTACCAACTTGCGCTAGTAAGAAAAATTGTCGTATTTGGGACTCAGCAAATCCACACGTGGTCTTACAGAAGCCAATGTACCCATTACAAGCGACTGTTTGATGCGGCTTGTGAAGCGGAGGCATCATTGGCTCATATTTCTTTGAAAATGAGGGCGGCGCAATCATTACGGTCAATGGAGACACCTATCGCACCATGATTACCGATTTCTTTGTATACAACAGGATGGTGCAACTTGCGACACATTTCATGCCCCAATCGATTTATTGCATCAAACATTTGATAGCCGTTCAATTAGCCGAAATGGTAATGTCAATTGGCCGCCAAGAAACTGCGATTCGACATCGTTTGTCTATTTTCTGTGGGTCGGCGCTAATGAAAAGTGTTATGCCGACACTCGCCGTGGTCTAGTTGGTAGTGTGTTGGCTTATTAGACGTGAGGCCTCGGTTCAAACCTCAGGTCAGGCAACTCCAATTGGACGAAATATGAAAAAATATTTCTTCGGCGACTTCCTCTCAGCAGATTTCTTCAAAAACTGTGAGAGTAAAAAAATTGCCATAATAAGTTTCTCAAAAATCTGTCGTTTGGAGTCGACTTTAAACTGTAGGGCCCGCCACTCATTTATAAAGATTAACGCACACAACATTAGTGGTGTGAGAAACTAGGTCGTAATCCTGACTAAAGGGTTGTAGTGACCAATTAAGTAAATTATGCCGACAAACCAGAGACAATTGAGCATTTGAAGGCCAACATTCGTGATGGCATTGCCGAGATACGACCCCATACATTCGAAAAAGTGCACGAAAATTGGTCCGATGAATGAGGTACTGTGAGGCTTGTCGCGGCAGTCATAATATTCCATTTCTAACCGAAACGAAACGGAAAAAAAATTGGCAAAATTTCAAATGGCCCATCCTTTAAAAATAATACCCTGGATATACCACATAAATATATATAAAGTTTGCCTAACTATGACTTAAAAATAAATTCTATTCAATCTTACTTTTTATTTAATTTAATCAGTTTAATCAAATGAAAAACTTTAACCTGTACTACTAGTTATTTTTGTATACGTATGTTTTTTTTTCTTTCAGTCCAAATAATTTGTAACTTCTTTTTTTTTTATTTCAGATTAATCCCTTTGTCTTCTTTAACCACACTTTTCTACCTCCATAAATTACTTCTACCATACACTTGCAAGCTATGAGCACACCTAAAATAGTTATAATTGGTTCGGGTGCATCTGGCATTGCATGTGCTACAAAACTACTCGATTATGGATTTGAAAATATAGTCATCGTTGAGGCTGAATCACGTATCGGCGGTCGCATTCATACAATACCGTTTGCCGATAATGTTATTGATTTGGGAGCTCAATGGTGTCATGGAGAAAAGGATAATATTGTTTACGAGTTGGCACAAAGTCATGACTTACTAGAGTCTACTGGTGATGTATACGAGTCGTATCAATGTGTCCGTTCGAATCGAGAAGTAGTACCTGAAAGTATAAGCCAACGTTTAAAAGACATTGTAAATGAAAGTTTGGTTACACGACAAATGGAATTGAGAAACTGTAATGGCTCTCTAGGCAGTTATTTGAATAATAAGTTCTATGAAGCTTTACGAAGGCCCGAAAATTCCGATATCGATATGGCGATAGCAAAGGAGTTTTTTGAAAATTACAAAAAATTCGAAAACTCTGTAGAGGCATCCGATACATTGGATGATGTATCAGGACGTGGCTACCTAGAGTACTGGGAGTGTGAAGGTGATATTTTGCTTAATTGGAAGGATAAAGGCTATTTGGAATTTTTGCGTTTGCTTATGAAATCCAGAGAAGAGAAAACGGAATATGGAGTTTTGGAAAAACGCATTTTATTAAATAAAAAAGTGATAAATATCGAATGGAATCGTAACGATTGCTGTGTGCAAATACGTTGTAAAGATGGCGATGTATTTACGGCTGACCATGTGATACTTACCGTTTCGTTAGGTGTTTTGAAAGAACAGCATTCGAGAATGTTTGAACCCAAGTTACCGGTAGAGAAACAACGCGCAATCGAAGGCTTAGGTTTTGGCACCGTTAATAAGATTTTTATAGAATTTCCGAAAAGGTTTTGGCCTGAGAATTGGACCGGCTTTACTATGCTATGGCGCGAGCAAGATATTGAAGAAATTCGTGGTACCTCAAGAGCCTGGCTGGAAGATGTATTTGGTTTTTATTGTGATCATAATCAAAGACGTCTGCTAAGCGGATGGATAATAGGAGCAAATGGCCGCCATATGGAGACACTGACAGAGGATGAAATTTTGGCGGGTTGCATGTGTTTATTTAGAAAATTCCTAGAATGGGAAATACCTGATCCGAGCAATTTCAAAGTTTCCGCTTGGTATACAAACGAAAACTTTAGAGGATCGTATTCGTTTCGATCCATGTATACCGAAGAGGTGGGCACAAGCGCTCGAGAGTTGGCCCAGCCATTGTGCGTGGTTACCACACCACCGGTTTTAAATGGTGAACCCACTATCGAGCCGCTGTTCACCCAAAGTCGTTGTGATAAACCCATAGTGCAATTTGCTGGCGAAGCTACCAGTGATCATTACTTTTCTACGGTACATGGTGCAGTTGAGGCAGGTTGGCGTGAAGCTACTCGTCTGGCCGACTTTTATGGCATGCTTCGGAACTCGAAAAAACCGCACAAATCCAATTTATAACAATTTTAGGACTTTGAATGTCATTAGAGAGGATGTTTTTTAAACATGTAATATTATAATTCAATCAATTGTAATATTATCATGTTTATTAGCATCCGTAATGATATTTAAAGTCCTGAAATGAAAATTTGAGAATTTAATAAATCATTTTCAATAACTTTGGTTAATTTTCATACATTTAGATTTCTAAAACTTGATACATACATTAATGCTCTCATACATACATGATTTTTTTATTATTTTTGAATTACTTAGAGTAACTGAAATAGTTTGTTTTTTAATTTAATTTTGATTTTTAATTAAATTATTTTTGTTATAAAATGCAGCATAATTAATCTTGATTTATTATTTTTTCATTTTTTTCATTTCTGGTCTTTTATGTTCAGAACAACTAAATGAGATTTTGTACACACGCTTTGTTTTAAATATTTATAAAATAATAAAACATAAAAAATTAAAAATAATTATTTTTATAAGTGGTTCTTCTATTACTTTGTTTTCTTATTTTTAAAATTTGTTGTTTTTGGAAATTAAAAATTATTTTCAAAATTTTTATGGCAATATTTGGCATTCAGTTTTATTGATATTTGCTAACTTTAGCCTGATTGACAATAATTGGAGGTCTCACGCTGATTGAAATCGAAGTCATGGAGCCGTAATAGACACAACAATTCTGTTTAAATATTGGTTCATATTTCCATTTGTTTTTTATTTTTGTTTTTGTCAGAATAGATCATTTTACTCTATAATATCGCCATTATATTCATGGTCTCATTTTAATCATTTTTATTTTGAAGTTTTAGAAATATTTTTTATGATTTTCTTTATGACTCAACTACTACTGCTACACTCAACTATAAATTATTCAATAGTCTGTTTTATTTATTTTTACGATTTGTAATTTTAACTTAAATTTATCTTAAATTTTAAACATGAAGAGAACAATAGCAATGCAGATAAGTCTCGATTTTCTTTTTTTCAAATTGAGTTTCAAATGAATTTTTGTAAATGAAAGTCAATTAAATTTAATGTGGCTGTCTGTATATAAACATATACTATGACTTTTTAAAGAATTAATTTCGTAAATTTTCCGAATTTGTCATAATGAATCATCGAAAATTTGAGTTATGACACTGACGAACTAAATAAGCAATATGCTGACAAAAGTAGAGGCTTAAAGATAAACAATAAAGTTCTATATTTAATGGTTCCAGAAAAGCAATTTTAAATCATAACCTGGACATTATATAGTAAATGGAAGTTCTTTAATGGAATTCTAATCTTGCCTAAATATTCAGAAAGTACTTTTGTGCAGCATAATCTATGTATATATTGCCAAATGATTACAACAAATAAATAATTATGTTGTACATTTGTGTCATCAGTTTTCATAGTCAGTACATTGCTACCAACTTAATATACCAAAAATGTACAATAAATATATTAAGTACTGATTGTTTCGAAATCGAGACTTACCTGCAGATACTACAACTAACGGTAGGAATTCAATTAATATTTTTCTTTTATTGTAATATTGTAATTTATTATAAGCTTTTCTTAAAATAAACTAAAAAAACGACATTATAAAATAAGGCTTAGCAAACATTTTGCTATACTCTTCCCAAATGAAATGCTATGAAACTGGCCCTTTTATTCCACTATAATAATACACTTCCAAAACAAATCTTTAATAAAACAAAAAAGGAAATACAAATGTTACCTCCAAAATAAACAAAAACAAAAACAAAAAAAAAACGAAATTATTGTTGCTATGCAATTTGTAATCATATATTTATGTTTATAGAAATTATTACAAAACAAGAAAATTTTGAAAAAGATTTTATAGAAATTGTCTTACAATTTGAATAAAGAGTATCAAATGCTATTTAAAATATAAAATGCTAAACATATTATTGATATGTATAACAAAAAAGTCAGTATGTTGTTTAAAAATTAAAGAAAATATGAATGAAATAGACGACCATAGTTTGGTTTAATATATATTTCATATCACTCCAATGATTATTATATTTACAACTAATATTTATATACTTATGTATATGTAAAATGAATAGTATTATAGAAATAATATTAAACACTAATTGTAATCAGGTCTATAGTTTTCCAAAAAGAAAAAAATTAAAAAGAAAAAGTTAAGTTTGATTGGTTGCACAATCATTTTTAGTGATGGCAATATTAGATTATCATCTTTTTCAAACTTAGAGATTTCAAAAAAACTATTTATAAAATAAAAAGACATTTAATAAAAAACTTTTATTAATTTTACATAAAACATAAGGAAATAATATAAAATAATAAATACTCCTGTTGCACAAATATTAAATTAAATCGTATTTTATTTATTTGAAGCTTTTGTGTTTCACATGCTGGGTAGATAAGTTGAGGGAGAGTAGACCAACCCTCTCTTTAATATACATATGTAGATGTACACCTAAGCCATCAGCTGGCTTGTTGTGCGCTCACCATAAAGGGATACCAAACTTACTCTTTATAAGAAGCCAAATTTCCTTAACTTCTTCTAGTCCACTCGTCTGAGAGGAGTTATGTCTAAAATAGTGTAATCCGTAAAAAAGTGGGATCTTGAGGTCAGGAAAGTTGGGACAATACTACACATACAAAGAAAAGAATAATAATGCTATAAAAAGAACATAGAAAGTGAAAACACAATATGTACGCACCGCTTTGGAATTGAATTTTAAATAATTCCTGTGAAATTGAACTCAGTTTAGTAGCTTTTGACTTGATAACTCTCAAAATAAAAACGAAAGAACAATAAACCCTATTGACTATGTTTGTGTATTTTAGATTAAACTCTCTATTAACCAAGCGTAGTCTAGTACGTATTATTAGACGTATGGCCACGGTTCAAACTCCAGGTCAGACATCTTCAACAAAAAATATTTCTTCAGCGACTTCCTCTCAGCAGATTTCTGACAAAAACTTAGAGAGTAAAAAAAAGTTCCATAAAAATTTGTCGTTTGGAGTCGACTGTAAACTGCAGGTCCTGCCACTCATGTATAAAATTGCCACACACAATATAAGAGCTGTGAGAAGCTAGGTCGTAATCCTAACTGAAGGGTTGTAATGATAAATGATGTATTTATGTATGTATGTATGTTTTAACCACGCGTTACCTAACGAACGATTTTTTAATTACATATTCATATATTTATACGGATACTAGGATCAATTATGGATTATTACAAAATTTATCCACTTCAAATTCTTGAAAATCTTATTTCAGCTAAATTTTTTTAATTAGGTTGTTTAGGTTTGAAAGCACTTTTCTTGGCATCTCAGGACAAAAAATTGCTTTCGTAAATTATAAAAATGCCAAATTCCGTGATCGATTATGGATAACTATTGAACTGGCAATCATAAATTTGTAGTTGTTGGAAACATTTCCTACAAGTGAAATTTTAAAATGTTGGTAGTCACTTGCCAACTTTAACACCAATTTATATATTTTAGACAACTGGAAACTCAACTGGTGTCCGGTGGTTGTTATCCATTATCAGTCAATTAAGCTTTGATGGTTTGAAAATGTTTGAATGAATTAATAGTGAATTTATTAAAAAGAGTTATTTACAAAATTTTATAGAAGAACTTATTTTATTGGTTCCACAAATAAACTTTATCGTATTTAATTTTAATAATTATTTTAATTATCAAAATGATATGGAAAGTACAATATTGTCTTATCAAATTTATATCAGTCCCAAAATATATGAATATGGTTGGAATAATAATTTCTTAAATTCAAATAAATTGAATGAATTTCAGTAGAGTATCCAAATTTTATTGTTTTAAAAAAACTTTGTTTTCACTTTTTAAAGAAGAATATAGTTACTAATTTACTTTCTTAACTGGCCATTAACAACCCGGTTAACGGATTTCGGCCTGCCTTAACACATTCTTCCAGGCGCCTCTGCTTCTTGCGCGCCTACGATAATCGATGGCAGAGCTTCCTCGATCTGGTCCTTTCAAAGCAAAAAGTTTTTCACTGCATAATATTTTTACGTGGTGGGTTCCAAACCCTACGCACAACCATAATTTAAGGTCCAGGGGATTGGACTTCGCTGCTCGCATTAGTTAACATCTAGCGGGGGAGGAGGAGGGGCCAGGAGGGGCCGCGTGGAGGCTGTGTGTCAACTTGAACACAGAAAGACAAGGATCGTCCTGGAGGTCGCCTCGTTGACCACAGGCAGAAACTTTACCTTGCTCGCATGTTTTCCATCCCTCCCAAGAATATAGTTGTCTGAACCACTACAGTGGAACCGGAGACATTTAAAAGACAATTTTAGTCAGTAGTATACCGATCACTCTCGAAATTTCTAAATTCCTGACGTTATAAAGGCACAACGTGATAACCAAATTATCAGCATGAAACTACAGTTGATTTTTATGTAATGATAATTTAAGATTAGTGTTGTTGCCCCAACTATTGGTTACCAGTTTCTATATTGTTTGCCCCTTAGACAATAGAAATAATAATCAGAATTTTAGAATCTTTAATTTGTTTCTCTACCATTTGCTGTCGTTAAAACCTTCGGGTTTACAAAACATTTTAAAAAATCAATATGAAGGCATAGTTTGGACTGGTTTAGTCAGAGTAAGAGGTTCGAGATCTACCAATGAGGAATTTCACTTTGAACTTATTACTCAGGCTGTAATCAATGAAAACAAGAAAATTGAGGACAGGGATTCGTCGAAACGAATGTTTATAAAACTATTTTTTTATGTTTTGAAAGTGAGATACGAGTGTAGATAACTTGATGTTTAGTTTTCACTCGAAAAACTGTCTGAGTTTGTCTTCAATGATGATTATTTTGATAAGAAGTGCCATTTGAAGTCAAAACAGTCAGAATTACGACCTAGCTTTTCTCACCACTTATGTTGTTAATTTTATACATGAGTGGCGGGAACTACAGTTTAAAGTCGACTCCGAACGGCAGATTTTTGGGAAACTTTTTTCATGGCAATTTTATTTACTCTCAGAGTTTTTGCCAGAAATCTGTAGAGAAGAAGTCGCCGAAGAAATATTTTTTCATATTTTCGTTTTGATGTCTGACCTGGGTTTGAACCTTGGCCTTACGTCTAATAAGCCAATTATGTATGTATGTATGCGAAAAATTAAAAAATAAATTTTAATTTTCTATAATCTGGCAACTCTTCAGAAAAGAAGAAACTAACAAGCCATTTTCACGTTCAACGTATGTATACTTCGACAAACTCTTGAGTACTCACCTCTGTTCGTTTTTCCCTTTTCCCCATAAATTCAAGACTTTTTTTGAGAAACTTTTCATAGCAATATTACTCACTCTACGAGTTTTTGTGTGAAGACTGCTGAGAGGAAGTCGCCGAAGAAATATTTTTCATAATTCTGTTTGTTGGAGATGTGTGACCTGAGATTTCAATCGTGGTCTCACTACCTACTAGACTACGGCGACTTCTAACTATTATTGTTATAAATAATTTCGGGATCAATTGGTATTAATTATATCATATTATTAGTAATAGCATATGTATTCTATTTATTGAATATGATTATTTAGGCAGATCGTTTTGATAGCTTTCACACGTTCAAAATTTGATTTGATAAAGTCTTTTCAATTTTCTTTTAAAGTTTATTTCTCATACGCAAAGTTTACATTGGCAAATTCATGCTATTTTGCTGTTCGTTATACAATCACAAATATAAGATGAATAAAGAACTAATCAACTTTGAGAATAAGTCAAATACTCATCCCTTAATTTGTTTTTCATTTCTCTTATAATACAAACACAAGAATTAGCAAAGTAATCTTTGAGAATCACTGTTTAAGAATCACTGTCCAGCGATGCTCCATAATGCAAGTCGTATTATAGAATAATTTCAATAATAATTTCATTCGTAGTTTAGCAATCGTACTAAACGGACGTTTGATTTAAATCGCATTGAAAAATTGAAATTATTTTCCTCGTACTATTAATACATACGATATACATACAATCGTATTTGATTTAATATTCATTGAATTGTAAAATGTCTGAAATGAATTTGAAAAGTTTAGAGGAGTGCTTAGAGAAGTATATACCCGAAAATGAGCTGAAAGAAGTGAAACGGATTCTATACGGTCGATCGGATGAGTGAGTATTTTTAATTTAAATTCTTTATTTATTGGATTATTGTTGTATATTTTGTTTTGTGTTTGTTTTATTTTAAATAATTAATTAATTAAAAAAAAATGATTATTATTATGTTTTCTTATCAATTGTTTTTATTATTTTTTACAATAGTTTTACGTTAATCTACATTAATTTGTGACTTTGTTTTCGTTATTTTCTTTTTTTCAAATTGGTTTTAATAGATCATAATCATGAATTGCATTTAACTTTTTATTTAAATATGTATTTAAGGCGTACGTACAATATCTTTATAAAATGATCTCTTATTTTATATAAATAATCTCAAGTTCGCTGAGTATTTGGGTGTCTGGAATAAATGATTATTTTTCTTTATTAACGTTAATAAGAAAAATACCTACTAAATGCCGCCGTTTTTATTAAAACTTTTGTTTGTATTTTGACAATTTCTATGTATTCATCGAATAGTTTAAAAATAATACATATGCGAGCACATACAAATAAATAAACAATGAACATCTGATCGGTAGAATTGCAAAGAGGTATTAAAAATAAATGCGAAGCAATTAAGAGAAATTTTAATTAACGCGACTCTTATTTGTTTTTTTCTCTTAAATAAAAGCTATTTTACGAATGAATCTTGTATACAGTACGCGTCAATATTATGTACATATACAGTGTCGGTCAAAACATATTGGACAAAATTCAGGTTATAATATTTTGTACGATTTAAAAGAAATTAGATATTTTAGAAACAACAAATACATACTAAAATAAAAATACATCCCTAGTATAGTTAAAAATAAAATTTAATTTCAATGTTTATTATGATATTAAAAATTAAACAATAAGGTAAATAAAGATAAAAAATTCATACGACAAAACATATTGGATTATGCAGCATGATCTAATATTTTGTGGCATAACCGCGATTTTTTAAAACTTCAGCACATCTTTTCGGCATAGAACTAATAAGATTCTCTATTATATTCATTAGAATAGCTGACCATGCCTCATTTATAGCTTGATATAATTTATTTGGATCCCGATGTGCCGATTCCCGACTTACCTTTCTATTTACTATTTCCCATAAATTTTCTATAGGGTTAAGGTCGGGTGACTGTGCAGGCCACTGCATGACATTGACGCCTTCTTGTTCCAAAAACCCTTTCACCAATTTGGATGTGTTTTCGGGTCGTTGTCGTGTTGAAATATCCATTGGCGTGGCATTTTATCACGGGCATGTGGCAACATCTTCTCCAGCAATATATTTTTATACATTTGTTTGTCCATAATACCGTCGATTTTGTGTAAAGGTCCTAAGCTTTCCCCAGAAAAGCAACCCCTCACCATAACATTGCCACTCCTATGCTTAACTGTTCCGGAACAATATTTGAGATTTAGTCTGCTACTGACAGGTCTTCGAACTCTTCTCGTTCCATCAGAATCCACAAAATTAAATTTGGATTCATCGGAAAACAAAACAGTGTTTCATTGTCCAACTGTCCAGTTCAAGTGTTCTCGAGCAAATTTTAGGTGCGCCTTACGGTTTTTCTGTGGTAGCAATCAGTATTGTTTTCTCTGAAGACATAGTATATAACAATTTTCTGTCCAATATGTTTTGACCGACACTGTATATTGGGGTTTTTCAAATAATAAGAAAAAGAAAACTCTATTTGTTTTTCAGTTTAATTATTAAACGCAGAGAAATAATTGAAAAATTAAATACTTCTCTTTGAACTATACGTTCTGGTATTTGAATATTTTTGAATAATTGAAAAAGAATTACGGATATTTTACGTACAAGTACTGTTTTTCCTAACCAATATAAAAATTTTCGACTTCCAATGAAATCTTTGGCACGTATTAGTTAATTCTAAAAAAAAAAAAACAAAATAATATGTGCAAAGTACATAACCTGATTTGGGTAGGCTTTATAACTTCTGGCGTATATTTGCTTTTGAGAAAGTAAGACACTGTAGCCCGTGCAATGTCGGACATTAACTCTCTGAAAAATTTCCTCTACAATTACAACCCATTTGATATGTTAAGTATTCCATCACAGAACAAGTTTCAGCCTTTCATTTCTACGAATTCTTACAATCCTTCCCTGTCAAACTTCTCCAGACCGTGGCATGTGCAGATAACAGGCGCCATTCTTTCATTTATCTTCATCTCTAACACTTCGCGTCCCAACTCAAATCTTAGAAAACAAAAAAAAAAATATGTTGCGCAGAAGTTGCCTTAATCATCTTGGCCTTATGTATGTACGGAGATATTCTACGAAAAAATCCATGTCCTGTCTGTTAATGTGCCATGTAAAACTCAACATGGCCTTGTTTGCTTTGAACAAGTTCCCGACAGGTCTGTGTGTCCATCGCTCTTTAATTGCTGTAACTCAACAAACTTGCCATTCGTCTGGGCAGTTTTTGTCTTGCTTCTCCTCGTTCCTCAGTTGTTAGAGGTCTACCAACCATGCTAATTCTGTCATATACATTTGAGAGCAATTATATCAGGTGGTGATAGGACTCCCATAGCTTTATGTGAAAATGTGGAGAAACTACTGGCAACCCTAAGGGCTCTTAATCTAAATAAAGATTTCACAGTCCCAGCCAACGCTGATTCCCACACAAGTTCTTTGCTAACAACAATCTTCTGCCTTGATTCAATTCACATAGGAGAAATCCGAATGCAGATTTGTGCATTATTCCCTCCGAGCACAAGCCTTTTCAATTTTAGTTTTAAATTTAACCTTAATCCTATCTTAAGTTATTTACTTACTTATTTAATCCTTACAACCCTTTAGGCAGGATTACAACCTCGTTTCTCACATTACTCATGTTGTGGGTGTGGTAATTTTATCTATGATTGACGGGACTTACTATGTAATGTTGATTCCGAACGGCAGATTTAAGAAAGTTTTTATGGCAATTTTATTTTATTTTAGTTTTTATTTATTTGCCAGAAGACTGCTAAGAGGAAATCGTCGAAATTTGTTATATATTTTGGGGTCACGGGCTCATCATTTTCCTAAGTAGTTAAGCGATAGCTGAGATGTATTGTGTCCATCCATAAAGAGTATAATGCAATCAATTTTTTCCTGCTTGTTATCAAAATAGCCTCAGTTTTATGCCCTGCTAGTTGAAGATTTGCTGCTATAAGCCAGTTTATTTAAATTAATGCAGCCATACACGTATCCTCACTTTGACAAAATTTCATAACCAACGACTTGCGCACCTCTTGGTATATTCCACAGAAGTGTAACTTGCACAGAGCCCTGAGGTACAACACTAGTTCTTTTATATTTCGCAACTCCTTCATCCGTGTCATAGAGTAGTATTCTCTCAGAGAGACTTTAAATGATACAAATGAGCTGTCGTTGTGAATTTTTTAATTATCTCTGTAGTTGAGGGTTCTCTTCGAAATCCATATTGATTGTCAGATAGACGTACGTATCTTCCTTCAAGCTGTTGTGTATCCTGTTAACAATCTTATTCAAAATTAAGCAAAGATATTTGATATTCTTTTATAATACTATATAATATTAATTCTATTATAAATTTCAGTGTAAAATTAAAATAAAAATAATTAAAATATGGATTCACCAAAGCACTTTTATCTTGCACGGTTTGCTGCTGACATTTTTGCACCTTCTGCGTAAGGTCAAACTGGGCTAATTCTTGAAGTATACATACATACTACATAATTGGTCATTACAACCCTTCAGTCAGGATTACGGCCTAGCTTCTCACATAACTCATGTTGTGTGTGTTAATTTTATACGTGAGTGGCGGGACCTACAGTTTAAAGTCGACTCCGAACGACAGATTTTTGAGAAACTATTCATGGCAAATTTATTTACTATCAGAGTTTTTGCCAAAAATCTGCGGAGAGGAAGTCGCCGAAGAAATATTTTTTCATATTTCGATTTGATGGCTGACCTGGAGTTTGAACCGCGGCCTTACGTCTAATAAGCCAACACACTACCTACTAGATTACAGCGACAATTTTTGAAGTATTGTCTGTCCAAAAGTGTGCTACAGTCGATCTCGGCTTCTTGAACCTTAAGAATTCCATTTTAGTGATTTATTTGTAAACTCGCCACCGATAGCATAGTCGACTCACTTCCCTCGTTCGTGGTAGACTTGGGTAGTGATTAATGAATACGTGTAATTTTTGTGAGATTGTGTTTAAAACTATCCTTGTTTCACTTCCATACAGTAGAGCAGACTTTACACATGCGTTGAATATTCTAATGTTAGGTCGGCTGGATATTGGTAAGCTCAACTAAAAGTTTCCGCACTTCTAGTTATGCTTACATATGGGAGGCCTTGTACGAGAGTGACAAATATCATCCGTAGAATTTTGTAGTTCTTGTAATTCCTTTGCACTCTGAACAGTTTGGGTTGTATTGGAGAATTGACAATTCAATGCCTTTTATTCTCAATGCTTATAGTATTACTACTTCTTCTGGTGGTGTTAAAGGTTTTCTTCAAAACGATGAATATTCGCTGTAGAATAGTACACTATTCTATACATCGATATTATGGGTAGTGTAAACATTGAAGAGTCATAAGGTCTTAATGTTGTGAAGGAATCATTCTAGTGTCTCTGTTTCTTAAGGCAGTGCTACAAATTTTTTTTATCTTTCTATTCTAACTATTTACACAATTTAGATCCGTCCAAAAATGAAATACAGTTCCCAGGTATACGTATGTCGTTACTTTAAAGTCTATTTCGACGCTTGAAACACACTTTTTAAGCATAATTTTGAATAATGATTTTAAGCTTGCCTTATATGATAATTATGATCACAATGATTGAAAAATAAAAAACATATTTATACGAAATATCTTGTTTTAGTAACGCTTTGGAACTACCCGTTGAAGCTAAAAACATTGCCGCTGAAAATGATTTCGAAATCAAGGGTTATCGTTTCGCAGCGAAGACTGAACAAATACGTAAATCACGTTTAGTTAGAGTGGGAGCAATACAAAATTCCATAGTGTTGCCAACCACTGAACCCATTGATAAGCAACGTGAGGCAATATGGAAGAAAATCACCACTATTATTAAGGCGGCAGCTGCTGCTGGTGTTAATGTATTATGCATGCAAGAAGCCTGGAGTAAGTAATTCATTCATTAAATGTCCAAAGTGGTTAACAAAAAAATTTGATTGCTTTACAGCAATGCCATTTGCATTTTGTACACGCGAGAAATTCCCCTGGTGTGAATTTGCCGAAGAAGCTGTTTCGGGACCAACCACAAAAATGCTGCAAGAATTGGCTAAAGCCTATAATATGGTTATAATTTCATCCATATTGGAAAGAGATGTTGAACATGGTGATACCATTTGGAATACAGCGGTGGTAATTTCAAATAAAGGCCGCTATCTGGGCAAGCATCGTAAAAATCATATACCACGAGTAGGCGATTTCAACGAATCCACCTACTATGCAGAGGGCAACAGTGGTCATCCCGTCTTTGAAACAGAATTTGGAAAAATTGCCATAAATATCTGCTATGGTCGTCATCATCCTCAAAACTGGATGATGTTTGGCTTAAATTGTGCCGAAATAGTTTTTAATCCTTCGGCAACAGTGGGAGCCTTAAGTGAACCCCTATGGTCGATTGAGGCTAGAAACGCTGCTATAGCAAACAGTTATTTCACCGTAGCTATTAATCGTGTGGGCTCTGAGGAATTCCCCAATGAATATACATCAGGCGATGGACAAAAGGCTCATAAAATATTTGGCCCATTTTATGGTTCCACATATGTGGCTGCTCCAGATGGCAGCAGAACTCCGGTGAGTTTGAATCGGTAATTTTTTTTTTAAACAACATTATCATTAAAAATGAATTTTCTTAAACAGGGTCTCTCTCGCGATAAAGACGGCCTATTAATTACCGAATTGGATTTAAATTTATGCCGTCAAGTTAAGGACTTTTGGAATTTCCGTATGACTCAAAGACTGGAATTGTATGCCGAATCATTTAAACAAGCCTGTAATTTAGATTTTAAGCCACAAATAATTAAAGAATAATTATCTACAATTTTTTTTTCGTTGATTCTGTATTGAAAATTCAATCAAAAATTATTATAAAAAAAAACTTACGTTATGAAGAAATATGATTTAAATCTTGATCGATTATCGATATTTGTTATTTAGAATACTGGCATACAATTGCTTAAAGCATTTTGATACAGCAAAAGCATATTGTTGTCGCCGTGAGACCGTGGTTCAACCCATGGCTCTGACATCTCGAACAAAATGTGTTGGAAATTTCCCCTAAATACAACTCTGCATATTTCTTGCTTCTGTTTATCTAAGTTGCATATTTGTTTATCTAAGTTTACAGTTATATTATAAGATAAGCGTCATTGTATTTTTCTGTACCTTTTATACTTTTTCTTTATTCTTAATAAAACGTTTGAATCAACAGGTTATGGGCCCAGGAGCTTAATCAATTTTTGGAGTGTGAAACTAAGAATAAATTTGTATTTTTCTGTGTAATTATGATGAGTTCGTCAATGTTCCAAATAGACAAATTAGATGTCGGAAATTACGGCACATGGTGTGTCCAGATGAAGTGCATTTTGGTACATTCGGATTTATGGACAATTACAAATGGAAATTTTGTGAAACCAGTTGCTGCAAATGAGGCTGAACTATGGAGACAAAAAGATGAAAAAGCACTAGCCATGATTATGCTTTCCGTGAAAACTACACAATTAAGCTACGTAAAAAATTGTGCAACAGCAGTAGAAGCGTGGAAAAAACTTCAGGAAGTGTACAAACCAAGTGGTCCATTAAGGAAAGTTAGCCTGTATAAGAAGTTACTAAGTCTTCGAATGCTTGAGTCAACAACTATGACTGAATATTTAAATGGTTTTACGGAAATTTCGGAGAAGCTAGCGGAAGTCGGAATTGAAATGGCTGAAAAGTTATTGGTAATTATTTTGCTGTCAAGGTTGCCAAAGGAATTTGAAAATTTCGTCATTGCCATCGAAACTCGTGACGCCTTGCCCTCATTGGACGTGCTGAAAATGAAATTAATGGAATAAGGTGATCGCAGGATACAAAATAATGCAGTTAATGAGGATGTTGTTGTAAGCCAACAGGCTTTCGTAGCCAGATCAAAGCCAAATGTGAGAAATAAAAACAACAACAACAATAACGGACGAAATTGCAAATGTTTTAACTGTGGTAAGCGTGGTCATTTTGCAAAAAATTGTAAGAGCACAACAAAACATGGCGACGAGAAAAGAGAGCAGCATCGTTCATTCGCAATGCTTGCGGCTAGTAGCAGTTACTCATTCGATAAAGGCTCTTGGTGTATCGACAGCGGTGCTACGTCTCATATGTGCTGTCAACGTCAATTATTTACAAATTTCGTAGAGACAAATGAGAGGATTGCTTTGGCTTGTGATAGTTACATAGAAGCAGAAGGTAAAGGCGATGTGAAGATAAAAACTCAAGATGGCGATATAACTTTACGAGAAGTGCTTTATGTTCCTAACATGGTTGGAAATTTTATATCAGTTGGTAAAGCTGTTGAAAATGGATGCACTGTGCAATTTGAAAAACATTCAGCGAAAGTGAAAAATAAAATGGGTGAAGTAATTTTAAAAGCTGAAAATAGATTAAATTTATTTATTTTTTCAGAATATACTCATTCAAATTTTAATTTGTCAACTGAGGAGGCTGTACGTTGGCACAATCGATACGGACACCTTAACACCACAACATGTATGAAATCCAAAATTTGTTCACAGCCGTTTACATCTTCTAATCAGCAAAGAGCAACAAATTTGTTGGATGTAATTCATTCGGACGTGTGTGGTCCCATGAATAAAGCTTCATTATCAGGTTCCCGGTATTTCGTTACTTTCATCGACGATCACTCCAGACGAATATTTGTTTACTTCATGAAAAATAAGAACGAAGTTTTTGATAAATTTAAGATTTTTAAATCGTTTGTTGAAAAACAACTGGAAAAAAGTATTAAGTGCTTAAGAAGTGACAACGGCAGAGAGTACGTTAATTTTCAGTTCAACAAGTTTTTAGAAGAAAATGGTATCCAAAGGCAATTAATTGTACCGTACACTCCGCAACAAAATGGGATTGCGGAACGTGCAAACAGAACCATCGTGGAAATGGCACGTAGTATGATTCTTCATTCAAGCGTTGATGAGGTACTTTGGGCAGAAGCTGTCAACACCGCTGTATATATAAGAAATCGCTCAATTACCAAGGTTTTAACAAACAAGACTCCATTCGAGATATGGTACAATAAAAAACCTAATGTGTCACATTTTCGAGTATTTGGTTCACCGGTCGTGGCACTGGACAAAACCAAAAACAAAAAATTTTCGGCAAAGGTAAAAGAATACGTTTTCGTTGGTTATTCTAATACCGCAAAAGCTTACAGACTGTTCGACGTAGAAGAAAGAAAAATTTTGGATAAAAGAGACGTAATATTTTGTGAAAAAATTCTCATTCCAAAAACAACAAATGAAGTTTTAGAACTGACGGTTAATCAGAATAATGTGTCAACAGAAAACAAACAAAATGAAGACAATGTAAGACTTATTGCTGATGGTGCAACCGATGAAGAATATCAATCCAGTTCCAAAAGTGATTTTATGGGTTTTGAGTCTGATAATGAAACTGAATGTCAACCAGCAACTAGCATGAAAGAAGCCGGATCGCGTGGTCGACTTAAAATAATTCGTTCGGGTAATGTTGAAAGGCCGAAAAAGATATATAACAGAATCAATTATGCTGATGAGATTCCAACTCCACAAACTTTTCAAGACGCAGTTTCAAGTAAAAATTCGGATAGATGGAAAAGTGCAATGGACAAGGAGTACACTTCACTCCAAGAAAATAACACCTGGTGCTTAGTTGATCTTCCCCCTGGTAAGAAAGCCATTGGTAGTAAGTGGGTATATAATTTAAAAAGGGATGAAGAAGGTAAAGTAACACGTTTTAAAGCCCGACAGGATAATGGAAAATTTAATTTTATTGTGTTGCAGTTCACTAAGCTTTGATTAAATATGCTAACGCGTGGGCGTAAGTTGACCTCACTAGATTAAGTTTTGTAGAAATTTTAGTTCTGATACGGACGCAAAGAAGACAAGATACGAAACCTAATTTAAAGTTTTTAAGGCTTTTGTAATACAGTTTTCTTCATTTATTATTATCTATTGAATCTTCTATTTTAATTGAAATAACAAGAATTGTATAAATCTTAAAGTCCAGATCAACGCAAGCAATATATTAAGCTTTCATATTTGATTGCATTGGTAAATAAATAGGAACTTTTTCAAGTATCTTTCTAAACATTTTTCTAAATATTGCTGATGCTGCCGTAGCATCATATTTTAGTTTTTGAAATTTTTTTTCGTTATACATAACACAATTGGTCATTACAACCCTTCAGTCAGAATTACGACTTAGTTTTTCACATCACTTATGTTGAGTGGGACCAACAGCGGATTTTTGAGAAACTTTTCATGGCAATTTTATTTTATTTACTCTCAGAGTTTTTGCCAGAAATCTGCTGAGAGGAAGCCGCCGAAGAAATACTTTTTGTATTTTGTTTTGATGTCTGGCCTGGGGCTCGAACCCTGGCTTTACGTCTAATAATCTAACACACTACCTACTAGACTACGGTGACTTTTTTGTTATGCAGAACGGATCACAAGATACCGCCTTCATTAATAACCAGCTTTCTTTCTGTTAGATACATTTGTAATAACTCCACTAAATTATTAGCTTAATTTACATAGTCTGATCGCCTTAAATCTTATGTTTATACAAATAATGATGGACAAATATTCTAAATTAAATATTTCAAAAGAACACTTTAAAATGAGCGCTTTAAATTTTGCAATACAATATAATTTTCCTTCACGATAATAATCTGAATCACTCATCCAGGATTGTGGTGGAACAATTTGTATACAAAATTAAAGAAGTAGGTTAGGTTAGGTTAGGTTAGAGGACGTATACTTGTCAATTAAAACAAGTACAGTACATGGAGGTCGAATTGACCCATTGTACAACGTCATAGTTTCTCACACCACTTATGTATGTTGTGTGTGTTAATTTTTTACATGAGTGGTGGGACCTACAGTTTAAAGTCGACTCCGAACGACAGATTTTTGAGAAACTTTTTCATGGCAATTTTATTAACTCTCAGAGTTTTTGCCAGAAATCTTCTGAGAGGAAGTCGCCGAAGAAATACTTTTTGTATTTTATTTTGATGTCTGGCCTGAAGCTCGAACCCTGGCTTTACGTCTAATAAGCCAACACACTACCTACTAGACTACGGTGACTTCAAATTAAAGAAGTAATTTGGAATCCAAAAATTGTGACTGAAATCACAAAAAATTTGGCCTTATCCATAAAACATTGTTTAAAAGAAGTTTTTACCGCCAAAGGACGTCAAATCCGTTAAAAAAAATTCAGATTAAGTATCCATCAGCGCATCCATTACTGATCATTTTGAATAATTTTTAATTTTTTATTTAAAAAATAATTTAAACTTCTTGAACAAAATTTTTGTGTACAAAAATTGAAATTTTTAAAACAATTTTTCTTTATGCAAAAGACAAAAAAAAAATACAACACGTTGTCTTGTTTGACACACTCCTTCCCGTTTTAGCTGTTTTTAAAATTTAAAAACTTTGATTCTACAAGCATCCTTTGGGTTCTAAGCAGATCCACTTGCATAATGTGTAATAATAGACTTATTACGCCTACTTACAGTGGAACTACATATCAATGTATGAATTATAAAGATAAATAACAATAATAGAATAGAACAGAGTATTTTTTTCTTCAATAATAATTATATTTTATTTTATTTGAAAATTATACATGGGCTTTCAGTTTGTTTGTTTCGTTTTATTTTTTCACTTTTAATGATTAATAACAATTACACACAATAAATGTTTTGCTTTTGGTTTTTTAATGATTTTGTTTTTTCCTTTATTTTCAACATTAAACATTTTAATAAATTATTTTCTTTTATTTATTGTTGTTCTTTTGGTTTTTACTTTATTGTATTTTTTTTATTTTTTTTGTTTGGTTTTTCTTTTCTTTAAGATTCATACACATTTATATTTATGTAAAGTTTAAATTAAATTCAATTTATTTTGTTTTTTCTCTCTCATTAAACAATGGACATTTTCTTGTTGTTGTTGTTGTTGTTATAGATTTTTATTTTATTTTATTTATTAAATAGTAAAATAGAATAATATTTCTCTTCTTGTCATTTTTTTAAAGTTTTTTTTGCATTTTTTTAAAGTTTAACAATTTAATTACAAGTTTTTTGTTTTGTTTTGTTTAACTTTTCTTTTAATTATTATTGTATTGTTTTCATTGTTTATATAATATTTATTATTGTTTTTTGTTTTTGTTTTAATAAATATTTTTAGCAAAGGTACATTGAATTTTTATTAAAATAATTTGCTTTTTTTGTTTTGAAAATTTATTTGAAAATATTTTTAAAACAATATCTAGGTATGTATGTATGTATGGCGGATGTGTAATTGCTGTCTTTAAATGTTGGTAAGTCTCTGTAAACAAAAGAATTCTTGGCCACATTCTAAATGATGGTTACAATAAAATATTGTATGCAAGTACGTAAGTACATATGTACACATGTATGCCTTCTATGTATATTTTCTATGTAAAAGTATGTATATAATAATGCAATATGTATGTATATGTTTATATATGTATGTATATGTAAGCATGTATGTATGTATTCTCATTAAAGAACAGGAATTCAATAACAATTTTCATTGCATATCATTTAAATAACGAGTGTTTGCCTATAATTAAAGATTTTTAATCGTTTTTACATTCTTTGTTTATTTATTTATTCTTTTGTTTTGTTTCTATGTAGTTTCCTTATGGTTTATGAGTTTCTACTTAAAAATAAATAAATTTTCTTGTTTTCATTTTCAAATTTTACAGATTTCTCCTATTTTTTTCCTTCTGTTCTGTATCAGTTTATTTGGTGTTTTAACATGATCTTGTTTTGCATTATTTTGGTTTTTTATTTGTTGTTTTTATTTTAAATAATTTATTATAATTTTTTTTCTTGTTGTTGTTGTTTTAATTTGGCATTAGTTGTAGCAGTGTTTTGTCTTTTGTATGTTTGTTGTTGTTGTTGTTATTTTTATATCATTGCCATTCCATATTTGATACGGTATTAGACTATCTGGATATTTTAGCTGCCCTTTGGCCATAACATACTGGCCTTAACAAAACAATTACTGCACCCAGGATGATGGTGCCCACAGTGGCTCATTTTCAATTCTTTGCACAGTATTTACGAGTTTTTCAAATGCTGCCACCAGATCGGCATTAACAATTTCATCATCAAAGAAATGGCCATAAAGGAAATCAATACGTTCAGCTGATTTAATCATATCCTGAAATTCTTCATCCTGTGGAAAAGAGAGAGAGAGAGAGAGAGAGAGTTAGAGAAATATGTCAATCAAACGAATAAAGATGAATCAAGAGATGAATCCTAATTTCTTAGCGCATTGTATTGATGCAATGAAAGTGTCCTGTTACAAATTGTAACTAACAAAAGTATCAAAAAATCTTTCGGGAACTCTCCCTATTACAAGCTAATGCTGCCTAAAATGATCATTAGGCGGGTATGCTTTCTGCCGAAACCATTGCAAGCTGTAAGAAGATGTAATGAAATACATCAAAAATATTCAATATTCAGAATACGGCATTAGATATTGATTTTATTACATAATCGTTGACGCAGTTCATATTGACTACCATATTTCGAATGAGAAAGAGCGAGAGAAAAAGAGAGAGGGAAGGAAGTGATGAATATTATAGAAGACAGAGTTAAATAACAGTTGACAACGATATATTAATTAAATTCATCTTTCGGTCAACAAAAATGTGTATTTTATAGTCTGGGGAAAGTGTAGAACTTTTTGCGCTGGGACTGCAGTTTTTAGGGATATTATGAATTCGTATTCAATTTAAGTGTAAAAATAAATACTGATAGGCTAGTAGGCAGTATGTTGGCTTATTAGACGAGAGCTCGCGGTCCAAACCTTAGCTCAGACCACTCGAATAAAACGAAATATGAAAACCTATTTCTTTCGGCGTCTACCTGTCAGCAGTCTTTCGTCAAAAACTCTGAGAGTAAATAAATGTTTCATAAAATGTTTCTCAAACATCTCATTCGGAGTCGAGTTTTTAAACTGTAGATGCCGCCTCTAATGGATAATATTAGAATGTCATTGTCCCTTACAATGCGAAAAAAATTGTCCGTAACAGAGATCAGCAAGGAATCGTTTTTTCGCTACTCATAAGCACCCTTGAAATTTTGAATATAAGTGAGTCAACAATATTGAAATTTAACTACCCTGATTCATTCGAACTCACTACAACGTACATTTATAAGTATGATGAGTAAAATGAGTATGAGAACAACGTTGACATGAAACTCATACCATTCCAAATATGTTTGTTTCATAAGCCTATTCATTAAGATTCACAACTTTAGAAAAATACTTATAATACTCATAAATGATTCGAGTGACTCGAATTATTCATTAAAATTTACAGTCGTAGTTGTTGTTGCATTTACAAAAAAAGAAAAAAGACACATAAGCAAAAAAGACAGAGCAGCAAGCAGAGCAAACACACATTCATCTAGTGAGTATTGTAGTGTTCGTACGCTAATCATGCTTATTTTGTGATTCTTGTAAATGTTGAGTAAAGGAGAGTCGAAATCAAAAACATCATACGTTTTGTGAAATATGAGTATGATGAGTACTTCAAACTTTGAATATGAGTGGTATGAGTATAATATTAAAATAAGTATGAATGCGTATAAGTATCAGAAATTATGAGTATGATTCGATTCTACTCATCTTTTTGAATACTCATTGCTGATCTCTCGTCAGTAACTCACCGTAAAACCACGGGCATTTGACTCGTCAAATGTTGATTTGGCCCTCGCTTCAGTACGGGTCCTTTTGAGTTCATCGAATTCTGGTGGTTTAATGTGAATCAGGAACGGTTTCAGCTGAACGGTTCTCAAGGCTTTAATGGCCTGAAAATGTGGACTCAGTAAACAAACACAACCAGCATTTACAATTGATTTAACGCTTTCCGCTGAGGTGCCATACAAATGGCCCTTGTATTCACCGTGTTCTATAAATTTGCCTGCTTCAATATCGGCATCCATTTTTTCACGTGTCACAAAAATATATTCACGTCCCGCTACCTCACCGGTGCGCATTGGGCGTGTGGTATCTAAAGAAAACACAAGAAAAATATTTTTTTTATATAATTTGGAATTTAATTAAAAAAAATTAAATGCTCTTACATGGTACTGGACTGCGATATTTCTCGGGATCTCTGGCTATTAAGCGTCGCCTCAACTCGTTGCGTCCCACACCTGGTGCTCCAATTAGTACCACAGGTCTATAAATGCCCGGACGCGGATATAATTTAGCAACTTCTTCATACGTGGCAATCATTTCACGATCAAAGTCATCGTTCTCTGTTAAATCATACATGATCTTTTTAGTTTTCGGTTGACGACATGAAGAGGTACTACTACTAGATCGTAGCATTGGCGAACCGGGCGGGGTATTACATATGGAGGTACATGAGCCTTCTGGTTTTAGTACGTTAATGATCGATTGATTAATTCATAGTTTTTTTTTTTTGTTACCAATTTGCATTAAGAATGATGGTGGTGGTGGTGGATTTTAGTCAAATGCAAGGAATTGAAGTAGAACGGGAACATTGATCATGCGGTTAAAAGAAATGTTTTTTGTTACGTTCTTTTTTTTATTAATATGATTACAATGATAAATGAATTACGACTGGTAGATATGAAGATTAAGATGAGAAAATTTTATGGAATTTTAAGATAAATGGTAAGAAATTATTTAAACAATGCTGAAGACGAAATGTTTACTAATCAAGGGCAAGTGGAAGAATCTTATAAATTAAACACGGCAAACGCTTATTAAACTTAAAACTGAACTAATCTCATCTAAACTTAAAATTAGTATAAGGTGGGGAATATTGTGTTGAATTCAGGTTAGATTTTTTGATTCCCAAGGGGCAGACAAAAATATTATTTTTTGATCATAATTTTTTGGTGGTAAGCCACTGTGGCCACACCACTTATGTTGTGTGTGTTATTTTTTATACATGATTGGCGGGATCTTGAAGTCGCCGAAGTCTAGTAGGTATTGTGTTGACTTATTAGACGCAAGGCCTCGGTTCAAACCCCAGGTCAGACATCAAAACAAAATATGAAAAAATATTTCTTCGGCGACTTCCTCTCAGCAGATTTCTGGCAAAAACTCTGAGAGTAAATAAAATTCTCATGATGAATTTCTCAAAAATCTGTCATTCAGAATCGACTTCAAACTATAGGCCCCATCACCCATGTATGAAATTAACGCACACAACATAAGTGGTGTGAGAAGCTAGGTCGAAATCCTGACTGAAGGGTTGTAAATGGCCAATTATGTATGTTATGTATGTATGTATGTATGTATGTGGCGGAACCTGCAGTTTAAAGTCAACTCTGAATGACAGATTTTCTGAGAAAGTTTACATGGCAAATTTATTTGCTCTCAGAGTTTTTGCCAGAAATCTGCTGAGAAGAAGTCGTCGAAGAAATATTTTTTCATATTTTCATTTTGATGTCTAACCTGAGGTTTAAATCGTGGCCTTTACGTCTAATAAACCAACACATTACTTACTAGACTGCGGCGACTTACAGGAGAACTATACGTTCTGTAAAAGACAGATAAGATGAGAAAGTGATAGAAAATATCATAACTCGTCTTTATATTGCAAGTCATGCAATATAATAAGGATACTGCATTAAATATTTAAGAATTTCAAGATGCACTCTATTTCATTAAAGGAAGATTATCACGAATAAGTAGTTAATAAAACAATTTTTTAATTGTCATGGGAAAGAAACTGGATTGTAGTTTCGAAAACTTTCTAAACTAACTGTTAGTAATGGGTCCGCCAAATAACTTTTTTTTTGAAAATGCTGAATATTTTCTCAAATTTCTTTGTGGGGTGCCGTCAAAGATAAGTGTTACGCCGACAAGCCAGAGACAATTGACGCTTTAAAGGACAATATTCGTGAAGCCATTGGTGAAATACAGCTGCACACAATCGATAATATGCTTAAAAATTGGACCGATCGTGTAGGCTACTGCATGGCCAGCCGAGGCAGCAATTTGAATGGAATTATTTTCCATTATTAACCGGAAGGATTGTACTTTCAAATAAATAAAAAAGAAAGAAAAGAAAAGAAATTTGAGAAAATATTCAGTAGTTTTTTTTAAAGCATTTTTAAAAATAGAAGTTATTTGGCGGACCCTTTAGAAGCAAAATCATAATTGGTTATGGTTTATTGTTGAAGTTTTTTTCCAGTGTAATATGTTAAAACAGAACCATTAAGATATGTTATTATGTCGTTTACGTATTAACTTAATTCTTATCAATTTAAATTTTTTTTAAAAGAAA